>CM073137.1:41165017-41765017 GCA_037039145.1 Fundulus diaphanus
GTTTATCCACCTTACAGAAATATACACAGTAGCAGCATGAGTCACAACAGGTGCAGTCCAGATTGTAGACATAATGTGAAGCAGTTAGTGTATTTGATTAATTGCACAGAAATTGCTTCATTTATTTCACATGATCAATATAGTCAATATATGTATGATTGGCTACAGTGATTAAGCTATCCCTGAGTCTATCTGTTCTGGTTTTGTCTGTGACTTGTACTGTCAGCCCGATGGTACAGGTCACAATCTTTCTCTTATAAGCCGTCTTGGCTTCCCTGAGACCTCTTTTCAGGTCCGTCCTGGCTGTGCTATATATGGCCTTGTATCCTAACTTTAAGGTGGTGTTGTGGCTTTTTAGGAGCGATTGCACTTTGATGTTCATTCTACGTTTTTTTGGTTTGGAAACACCCTGATTAGTTGCAGTGTTCAACTAATAGTTTTTCTGCCAATAAATTCATTGTCCTTATCTCTGCAGTACCACCAGAGTTACCACAGGCCTTTTGGCTGCTCCTCTGATTATCGTTGAGGTGCATGGTATGTCTTGGAGTGTTTGCAGTGTTGCCATACCTTCTCATTTTTTCCATTTTCAGATCATGAATTGAGCAGATCTCCGCAGCATGTTCAAATACTAATGCACATCATATATTTCACTTTTGTATTTGTGAAAAAATTGTAGACAGTAAATATACTTCTTGTTGGTTTGTCAATACAGTCATGCATTGAGGTTGATGGGTGTAATGTGACTCCTTATTGTCATTGAGGTTTCTGATACAAAGTTATCATGCCTTCTTTATTGGTACATTGCTCTGTAAAAGTTTTTGCATCTTCGCTCCTCACCTCCTCTATGTGTGCTTCCACCCCACCGCCCACGTCCAGCCCGCGTTCTCTCCACTCTGTGTGTTTTCCTCTGGAAGGTGACTGGAGGCCTGTTGTGTTCCCTTTTGGCTGAGCCATTGTGCTCCGGGGACCACGGGTGATGGGGAAGCCTGTAGACAGACACTTTAACGCCTAAGAACCGCCAAGGACACTTATTCTGTAACCTTTGAAAGACTTCAGCCAAGTAGGGCAAGCTCTCAGTCTGGACTGTGATTTTAAATGTTTTCTACAGTTTTGTGGAAAAATGGAAAACAGAGAGGCTGGCAGGACTTCCAAGGAGAATTTGAGGGTACAGCACTCTTGCTGTGTACTTGCAGTTGTTTTGATTTTCAAGTTTGCACATTCATTAACATGCTAAAGCAAATCTTAATGTGAATGCTTGGCAGGCTATTATAGTTTATCCTAGCACATTTTTTATTCTGTTTCATTATAGACCCGACGCAGACCAGAGCCCATTTCATTGTCTATTAATATTAATAAAAAATAATAAATGAGGCATTTGCTGCTGGATTCAGGATCATCAGTTTCATGTGCTGCTTTAAGGCAACGCTGCGAGTGCAGCCCTGAGGAACAGGATTGTTTCTGCTCTCTTGCAGTTAAAGACGTGTGTATGAAATAAGAAGTGGAGTATGTGCGTGTAAGCAGAGATAACACAAAGGATCACATGTGCAGATAATCCACAGTTATTATTTTTGTTGTGAATATTGTACTTTCTCATTTTGTCTCTTTTAAGTCCTGCGTCTTGATGTGCCATGTATTAGAGGGCATTTATATCCTTTTCCACTGGATGAGGTTTTCTGCTACTCACATTTTTTCTTCTTTTCAGGTCAGAGATTTTGCCATGGTTGAGCCTCCATGCATTTTCTCTTTATAGAGACACTGCTACAGATACTTTTTAAAATTATTCATATTAGCGTGTTATTGAAAAAAAAACATAGCAATCTTTAGAATTCAAAAGTGCTGCAATGTCAACCTTAAGGGGTTTAAAAACTCAAAAGAAGATCTTTTGTTTCTGCAAATCCCAAACTGAGGCTGCATTAGAAATTTTCTAATTATAGCTCCTAGTTCCTGTTCCTTCACCTTTTATGGGGTCAACAGTAAGAATTCTACCGTGGGTACGGAAGGAGCTTCTGACAGCTTTGCTGATTTCATTTCGCCTTTAACTCATACGTCATTACGCGACAGAAACACAGATGGATGATTCTAGTCAAATCTGGACATACAGCCTTCTGAAAAAGGACTACAAAGAGCGCGCTCTCTTTCTATCTGGACATTTTTGTTAATTTCCATGAGGTGGGCTGTGCTTATACATCATGTCACACAAAGGATTGTGGGATTCCTTATAGCTCCTTAGCGCATGCAAGGGACATTGTGAGGTTCCTATGCTAAAAGGAACTATGATAGGAAGCTACAGGCTCCTTTTCCTTCCTCCTTCCTTATGACTGCACTATTTGGACAGCACTTGTCATAGACCACTGATGCACTTCTGCCTTGGCTAAAGAGTCCTTACCAATAAGGTATTTTCAGGTGCAGCCTGTGTCTTAAAGAATCTGTAATAAGAGTAGAACATTCTCATCCACGTTTGACTTATCTATGCATTGTAAGTTTATGCTTGTCTTAATGCATTGAAAATACTCATTCGTGTTTTCACTAAAACAATAACATTTTCCCAAATCTCAAACTGCATTTTAAAGAATCCTTGTTCAATTTTAAATAACAATGAGTCCAGACTTGTAAAAAAGCTGTGAAATAGCTCTTTAATGAGTGGAGGCCTGTGGCTGACTCTTAAGTCATGGTGTTCCATCAGTGTAAGAAAATCATTTATAACAGTGGGAAGCCATAGTACCCCGAGAGATCTCACAAATGCACAGGCTGAACATGCAAACTCCTTGCAAAGACCCCACTGGTTTGAACCAAGACCTTCTTACTGCAAGGCAACAGTGCAATCCTAGTGCTCCACCATGCAACCCTGAAACAAATGTTTAATAATACTTAAACATTTAGAGTTTAGACATACAGATTAAATTATTATTATTATTATTATTATTACAGACCATTGTCTGTTGAATTCATAAATGATGGTGTTCCTTATGTCTGTAACACCTATATGTGCTGAAGATAAGAGGTTAGAATTGTTGGACGGTGTGAACACCAATGGTCATAAAGTATTCCCAGTGATATTCCAGTCTTTTCCCTCTTGGAATCATAGATTTTTTTTTTGCATTTTTTCACTGGATCTTGGAACATTCTTCATTGTTTCGCCTGGAGATGCTAATAGCTGTTAACTGCTTCCTTGTTTCAACCCCTGCTGTGCATGCACAGTACATCATTCTGTTAAAATTGTAAACATAAATGGCTTTATTTGCTAACAAATTGAGCAAAAACAAAGTATAAAACACCAAAATAACATCTAATACCCCAGCAGGATGTAATAATATTTCGTAAAAACTTTATATGTAACCAGAGTGACCTGCTGACGTACATTTTTTAAAAAGTCAAATAATGTGGCTATGAACCTTTAAACGTAAGGCAAGGTTATTAGTATAGCACATTTCAGTAACAGGACAATTGAAGGTGCTGCACATGAACAGAACAGAACATAAGAAAAGAAAACATTACAGAGGAAAGTACATTGCAGTAGGTGAACCATGAAACTGGTGACCAGAAGCTGAAGCTTTTAAAATTAAAGAGCTGCATAATTATCACTGACCAGAGGGCATGACTGTCAATTTGATTTTATTGAAATCCACCTTTCATTTTTTGTGCATTTGAGTTTCACTTTTTCAGCTTTGAAAGGTGTTCAATGGATTTTCTGAAAATGTAACATGAATTTCCATGATGCAGTTTGTATGAACTAATTCTCATGTTTTGTTTGTCAACATTGGCGACCTCTAGCATTTTGAATGTGGACTAGTTCCTACAAAACTAGCAACATAATATACATTTCAGTCATAGGTTGGTATATATAAACACAGATATGCTGGTAGCCTTGACAAATACACAATAAGGCTCAGTCAGATAACAGACAGAAGTACAGACACAAATAGCATTTTCAGTCATTTTTAATCGCCTGCATACAATACTCTTAACTCTTATAAGGTCTCTAACCGAAGTATGCAGCTGGGAGTGTCTTTTACATTGGTCAGTAGTCTATTTAGTCTTCCTAACCATTAAAATCGCCGTGTTTCAGGGAAAGTTTTTTGTTACAGTCTGGGATTTTACAAGTACAAAATATGGTTCTTGTTAACAAGTGAAATCTGTATTAGCCTAATTTCAACCAGCTCATGCGGCAGTCTGCAGCAAGATCTGGATCTTTAAAGGGGCCTAGTCACACACATTTTAATTTTTGAATAAAATAATATAAGCCAAGTGTTCGTCCTGATAGTGTTTACTTTGTCCTTTTTTAGCCTGAAAAGAACTTTGCACTAGGTGGGATTAGCAGACGTAAATATTGCTATGCCATCTGCTGGCAGTACCGTGGAACTATCAGAAAGCAAGATGGCGACAATTGCGGTAGCTACTGTAACTCCCAAACTCTTCATCCTCCGTGACCGCTCTGTTTCGTTCACATACATGCATGCCCGTCCGACAGAGCAACTACGTTATCTTAATTAATGGGAACCATTCTACATTCTCTGTGACTTCTCCTAACATCACATTCAGGGGACAAGCTCTCCGTCGTTACAGACAAAATACGTGACAAGTCCAATTTTGTGCTCAGTTCTGGTCCGTCGGGCTCCAGCTAGGTCAGGCTCCACAATTGCAATCGTATCAAACAGGAAAAAAGAACACTAACAATATCCGGTTTGTCAAAGTAAAATAGAGTAAATAGAGTAACTACAAAATATAAATACAAAAACATACGTTTATTTTGGCCAATGTACTCACCCGTACTTAATGGAAGTAAAAAATACACGAGTCGATGTATAATCAGCAACAGAGAACTTTTTGGACGCTGTTAAAATGATGAATGAAAAGTTTGTTTTGTTTCTGGCTCCTTTATATCCCCTTTTTTATTGCATGAACTCGTACGTCTTGCACAAGGAACTCAGAGTGGAGCAAGGCGGAGTAACCGTAGATGTAATATAGACGTTGCTTTTCACGGACTCATGCATCTGGAAGGGAGCGGACACGTTCAAGAGTGGAGGATGTGGAATTTGGAGGTAAGAGTCAGTAGACCGTACTGCAATGTCTCCCAATGACGTGACAGCTCGGCAGGATTAGGGTTACTCAACCTCTTTCTTTTTGCACCTCTGCTGGATGTTCCTGACTTGCTCACCTCCACTGCTTCTCCTTGTTCATTCATTCGGAAAGTTGCACCTCCAGTCAAGTGGTTTTGTTATTGTAAATATGAACAAAAGCGCTTTGTTTACTAACAAACGGAGCAAAAACCGTGCAAAATACAGAAACAAAATATAATAAGCCAACAGTGCCCAATAATTTAATCGGAAAACCTTTGTATGTAACCAGAGAAAGCTACTCACAAAATAAAATGCTTAAATGTAATTATGTTTTTTTTTCAGCAATTACAAACCCCATTTAAACAGAAATGTCAAAATTGTTTGCGAAATATAATTCTTAACATAATGATTATTTAAAGTTTGTAATTGCTGAAAAAAACTATGAAGACAAAACAAAACATAAAAAAATTTACATTCCTCCCCCAGTACTGGGGGCTTGGGCTTAACTGTTAGAACATCTTGCATTAGACTTAGCCGAATGTTCTTTCTCTTGTTAAATGTCATAGAGCAGCAAAATAATTTCAGTGGAATTATAAAATGTGATAGTTTTCCTTCAGGAGTGGATGATAGTTAACTTTGCAAGCCAGATTGATAATGTATACCAAGCTTTGTTCTGCACATTCTCAACCTGCTACCATCGAATCCTTTTGGGGAAAGGAGAGATATCCATTCCGAGCTGATTGGTAGAAGTGACACTTAGTGCCTGCCTACCAAAGGCTGGATTTAGCCAATCGTGGTATCAGATGAAAATGTAAACAGCAGGCACCATGAGAAACCACAAGTTACGCTAGTCAAGGCACTTCTTGCTGCTCTTTCGAAGAAGAAACATTGGATTCTGACCAAACAGATGTAATAGCTGCAGCTATGTGTGCGTGCTCCTGCACTGCGATGTTGACGTTGGTTGGGCTGTGGGCTCGGCAGCTCTTGCTCTCTTCACAGCTGGTATGTCCCCCCTTATACCATACTACTGTAACGTGTTTGGTTCGGGCTCGAACGGTTGAGACGGGAGCGTGACAACATGGATTCTCGTGCGTTTGTAGAAGAAACCAGAGACAGAAAATGTACTGATAGATTTAAAGAGAAATGATAGATTTTAAGTTTTAGCTGTTTTTAAAAGCTGTGATTTATGGAAGCCTTTCAAGTTGGATATCTTTAAAGACTCTGTGGTGCACAAGTGTAGATTTCAAAAGATTTATAAAAGAGACATGCTAATCTGGCTGTGGTTGAAACTTTAATCCATTAAAATTTAAATCTAAGATTTTAAAGTTAATGACTGACGGAAAAGGATAAACAGTGGTAAAGAAAACAACTTTGGTAGAATCTTTAGATTGGCACGTTTAGCCATGGCCCTGTTATTTTTATAGAAATTTAAATCTAATTAACTTTGTCATCATCCCCACCTGCTGGTGCATCATTGATATTGCAGAATTCTTGACTAAAATCCCACTTATAGTGTAAAAGATCTTTTTTTTTCCACAGCAAAGTACTAGCTAAAACATATCTATTTTAGGGTTATTTCTGCAAGAAACCAGACAGGCACATAATGCAGTTGAGGAATAAAAATAAAATTTTTAGTACATTGCCATGTTCCGAGATTTGATACTCCAGTTAGTAAATTTTTTTTACTTTTCTATTTTATGAAGTCTCTGACCACAAATTGTAAACCCTGTATTATTGAAGTTATGGGCAAACTGAGTCACAAGACGTATAATGACAAAAAAAAGTGTCAGGGACAGATATCGTAACATTAAAGGATAAGAGTGCATTTCATAATAGTGTTAGATCGCATATTAACCATTGGTACTATTGTAATGCTCCCTCTCTAATACAAAAAATATTATGCCAGTTGATGGATGGAGTGTAAAATGAGGTTTTAAACTATATGACTCTGTAGCTTATTTTGTGTTGTCAGCACCATAACTTCCACTGTTAGTTTTTACTCTGCTTCTGTCTCCTTTCTCTACCTCTCTTTCTTTTTAAGCCAGAGCCAGCTTGACTGAGTTTGTTCCTTTGTGGAGATGACACCTCTCTCTCTGTGTGGTCCCCCATTTATTTTTTACCCAGCAGCATTAGTGAGACAGAGATGATAAATGATGAGAAGTGGTCCATTTCTTCTTCTCTTAGAGTCTGAGTCATCCCAGCTCCGTCGATAATGTGACTCAGTCCATGACAGAACTTTATTCCCCCTCCTTTTGACTCCTCTCTGGGGTTTTTTTCTCCAAAAGGTTGGCTTAAGGTGTGTGTTGTAAAGTATTTCTCTTTAAAGACAAGCCGTCTGTATGCATGCACTGTAACGTATACTGACAAATAAAGAGTAAAGGAGAGGCACAAAAACCTCATTAGTGTTTCACTACAGCTCTAAACTCAGAACATTTGCAGTCATTCTTCTGAAAACTTGGCCAGTGCAGCATTTGTAAAGAGTTGCACAGTGATCATTTTTAGGTCAAATTTTCAAGTTCTAGTGGAATAATAAGAAACCTACAGGCAACACTTTAAATGCGGAGAGCAGATTCTAAAACCTAAGCATATATAACAAAGTATGAACTGATTAATTTATTGCCATTAAAAGATGGTCAACACTGAATCTGTGAGGTATTAGGCTTACAAAGGTGTTTGTCCGCTGATAAAAGACACTTCTCTGTACAAGCTTTCGGCTCCTAAAGCCTCAGAAGTCTGATGAGGAGTTCTGAGTTGTTGCTCCTCTGGATACGTTTCAGCCCAAGGATTTCTGTCACATCAAAGTGTCCCTAGCGTCGCCGCTCATCGCCTCCAGTGACGGGTCATAGCGATTTGCTGTTGTGGATGGCAGCTGTCCCACACTCGTTCATCACGACAATAAACGGCTCATAGGTGGGCGGAGCCATTCATCAGGATGATCTGTACCTCGGGATTATAGTGGGCGTCATGAAGCTGCAGTAGATATTAATCCTAAATCAACGTTGTTGCTTGTGATGGACTGGGCTGAAAAGGAGGGAGTCACAGGAATTATTACAATAATGAGGTTTTTATTTCAACCCGAAGAATTATATTTACAAAAATTAAATGCTGAGCTCATAAAAGCGGTCAAAGAACGAAACTCCAGCAATAAAAAGTAAACTTAACAAACCAACTGCCTGCACACTGGGATGTACATAATTGGCAGATCAGACCATTAAAAAAGAATAGGGGTAACTACTACTACACAGTCATGATAAGTTTGTTGACCAAATAAATCCCAAGGTAGAATATCAAAAATACTAAGCTTGAAATACAAATCTTTAGCTCAGGAAAAACACTACAGAAAAGGCATATATGGTTTTCTGAATTTCTATCGTCTAAATAATAAAAAAAAGAGTATGGCACAAGACATGGCTGTCCACCTACAGTGACAAGTTGGGCGAAGGTTAACAATAATTAGAGAAGCAGCCAGGATCATGCTGCAGAGATCTACAACTCAGGTGGCAGAATCTGTTGAAAAAACAGAACACTATTATTCATTTACTCCACATAAGTGGCCTTTATGAAACAGCTGCAGGGAGGAAGTCATGATTGAAAGAAAGCAATAGCAAGTCCTGTTTGTTTTTTGCCAAATACTCGTAGAGAACACAGCAAACATCTTCTGCTGTGACTTCTGCTGCTATCACCAAGTCATGTGTGTATATATATGTGTATATAATATATATATATATATATATATATATATATATATATATATATGTGTGTGTGTGTGTGTGTGTATGTATGTATGTATATAATACTGGACTGTAACTGTAACCATAACTGTAATAACTAATGTGCAATAATCTATTTAATACACTGTGCTATAACCCGTGCAATAATCCTGAAAGAGGTGACTTCTGCTGCTATCACCAAGTGAATATATGTCAATACATATGTATGTATATATATATATATATATATATATATATATATATATATATATATATATATATATATATATATATATATATATATATATATATATATATATATATAACAGTGAATGTACATATGACATCATCTGCCTACTCCGATTTCTTTTGTATTTTTATTTATTTTTTTCTCATTTTCTTTTGATCCACTGTATATATGAAGATACACTGTATATAACTGATGCATCTTATCCTACTTTTGGCACCTTCTTCTGACTATTGATTGACTATTGAGCCGATGTGACAAGTGAATTTCTCCAATGTGAGATCAATAAAGCCTATCTTATCTTATCTTATCTTATCTTATCTTATCTTATCTTATCTTATCTGGAAGAAGGTGCTCCAGTCAGATGAGATGAAAATTATTGGCCAACATGCAAAAGGCAATGTGCGGCAGAGAGCTAACAGCCCATTGTAAAGTATGGTGCCGGCAGCATCATGCTGAGGTGAAGCTATTCAGGGACAGGGACAGTCTTGTTGGAAGGATGAACTATGGAGCAATTCTGGAGGAAAACCTGTTAGAGGCTTAAAGCTGTGGCCGAGGTTCACCTTTTTAGTGGGACAGAATCAAAATGAGACAGCCTGAGCTAGAGTTAAATGTTTCAATCAAAGCATATTCATATGTTAGAAGAGACTGCAAAAGAAAAAAAATTACTGACTCACCTGGGCTGAACAAACTGCACATTTTCTAAAGGACCGTGTACCATTTTTCTTCTACGCCACATCCATCGTCTACTTTATATTTGTTAATAAAGCTCAATAAAAATCATCCATTAAATAAATGAAAAGTTTATTTAAGAACACTGTAAAAGCATGTAAGGAGCTGTCATTATGCCAGAATTTCTCCATAGGGTTTGACGCCAAGCTTGAAATGTATATCATTACTCTAGCACGTTTCTGTTACATTCATGTTGAATGAGAGGCTTGGTGTTATGTAGATTTAGTTCTGTTTAACTGGATGGACACAGAGTGTGAATGCTGCAGAATTGGCCGCTTCACTTTATGCTACTCCATCACCTTTCTTTTTGCCCAACAAATTGTTGTATCGTGTAAGAAGCCATGGTGCAAAAGAGCACGGACAAACACTCTGCTGAAAAGCTATCCACCCACACGCTTACATTGCCTAACAAAAGAAGTGTGTCATAAATGTCCATCCTCGATTGGCGCTACAACTGTGTGACCCTCTCAGCACCCCCCTCGCCACTTAGTCTGCTCCTGTACGGGTCATGAAAATAAATTATGAGCAGACCTCATACGAATTATGCGTCATGGGTGTTTTTGTTACCGGGGATAAAAGAGGCCCGGTTTTCTCTCAGGCCACTACATGCGAATGTAAATTGGAATGAATCATCAGTTTTCGGAGGCTGTCTAATGATGTGCGCAGGTTTGTTTGTGATTCTGTGTGCTCCCCTTCATGAGGCTGGTGAGCGTGCATTTAAAACATCGCTAAGAGAAAACCCAAGTTGGACTCCCCCTCCACTGGACACATATGAGGTAATAAATATTTAATGGAATCTCGATGAAATGAAAAAACTAATCTTGCAGCTTGCTGAATGTTTCCAACAAAGCGGTGGTAAAAACTCTACAGAGTTCATGTTATTTACTGGAGTGGTTTGCTTAGCTTTCCATCCTTCTAAATAGTATCAAACAAGAAGTTCTAACGGAACAACATATGTGGATAAGGTTTGCGTTGTTGTAGATCTTTCTTTTTTATATATATAAACTGCACCGTTAAAAGGCCACAGACAAGTTTGTTTAATAGATGCCATTAATAAACATTTGTTTTAAAGACATTGAACTCTGCTTTAATATGTCAACTACTACCAGGGATCAGGAAAATGTTAAAGTTGCCTTGAATAATCATTTGAAGCCAGCAGGTTAAAGGTGCAGGGTTAAAATTACAAAATCTAAAAGCAACTCAGTAAGTAAGGGAATTTGATGTTTTGTCTGTTTTTTTTAATCAATCGCTACAATTCTTCGAAGATGCCTCTAGAAGGCCTGAAATGATGTAAGGAAAACGCATTTGTGGGCTTTGCAGCAGATTTGAGTACTACGGTTGTGCCCATGAAAACCGTGCAGAGGCAGTATGAAAACCGTGCAGAGGCAGTATGATGGTGTGGGGGCAACATGACCCCCACTGGAAAAACAAGGCTAGTTATCATTGGAGGTGAGCTCAATTCAACCAGACATGAACACGAGATTCTGCAACCAGTGGGGCTACAGTCTCTATCATTTAAGTGTGAGATATGTGATACAGAATAGATTTCATAGTCTGGTAGTTTGTCCATGAGTGTATTTGTAATCTTTTTAGGGTGTTACCTTTGATGCTAGCAGAACACTCTGGCATGCAATGAAAATCCTCATATTCTACAGGCAGAGTACATTCAAGTCATTATTTGTAGTCATTACAGGGGTCCACAGTCATTAGGTAGGTCTTCTGAAAATATGCACGTTAAGCATTATTTGTAACACTACAGTTTAGAATTTAGCTGAAAACAGAATTCTTGAGGAGCTGGGGTCCTAATGGGCTCACAGAAACACGTTCCGCCTGCACTTAACTCCTGTTTTGTCCTTATTGGGGCTAAAATGAAAACCATCAGCTGTTTGAAGAGTCAATTCGACCTTCGCGTGGTGTCCCTCCTTTAGAGCTGCTGAACATCAATAGGCTAATGTTAGCTCAACCACACCCTACACATGACGGATGATGTTGTCCAGCGAGTTCACAGTTCGTCCATCAAATTAATGTGAATTACTAAGGCGGACATGACCCGAAGAGGCTGCGTACAAGGAGGTGTTCTTGTAGACACTATATTAATAATGACTGTTTTAAGCTGCCCTTGTGGCTGAATGAGGTTTTTGCGTGGTCTGCAGAAAGATGTTTGAGTTTTTGGCCTTCATCATGCTATATTTATAACTTTCTTGATGTTTAAGCGCCACCAAAGAGCTTTTAAAAGCCCATACTGCTGACCCTGGGTATAATATCTACGGTATCTGAATCTATGGCTTGTATCAATAATCTTAGACCCAGAATCCTTTAGCACAGGATTCAGATTCATGCTCACTGATCTACTAGTTTTGGAAAGTAAATTGGCAGTAGCAGGCTTTGTAAGAGATGAATTAAGACCCCCAACCCGCACAACACACAGGACCACAGGTTAATGAAATAGAAAATTACCGTTATGTAAATAGCCTGTTCAGTTTCATTTACTTTTTTGCTAAAGCAGAGATATCATTAAGTGAAATAAAGGACTCAAGTATACCACAGAAATAGTCTAACTCCAAACAACCAAAATGGATGTAAACAATATATATATACTGTATATATATATATATATATATATATATATATATATATATATATATTTCAATACCCCAAAAAAGATTTGGGAAAAAAAGAAAGTACCACGTCACTATTTACTGACAACCTTCAGTTTCTTATGTCAGCTCAATTATTTGTGTATCTTGGGCCCAAGAACAAAAAACAACCTGAGTTGTTTTTTGTTCTCCTGGATTGATTGAAGCTCAACGTTGTTCTTCGATTTCAACAGACATTTATTTAGGACAATATGCCTCACAGTGCCCAACAAAAATGCCGTCAGAACTAAGAAGGAAAAACACAACCTAAATTAGTACACAGAAATTACAGAAGGATTAAATAAATAAGCACAAAATAATGGAAAACTAATACCTCATTGACTGCATTAACTCAAGAGGAATAAACATGATTTTTACAGCTTCTTCTCAACAACGAAAAACACCCCATTCTTCTTCTGGGAAACTTCTTTTAATCGGTCTCTTGCAAACATGCTGCACTTGGCTCTCTGAAACAAGGTCCCCCTTACATGCTAAATATGTTTTTAACCAAATAAATTAACCTTATTAGCATGCATTTACTGAGAGTTGTTACATATTAATTTTTTTCGTCTCAAAAATTTTTTTATTTATTACCCTTTCACCTGAATATTAAAAATGATGAAGTAAACCTGTGACAGTTGCCTTCAACAGCAGTTACACAAATTTATTCATGTTAATATTTTTTTTTACTTTTTTTTAATTGCATAGTCACTAGTATGGAAGTAACTGTATGTGTGTTTCTGTGCTAATCAGTCCCAGTGAAGACGTCCCCGTCACAGACTGGCTAGTCTGGATCAGGGAATCTCATATCCCAGTGAAGGATTTGTTAATGAGTCTTAGTTCTGTGTTTAAAGAAAGCTTTATTGGTATATTTCTAAGTTTGTCCTCCTCCTGTGTTAGAGATTTAGGGAAGAATGAAACTTCCCTGAAAGCTCGGTTTAAAATGGTAACATTTTTCTTCATTTGAACCTTTTGTCTATGACAAGTTGCCTGAAAATCCAATTTGTGCTTTGTTGTGTACCAGGATGAAAAGATTGCACTGTTAATGTCCATCAAAAGACACTTTCTCTTTATGTATCATTGTCTAACATCAGCAATGTGCTGTGTCACAGGTACACGGGTCCTTGTTTAGCCTACAGTAGTGAACGCGGTCCGTCTGTGATGGATTGGTCGTTTCTTAATTCCGTCTCATTCCGACCATTCTGCCCAAGCTGGGAAGAAATACCAGCATCTTTAATGGCTCCCCTGTTTGCATTAGTCATCTTAACAAGCCTTCACCAACCTTCATGTCTGTATCCCAAAGGAGGATCCATCTGAAGTTCTGTTTCATTGTCTGATCAGCTCAGTGATCCCAACCAGGTTGGTAGGTCATGCATAGAGTGTCTTGTTAAAGTATTCACTCCCCTTGAATTGTTTCCGTTGGCATGTTACAACATTAAACTTCAATGCTAATTATTGGGACTACATGTGACTGACCTACACAAAGTAGCGTCTCTATTTTCAAGTGAAGTCCCAATTTTTGTGTCCTCCACAAAACTGCCTTTTATGGAAAAGAGGCATAAAGATAGCAGTTACTGAAAGATAGCCAACAAAAAGTCCTGTTAGCATTTTTGAGAAACGTTCAGAGTGGCAGAAAACTAGCACTTCACATCACAGTAAACAAAGCTTCCCCAGCTTGGAACATGTTTTCTTGTCAGCAACATGCTGGGGGACAGGGAAGGTTGTCTGAAATTTTTGTGAAACGAAAATAAACTGTAGCTTTTAAGATTGAGGAATAAAACAAAAGTTTAAAATGTTACTCTCATATATTCAGTCCTTTGCATATAACAACAGCATATGAAACAGCAATTTCCCTCTGGGATTATTAAAGTATGTCTGATTCTGATTCTGATAAATAAAAACTGGATAAAAAATTTAACAAAGCACCAACTTTAATTATGAGCTAACTGACATAAAAGAACAGAAAAATTGCATAAATCGTTATGATCCATCTGTTGGATAGCGTCTATGCTAATGTTGCAACTGCTCAATCCAGCCTTGCCTTTTATATTGTTCATATAATTAAAAACATTGCCTGATTTACAGAAATATTATCCCAGCTTATTACGCGCCATCATTGGGTCCGATGCAGACACCTGGTTAAGGTCAAAGTATTTTCACGTGCTAAAATGGCCAAGTGAAAGTACAAAGCTAAAGCTAAGAGAACACTTTAAATGAAATACAGTCGTCCGTTTGCAGATATCTAAAGCTGGTAGTGACATACCCCAAAAGACGTGCAGCTGGAGCTGCAGCGAAATTTGGTTATACAGAATATTGACTAAAAAGGGACTGAATACAAATGGATTCCACTCCTTTCAGATTTGCGAGTTGTTGTTTTTTAAGAAAGTAATGTATTATTCTACTGCTAATCATGATGTGTTTGTCTATCAGATAAAATCCTCTAAAACTGTGCTGAAGTTTTTGTTTTTAAAGTCACAAAATGTGAAAAAGTTTAAGGATATGAATACTTTTGCCATTCAGAGTGAATGTCAAGGCAATGCATGTTTACTGATGCAGCCACAGTCATTAACTAAGCAATCAGTAAGTCCCGAGTATTCTAATGGTTTATGTAACTTGAAAGTTGCTCAAAGGCTGCCCCTGATCTGCAGGCACAGTGTATTGTCAGGTAGCAAAGGGAAGTCAGGGAAAGCCACTTAATGACGAACAAATGGGCTCCCTGTCTAAAAATAGGCCCACAGGGAAAGGGAGTGAGCAGAAAGTCAAGATGGAGGGGAGAGGAGAAACTTAATCATGGAATGACATCAGCTCCGTCAGCGAAGTATTCACATGGTGCGTTGTGATTTCCTGTCCAGGGAGGGGAGCTGCTGGCTCCCAGATAGAAACAGTCTCAGCAGAGCTCGCTGTTACATCCAGCAGCATCATGCAATGCTTCGTTTGGCGAAGAAGGCTACTCGTTTATGCCACCGCTGGTTTGTTGTATGAACAAACCACTTAGTCTAGGACAGGGCAAAAGTGTCTGGGTTCAAAGCTATGTCATGTTCTTATGTTAGCAGTTTATTCACTAATTTGCCGCAGAGTAAATCTAAGACAAAGCAATGAAATAAGAATTATTTCCCCGCTTCCATCATATATACACACACACATCTTGACCTTGTGATGGCAAACTGCAGCTGAGCAGCTTAGCTATAAGAGGTTTACTTTTTAACCCCCAACCTATTTCCTTCTTTCCTTTCTTCTACGCCTTTGCTTTATTGCTTTCCCAAGTACCAAGCGATTGTGTATCATCCCATGTTCACTGTCCTATGCCCTCTTTTATCACATTGCACCCTCATCCGTTTTCCTCTGCCCATCGTTTCACCTCCTCTCTGCAACATGCTCCAGCCTTTCTCCCTCCTCCACTCCAGGTTTAAATTTAGATGGGAGTTTCTCTTCACTGTATCCAGGCAACTTTCTCCCCATATGTAAAGTGCCAGTAGTGTACAAAATCCTCCTCTAAATTCTTTCCTGCCCTGATCTCCTTCCTCCCTTATATACGCCATGTCTTATTGTTCTACCTTTGCTGCCCCCACCCTTCTGATACTGTGTGTCTTTGTTGCTTTTTTTGTGCACTATAGTTAAGGATGTAAGCTTGTGTTGTCATGCAGTCATATGGTCTGTGTTTGTGTGTGTGCATGTGTGTAACTCTGGCCCAGAAAGCTGAGAGCATTATTTACCCCTGGAGTTACGAGCTGTGCTGAAAGAGAGAGGGCAGGGGGAGAAAGCTCTGCAGCCAGCCAGTTCCGAGACCACAGACATCACCACTATAGTAGTAAGTGAAGTAATCACATCAGAAACTAGTAAACCTGGTTTCCAGGTTTCCAATAAACCACTTATCGAACATACATTTACAGTGCCTTGCAGAAGTTTTCATTCCCCTTGAACCTTCTCCCACAAGTGACAACCACACTATTTTATTTTATTTGTATTTCATACAATTACAAAACAAAATACTGAATAGTTATGTAGTGGATGAAAAAGGAAAAATGCTGATGAAAATCAAAATATCTGAAAGTCTTGACTTTGTGTTAAGCTCTAATGCCCCTAGATAAAATCCACTGCTAATAAACTGCCTTCAGAAGTCACGTTATGAGCCAAAACAGAGTCTTTGTGTAATTTCCTCTCAGTTTAAATCCAGTTGTTTTGTGATGGCCTCAGAGGTTTGTTAGAAAACCATTTTGAAGAAATAGCACCATGAAGACCCAAGGAACTCAGCAAAAGTTGTCGAAGAGGTGGGTTATAAAATAGATTAGAGCTTTGAACATCTCACAGATTATGGCTCTGTCATGAACTAGAGAGACAGAGGGACCCAGTATTCAAGCCAGACAAGTAGGAGGTATGATCCAGAGGGTTTAATAAAGCGATCTTGACAATACAGAGGCAGGCAGGCTCGGTGGTCAGAATGGCAGTCCAAAAACGGTACACAAAATAGCAGTCCGAAACAGGCAGGAATACAGACAGGGATCAGGCAAGCTCAGATAATCCAAAGGCAGAATCAGGTCGGCAAAACGAGTAAGCAGTCAGACAGGGTAGGAAAAATGGGTTCAGGATTCAGGCTGGCTCAGAAGTCAAAAAGGAGGCAATTGTGTTACGTCAACAGAACAGACAATAAGGACCGCTGGACTAAACTCACCAAGGGCTCGTTAAGACAATGATCTGGCCGAGTGCAGGAGACAGAGGCAGGTATAAGTAGAGGAGTGAGCAGGTGAACAGAGTGAAACTAATTACCAGAATGGGTGGAGCTGATCAGGGGTCCGTTCTTCGTACGTTGCTTAAAACATCCAAGATCAAATGAGACATCCAAGATGATTTCATCCGGCTAATCATGATCCGGCTAATTGGATTCTTCAAACACACCTGTTGTTTATGATTAGTATCGCTGGATTGAGTTATCTGAGATAACTGCACGTTCATGCGTTTGTTTAAAAGGGGAAATGTATCGATAGTAGAAACATTGATCAGCAACGCTGCTATTGGCTGTTCAGCATGGTCAAAGAACGCCCACAGTTTTTCTCCCAAGCAGAACAAGAGCTTTTAATGGAAGGTTATGCCGAATTTGAGTCATTAATTAAAACGACAGGGAACACCTCAAAGTCTGCTAAAGCCAGGAGAGAGGGCTGGCAAAAAGTAGCAGACAAATTACATGCATAACTGCTGTCCATGTTAGATGTTTCTATCACTTTCTACAGTATGTATTTTTGCATTTTAATAATTTCATATTTACTTTGTTATTTTATGTCAGAGCCTCCACCGGACCCACTAGAACGTGGGGAAAAACGTGAAGTACAAGAATACTGTACAAAATGGTAGCCTTTAATTATTATACTATATTTTAAAAAGACACTTTTTCCTCTTTTTAAAAGCCACTGTTAAATGAGGTGTTTGTCTGTTTATAACAGCCACCAAGAAAAAGGCTGAAAAAAACAGGTTCTTTTTACTTTTGTTACATGAGGCATGTTTCACCCTTTCTTTTTCTTTCACAAAATGATACATAGTGCCATCCGTTCCCTATATAAACGGCATCTTCAACAAAAAATGTAGTATTTTGACCTGAAAAAAACACAAATTAATAGGAGAAATTGAACTCCACAACTTGAAAAAGAGAAAAATTGCACTAGAGATCAAGTTGCTTCAAAAGGACCTTCAGAGTAAGTTCTAATAAACCATTTGACAGTAGCTAGTATTGCTGACTTTACATAACTATCTCTTATTGCAGGCCAAAGATGACTTGCTGGATTTTCTTTATATATATTTTTTTAAAATAAAACGACAGGAACTAAGCATTATTTGTTTCGTCTTTTATTAAACATTAAAAAATGGTGTTCCACAATTCTGTCCCGTCCTCTGCCACTAGGTGGTCCAAGTGCGCTGGCTGGACAGACTATCTCGTCCGCTTATAAAGCTGTGATCTAATCCTGTTTACATGAAATAAGCCTGCTCGCGAGCAGGTTTAAGCTTGCGCACATGTTGCTATGACAGCAAGTCCAGGATGAGTTTCGAAGAACCAAACGATCCAAGATCATGCCAAATCGTCAACAATCAAATCCAGCTAACTGAGTTAGCGACGTACGAAGAACGGACCCCAGGAGGGAAACGGTGGCTGGAAGTAAACTGAAGCTGACTGGATGGTGACTGGTGAAGGGGAGTGACAGGCAAACAGATAGGATGTTTACTGAGATGTGAACTGAATGACTGGCAGGTGAAAAACAGATAAACTAAAACAGTTTCAGGACAAATCAAGACAAACCCAAACTAAAACAGAAACTAAACCTATGACAGAACCGGTTAAATGAAGAGAATCACTAAACCAAAACAGAAACTTAAACTAGACTAATCCAGAACCAAAATAACCATAAAGACCAAACCCAAGATAGAAAACCAAACTAAGACTAAACAGAACACAAGCAAATATTAAAAACCAGAGCTAATACTAAGACAGGAGAGAGAACTTATTAATCAAATAACAAACATAAAACATAACAAAACCCAAATCATGACAGGCTCGGTTCTCTATCTTATAATGGGAAGAAAAAAGTACAACTGGAACTTACTAAGACACCCCTGTCCACTTAAACTGCCAAACAAATTAACCATTATTCAGTGAAGTAGCCCCAAGATATGTGGAAGATGGTTATTTGATCAAACAAAAACTGAACTTTTTAGACTTCTTGAAAAACCACGTGTAATGAAACACTGCTACTGCACATCAACTTGAACACACCCATGTTCAACTCAGAGCTGGAACCCCTGAAAAGAAAGAGAACCAGTCAGTATTTGTACCAGGGTCAAAGAATCAGAATAAAAGCCATTAATCTTGTAGTTCTGTGAAACAGAAAGGGCAGGAAGTGCTGCAGCCTGAGAAAACATCTGTGGAGGCTGTTGTTTGACTGTGAGGAGTGCTGGCTTGAGATGCTGAGTTAAGCTTGTTACATACTCCATGAGAACAGAGAGGTTTTTTTCTCGTAGTCGGGGCGGAAGAACAAGAAAAAAGTTTATTTTGGCTCTGTCTATTCATACTGCACGAGAAGCTCAACTGCGGAAGTCAGCTCTCCATCACTGAAGATCGGGCGGTCAGGCGGGGGAGGGGGACACAGAGAGCTGACCACGGAGCAGGCAGAGATCTGAAAATTGAGGAGCAATTGCTCTGGCACTATTTGGAAAGACTGAACACTGGGGATGTACAGTGTTACGAGGGTAGGACTGCCCTGCTAGGATTATTTATAGAGTAAACGCTGCAAATGAGCGAACTACAAATCAGTTGAACTATGGGACTGCACAACTACAGTTCCACAGATGTGTTAGACATTACCGCGTTTCCAACCTAGACGCCCCCATCTAAATCCTGTCCATTTACAGTACAGTAGTCGGACACCCGTTAGGAAAAAAGGTTCTGCCCCGACGTGTCGAGAACAAGCAGTGAGACCCTCAAAGACAGTGCTGAGAGAACAAAATTACTTCATTCGCTTACGGGAGCGAGCCAAATTGTCTCTGTTCTCTTAGAGTATGTAGCGGCCTTAAGCATTTGTCAGAGTGGCTGAAGCTAGATCTGTATCCTGGAGACAGGCTTGGGTCATACACAGTGAGTCAAAGATGAACAGGATTATCCAGAGATTAGGCAGTGCTCAGGAGTCGCAAGGTTGTGGTTGTGTTCAAGAAATTAGAAGCTTGGTAAAAGTCCAACAAGGTCTAGGCAAGGAAATCCAAAGAGCATGGTTGAGGTAATAGCAAGGAAATCAGGCATAGGAATAAACACAGAACATCTACTGGCAAAGGCTTTTGATAATCTTGTGTTGTCTGAGGTGAGTATATAAGGAGTAAGAAACAGATGTGTGGAATCAGCTTGATTGTGGGGAAGACGAGAGGCAGACTCACAGGTGTGGAGAATGAGACTGATGGCAACAGACATGAGAGGTGTGGCAGGATGCAAACAGACAGGCTAGAATCATAACACTGTCTCCATCTCATTGGGGCTCAGAGATTGCTTTCCAATCTGTTCTTCTAAAACAAGCCTACAGGGCTTCTTCAGATTGTCTTACCACAGTTCTATTTAGGAAGGGTTGCCTCTGAACGGGAGATCCTTATACCAAGGAATGTCGCACAAGAATATGATCTGCTTTACCAACCGGAGGTGATGTAGAGGAGGTGTTTGCATCCCTGACCTTCCCTTGAAACAATCTCAGTGTCTTCTTTTCTGGTAGAGCAGTTGACAAACACTTGAAACATTGAAACCTCAGAACTGTAGCAGAAATGGAGGTCTGCTTAAAATGTTTTGATACTGTCCCAATTGCATTGGGCTGTTGTATTTGTACTTGTATCATATAGCCAGAAAGTCAAGCAACAAGACATAGGAGTCGGGGATATGATCTTGCAGCCACGTCTGTGTGAAACACATAACACCACATTGCTGATACTTCAGTTGAGTCCTTGTTTGAGCGTTTTGCTTCTCACATTTCCCAACTTGATCAAAAGAATAGATGATTTGAACTTCTTATTTCTCTTGGCTTTACTCCTGATCAGCATCACCAAGCTCTACATTTTAGTTTATCTGGAAATTGAAGTGGGTGAGATTAGAGCCTCTAAAATGGGGGGCAGCTGCTCCCTTATGCAAACAACTTCCTCATTCGTAGCTAATGCCTCACAAGTGGCCACAAATCAAAAGTAAAGGAAATAATTGTTCAGCCCTTCAATGTCTGATTGAATTTGACTTTGTAAAGTGCCTTGAGATGACATGTATCATGAATTGAAAAGCAAAAAATTACAAATAATAATACAAAAATATATACTCTTTTGATAATTATTCTTTTTTGCAGTTTTTGGAGCCAAAGTCAAAATTAAATAATAAATTAAATAAGTTGTATGTCATGTTTAACATAAAATCCTAGTTAAATTCTTTATTTGTATCAATAACGCAATAATTTTTTTTTTTTAAGTTCACCGAACATGAATACTTTTGAAAAGAACTATAAGTAATTATCACATACTAATGAAAACCATTGAGGAAGACAGAGCTTAGGTTTGACAGATGTGTTTGTAGAGTGATGAAGAGCTGAAAACCATCTACCAGCTTTATGTGTGTAGTCCGACTTCTAGTGAGACAGTTATTAGAGGCTTGAGAGAAGTGCACACCACTGTGTATGTGTGCCTGTATGTTGTGCTACCATTAGGACAGGTGCAGTTCCTATAAGTGGCAATACCAACCCATCAAATCCACAGCTAGTTCAATTTATCACCAAGCCAGCTGGGCCCTAATTATGAAGCTGCTGTCACACACTCCTACTCTATTTTTCTCTGCCTCTCAGGATTTTCCTCAAATGCATGTATGGAACAACACAACCACTTTGTTTAAGAAGCACATTCTGGGCCTACCATGACAAACTATGTTTCAGAGTTTTTGCCATTAAGAATGGGTCCAGTATATGAATGGTTAATAAAAGCCTGTGGCTAAAGAGACGGCCAGCGAATCTAAAGCCGAGAACATTTATTCATAGCACTGAAAGGTCTGGCTGTGTGGCAAAAGACTGGACAAAGGATTTCCCCGGGCCTATTCATAAGTTACAAGAGTATCACAATGAGCTTTCTGGAGCTGCTAAGTCTTCTCTTACCTTAGTTAAAAAAGGGGAAACGGTTGTTGAATATTACTTTTGGAAGGGCCATTAACAAACAATTTGCACTCCACAATTCTAAAGAGAAAAAAAATACTCAGAAATTAAAATAGTTTCCACTCTTCCCAAGAGTTCACCCAAAGATCAGATCTTTTTGCAATTCATATGGTAAATGTTCAAGGTAATTGTAATTAGAACATAAAATATTACCTGTTTGGAAGGGATACTATTAGAGAGCCAGTCCCCTCGGGAATGGGGATCGATTGGTTAGAGCAGGACACTTACCTCATGTGTAGGCCACAAATTCCCTGGTTTCAATCCCACAGACTGCCACTCTGGATCCCTGAGTGCGAGCCTTTGCTCCAAAATGATCTCCAGGTGCTGCACAGTGGCAGCCCACTGTTCCCTAAAAAAGGGTTGAGTTAAATGCAGTGGACAAAGTTACTTAGTTGCAATGACAACAAAGAAGATGATCATTGTAATTGTTATTATTGTTGTTGTTGTTTAAAAAGAATATGGTAGCACAATGGTAGCTTTGGTTGCATCTCAGTGTGGTCAAGGACATCTGTAAACATTAAGAAAAAAACAAGCACAGCTTGTCAGCAAATACACCTATTAATTACTGTTAACCGTGGGGGTGGATTGGTGATGATTTCAACTTGTTTTGCAGCCACAGCACCTGTGCACTTTGCAGTTGACCATTTACTCTTCAATATAGGTCTGTCAAAAGTCAAATGGAAGGTCATTCTCCCATTTGACTTAAGTGAAGCTTGTCTGAAATTGGGCCATCTTAAAACTTCTTGTTGGACCCTTGGTAGGAGGAGGTATGGCATCAAGAGTCACCTTCTGGCCACCCAGATGGAACCTAGAAGAAGGAGGAGAGTGAATAGGAGTGAAAAAGGATGCCAGGAAGTAGGGGGAGATGGATGAGGGTAAGGAGGTATGAGAGGAAGGGACAAGGAATCAAGTGATTACCTGCAGCGGGAAAGGGAGGGTATCACGTGACAAAGTGAAGTTGATGAGAGTGTTAGGTATATGTAGGATGCTTGATTATTAAGAGTGTGGCTGAGGTGTGGCCCTGCTCCTGGGCCTATGTTACCACAATAATAGAATTCTTATTTAGGTCTTCTTAAGAACCTTAGAGATTTTAAGAGGAACTACTTCTCCTCATATCTGAAAGTTGTCATTTGAGGTGGCAACTAATCTAATCAAATACAGATGGCTTCACCTTTCTGCCAGAACTAGTAGTTAATCTTCAGCAATTTGAGGTACAATGGTTGTTGGACTGGACAATAGAATGAAAATACACCTTTGTCCTTGGTGTGCATCAGTTAGTAATATCCTGAAAAAGCATGAAGGTTTGCCATCATGGTCAACAGCTGTATTCTGGTCATTGCAGGGCAAGGACTTTCAACAAGTCCTGCATTTTTATAGATCTTTTAACCCAACAGGTCCATCAAGCTAGCCAATAATGAATGAGCTTTTACAGAAATGAAAAGTTTCCTTATTAAATATATTCCTCATCCTTCTGGGTCTGAGGCCTTTGTTCTAAATTGGAAAAAGAAGGGCTGCTTACTTGGGATAAGGGGTGGCTCTCAGTCCAAGCAGATTTCTAGTATTTTTGGTATCTTAGATGGATGGGAAAATTGTGGCTTTGTCTGCAGTAATGCAACTTTCTCTGGTTTGTCAAGGTGTATAAAAAGTTGACTCAAAACCATGGTTCTCAGTTTATCCGTTGGTCTGTATTCTGATCCCATGACCTAAGGTCATAAAATTTGGATGATTATTGAAAGAATAACATCCTGGATGGAAGCAGTTTAAATAACTTTCCTCAATATGTCTTTACCTGAGGCAAGCAGGGAAAGCTTGAAGCAGCACTGCCACTCTTTTGCACTTTAAAGAGTCATTTCAAATGGTTCCGGCAAGAGCCAGAGCCTCCAGGACACCCTTTGGAGGTTTTCTGGGCATTTTCCACTGGGAGCAGATCCAATAGTCCCTACAGGAACAGCATCCCGTCTGACCTGGGATGCTGTTCCTGTATGCTGTAAAATGACTGATTGTGTTGCTGGGGAGAGGGATGTCTGGGTTTCCCACCTGGACCTGAAGCCCTCATGACATAATTAAACGGAAGAGAATGGATGGATGGATAATATTATCCCTTTGAGGACTGTTATTCCTTAAAGCTGTCAGTCTCATTCATCAATCATAGGTATGCTGCATTTTTACTAGTTAAAATAGTGAAACCTAGAAGAAATTTGGATTCAGCTGCAATATTATTTTGCTAACCACAGTCAGTGCTCTTCTTTGACTTGATTATATAATCGTTTTTTTCTGGGCTGTGTTTACAGAGGATCATCAAGATATTCTAATCACATAACGCCAGCACCCATAACAATGCACCCATGTATCGTAGTTACATGCATACTGTTATCTCATTATTCACTCTGTCCCCCTTTCACACGGTTTGTCTCTATCTCTCTCTATTTCTTTCTCTCTCACTCAGAACTCCTTTTCTGATTACCCTCAACAGAGCATCTCCTCTCTTTTGTGCACAGGCTTATATTTTTTTTTCCTCTCAGCGAAACACTTCCCATAACACGCTTTGCTCCCTCCTTTTGCTCTGCCACTCTCTCTTTCGCAGTTGTAGAAGTAATACCATCAGCGGCTGAACGCCATCGTGACTCTTTCTCCGTCTAACGGAAAACCAACTGTCCTGTTTGCTTGCGTCTTCAGCTTTGTTTCTTCTTTCCGTCTCTTGTGGTGCATTCTTTGGTCTAGAGCGATTCAAAGCCGATACCAGCCAAGTAGCAATCTGCCAGAGAGCTGTTGCTGTGGGCTGTTGAAGAAACTCATTGAGTGGAAGGAAAAGAGAGTGACACCGTTGGTGGTGTAATAAGGAACCACGGGCTGATCTGAACAATACAAAGAGAAATCAGAGCTGAGGATGAAGATGGATGCAGGTACAGCTGGATCAGAATGGAAACTGTTATCTGAATAGCTCAATGATTCATACGAAGAATAGCTGTCCACAGGAAACAGAAGAATGGAATGACCGTCCTCCTCTTGTGTGACATGTGACCGCATTACCAGCAATGAGGCTTGGTCTTCCCTTCACTACGACTTCTGTGTCAACTTTGCGCATCAACGTCTTTGCCATCGTAACACCACGCAGTGAAGTCTCTGAACGAGTTCACGTGGCTGGTGGTCACACCAGCCCGAGGGGCCACCCTGACCCTTATACCTCTGCGGTGAGCTGCCGCTGAGGACCATGGTCCTGCCCTCACTCCTCAAGCTCCTTAACGTCTTCCTGCGCCAGTCAACCTTTAACAAAGCCATTGCTGCCCAACACTGCTGCCGCCCGTCCTGCTGCCCGCCTGGTCTGATGCCGCGCCCGCCTGGCCTGCCGCTCTCTTGCCACCGCGAGTGGGAGGCGAAAGAGCAGCCCCGGCGGCTGCCCGCTGCAGATAGAGAGGTGAGACAGAGAAGCAACTATGAACATGAGAAAAGTCTGGTATTTTAACTTCAGCAGCACTGTTGTAATCTATGTGTTAGTCAGTAAAACCAGTTGTAGCACTTTCCATTAAAAACAAGACAGGAATAAAATTTTGTGTTGCATTCTGTACTGTGATGCATTTTTCATAAGAACTCATTCATGAGAGTGGAGGCAGGCCATCTGTCTAATTTTTTTAGCAACAGCACAGTCATTTTAACAGTCCTTCCCAGAAAATAAAGAATATGTGATCTTAAGTGTTTTTTGCAATGTAACAAATCAGTTCTAAATTCATTTGTTTAGTATGAACATTTGACAATTCTCTTTTTGCTCATGCATGGATATCAGTCCTTCCGTGCTGCTGTTGGTTTGTTCTTTGGCTTGCATTGTCTTCAGGCTAAACAGAGTCACTCTCCATCATGTCAGTTTAACCAGCTGAACATGGTGGACCAAATAAAACGGGAAAGCAACTGTTTTACATTCAGTGATTCTGTTAACAATGGTTGTAATTTAACATTTTTAAACATACATTGTAACCAAATAAGGAAAAGAATAACTAAATCCCCTGATCAAGCATTGTTGCAGCCTGTTGAACGTTAAATTGAAACAGAACCATCCATCTGTATGAACATCAATTAATTCAATCGGACAGTTCATTTTTTTTTTTTTTACATTAGCTCTTTAACAGTAGCAATGTTTGTACAGCTATGGTCGGGAACGAGTTCTTGAGATGAAGATTTCTTTCCCTGCTCTCTGTGTTGTGATCATGTGCCGTGCTACATTGACCTAAAGCCAAAGTTGAATTGAACTGCAAGTGATGCTTTAAAGCCTAATAATCAAAGTGACAGCCTACTCTGCTTCATTTGCCATCTATGCTACATGTATGCTGCAGTAGAGATGAGGGACACTCACTGACCAGAAACATGTTGACCATGTGTGCACGCACAAAAACACTTAGAAGTACAAGCAACAAATGGAGGTTGGATGATTGTAGCTCTCAAATACGTTCATCCAGTTGTAACAGATCAATGGTCTAACAGGCAGCACATTTTCACCTCTTCTCCAGAGTATGTAGTCGTGATACAGACTGGCAGTCACATAGCCAATGTTGGCTCCGTCGCCCTCTCTCCCTATCTCTCTTCCTCCTACACAGCTTTCAAACAGGCCCTGTTTGACACCTGAAAGCAGCCTTTGGTTTTAAACATACCTACTGTCAGTGTTTAAAGTTATGCAAGAGTTTGGCAAACCCAGAAATAGGATGCAACACATTGGTTCCTGTTTTATTTGCATGTTTTTCATTTCCTTGGTTTGTGTGTATTTCAGAAATCAATTAACAAACACGTCTAGGTTTCCATTGTTTTAGCTGCTGAACTTTGTGCACTGGTTTTTAATGGTTTAATGGTCCTGCTTTTATCCCATCTTTTGCTGGAATCCAGGCCTTACAAATAGCTTTGTGGCTCTTTCCAGACTGATAGATGTCAGTCGGACATTGTTTCTCTTTGCCTGTTGAGGTAATTTTAGTTTAATTCACATTGTCAGGTAGGTTCCATTTAAAAGTTTTTGACTCTACAGGTAATTAGGCCTGAGTGTGGCTAATCAAATGCAATTAGAATGTGGTTGATCACAGATGTAAGTTAAAAAAGTAAAGTTGCATTTGTATTTACTCAGGTTACATTTGTGTGATATTTAGAATTGTTATAAACCCTCAGAGTGACAAACCTTAGTTCAGAAAAGCGCGGTGGAGTTGATATTTCTGAAACCTATGGTATAGTCTTTGATTTCTGAGAGGTTAATAAGAAGAGCCAGATTGTTACCTGTTATTGCACCAGTCAGACGAGTTTATAATCACACAAAGAACTACCTGAGAGACTCAAGCTGTTTGGAAGAAGCCCGTTTGAGTTTTCATCAAGCTTCTACCTATCTATCAATGTATGAAATCTCTTAACATTTTAATCAAAGATGGCTGTCAAACCAGTTAACAAAAGGCCGGTCTTTGTTTTGTGAAGATCATTTTCAAAAATATAATAAACTAAAATATATTTGAATTTAATATCAGTTTCAGTAACTAAAATGTCCACATTAAAATATAATACAATGTACATACGTTTTTTACAGGGTAACTTTTGAAGCCACTGGTGCATTTAAATTTCCCCAACTTGCCGTAAAAACAAACTGTGGGAATAGTGTTTTTTCATCTAATCGTTTACGATTGTTAAGAGCCCCCAAGGAACTTGAGAGAACCAACAATCCTGAAACAGACCCATGCAGCACTCTCTTACACACAAACCAAAGGAGACCGAGCTGGACTCGGCTCTAAAGCAGGAGTTTGGGATGAGACGATCACGGACGAGATGCTCTGGCAATCCCTGCCTCCTACACATGTTCTGTACAGCATGCCTGGAGCAGTTTGCAGAGTCACGGAGAGCTCTTGAAATATATTTAGTCAGTTGCCATTTTTGAAATCCCCAAACTGACTTTGGCTAAGCAGACAATCATAAAAATGTATGCTGGTGCTATATGTCCGAGCATTCCCTAAAGCGTGTTTTTGTGTGGCTCTGCCTCATGTTGTTATGTTTCAGTAGTGTGTGTATGTCAGCACACAAGCTTCAATAGGAGCTCAGCTTTTCCTAACGTGGAGGTGTTTATACTTATGAGCCAAACGTCAGAGAAAATTCCCACTAATGTCTCTTCTGTGTGTTTTTTCCTTCGGCTCATCTTGGCTGGGATTAAGAAACCCTCTGAGACGACTTAATACGCACCATGCTTCCCTCACCCAGCTGTGAGCGTACTGCATTTCCTGGTGATAGGAGGCAGAGAGGGGATAGCAGAGGAAAGGGGAAGGGAAGGAGGCACAAAAAGAGAAAAACTGATTGCTGTTGCGATTATTAAATTCCCCACTAGGATGTATTGCTTGAATGTTGTCCAGATCTGTGCCCTGAAGTAATGTAAGGTAATATCCCACATTTGATTGGGCTGGGTAAACTGGACTGCACCTGGTCAACAGTGTTTACAACACAAACAGTTGTCTGCAGCAGTGGGATACAAGCAGTTAAAGGAAGAGATAAAAGCGTCAAAGCGACTAAACAAGGAGGTAATGATTTTAAGCCTGCCCGATTTCCTTCATTCTCCTTCTTTAATTGGTTGTCGTCAGTTTATTTCCAGAGATGCACAATCCAGTTTTTACACGATCCAAACCGATACAGCTGCCTGGGCTGAGCGTATCGGCCGATTCCCGATACCAATCCAATACTACTGTTGAATGAATGAACCGTATAGCTTGCCATGTGAGTGAAGGCATCAGGCTTGAAATAATCATGGTTTAAAAAGGTCTGCATAGTCTTTTGCATGGTGCTTTTGGAGGTGCTTATTTAAAGGAGCAATAAATAAGAAATTTACTGAAAAATTAACTAAAATTGTTTTCATTTGTCACCCAGGATGGAAGTGTAGCCTGTGTTTACTTCCTAAGCCAATCATATTAGAGTTCCTGGGGTTCCCAAAACAGAGCACAGCATTTGTTTTTTTATGTTAGTAAACCAGCAGCAGCCTGCAAATATGGAAGCCAGTAAGAGAAGCAGACCACAAATAGAACAGAATACAACAGCACATATCTATCCCGTGTAAGTAAAAATTCACAACAGCAACACATCGCTGCTGAACTACCTGATAACGTTCCATCACTGTCAAAGACTATGGCTACGGGTCTATCTAGCTGCGGGACATCTAACACACTCACACACGATTACATTAACACACAGTCACGCACACACAGCTATTGTTGTGTTTTTCTTTTTCTTTTTTTCTTTTGTCTTTAGTCTGCTTGCCTCCTATTTTAGCAGTAGTTTCAGAAAGATCAGATCAAAGACCTTAAGTTATGGCTTTAAGGATTTACTTACGTACTTATTTTTATTACAATAAAACAAAAGATGTCTAGGTAATTGGAGCTCTTGGAAAAGTTTAACAAATCTACTTTAGATCAGAAACCATCAAGGATTTACTTAGTTTATTTCTTATCATGAATAGATACAGTTAGTAGTGAAGCTTGTTCAAATGAAACTAAAGACGTTTAGTCAAGGATTTACTTAGCTTATTCGTATTACAATGAAACAAAAGAAGTTATTCTAGTTGTAGCTTTAGAAAAGTTGGATAAAATTACTTCAGAAACCCCCAAGCATTTACCCAGTTTAGTTATGCTTATTATTAGAAATAATTAAGTACTGTGATTTTGTGCTTTCTGCATGTTTGTTAATGTATGAATAGAAATAATTAAGCTTGAATGTTAGTGATGAAGCTTGTCCCAGTGAAACTACAGATGTCTAGTCAAGGACCTACTTAGCTTATTCCTTTGTTAATGTCATATTTTCTTTTCCTATGTAATATTTCCATATTTTTATGTTCAGGTACAGCACTTTGAATCATCTTGTTACTGTAAAGTGCTATATAAATAAACTTGCCTTGCCTTGCCCTTAGAACCGGCATATTAGATTGTTGTGACTGGCAGGCTGTTGTGCCGATTTGAGCCACTAGGTGACAGTATGACTTATTGCTCCTTTAAGTTTATGGTGTTCAATTTCTCAACTTTAACATCACCCATTGCAATTTTTGCATTGCAGATTTTGCAGGTTGCAGTCAGACTTGTTGGCATATCAAGTTTGAAATGTTTTCCATTGGCAGATTTGGCTCGGTCCAGCACTTATGTTACTCTGTGTTTACTCATAACTAGCAGCTGTGCTTGATGACATAACTGGCATTGCAAACATACAATTAAAGGGACTAGATCGCTGTAACTGTATTGATGTGTAGTAGGAAAATAAATCAAACATATCCCATTTCAAAAAGCCCCACAAGGTACAGCAACCGTTTTTCTCCTTTGATTATCAAAAGGCATAAATGTCATGATATAGCGATACAAAAATGCAAATGAAAGATTGAGATCATGTTTAGCTTTTGTTTAAAACAGAAAAGGAGCAAACATTGCTTCTGCAGCTAAAATATGTGTGTTTTAAAGCTTATAACATTGCAATCTATTCCATCTCTGCTATTGACGATGAAAAGCTTCCTTTGGACACATTCATAAGTGGAGCTCACAGTTTTGAGAACTTTGAGCTGAATCCTAATATTTTTTATATGACATAGTTGAAGTGAGAGCAGCTCGACTGGCATCATTTAAAGGCACTGTATTCAGGGATGAAGAAAATATTTGCTCATTGTTTTTTCAGAGCCAAACCATGGATATTTCATAAAGAATACAGTTTGTCAGGTCATCTTGCTTGGACAGCAAGCCTGGAGTCTGCTGCATGTGTCTTGCCTAACGCAGTACCTTGATGATAGTTTGTTCATTTGCCCTCATGATGGTCTGTTACATGACACTGGAAACATTTACCAACCACCAAGCCTGTCTTTGCTGTAACAGAGGGAAAAGGATCGAGTCCTTCTTTCAGCCAGGTGACTTGCAGTGCACAGAGATAGGTCCTGTGGAACTTTGGATTCAACTTGGTGTTTCTTAGTTTGTTTGGGGTGGCCATTCCTTTAATTTGACTTTTTTTTGTCCTGGAAGGTTTCCATTGCTTCCTGACTGTGTTAGTGCTTGTGCTGTTCTCTTTAAGATCTAAGAAAGCAGTTCGGTGGTTGCTCCCAGGTTTCTGCTTGCTTAGAAGACAAATAAATCTTTATTTGTCATTGCAATTGTACATTCCAACGAAATTTGTCTTCTGCATTTAACCCACCCCTTAGGGAGCAGTGGGCAGCTATTGAAGCGCCCGGGGAGCGATCTGGGGCTAAGGGTCCTGCTCAGGGGATCAAACTGAGTACTTGCAACCTTCTCTGAGCGCAACCACACTGCTCTAACCACTGGGCCACTACTAGACACTTATGAGGCTTTTAGTTTTGCCTTGGACAAATGACCGGTTGTTTTTTTGCTTCCTCTACCACTTTGTTTCCTTTTTCAGTTTGCAGTGGATGTAGAAGGGTCTTCGTCATCTCAGTTGTGCAAATGGGTGGAGGAGGGGTAGATTTAAGGCATGCCTGCAGAGCAGCTTCAGGGCAGACCACTACTGTTGCTGTAACACTTGTCAGATGCCCTAGTAATAGTTGGCCCTTACAATGTTGATTGGGGTCACTCTGCTTGCTTACTGAACAAGGCAGGTTTCATAAGCCCATTCAGCCACAAGAAAATGAGAGTGCAGCTGTTTCCTCTTCAGTCTAGTGACGTTAATCTCTAGATTCCACCCTTGCTCAGTGATGCTGTTAGATAAATAGACAGTTTGCCCATGTCACAATCCAATAATAGCAATAACACATGCAGTCATCAAGCCTGTATCTTTATGTATTGAGGCTTATGTCTTTTTGAAGCTGTTTTCTGCAGATGTCGGTATACTCACACAAAAAAACATCTCTCCACACTGGGTTTAGAAGCCACAGATGATGTTTTACACTATGATCTTTTATACTCAAGCAAAATTCAGTGATTTGGTGATAAGGTACGCATGTGCAGAACAGATAGAGTTTGACAATAAGCTGCAATTAAATGTGTATTCAGGCAGATTCTATGTAGATAGGAAGCCCATCCATGCATGGAAATCACCGAACAGCTTGTTTTCAGTTCGCCTTCCTCCATCTTCAACCCTGCTTCGCTTCGTAAACTTGGTGCAGAATAGCAATCTCTGCATAGTGTCTCACAATCCTCTCAGACAAGGCTCAAAAGAACCAGCTGGGATTTGGAGATCCACTGCCTGAAAAATGTATTGCAAAGCAAAGTTCCTGTTATGCGCTTAGCCTTCCTGTTAGACCTAATTCTGTCTCCATGCTTAAAAGTAGCAGCCAAAAAATAACTATTAAACAACAGCTAACTCTGAGTCTACCTTGCTACACCAAAGAGTGTGGCTGGCTGTTAGGTATGGTGCTGTCACTGGTCAGCCGATCAAAATGAACATTTTCCAATCTCAGTCATGAAGCGATTTGTTGGTGCATTTTTACTATAACTGTGTAGAACACACATTGGGAACGCCGTATCATTAAACATGTGTCAGTTGGACAGAGGCAGAACCGACTACTGGACTAGAGCTGTAGAGGCTTTTATCTAAAGTCTTGATGCTCCTGTGTAGAAGCAGTTTGAAAAGCGTGCCTGGATGCAGAACCTTGGAGCATCAGCCATCAACCAGACACTGCTGGTGTGGGTTGTTTGATAAAAAAGAAAAGGGGATGTATTGTTTGACTGGCCTGCGCCGCCACCGATGCATGCTGGCCTTTAGCAACAATGATAAGGAAAAAGTTTAGTAATGCGGAGGTGAAAGGCTCTGCAACGGGAAACTGTTACAGACCAAAGGAAAAAAAGAGCCCAGTTAAATGTTAAACATGAAACAAAGCACTAGATAAATGTTCCAGCGAGCGTGATTTTGTCCATGCATGGCTTCACACATCAGCATCTTCTTTCCATGTGGCCTTGTTCCGTAGTTTGAATCTAATGCGTGATGGCATGCTCTGATCACATGCAGCTCCCTTTAAAGTCACAAGAAATCCCATCAGTTTAGCACAATGCAAACACTGTAATCAGCATGAAGGGATTAAAGGTTGTCTGAATAAGATCATTGTTATTGTTAGTGATTTTGTAAACCTTATAATTTTTGATAGCAGACGGAGACGGAAGCACGATCTGACCTGGTGTTTAACTCCATCGGCACAGACTAAATCCCTCAGCAGGCTCTAACCACAGCTCTAGACTTATGGCCAGCATATTTTTAGCTTGAAACCAGTAGATGAAAGTAGTTTTTCCACATAGACATGCACATAAGACAAAGAGATAAAAAAAAATAAGATTTGAATCAATTCCGAAGAATCAGAAGTCTCTCCATGTCTCTATGTTCTGCAGACGAACAAACCTTATGCATTTGTTTGTTTGCAGAGTGCATGTTAAAAAAAAATTATTAAAACAAGCACTTCCCTGTGTGCTGCTACATGACTATATTTATAATCCAAGTTTCCTTTTTACTGGAAGGAGGCAGAGATGGATTGAGCAGACATGGATGCTGGGAAAGATCAAGACTGCGGTTAAAGAGACAGAGCTGAGAAAAGATAACAGATGAGATGAGGATACGGAGAGGGGAAAAAAAAGATGTATACGTAAGAGAGGGAACAATTTACCTAAGCACCTGATGGTGTTGATGAAGATTGGACGAGAAGGCTGAGGTGAGAGGGGGAGAGGGAGAATGCAGAGAGGAGGCGGTTTAGGAAATCAGCTCCTTTGTTATGTCTTAATAGGAACTGTCAAAGCTGAGGAAAAAAGGTCAGCCAGGAGGCCGAACACAGTGGCAGACAGATATGAAAGTGACAAGTACACACGGGCACATGTTATCTCTGGAAGATGTTGAATGCTGTCCTCCAAGTTCTCCAACTGAAATATATTTTGGTTGAGGAATAGTTATTTTTACCTTTATTTAGCCGGAAACTGGAATAACCCAAGATAACTCAAGGGTGACTTACAGCCAAGACATCACAAAGTCTCTTCCCATTTCCTCCTGAGCTCATAATTTATTTATTTCTACTTCAATCCCATCCACAAAAGTTTGGGGTTAGGAGTTAGGTTTTGCCATTAGAGATGATTTGGGTTAGAAAACTTAATTTCACTGTAGATTATGCATTTGTAAATTTCTTTAATCTGGGTTTTTGCCATGTGACGTAGAGGTTAAGATCTCTGTAACCATGTTCTGTGGTACATATACTGGGACATTTTGAAAAGGTAGATGAGGGCTCCTGTTTGGTTTTGGGGGTAGGACTAAGCTAATCAAGATTCTTTTAAAAACCTTCTTTTTCCTCGGAACGGTATTATCCATTGAAAGATGAAATTTAATCATATGTTCTTCAGCTCATAGTCCACAACCGTTCAAGCTTAAAGTTTAAAGTTTCAATTATCAACAGAGCTGTGTCGCTGTTGTTGGAATTCCAAGTGGGAAAGTTGGGAACGCCAACCCTGACTTCATGCCTCAAAATGACTGCAGCCATCACAAAGTTTATATGCAATGCAATTTGAACTTCTGAAACTTACACAAAATATTGTGTAATAATAATCTTTATTTATCATACGGGCAAAGTTGCTCCCTCTGTATTTACTCCCGTCTGCTCCTTTGCCAGTCTTGATTAGGAGAGACCCATCCAAGATGGCGGTGCCGCAGGATGCACTTTAGCATCCTGTGGCAATGAGGCGTCTATGTATATAATGTCTACAGAGACAGGTGTGGCTCGATACACAAGCTTCACCTAGTGGTGAAACATTGCTTATTGGTCCTTTAACCCTCCTGTTGTCCTCGTTTTCTGTATACACCCTGTGTCCTCCGGGTCAAAATGACCCGTCTTCACTAAACCCCCAATATAAGCAGCTTAATTGAATTTTAAACACCAAATTTCATCTTGTATATTGTAATTCACCACAAAATGTGTGAATACTTGAGTTTTCCCTCTCCACTTGAATTTCTATAGCTTAAGAAAATGAACAAAATGATGTCAATGCGTCGTCCTCCTCTCGCCTCCTCTTCTCTCCCCTTTTGTTCCCCAATGGAACCAGTTGCTCATCCACTGTTACGTCAGGCCCTGGATTGTAGAGGTAGGGAAAACGCTCCACCCACTTGTCCCATACCTCTCTTATGGCTGCAGGTTTTTCTGTCACACGTCTTGCTAGTCGCCCTCCAGATTTGTCATCTCCAGGATTATTTTTTCTATTGCTGGTGTGACAAACGGGTAGAATGTAGAAACAATATCATGGGCATGAGAAACGGCATACCTTGTGGGTCCTGGGGTCCGTGTACCTTCAGGCAATTCGATTTTTTTTCGGAAAACCAAAACGGAAAACGGAAACTACTTCCGTTTTCTCGTTTTTCCATTTAAAATAAAAAACGGAAAAATGGAAAACAAAGCCGTTTTTCCGTTTTTCTCAACACAATTTAAAAACGAAAAACCAGAAAAGCTAAATGAAAAAAACGGCCCATTTTTCGATTTCGCCAATTCTTTTTTTCCATTTTCTTTTTAGGATTGAAAGACGAAGACGCTTTCACGGATGGCCCGGAAGTGCCGGAAAATATTTCAAAATAAAAGCCTAGATGTACACGTAACATAATGCAAATCTGAAGAAAAATAATGAAGCGGAGAGATTTCTTTTGAATAAAAAGAGGACCTTTTTACGTTGCAACATGATAGTTTATCGTAAAGACGTGAGCTTTATTACGTTATTGTGTGTTTTATTGTTGGGGGGGGGGATGTCTGGGCAGGATGAAGGTTGAGATGAAAACCTGTTGCTGTTAAATGTGACAACAAAGATTATGAAATAAAAATCTAAAATAGCATGAGTAGCATATGGGGAAAACTCAGCAGAAGGATTATGCGTAATGACGTACCCAGTGCATGCTTTAAGTGCCGCGGCACTTCGATGAAGCAGCGGCGCCCGCCTGTTTCTGAGTGACGTGACGTTCAGAACCGATAATAATTAATATGACAAGCTGCCACTTCAACCCCCCCCCCTCCGTCAAATCAAGACTGTTAATATCAGAGAATGTCTTTTCTCATTCACCCCAGCCTGTATCTTCTCCATAGTGAAGGTACACGTGCAACTTACAGATGAATTTATTTTTAATCAGCTGAATGTTTAGCAAAGAATTGCACTTTCTAAAAGAGACTTAGAAAAGATAAGCAATGCATCTTATCTAGCTATTGGTTAGATTGGATCTCAGTTTATGTGATTATTCCAGTAATCTGTTCATCATTAGATGGTAATAGTGGGTGATCTGTCCTCCCTGGATGATGTTACAGCTAACAGAACGCCAGACCAGGTGTACCTACTTTGAAGAAAAAGAGAGAGAACAAAAAAGTTAAAAGCTGAAATGACAACAGTCATTTCAATGCAATGCAAAACTGGAGAACAGTAGAAATCAGCAGAGTGAGAAAAATAGGCCCTGATGTCCTCCAGTAGCCTAAGTTTATAGCAGCATAACTATAGAGGTAGCTCAGGGTAACATGAGCCACTCTAGTTATAAGCTTTGTCAAAAAGGAAAGTTTTAAGATTAGTCTTAAAAGTAGCATTAGAAAAAAAAAGCTAGCATTAGCAAACATGGTCATTTGGGGCAACTTGTCACAGTCATTTTGGGGCAAGTTGTCACATGTAACAATTTACCCCAAAATGATCATTTTTAAAAATAATTTAAATCCATACATCCTACTAAATATTTTACTTTTTTTTTTACAGAAAAAAGAGCGATTTAAAAGAGAGGACAAAGTGAGAAGATAGTCAGGAGTTATAAAAGAAAAACAGAGCATGGCCGTGCAGCACCTGACGTGATGCTGAGGGCAGTCAGGCAGGTGACCCTCGGTCACAAGTCGAACAGGAGTACAGCGAAGGACTTTAATGCCAATTGCCGTACTTTGGGGTGATACTGTAAAACATTCACACCAGTGGAAATTCAGGGTCAGACAGCTATCAATCAATGTTTCATAATATTTAATTTTATTTCATGTTATTTCATATGATGCATGTGCTCCTGGCAATTCAATCTACATAAGCTATGCCAAAACTGCAACTCAGATGAGGAGTCTGACTCGTGAGATTTTCTTTTGTTCTTTTGTTTGTATTCAAAGTTTAAGTGTCAGTTTCGTAATGCATGTTGCATATTATTTCATGTTATTTCATAAATAGTAAAAGTGAGTTATTGTCATTTATTCACTTAACATTAAAAAATAACAACAAAATTTATTTTGCCCTTTTTTTATTGGTCGCAAAACCCTGTGTGACATCTTACCCCATACAGTGTGACAACTTACCCTTTGGAGGGGCAACTTGTCACATTGTGACAATCTCCATTAGATCGCTTATAACTCTGCACAGAAATAAGATATGAAAAATACCCGAATACAAAATATATACCTGAGACTTTGCTCTTTCATCTGGTACATATGTTTTTTATATATGGTGTTTTGATTCCAATATTTATGTATGAGTGAAAAAGTGTGACAACTAGCCCCGGTCTCCCCTATTTGTTTTTGTTGTGGGTGAAGATAAATCAATTTAATCAATAAAAAAATCTTTGTTTCTCTGTTAGCTTCAACAATATGTACTGTTCACTAAAAACAAGACACATATAGACAGTAATCCTATGCGAAGGTGGGTTTTGCTTGATGAGAAAAATCTTCATCAAATAAACTTTCCTTCTATATTTTTGGTTTACAGCATCTGATCAGCCTTTGTGTTTCATGTTCCACCAATAAAACACACAATAATGTAATAAAGCTCACGTATCTACAATAAACTATCATGTTGCAACGTAAAAGGGTCCTCTTTTTATTCAAAAGACATTGCTCCGCTTCATTATTTTTTTTCAGGCTTGCATTATGTTACGCGTACATTTAGGCTTTTATTTTGAAATATTTTCCGGCACTTCCGGGCCATCCGTGAAAGCGTCTTCGTCTTTCAATCCTAAAAAGAAAATGGAAAAAAAGAATAGGCGAAATCGAAAAACGGGCCGTTTTTTTCATTTAGCTTTTCTGGTTTTTCGTTTTTAAATTGTGTTGAGAAAAACGGAAAAACGGCTTTGTTTTCCATTTTTCCGTTTTTTGTTTCAAATGGAAAAACGAGAAAACGGAAGTAGTTTCCGTTTTCCGTTTTGGTTTTCCGGAAAAAAATCGAATTGCCTGAAGGTACACGGACCGTCCTGGGTTCATCTTTACAATGTTTTGTTCTGCATGCCTGCCGTGTTGGTCATATGCTGCTGAGGACCATGTTATTTTGCCATTTTTTGAAAGGAAAGTCTCACTTTCAGCTTCAGGGTTTTCTTCTTCTTCTGAAGATGATTCATCATGCTCTGGGTTGTATTCCTCTCCATCTTCTTCTTTGGATACATTCTCTACTTCCTCTTCTGAATCAAAGTTGTCTTGCTGGACATGTGAGAAAATCACCTCTAAAGCCTCTTCAGTGTTGTAACGCACACTCATGGCTTCAGCACAGACACAATTCAGGGTCCTGTTGTGCAGGACCTTTATAACCTCTGGAAATAACAGGTGGTCTTCTGAAGTCTGCGAGAACACCACCTGATTTGCCTTGTTTACTTCTGCTACTGATTGATCTGAGACACAACTAAAACTTTGTAACATTCTGTGGTTTGTAAATAACTCTGTGACCTTGATTTCAACTCTATTTGCCTCACGGGTCATTTTGACCCGAAGACCATCTTTGTACCTTTTTTTGTACAGCTTACATGGAAATGTGAATAAAAGTAACATTTAACTTTTTCTATTGTTTGGGCCAATCTAGGAAAAGTCTTAAAATCTCAAGTTAAAAAAATAACATTTAGTGGATTTTTTGGGGGGTTTTAACACAGTGGTGGGTCATTTTGACCCGAGGACAACAGGAGGGTTAATAACACTGAACACCTTTAAAAATAAGTTAAAAGACCTTAATATAGCCTGAAAATAGAAATCAAGATCACATTGTTGAGCCGATTGAGGTGCTGTTCAAGTCTTTTCCACAGTAGTTCATTTTAGCTCATCCTTTCCTCATTTGGACAATAGGAACCTTTTAGCGAGAGCTGTTGTCATTAATTTTACAAGCTGCTGGCTCTCTGTAGATTTCAAAACACTGAAGTCAGAGTTGGAACACAGTGTTGTATTAATGTTTTCGTGGATGTTATTCCATTTAGGACATAAAACCATCCATATTTTACTAATACACTTAGATAGTTCCCTTCTGCAGTGTCCTAACAGTAGAGAGCGTTCATTTTGAAAACTTCTGACAAGTTCGTCCGCTGACCGTGAACTTTTCCTCAGACACTATCCAACAATATCACACAGCCTTTGGGCTGGGTCAGAGCCTAATGTGTGTGGGTGCATGACTTGTAATTGAAAATAACTCAGTCAGAACTTCTTTTGAAATGTATTTGCTGTAATGAGGCTAAGAAAAAGTTACTGTTGGATTTATCCATCTCACTGTAAGTCGTTATGACAGGAGACAGTGGGAAGGACAAAACACACATTTACACAAAGGTTTTACATTTTCCTTGAGCTTCCAGTAAAACACAATGTTCCAGAGGAAATCTGCAACATCTCTCTGAAACCTGTCTATAGGTGGTTTGCTTGATGAAAACTACAGTCGGGCACAAATGCAGGATAATCCAAAAGAAGGAAATATGCACTACATCGGTTGCTTGTTTATAGATGGTCAAGAGTTTTGGCAGTGGCATATATGTTGTTTGAGTTCTTTTTAGATTTTCATTCACATGTATCCATGATATGAAACATGAAAGTTGAATTTAAAAATAGCCAAAGAAAAATTAACACCGCAGGCAAAACATTTTCACTGTTCTTATCTTTGAGCTACTTTGCTGTAACACATTATCACCAAACGAGGGCTGGATTATAGGAAGAGGTTGCTCCTGGAGGATGTTTTGATCCCTTTCTCTTTCGTTGTCAGTGTCCCTGTAGCAAAATTGTGAGAATGGTGGAAGAATTGTGTCAAACACCACAATCAAGGTGGGCCACTGTCGACACCACACAGGACTCAGAGCACTCGCCGTTTTTTTAACTTTGCTGTCCATCTGTGTACTGCCTGCAAATTTCTGTTCGCTCTCACCTACCTGCTGCCAATGTTGAGTAAGCTCTGCACTGGTGGTAAAATAATCCTTAAAAGGTAGGCGGGGTACTAATAGAGTAATAGTGCCCCACCTACAAATACAGGATTTGTATTTGTATTTGTAGGTGGGGCACTATTAGATTCGCAACTACACTTTTTTTAGCTGAATTAATCTTATCAGCAGTTATGCTCCATGTGAGTTCATTGTAATCCAAACTGGTGATAGCTCCGAGCCTTTCTTTGAAGTGAACCATTGCTAACACTAGAAGACAGTAACCCTTTTCACAAAACACTTCACGGCAGGATCAAGGCCACCCCAAAGTGTTTTTTGAAAAGGCGAAGGGTAGAAGTCAGTTTGCGTCTGTTACGTCCCCTGACTCCCCAGGCTATGCAGTCACAGTCTCGCATCAGCTGAATACAGGGGCAAGCCAGCTTTGGGGGTCAAGTGATGTAGTAATGACATATGTTTATGTTTACCAGTCTGCACGATTAAAAAGCATAAAAACACTTAGTTATCATTTCCATCAGAAAGAGTAAGAATCTGGGGTGTATTATTTTTATTAAAGTGTGTGTTCATCCAACATGATCTCTGCAGCTCTGTTCATCCATCATTATTGTTTTGAAAAGAATCGCCAGGGAACACTTTGAATAGATCAGATGCTTAGTACTGACGTCAAAACCATACACACCTCTCATCGAGCAGCACAGCCATGTCGGATTTCACTCTTCTTGTGATTTATAAATGGCCAGAGTCGGTCAAGAAGCGGCTCATCTTTGCAAGTTTTGGATGGAAATGTTTTGCAAGAAAAAAGTCTAACGATTTCAAGAACATCTGTCCCTCCTTTGTAACAGCATTTGTTCTAATTAGATTCATAATATTCAATGGGCTAATGATATATAGTTGTAGTTCGCTGATCGTTTTATGCCTCGGTACTTATCTAGAAAATTTTTCTTTTTTCATACACTTAATTTTTTTTGTTTCACTTTTTGCTTGTAATAAATTAATGTGCACCTAAAACAATGTCATTTGTCAACATGAAAAAAAATGAAGCTTTGAAAAAGACAATGTGTGTATCGCCGCCAAAGCTTTTGAGCAAAACTGTATGGGCTGACTTCTAATATGTGCAGATATAGACTTATGATGTAATGCCCCAGATGTTGTTTCTGCAGTCCCTGATAGTTAAAAAGGAAAAAGAAAATTAGCTTATAGTATACTGAGTTTTGTTATTTAGTCTAAATAGCCTCAGCTAATTGCTAGTCTGAAGAGTGATACTCTTACCTTACTGCAGCAGGACTGTACGTTTATCCAATGTGATTTTATTTTGAGTATTAAGTATTTATGAAACAAACAACAACAACAACAAAAAACTCCTACAGTGCTTGGGACACATTCTTTACAGAAGAAATTTAAAGTTTTTAAACTTTAATGAACTTTCTTATTCTGTTTTTGGGGTTTTGTTCTAATACAGATTCTTGGCATGAGCAGTGGGGTTGGACTGTGCATAAAATATTGACCAGTTTCACATAGTAAAAAACTGATTATGTTTGCTGAAGCTTTCAAAGCTTAAAAGCTGCAATAAACTGAAGAAATTGAATCAAATGAACCACAAGTGAACACGAGATTAGTGAGTTCATTTCTTTAACAAGCTAGGTTAAAATCATTATTAGAACTTTTCCCTCAGTTCCATTCATAGTTTAGTCCAAAATCGATAAATATGTAAACGTGCGTTCGCAAAGTGAAGATTTTTTTGGTGATAGATCCAGGGAGGAGGAGGTCATCTCTCTGATTCTGTCTATAAATTCTATCTATAAATTCTAGTTTTCCGTTGTTTCATAATCCTGGGACACTAAGTGTTTCCAAGGAAAGGACTGTAGTTGGTACGTAGTGAGAAATCCATACTCTCTACTGTTTCTTCCATGAGGCTTGTCTCTGTTTTTTTGCAAAAACCGATCAGAGCACAAATGTTCACTTTATTGTTTTATTAGTGCCAACCGGCAGCCACACATCCAGCTGATTTTTTTCCTGTAAAAAGTTTTTTTTGGGGGGGGGTTAGTTTTTGCAAATAAAGACAACATTGTCCTCTGACTTCAACTACCAAGTAAACATCTTCAAAATGCAGCCATCAAGGATGCGACATCATTGTCTATTTGTCCTGTTTGCAGTTTACATATATAGCTCATTTTGTGTCAGAAAGGAGTGTTTTAAAGTTACTTAACGGCTTTGACTAACAGTGAAATTGTCCATACCGATTTAATTATGTTCATACATTAAATGAAAGGTTTTTATATGATTGTATTCTCCATAACAATGGAAAAAAACTGAAACAGATTGTGCTTTTCTAAATTGTGATATATTTTAAGTTGTTTTTAGACAAACAGGCAAACTCTTGTTCGCCAATTTTATTGTCTATTTTCCCCAGATGCTTCCGCTGACAAATAAATGTCCAACACTGTGAGAAATTGAAGCTCTCCAAAACCATTGACACTCCTACCATGCCTCATGCTGCTTAAGTGCCTCGTGCTGCCATTACAGTCATGTCGTGCAATTCCTCTTTGTTTGCTGCTCTCAGAGACTGCTGCAAATGTTCAGCGGGAAGGGTGTCAAGTTAAATAAAAAGCAACTGTGAGACTACTGAGAGCTGAACTGAAAGGTCCTGTTGGGCCATCAGCTCTGAGAAGACATGATAAAAATCAAGTGTAATTTTTTCTACCGCCTGTCTTTATTAAACAATATTTGAACAGAATGACCCTGCACCTGTGCGTAGACTTTAATCAGGATCATTTTGTAGAATGCTGTTGGTCACCTTTTTCGGTGCACTTCGACTTTCAGTCTTTCTCTAAGGATTTAAGTGCAATACTTAAACTGATCCGGCTAGAGGGTATGGATTGTGTAGGTCTTAGACTCAGACTTAGACTTAGACAACTTTATTTGTCATTCGGTATGCACAAGTGCGTACAGAACGAAATTTCGTTTCGTACAGCTTTTGTAAATCGCAGTAGAAGTTAAAATACAGTTTTAGGTGCGGCAGATATTTAGAAGTAAACAGTAGATTTTAAATATACAGTATACAAACAGTTGAAATGTAACAAAAAAGAGACATTATTTATGTACAGATTGGATTGTGCAAGGGCATTTGTGCATGAATGCATTTGTTTGTGCAATTTTAAGACTAGGAGTCCAATAGCAGTTTTAATGCTATATGAGCTGCAATGATGCAAAAATGTGCAAAAAAAATGCAAATGTGTGAATATATGAGCTGCAATGATGCTAAAATGTGCAAAAAATGCAAATGTTGTGCAGAGTTTGTGGGTTGTAGTTTGGCAGTTCAACAGCAGTTTAACAGTTTAACAGTCTGATGGCAACAGGGAAAAAGCTTTTGCAGAACCTGGTGGACCTGCAGCGGATGCTGCGGAACCTCTTCCCAGAGGGCAGCAGGGAGAACAGTCCATGATGGGGGTGTGAGGGGTCCCTGATGATGTTACGGGCTCGGGACACACAGCGCTGAGATGAAATGTCTTTTTATGGAGGGGAGAGGAGCCCCGATGATCCATTCTGCTGTCCTCACCACTCTCCTCACGTTCTTCCAGGTGTTTGATATTAGGCCATTTGAACTTTGTCACTTGTAGATAAGTGAGTTGTACATCAGAGTACTTAACTCCTCCATCTGTCTTTTTTGTGCACAGGAACCTTTTCTCTTGAAAACCCTGTTTTCACCAAATCCTTGAGTGAGGGATTACTTCCGTTCTCCTCATTTTGTCTATCTTCATATCTCTCTGTCCGCTCGTTTTAATTTCCTTTTGTTCTGTATTTTAAACAGCAGGGTAGCCATTTTTATCATTGACAGTGAATGAATACATTCAGTGCCCTCCGTTTCTGGTTTAGATTCAAGAACAACAGTGTGTCTTTCACAGAGGTTGTATGAGTTAATCAGGTAGTTTCTAGCATCATGGGAGTTTTGTTGTCCGGTCCATGTGTGTTATGTGTATCGAGAATGCCTGTGCCTTTTTACCCTAAAAGAACTTGTTTGTTGCGTGGGCTGGTCCTTCTCACCAAGCTGTGGTGTATGTGTCTCCTAGCAGAAGATGTTATTGTCCTGCTTGGGAACCTCAGAGTTTCATCTATCTTATCTTATCTTTTTTTTTTACAATATTCTATTTACATTCTAATGATGTCTTTGAAGTATTAGCATCAACATCAGCAACAAATTACTTTCAAAAGTCACATAATTAGTGAATGTAAGCTCACCTGTGTTCACTCCTTGTGTCACATTATCTGTCAGTATAAACTGTTTTTGAAATGGCCTACAGGCTGTAGCACCAGTAGGCAAGAGGCATCACACATTGAAGACCAAGACGTTCTCCAAGTCAGGGTGAAAATTTATTGGAGAATATCAAAATATTTGATGTTCCCCTGGACTGCCATCAAATTCATCATCTTCAAATGGAAAGCACAAGGTACCACAACAAACCTGCTAAAAGAGGCAGCACACCAGAAATCACAGATCGGGCAAGGAGGGCAATAATCAGAGACAAAAGGTAATCCTGAAGGAGCTGCAGAGAATGGAGGATCTGTCCAATGAACTATAACATTCCCCATAGAGCTGGGCTTTATGGAAGAGTGGCTTAGAGTTAAAAATAAGGCCTGTTTTGAGTTTGCTAAAAGGAACATGAACAACTCCTCAAATGTATGGAAGAAGGAGTTCTGGTCAGATACGACTAAAATTGAACTTTTCGGCCATGAAGTGAAACACTATGTCTGGCGCAAACCCATCACATCCTATCAATCCAAGAACACCATCCCCACAGTGGAACATGGTGATGGCAGCATCATGCTGTGGGGATGTTTTTCAGCAGCAGGGACTGGGAAAAGCTCACCTTTGAGCAGGACAAAGACCCAAAACAGACTGCTAAAGCAACGCTAGAGGGGTATCAGACCTCAGTCCAATTGACACTCTGTGGTTAGACTTAAAGATGACTGCTCACAAGCAAAGACCATCCAACATTAAGGAGCTGGAGAGGTTTAGACTTGAAGAATGGGCAGAAATCTCAGAGGCAAGATGTTGCCACAAAATATGGCATTCAACATCTACAAGGTACTTACTATAGGGGAGATTAACTGATATACACACAGGTGTTTTCTATCATTTTCTCCTAGTTGTCGTTTGCTTCACAATAAAAAAGTAATATATCAACAACTCAAAAATACTTTATTAGTCTCAAAGGGAAATGAAATGCTAATGTACCTCATAGGGGTTTCTTCAACAAGTTGTAGTAGATGGTGATGTCTGCAGGCTGTAAGGATCTCCTGTTGCGGCCTGTCTTACAACGGATCTGGAAAATCCTCTGACTAAAGACACATGTGATGAGGAGGATGCTTAGGATTGTCCATAATATTCTTAATTCATCATCTCCAGAGGTTCTAGAAGGATCCCCAGAACAGAGTTAGTCTTCTTTATAAACTTGTTGAGCTTCTTTAAGTCAGTTGCTCAGATGCTGCTACCCTAGCAGATGATGGCAGAGGAGATTGCACTCTTGACAACAGACTTATAGAAGATCTGCAGCATCTCGCTACAAACCTTGAAGGACCTAAGCTTCACAGTTGCATCTCCAGACCAGTAGGTTGTTCAGGTGAACACTGGACAACCATTTGTACTTCTCCACCACCTGTAAAGGGTGAAAAGGAATGACAAGGAATGGTTAGAGTACAGTCTCAAGTGGTGCTCCTGTGCTGCTGACTACCTGGTTAGACACACAACCCTTCAATCTTACAAACTGCTGTTTGACGTCCAAAAGAGTCAGCTGAGCTCTGTCGACCATCAGATCAGGACACCCCCTGCAATGCCTCTGAAACCCCCCTACAATTATAGGAATTTACACGAGCCGTTCTTCATTCTACTAATGGTTATTCTCACAAAGGCACTACTAATTTCATCCAGGGACCTCTGCATTAACTTGAAGGGGTTAAAAAAATACAAATCTTTACCTAAGTGCTGACAAACTTTTCTGCACACATCTTTAGCACAGACTGTGAAAAATCATGCTGCCCTCCATGTATGTTGTGGAGCTAAAAATATTGACCAGACGCCAACAAAACAAAAGAAATTGGGTCTGCCGTGGAAATATGAGGCAAACTTTTTGGATGCTCCCTATTAGATAGACGGACGGACAGACAGATCTTTTAATCATCTTAACATATAAATTCTAAATTGTGGTCTTGCTCAACTTTCATCCCATCTTTATACTAAAAAAATCACTTTCAGTAAACAAAGAGAACATGACAGTTTCTATTTTTGAGCAGAGGTACACAATATGTCTGATGATTTTAAATTTGTGATTCGATGTCCAGTTACCAGTAAGATTTTTCATTCTGTCTTTTTTCTCGTCTCCATAAAGAGAATCACATGAATAAGATCTGACACATAAGCAGGTGAATGGTAGGAAGACTGTATTTGGGTTTGGAACTAAATTTGACTTTTGATCGAAACCTCTTCATGTCATATGCACTGTGTCGGGGAAAAACCTTGCAAAGACCCTAACTATGTCCTTCATGATTATGTGTTGAAGGGGTTTCAAGCCAAGCAGCTTAGTGATTTATTTTAGTGTCTCTCTGACCCAATGCCAGTGTGTCAGAAGCATTTCGAGCAAATCCTTTCACATTGAAGGGATAAATGTTAAACCTGCACTAGAGTGATATTCTTTGGTGATGCTGCAGTCAGCTTGAGGAGGGATTCCACCTTCTGAACTTACGACAGGAACAAACAGTATGTATTTGGTGAAGCGAGATAAACATATTGTGTTGACTCACAGTCAAGCAAGCTCTATAATCTGCTACCCCCATCGCCACAGGTCTTTTCCCTCCGGTACGGTTCTCAAATGCAACTTTGCCCTATTTGCACTTAAATGTGTCTTGACATCTGCACTTTTAACGGCCCTTGTGGCAATAAATTGCAGTTTATTGCAGATGGCTAGCAGTAACCCCAGAGTTGCTATATCTGAGAACATGCTACTAGGAGGGGCATTTGACTGAACTGCAGGGCACATGGATGTGGGTTCTTGTCTGTTTTGGAAACTAGAGTCCCTTTCTGCTTACAAGTATAGATACTGGAACTATAATACTTCATTATAATGACAATGAACTAACAAATTATTGTTCTATAAAATGTTATATGTTAGTACGCTAGTAAGATCAGTATGGATGATCAATTGCTCAGCATAACACTGCATACAGTCTTCATGTTCTATGTGGTAAAAATCTTATTTATTTTCTGCTTTAAAGCTTTCTAAACATATTTAGGTTAAACACAGCTGGCACAGTGTCCTGCCGGCAGCTCTCTGGAAGGTTCTGGCAGCTGTTAATGCTGCTCAGCCCCACAGATATTCGGTTTGTTAACTATTACTGACGCACAAAGATTATAAAAAGCCTCATAATATTCATACCTGGCAAGCTTTTTGCCATACTGTGACTTTCATCATTATCTTTTTAAGATGATCAACAAATTTTATGAATGTGAACGTAAAATTGGATAAAATGGAACAAAAATGACAAAGTAGAGCATTTTGTCATTTTTATTTGCAGCCTCTTTGAAGGTTTTTAGAAATTAAAAACAAAAAACAACATTTTTTGACTCATAGGTAGGAATTTGTCCTGAGAGATTTTAAAACCAATGACTCATAACACCTACCTTCATCTTTTAAAGTTATCTCTAGGTTTGTAACGAGGTCTCAGTTATCAAGATTTAGTGATATTAAAATATCCAAAATATTTCTCTTCAGAGGTAAATTGGTGTTGTGAAGAGCTATGTAGTTGTGGTCAACAAACATCTTTTTTAATTTTTTTGTGTAGTAGTATTATGATGTAGTTCTTGAGTTACCCTGGTTGACTAATCAGCACTTATGACTGTTAAAACACAGAAAAAGCCTCTCCCTGCTAAAAAAAAATAAGAATGTTAATTTTTGTGGAACTTATTTCCCCAGAACTTTGAGTTACCCTAGTTGTTTTTCTGTAATATTTGCCACTGTAAAACAGGGGCATTACAGGTATCTAGTCACGTTACATGCTTTAAAAAGACCAAATACCATTTGATCATGTTAAAAAAAAAGATAATATATACCAAGCATCCATCCTGATAGTGTTTTGATCCTTTTTGAGGTTAAATATAGCCCCACAACGGGCATGATGAGCAGATATAAACAGACGTGGTGCCATCTACCACAGAACTATCATAATGCTGGTTTGCTGAATTAATAAATAAATAATGCTGGACCGAGCCTGACCCTCTGCAATGCCTCACGGTAAAGCGGCAGCTCGGCGTGATCGAAGACCAACCGTTAATAATTAAATAAACCAATCAACAGCAACTTTAAGAGTCTCATATCAGAACATTTACTCACATCAATCAACTCTGCGGTCACATCTGAGCCTCCGCAGGTTTAGCATCCGCTTCAGTGAAAATCAACGTTCAGACTGTATTCCCAGTGGTATTCCAGTCTTTTCCCTCTTGGAATCATTTTAATTTTTTTTTATTACGTCACAATGACTACACTTAGTAACTTCTATAGTCACAAAAACGATGGAAAAGTGTCCCAGCAATATTCATGTGATCATTCCACAGCACAAACACTGTGAAACAGAATTATAATCACTTACATTTCAAATGACATTTTTTAAATTCACAAACATTATTAGCTAAAACCTATAAGATATATCCCAAAGGAGTACTAAACATACACTGAGCAGAAGCAGCATTTTGCCTCATTGGTTTAAACCCTAGAAATATCAGTATAATTGAATGATTATTGTTTATAATGATTATTATTTGATCATTGAGCTGATTTGACATGTGAATTTCTCCACTGTGAGATCAATAAAGTCTATCTTATCTTATCTTATGATTTATCCCCGCTTGTAAGCAGACAAGGATGTTTTAAAATATGTTACAGTTAAATTTCGTAGGAAATATGATGTTTAGACTTTTTTAAGCAGACACGCATGAACAATAACTTTTAACAGATCCAATCAATACAACATGTTTGGCATTCCCCCTCTACAACACTTCATCTAAAAGATTGTGGTAAATAAAAGTATTGCATTCCTACCAGGGCTTTTTTTGGGAGTAAATTTCTACCCTGGTGATTTGTTATTTTCCTTATTAGTTTGGACCTCAGTGCAGCATTCGATACTGTCGATCACTCCATCCTGTTAGAACGCTTGGAAAACTGGGTCAGCCTTTCTGGTACAGCTCTCAACTGGTTTAAATCCTACTTAAAGGACAGGGACTTTTTTGTATCAGTAGGTAACTTTACATCCCAGACGACAAAAATTACATGTGGGGATTTCCCAAGAGTCCATCCTGGGTCCCCTCCTGTTCAATATCTACATGCTCCCCCTAGCTCACATAATAAAAAACAACAACATCAGTTACTATAACTATGCAGACGACACACAGCTCTACATCACCAGTTGACTATGAACCAGTTCAGGCACTGAGTAAATGCCTAGAAGAAATCAATGCATGGATGTGCCAAAATTTTCTTCAATTGAATAAAAACAAAACTGAAGTAATAATATGTGGACCAATAGAGGAGAGATCAAAAGTTAGCACACAGCTTCAGCTGCTTCAGCTAGGAACCACTGATCAGGTCCGAAATCTGGGTGTAGTGATGGACTCAGACCTGAACCTCCAAAAGCATCTAAAGACAATTACAAGGTCAGCCTTCTATCACCTGAAGAAAATTTCCAGGATTAAAGGACTAATGTCTCAGCAGGATCTGGAAAAATTAATCCATGCATTTATATTCAGTAGAATTGATTATTGCAATGGTGTTTTCACAGGTCTGCCTAAAAAGTGGATCAGACAGCTGCAGCTGATAAAGAACGCTGCTGCCCTCACTAAGACTAAGAAAGTAGAACACATCACCCCAGTTCTAAAGTCTTTACACTGGCTCTCAGTATCTCAGAGAATAGACTTTAAAATCCTTCTGTTAGTTTATAAATCCCTGAATTGCTTAGCACCTAAATACATCACAGCCTTGTTGTCAGTGTATCAACCATCCAGACCACTAAGGTCGTCTGGCTCCAGTCTACTCCGCATACCTAGAACCAGGACTGACTGAGAAACCTGTCGCTGTGAAAGGTGATGAGAATGTTATAAACTGTAACAGTATAGAAGTGCATTGAGCTGAAAAGAGCTGGATCGTGCGTAAAGACGCAGCGTGAACCTCTGTGTGCTTCAGTGTTGCTGCTGAGGGGAAATTGTTGACCATAATCCCCCCCCCGCCCCCAAAATTAGCATAACCTCACTCTTAACTTTTGATCAAAGTTGAGAGGTCTGATTATTACACACCATGCCATATCACATGACACTACTATTTTGGGAATAATTACACACAGAGAATACATTCAGACAATATTTTATTATACACATGTGTATACATAATTTATGTAGACAAATGATTTCGTCCTACACCTTTTGTGAAGTCATTCCCAAGAGCCATAATAGACAAAAAATCAATGCATCACACGTGTTAAGATACAGCTGGCTGTGATTATACACCTGGCCAGTAGGTGGTGTCGTGTGCACATGAAGCTTCAAGAAATGAACCCTTTCTCAAACCAGTTGGCTCAAGTGGTTCAATGCCTCATGAGGCTTCATCTCGCCATCACTAAGAACGGAATCCTTGTAAGGTGCAGATGGTCCACGAATAGGCTGAGGAACTGGAGAGGAATCCAGGGCACAGGGCCAGATCTGAAGGAAAAACAAAGTTAAATCTTCAGGGCTTCCAAAAGCTGAACTGAGCAACAGAGGGCTAGAGTCATACCACACAGGTAGAACACTCAGGCATCGAAGGGCTGGCTGCAGGCTTCTTAAATACTCCACTCCTGATGATGTAGATGGAAAACACCTGTTGCACCACCAAACCACCACGCTCCCTGATGCCATCTAGAGGAGTGAAAGAGTAAAGCAGAAAGGAAAGAGGAGACCAAGTCTCCCAGACTCCAACAAACTCCCATTAACGTGAAGGAAAACCTCCAGCAGAACCAGGCTCAGTATGAACGGTCATCTGCCTCGACCGACTGGAGGTTAGAGAAGACAGAGCAGAGATACAACAAGAGAGACAAACAAGCACAAAAACACACATTGATCCAGTAATCTGTTCTACATTAGATGGTAATCAGTGATGGGCAGTAGCGCCGCTACATGTAGCGAAGCTATTAGTTAAACTACATTTTCCAGTAGCTTGACCGTAGCGTCGCTGCTTTATGAATCAAGTAACTTTCCTGTAGTGACGTTATTTTTTTGATCAAGTAGCGACGTAGCGTCCACAAATGCTACAAAATCCAGGACATAAGAAATGAAACCAGGTTTGCTATTTTGAAACAACATTCAGAGTGAACAATCAATCAGAGTTGTTGGTTGGACATGTTCATGCGCAAGCTTCTACTCTGCCTCTCCTGCCTGTTATGGCAAGCCGATGAGGCCAATTATCGTCCGTACAATAACGCGCAGTTCCAACCCGTATTTTACGCGAGCGCGCGTTTCTTACGTCACCGCGCGTTTCCAGCCAGAACGCGCGGTGACGTAAAAAACGCGCGCTCGCGTAAAATACGTGCGGTAGCGTTAATAACGTTTGGTGGCGTTTTTTGCATATTATATTATCAAGAGGTTGTCTTTTATGTGCTCAGCCACTAGATTTAAAGGTGTTTTACCCAATAAGAACACTGCAGCACCAGACACAACTAGGAGGTCCCTGATCGTTGGGGAAAGGCAGAAAGAAGATGCACCTTCCTTTCTGATCCTGTCTAAATCCTGCTTAGTTCAATAATAAAGTCTGATATTACACAAAACTCACTCTGCTTGTTCTCCCTACTTATGCCCTTGGTGCAGAAGAAAAATGAAATCTTTAACAGAAATGTTATTATTAATTCTGAAAATATCATGTGAATATAAATACAAAGCATACAGAAAATGCAGCTTTGTTAAGTGATCTGGTTTATTTTATTTAGCTTTTAATTTCTTTTCAACATTTAGTAATGTCTACACTGTGTTAGGTCATTGGCTGATCTTTAATAAATGTTTTAACCAGTGTATCAGACTCATTTTGAATTGATCTGACATTAGGTTGGTACAACGTTAAGTAGCTTCTGATGTAGTTAAGCTACTTTTAACACATTTGTGTAACTTAGCTTGCTATATTTCTATAGGTGGTAGCTTTTGTGTAGTGAAGCTTAATTTATTGTTGAGTAGCTGATAGCTTAGCTCACTACACTGGACAAGTAGCTTGCCCAACACTGATGGTAATAGCGGGTGATCTGTCTTCCCTGGATTATGTCACAGATAACAGAACACCAGACCAGGTGTACCTACTATGAAGAAAAAAAGAGAGAGAACAAAAAGTTAAAAGCTGAAATGATGACAAGCAATGCAAATTTGAGAACAGTAGAACTCAGTAGAGTGGGAAAAAATAGACCCTGATGTCCTGCAGTAGCCTAAGCCTATAGCAGCATAACTATAGAGATAGCTCAGGGTAACATAAACCACTCTAACTATAAGCTTTGTCAAAAAGGAAAGTTGTAAGCTTAGTCTTAAAAGTAGACAGGGTGTCTGCCTCATAGACCAAAACTGGGAGTTGGTTCCACAGGAGAGGAGCCTGATAACTAAAGGATCAGCTTCCCATTCTACTTTTAGGAACTCTAGGAACCACCAGCAGACCTGCAGTCTGAGAGCGAAGTGCTCTGTTAGGAACATACGGGGTAATCAGAGCTCTGATATATGATGGAGCTTGACTATTAAGGGCTTTCTACGTGAGAATAAGGATTTTAAATTCTTGATTTAACAGGAAGCCAATGAAGGGAAGCTAAGATAGGAGAAATATGATCACTCTTGTTGAAAAGGACTGGACTTTCCACTAAACTGCTAAAATTAACTTCTACAGAGCTATCAGAGAAAGTGTGTTATGTCTCACCATAACTGTTTGATATGGGAGCTGCACAGTCCATCAAAGGAAAGATTTAGCATGATTGGTGAGAAGTGCACAGGGGATAGTGGGATGCTGCCTACAGAATTTGGACTCAATCTATGCAGAAAGAAGGGCCAGATGCATATCCACTGATCCCACCCACCCAGGCAATGCACTGTTTGCCTCTCTCTCATCAGGTAAATCCTTCAGAAGCATTAAATCCAAAACAAATAAACTTAGAAACAGCTTCTGTCCAAGAGCTGTGAGGGCTATCAACCCCTGATGGGAGACTGCTGTCCATTATTGTCAAATCACTGCATTGTTATTTCTGCAGTTTGTCAGCAGTAGGCGACAAACGTCCCCTACTGAAGTCTGTCCATCAATATATGTTCATCATATGTTACAACCATATGTTACAATCACTGTACTGCTATTGCCTATTTGCACATAACATGGCTCATATCACTTGCGAAGGGACTGATACCAAAGCCCTCGGACTCTGATACGAAGTTTTCTTTTTTTACCTTTTCTGTCTTCTGTACACATCTTTTATTGCATGTTGTTTGTTGGATGTACTCTAAGCTGGAGTATCCTGAAAAGAATTTCACCACTGTAACATGTGGTGACAATGAAGAATCTTTGAAGTGGACCTGGTGAGCCAGCCAAATACAAACAACAGGTGCGGCAGCGGGCCAGCCCTACAGAGGGCTGTCAAAGCCACTACCAACACTGAACTAAGGAAAGATCAAAAGGGGACATAACACCCAACCAAAAACAGGGCAGCTGGTACCACAGCCTGGTGGGACCGGCCGGTGGGACCAGCTAAAACTCCAGGTAGTCTGAGGTATGCTGCTACGACCTCCCACACCATCAGCTGACTTCAGTGTGTGCAAAGGCGAGGCTTCCCAAGGTAGGAGGAGCGAGCACCGGGAGAGGGGGATAGAGAAAGAAGAGGGAGCGCAAGAGAGAAAGCCCAGGCCACCCAAAATACAGCCTATGTATGGGCGGGCTGAGGCCAGCACTCCAATAATAAAACACCCCAAAAATTATCTTAACTGCAAGAAATATAATTAAGAAAAACAAACCCCAAAATATTCAGAACGCACAAAGGGAGAAATTTAACTACAAAATAAATCTAGAAAATAGACAAAAAAGGTGAAATCTGTGCCCAGATAACACAGTATTATATAACAGTATTATATTGTTTTGGTATTGTTAAAATTTATTTTTAAAAAGAGTTCACAGGTCCGACTTTGTCAGGAACAAAACACAGGCTATCTTAAAGTTTCCTTACTTTATTCATATTATCATATCTTGGCTCTCCGGAGCCAAGCTTGGAGGTGGGGCACGTTGGCGAGCACCTGGTGGCCGGGCTTTTGCCCATGGAGCCCGGCCGGGCATAGCCCAAATAGGAGACAAGTGTCCCCCTTCCAATAGGTTCACCACCTGTAGGAGGGGCCAAAGGGGTCGGGAGCATTGTGAAATGGATGGCAGTCGAGGGCGGGGATCTTGGCATTCCGATCCTCGGCTACAGAAGCTGGCTCTTGGGACGTGGAATGTCACTTCTCTGGTGGGGAAGGAGCCTGAGCTAGTGTGCGAGGTTAGGAGGTTCTGGCTAGAGATAGCCGGACTTACTTTGACGCATGGCTCTGGCTCTGGAACCAGTCTCCTTGAGAGGGGTTGGACATTGTTCCACTCTGGAGTTGCCCCTGGTGAGAGGCGCCGAGCTGGAGTGGGCATACTTGTTGCCCCTCTTCTTGGTGCCTGTATGTTGGGGTTTACCCCAGTGAATGAGAGGGTGGCCTCCCTCTGCATACGTGTGGGGGGACGGATTTTGACTATTGTTTGTGCTTATGCACCAAACAGCAATAGCGTACCGCGAGCGAGCTATTTTTAGAAACGTAACGTCACGATGACGTCACATCACGTGGTACGCAGTAGGGCAAACTTGCATAGTCCGCCGCTGTTCAGCTGTAAAAGAGACGTGCATTAGCCTAGGTTTTACTCGTTAAAACGACTGCTTTTTCCAAATCTAAGACCATGGTTTTTAAACATTGTTGCTATGGAACGTGCAACAGCGACTCGAGGTACGCTGATCGGCCGCATATGAAGGATGTTTTCTTCATTACTTTCCCGAAATTCAAGAGTGCCAAGGAGAAATGTGTGCGCTGGGTACACCGGTGCGGTCGGCCTACACAACATTTCAACCCGGAAAAAGTTACCAAATTCACCTACATATGTAGCAAGCATTTTGTCGGAGGAAAGGGCCCAACCGAAGAACATCCTGACCCAATTCCAGCGACATCAAGTAGTGAATAGGTAAGAGTTTTTTGGTGTTTTATTGCAGCTTAAATCTGCTCATATAGGCTATCATGGTAGCAGGCGCTAACATGATAGCCTGCAGGAAAAAAAAACGCAGGAAAAAAAAAACAAAGCTTACCGTTCGATCAACTCGGCCCGTTTTCCGGTCTTTTTAAGCCCTCGACACTCAAGCCATCGTTTGAGCTGAAGGTTGGTGTGTTCTTCGACAGTTCGACCAGTAAACCGTGCGCCTGGGACATCGTCTTGGGAAAGTTTAATGGCTGCAAAGTCGGTCATATCGCTGGTTCTGTTGCGCGTGTAATAGCTGGTTGCTACGTGCGTTCTCTACCTGTTTGCCCTACCTAAGCGGCAAAAGGGGCGTTGCTCTTGAGACGGTGACGTCACGTGCGCGGTACGCTATTCGGATTACCCACCCTTTTTGGAGTCCTTGGAGGGGGTACTGGAGAGTGCTCCTCCTGGGGACTCCCTCGTTTTGCTGGGGGACCTCAAAGCTCACGTGGGCAATGACAATGAGACCTGGAGGGGCATGGCTGGGAAGAACGGCCCACCTGATCTGAACTCGAGTGGTGTTCTGTTGTTGGACTTCTGTGCTCGTCATGGATTGTCTATAATGAACACCGTGTTCAAGCATAAGGGTGTCCATATGTGCTCTTGGCACCAGGACACCCTAGGCCGTAGTTCAATGATCGACTTTGTTGTTGTTTCATCTGACCTGCGGCCACATGTCTTGGACACTCGAGTGAAGAGAGGTGCGGAGCTCTCCACTGACCACTACCTGGTTGTGAGCTGGCTCCGATGGTGGGGGAGGAAGCCGGTCAGGCCTGGCAGGCCCAAACGTATTGTGAGGGTTTGTTGGGAACATCTGGCAGAGTCCCCTGTGAGACGGAGCTTTAACTCCCACCTCCGGGAGAGCTTTTAACACGTCCCGAAGGGAGGTGGGGGACATTGAGTCTGAGTGGACCATGTTCCGCGCCTCTATTGTTGAGGCGGCTAGTCAGAGCTGTGGCCGCAAGATTGTTGGGCAAGGGAAGAGTTTGGAGAGACCATGCAGAAAGACTTCCGTACGGCTTTGAGGTGATTCTGGTCCACTATCTGGCGCCTAAGGAGGGGGAAGCAGTGCAGTACCAACACTGTTTAAAGTGGGGGTGGCATGCTGCCGACCTCGACTCGACCTCGACCCCTGGATTGGCTGACTGGGGTGGTGGTCCCCCTATTTAAAAAGGGGGGCCGGAGGGTGTGTTCCAACTACAGAGGGATCACACCCTTAAGCCTCCCTGGTAAGGTCTATTCCAGGGTTCTGGAAAGTAGGGTCCGTCGGATAGTCGAATCTCGGATTCAGGAAGAGCAGTGTGGTTTTCGTCCTGGCCGTGGAACACTGGATCAGATCTACACCCTCAGCAGGATCCTGGAGTGTGCATGGGAGTTTGCCCAACCACTCTACATGTGTTTTGTGGATCTGGAGAAGGCATTCGACCGTGTCCCTCGGGGGGTCCTGTGGGGGATACTCCGGGAGTATGGAGTACCGCACCCTCTAAGAAGGGCTGTTAAGTCTCTGTATGACCGGTGTCAGAGCCTGGTCCACATTGCCGGCAGTAAGTCGGACTCGTTTCCAGTGAGAGTTGGACTCCGCCAAGGTTGCCTTTTGTCACCGATTCTGTTCATAACTTTTATGGACAGAATTTCTAGGCGCAGCCAAGGTGTTGAGGGGATCCATTTTGGTGGCCTTAGGATTGCGGCTCTCCTATTCGCGGATGACATGGTCCTATTTGCTTCATCAGGGCTTGATCTACAGCTCTCACTGGAGAAGTTTGCAGCCGAGTGTGAAGCGGCCAGGATGAGGATCAGTGTCTCCAAATCCGAGACCATGGTCTTGAGCCGGAAAAGGGTAGAGGGCCTTCTCCAGTTTGGGGAGGATGTTCTGCCCCTAGTAGAGGAGTTTAAGTATCTTGGGGTCTTGTTCACGAATGAGGGGAAGATGGAGCTGGAGCTTGACAGGCGGATTGGTGTGGCGTCTGCTGTGAAGCGGGCGCTGTACCTGTCCGTTGTAATGAAGAGAGAGCTGAACCAAAAGGCAAAGCTCTCGATTTACAGGTCGATCTACGTTCCTACCCATCTATGGTCATGAGCTTTGGGTCATGACCGAAAGAACGAGATCCCGGATACAAGTGGCCGAAATGAGTTTTCTCCGTAGTGTGTCTGGGCTCTCCCTTAGAGATAGGGTGAGGAGCCTGGGGAGGATGACTGAGCTCGTCCCACCAGGGAGGACACCCAGAGGGGACGTCCCACTGGGAGGAGATCCAGAGGGAGACCCAGGACATGCTGGAGGGACTATGTTTCTCGGCTGGCCTGGGAACCCCTTGGGATTCCCCCGGAGGAGCTGGTCCAAGTGGCTGGGGAGGGGGACGTCTGGGCCTCCCTACTGAAGCTGCTTAGAAAAAAATAATGCATGAAGCAGTTCCCCTTTTCAACACATCGTTGTATTGCTTTTTTTCCGTGATGGCTGTTTATTGGCTCTTTAACTGATAACTCAACAGTTTCTCCAACATGAGATGTGGATCTCTGCAGCTCCTCTTGGCTGCTTCTAAGACTGATGCTCTTCATGTCCAGCCTGTCAGTGGATTGCGATGTCTATCTGCTTTCCATTTTCGTTTTCTATTTTTTTGGTTTCTATGGGCATTAAATCCCAGATTTTGTTTTGGAGTAAGAGAGTAAATGGGGCTGAATACAAATGCGTGCCTCATTTCTCAGATTTGTTTTTGGAGAATTTTTTTCATTCTACCTCACAAATAAACTATACTTTGTGATGGTTTATCAAATAATCCAACAATCCATCTATCCATTGTCTTCCTTGTCTTCCTCGTCTGGGATTGGGAAATTTTGATGACAAGTTCAAAAGGAAACCCAGACATCTCCTCATCCCTGGATGGAAAATAATGCTTTATAAATTGTTAGATTGTAGCGTGAAAAAATTTGGAAGAATTGAAGGGATATGAAAACTTTTGTGAGCCACTGTGTGCAGGGAGTCTGTCAAATTAACTGCTACACACATGGTAGGACTAAAGGTTTTCCAAAAAAAGATTGCTTTAACTTTTGGTCTGGAAAACAGGAATTTGGCTGCAGTCTTTCCCCTTTTAACTTGAATACTGCATTTGTTTATGTTATGCATGCATTTTCGCCTGAACATTATCTCTCTGTCTATCAGGGTCACCAATTTCCAGCAGCCATTGCAGTAAGATAAGCATTGTTTTAACTGTTGCTGTCCTGGCTCAGAAAGGCTTGGCTGATCTGTGTGCAGAATGTGTAAAGCCAACTTAAAAGTCTCCTTAATTATTATGCATTCCTACATTCAGCCTGTCAGATGTTTGGTGATGCCTCCATCCTAACTGACTGCTGTAAATTCACCTCGCAGTTCAGAAACTCTAAGCTGGATCTGTCATTCTGTGTGTGTGTTTGTATTTTTTCCTGTCATTGCCGTACTTGCAACACATCAGCATTTCCCCTTCACTTCTGTCTTCTTGTTCAGAATTCTTCCTACTTTCATCCACGCAAGTGCAGTGCAGATGGTGGTATATGTTACTACTAGTAAAGCTACTTAGCGTGAAGCATCAGCTTCCATTCCTGGAGTGTGTATGTGTGAGTGTCACGAGTAGGACATAGGAAAAAGATGCTTCTGGATGTCCCTCTCAGTCAATTTGGGATATTCTGCTTCTATTCTGTGCCCTGTCACTTGTCGGAGTCATGTCAGAACCACTAGTACAGAAAACTGGGAATGGGATCATAGCTGTGTTTCAACAGGATTATTGTGTTCTTGCTTACATCAATGCAGTTGTGTGTATTTGTGCATCTACTGTGGCTCGGTGTCCATGCGTATGAGCGAAGCTGACTGCCCAGAAGGGTAACCTTAAGAGGGGCAGTGCCTTCAGAACAGTTCTCATCATCTTCGCTGGGCACGGGCGTTGTCGCTGTAATTGCAAAACACTGTTGTTGCACTCCCTGAATGCACAGTATGAGGATCCATGTATTTTTAATGAACTCTTTGTATGCATTCATGCTTTATGCAGAAATATCTGTGAGCAGAAGTTTTGTAATTACATTCCTTTACTCTGCCTTATTTTATTTTTTTGGGCACTCTTTGTTCTAATTTTTGGTTCAGCAGACTTGCATTTTGCTTCTCTCCTCCTCTGTCTACAATAATCTACATCCGATTGCTTCTCTTCCTTCCTCTGTGTACCCAGGTGCTGTCTCTGGGTGCAGATGTGTTGCCAGAGTACAAGCTTCAAGCTCCTCGCATCCACAAGTGGACGGTGTTGCACTACAGTCCCTTCAAGGCAGTGTGGGACTGGCTCATTCTGCTGCTGGTCATCTACACTGCCATCCTGACTCCCTACTCAGCTGCCTTCCTCCTCAATGACCAGGTAGGGCCTTATGTAGAACTCACTGTCAGTTCAGAAGGATCCATGCTGCATGAACTTTTTTCACATTTTATCATCGTACAACCATCCACTCAAATCTATTTTATGGGGGTTTATATCATAGACAAACAGGTGGAACCCAAAAAATGCAATAAAAATAAACATTTTAAAAATAAATCAAATCAAGTGCACCCAATGAACTTCTGTGGTCACATAATGCTCATGAAAAGCAGCAGATGAAAATGAAAGGAGTATGGCATATGGTAATTGCAAACCTATCTAGCTGAGCCCTAGAACCTTCCAACAGGTGAGCTTCTAGAAGGGCGGTCAGGGCTACAAACCTCTTTTCTTGTCAAGATGGATGCCCAGTGGTGGGCGTACCCTGCAGATTTCTGGGGGGTCCGCGGTGGGTCATGCATTGTTTAGTCCTGGTGGTGTTGCCTAAGAGGGGTGCCCGGGATGTTGTGCTGTGCTGCGCTACAATGGTAGTTATCCACATTCTCAACCCCGTGGGACCTTGGAAGTGATGTCTTTCCTTTGTGGCTACGGTCAAATTTGTCCTCCACCTCAGCACGCACTTGATTTAGAAATATACACACACACACAAATCACCGATGTTCATGAAAGCAAACATAGTCCCACAAATCCATATGAGGATTGTACTGCAACTAAAATATTTTTCTATAATTGCTAGTGATGTACCTGTGGTTGCAGTAGATACACTATGTATTTTAGGGCCTATTTTATTATTATAATCTTATTATCAGTAGTAGTATTCCAGCTAAAGGGAATATTATTGATGATACTATTCATACTTTTCGGGGTGTTTTCTCTTTTTTTTTTGTCTAGTTTGTCACTGTTGTTAGTGTATTCCCGGTTTCCCCCTTTCCTTTTGGACTCTTCCTTTCTGTCTCTTAATTTTTATTATTGCTATTAACTGCTGTGGCGTGTCCAGTCTGTTGGCTGAAACAAAGGCATCCAGACCCATCATTCAGTGGGTCCGGATGCCAAGAAAGGACACTGGACAAGGAGAGCAGCCAAGAGGTGCTCATTAACTATGGAGGAGCTGCAGAGATCCACAGCTCAGATGAGAGTGTCTGTTGACGGGTCAACTGTTTCTGTACTCCACAAATTTGACATCTATGAAAGAATGACAGGGAGGAAGCAAATTTTAAAAAGAGTTACAAGAAGTTCTGTTTACCACAAGACCCGTAGGGGACACAGCAAACATGTGGCATGAGGTGTTCTGATCAGATGATTCGAAAATGAAGTAGCATGAGTGCCATGCTGTGGGAATGTTTTTCTTAGTTAAAGACAGAGAAGCTGAAGTTTATTGGTAGATGAGTGGAGCAAAATACTGGGGAATCCAGGTAGAAAACCTGGTGAAAGGCTGCAAAAGACTTAAGACTAAGGAGGAGGTTCACCTTTCAGCTCGACAACGACCCGAAATGCACAGCCAGAGTTACTATGGAAAGGTTCAGATCTCGGTGTCCAACTCTAGTCCTCAAGGTGCGGTATTCTGCATGTTTTAGTTGTGTCCTTATTGCAACACAAATTATTCTAATGTCTGAATTAAGGAGCATCTATTTGTAAAACAAACAAACTACAGATATGATCAAATCTCAATGAAACAAGCTCACGTTTGTGGTTGGAATTTGACAAAAAGTGAAAGGGCCAGAGCATTAGAATGGTTCCAGTCGACACATTATCACACGCTGTATTTTTGTTTTACGAGAGCAAATAAAGTGAGGAGGAACTGATCTGTAATGCTGTTGTATTAAACGATATATGAAATTGTATAAAGTTAAAAGCAATCTTTCTTTGCTCTTGTCGTTGTCGTTTGAAGCTTTGTACCTTCCTCAAAGTCTGTGTGCTGAATGTCCTATTACAGTGTGACTTCTCTATTCTTTGTCGTCATGCATATGCAAATTCACCTAAAGTCCTTAATGCTAATCCATCTGAAAGATGTCTTCTATTTTTAGTGCATTAGCTCATAAATCGCTTCTTCTGTCTCCACATGTTTTCCTCTGCCCTTTCTGTATTCTTCCTTTCACTTGACGTCTCTCCTCTCAGGAAGAGGTAGCCAAGCAGAACTGCGGTTACTCCTGCTCTCCCCTCAATGTGGTGGACCTCATAGTAGACATCATGTTCATCATTGACATCCTCATCAACTTCAGGTCTGAATCACTGCTGAGATTTGAACTATTGGAAGTTTAATGTGATCAGTGTATCACAAAAAAAACAGGGATTTGTAGTTTTAACACTTCAAATCAGTCATGTTTTAGCAACATTAACAATATCAGCAGTTTTTGTCTGCTTCTCTTTCTTTTAGGACAACATATGTGAACTCTAATGATGAAGTGGTGAGCCATCCGGTGCGCATCGCCGTGCACTATTTCAAAGGCTGGTTCCTCATCGACATGGTTGCTGCTATTCCCTTTGACCTGCTCATCTACCGCAACGGAGAGGAGGTAAAGACACAATGCAGGGAAAGTGAGATGACAGGCCCTATGCCCAACGAACTGCATCAATTACCGGCTTACAGCTACATAGAATGACGGAGATCTGCTATGAAAGGCATGGGCAGGTTAGCAGTGTCAAAGTATGCCAAGGTGCTAAAAAGAAACTGCCCACTGACAGTGCTCCAAGAGGTGACGGTGGCGTAAGAGTTAGGGGAGTTCGTCCTGTAACTGGCAGGTTGTTGGTTCAATGCCCCATTCTGACCATTTCAGTCATTGTGTCCTTGGGCAAGACACTTCACCCACATTGCCTGCTGGCAGTGGTCAGAGGGCCCGGTGGCAGCGATAAATGGAAGCCTCACCTCTGTCAGTCTGCCCCAGGGCACCTGTGGCCATAACCTCTGCAATAATGGTAGGTATTGACATTTTGGATAGAGTAACATAGCCAACAAGCAGACCAGATCTCTCTCTCTCTGATTATAAATCTATGAATTCAAGCTCTCACTAAAAGTTTGTCCATCCTCAACATACCTCCTTCTAAAAGCAGATGGCAGTTTGCTGTTTTTATGTGTATTACCACTTTATGCTGATCTGAACTTTATAGAACTCGCCTATTTAAACTGTGTTAGGGCAAAAGTTGTGCGTTATTAAAATTGAGCCAACTTTAAATGAAAGCTGTGGTTCTTACCCAGAAGACATCCTTACATCCCCCTTCACTTTATTTCTGCCCCATAAATCCTCAGCCCACCACAGTTCAACTTGCTTTAAAGCATGAGTCATTAACAAAGCAACAGGCCGGGTCATGGAGGTTTCATCTTTAATGTACGGCATCATCTTTTTTAGACAGTTTTATTCTCCCCCATGCAAAATGCTGGCTTCCTTTGTACTTCATCTCCTCAGTTTCTCTTATGGGCTTTGAGTTATGAACCTGCTGTTAATGTGCCAGTACTGATAACAAAATTAAAGTGACAGCAGTTTCTGTTGGGTGGATTTCTGTGCCTTTGACGGGATGAAGGTATCTTTGAGAGAGTAGAATAAAATGTACATTTAGGAAAACAGGTGGGAAATAATATGAATCATGCATCTTATGAGGAAAAGAATGGAAATCATTTAGCTGCACGGAAGTTAAAAATGGGAAGTGGAAAACTATTACAGCATGGGGAACACTTAGCCGACATTGGATTCATTGATACCATCTAGCAGAGCCTGCGGAGACACAGAAGTCGAGATTTTCCTCAAGAAAGCTCTTATTTACTTTGAAGGCACACACACACACACATATATACACACACACAAACACAAACCCACATAGCAGAAGCGGGCGCTCTGCCAGCACAGTAATCAGCTTGTTATTTATCCGTTGTATGGACACCATGAGGGCCCACTGAGTACACGCAGAGAGGCGAAGGAGTTGACACCACACAGTAATGAATGGCAATCAAGATTTAGCGCCTCTTCTGCAGTGAATCCCTTTGGTACAAGGCCACGGCTACACCACCTCTGTGTGTGTAGATGTGTGTGCTAGTGACAGGATGACAGTGGCTGGGAGCCCTGTGAGGAAATACTGCAGCAAAGAGATATTGTTGCTGCTCTGTTACTTTAGTTCTGTGTCATCGCTCTTTTGTTCAACCTCAGACCACCACCCTGATAGGCCTACTGAAAACTGCTCGTCTCCTGCGATTGGTTCGTGTTGCCAGAAAGTTGGACCGCTACTCAGAATACGGCGCTGCTGTCCTCTTCCTTCTTATGTGCACCTTCGCCCTCATCGCTCACTGGCTGGCCTGCATCTGGTACGAATCTATAAGACTTCCTGATTGTTCAGAGAAGATGCGTCCGTTTATGTTTGATCTTTTAAACAGACTCTTTTTAGTTATAAATGCCATATTGCCCTACATGGCTTTGTTTCCTTCTTTTTTTAAAAACAAGGTTTCATTTTATTCAGTGAACTGCTCAGTAAAGTGTAGTACATTCATGTTGTATTTGATTTTTTTGTTTCCAGGTATGCAATTGGTAATGTAGAGAGGAACGGTTCAATAGGCTGGCTCCACACCTTGGGGGACCAGTTGGGAAAGCACTTCAATGATTCTATCCCAGGTAGTAGAAGTCACAAAAATAACATACCTGCCTGGAAGCAAAAGGTGTTGTTATCTTGATCAGTCTTTCTGATAGAAATATCAGTTTGCATGAAGCTGAAAGGTTATAGTTTTGCCGAAACAGAATAGCAGGCTTTTAATAGCCAAAAGAATAATACATAACTGATATTAAGGGGAAATTGAATGCCCTTTGTGTCAGAGATTCATACAGTTATACAGTCTCCTGATGTTTTAATTAAATATGCTACAGACTTTAGTGAAAATATAGTAGCAAATTCTTTTCCCTGGGTACAGAGCTTGTTTCATTCTGGCTGCTTTTAGAAAGGGCTAATGAGGTACTAGCCAGCATAATATAAAGGTTATATACATTTCTTTCTCTTATGGCCATGTGAAATTACAGTTAATTATTAATTATTAAGATGCAAACTAATGCCACCGCTTAACGAAGTTAAAGTAGTAATCAATTTCAGTGTATTTGTAACTCACAAAAGCTTAGCTACTAAAAATAGGAATGTTATGATTGACATTGATTATATAACAAATTTGTGTATGTGTGTGTGTGTGTGTGTGTGTGTGTGTGTGTGTGTGTGTGTGTGTGTGTGTGTGTGTGTGTGTGTGTGTGTGTGTGTGTGTGTGTGTGTGTGTGTAATATGCACATGTTGGTGTGACAGTGTGAAAGTTTTTTTTTCTGAAAAAACAAAACAAAAAAACTTGGTTCTGCACCGTTGCAATACACCTCTTAATACCAGCCTTTACTCTTTTTGAGTAGTTGGTTTTTTTTAAACGTTTTGAAGATTTGGTCAACTTGAAATTGCAGGTGCATTGTTTGTCTTGTCGTGTATGGCGGAGTATTGAAAGCGAGGCATGCAGAAATTAATTGTGAAAGAAACTCATAGAATTATGTTAAACATCATATCTTGTCATATTATGGTCTATGATGAGGCCTGTTACTTTTGCCAGGACATCAACTTGTTTTCTTTTTTTCTACATTTGAGGGTGAAGTGACCATCTGGGATGGAAAATGTAGTGTTTTAATGAGTGCTTCAAAGTGTCAGATAATGATAAACCTTATAAATCAGTTTCACTATCAGCTCCATCCATCTGGTATCCCAAGACCAGTCAGTCTTTTTCAGTGCAATGCCTCCATCCTTAATACATAACACAGATTCTTGTGCTGGTCTTACCAAGGTTGGGAAAATTATTCGAATTGGAGGGGCCAATATTTAACTGAAAAAATTATTTTACAAATACAAATCTTATGTTTTATTATTGGTGATAAAATAAAACAAAAGACAAAGTATTGGTAGAACATAATTGATTTCTTTGTTGAAAAAGAGAGATTTCACAGCTGCCTGAGAGTCTAAGCGGACCACTTCAAAGCAAGAACAAAAGCTAGACTTTTTCTGATACAAAGCTTCCAAATCACAGCCAGTGAGGTGTGAATGGTAACACTCAAATATGTGCTCTCACGCCAATTGCATTGTTGCATGGCATAGTTAAGTTTGGTTCAAAGGAAAGGATGGCATTTTACGTCTAATCTGTTCTTGTTACAACCCCACCCCTCTCATCAGGTTCAGGACCTTCAATCAAAGACAAGTATGTCACAGCTCTATACTTCACATTCAGCAGTCTGACCAGTGTGGGTTTTGGAAATGTGTCGCCTAACACTAACTCTGAGAAGATCTTCTCCATCTGTGTCATGCTCATCGGATGTAAGTATTGGATGGATGGATGGATGGATGGATGGATGGATGGATGGATGGATGGATGGATGGATGGATGGATGGATGGATGGATGGATGGATGGATGGATGGAAAACTGCTCATTTCAATGGTATGAAATGGTGTGCCTCACATACAATTTGAAATCGAGGCCCCTAAGATCAGATATTTGTTTTCAGTGTACATCACTGCCTTTTATATGAACAAAATACTCTAATTTGAAAAGAAAATGTTGAATTGCATCACTGTATTGCAGTTGTCATCGTTACGCATTATATCACTAGAGCATGTTTGCTTGAACCAAATAAAAAGCAGCCCTTTGTACAGCACCATGACCCTGAGTTTGCATCCAGAACCCCTTGGGCGGCCCGCTGTGGCTCTCTCATTCAGCCGCTCAGTGGAAGCAGGGATAATAAGACAATTAGAGAATCATTTTTGACTGATTTCTGATCTCTGGTCTGATCTGTAAAGCTTTGAAATCAGAACTTGTGTTCAAATACAAGAAAAGTACATCAAAATAATAAATAATATATATTATTTTTAATGCTTTGTTCCATAAGTGGTTATTAGTTATTTATATGGGGAGCAGAAGTGCTGTCCCGACATGTGTGAGAGAGAGCAGTCAATGTAAAAAAGTTTTTTTCTACATTAAAACAAGGAGGTCACATTTTAACTGTCTTTAACGTCTTGCATTGCTGATTCCTTAGCCACCCTAGCATTACAAAAATGGGCCTGTGTGTGTTCCCTAGAAAAGACAAATCGCAGAACTCTGTGATGTTTAAAAGCTTCCAACATTTGCAAATCCACCGTGCTCCATGACAGAAAGAGGCTGAAAGCTCAAAATGATAAAACAGCAACTTCACTGCATCCCTTTTAGCCTTCCTGTTATCTGCTGAAAGCCTTACACTCTCACACTGCCTGAATGAACAGAGGATCTGTTTCTGCTTGTCTCAACATGTCATACAAACTGTTTCTTTTTAAATAGCTTCTTACATTTCTTTGCTTCCTCTGATGTCATTTAAACACATCACTGATACTGAAAGTAGCTGACATTTAATGTTTTTATCTCTCATCATCACCAGGGAAGTGTGTCATTGTTAGCATTACCTAGCAGCGGTCTGATGAGTGGTGTGTTCACTGATCAGACAGGGATCAAATGTTTCTGTTTCCAGCTGGCTGGTCACCAGTCTGGGGGATCAAGCTGGGCATTGTCTGATTGCAGTCAGCTGTTGTTTTAGTTGATTTATTAGTGCATCTGTACTTTTAAATATGTTTTGGACCTTTGGTCATTTCAGTCAGTCAGTAAGATACCAAATTAGGGCACAGGTTCACTTTGTCTCCCTGGGGACAAATGATTGCCACCCAAACAAATCAAATAAATAAAGTTTCATTTGAAAACATACATTTTTATCTTGAAAAAAAATTTCTTTTTTTTTTCTTCCAGTGTCCTGTCTAGCAATGTGGCAATAGGAATTGATGTCTCGATGCCAGATAGAGCTCGACAGATTTTGCTTTCACAAGTGGAGCGAACAGCTTTCGCCATAGTGCTCCGCTTGATTTATGCATGTAAATAGCTTTATTGTGATTCCTGCAGGGAGAATTTCAAATTATATGGACACTACAATGGGAGAGTAAAGGAAGAACAAGAAGGGGAAAAAAAAGAAAGAGAAGAGGTGAAAGAAAGAAGAGATAAAAGGGAGAGAATAATAAAACGTTCTCAGTCTGCTACATCACCTGGAAAGAGAGATGCAAAAAGAACAGCAAAACCAACAGACATAAAGCAACAGATACAATCGAGTAACACCTTGATGCCATTGCTAAATAATATGTATTATTATTTAAGCTGACATGTGTAAAGTGATACCTGAAAAAAGAAAGTGAAAGAAAATAAATAAATGAATAAATTACAGGCTTTCTGTATATAAGTGAACACTTAATACCTGGAACCCTGCAACTGTGGGAGTTTGTGAGAGTGCACTAGTTTAGGTGAAAATTATCCAGAAGGAAATAGCTCGATAGTGGCTGTGGTGAACCAAAGGCCCGCCTTCCCCGAGCACAGAGGCAGGGGTCAGGGGACCCATAACCCCGGACTCCAAAAGGGGCCCCCAAAGCAGGGCGCCCAGGATGGGCCAACACAGGAAATCTGCAACCCCCCCCCCCAAGGAAAGAGGAGAGACGACCGCGAGGAAATCCCCCAGCCACCGCAATGTCGACACCCCCAAGAGCCACGGGGACGAGCCCGTGGGCTCCGCCGGCAGCCAGCCCCGCTGAAGTGGTCCCGGCCATGGGCCCTTAGGGCCAGAGGCCCCAGGGGCGCCCGCCCCCGCGGCAGGGGGCCCCGGCCGCCTCCCGGGGGGCCAGGCCCCGCGAAGCAGCCACCGGGTATGGGCCGGCATCCGCCCGGGGACCCGCCCCAAACCCGAGGACCGTCAATGCGCCAGAGGGCCAAGGCGCCCGCCAACGCAGCGGTGGAGGGCAGGACGTGGGGGGATGGGCTCCGTACCTAGCGGAGTCTTGAGATGTTCTTGGGAGAGGGAGCGGACCGGACCCATACCTGGAAGAAAAAAAAAAAAAAGAAGGAAAAAACTCATTCACACCATCCCTGCCTAGTGCCCCACTCACCACGCATAGACTTACAAAAAAAAAAAAAAAGCTGTACACACATTCCCACATAACACTCGCATCCAACACTCACAAGTGGGGGTCACCACAATTCAACTATACAACCCCCGGCCCCGCCCCCGGAGCAGACGCCCCCCAGAGAGGGGGGGCCAACACGACCCGTACGGGCCACCCAACCAGAACCCCCCTCACCCCCTAAATACCTAATAAACCCCCTCCCTCCCCAACCTTACCCTAGCCACCCCTGCCCCCCACCCCTTCTGGGGGGAGCAGAGGCGTCAGCCCAAGACCCGGCAAGCCGCAGGCTACCCACATCAGCCCCCCGCCAAGACCCCGGACCCAGTGGCCCGCACCTCCTCCAGGCCCCAGACTCCTTGCCGCCATCGGAGACCGGGGGTGTGCAAAAGACCCCGATCCTCCCTGCACCCGCTCAGATGTTGTGTTGTTGCATGTTGTTCCGAAGAGGGTGCACGGCACAGCCCACCCCCCCCCCCCCCCCCCCCCCCCCCTCCGGAAGGATTGACTTTTTTTTTTTTGAAAAAATATGTCAGCAAAAAGGTATTTGTTTTATTTTAATTGCTTATAAAATAGCTCAGAAGTTAGTTTTTTCCATCATTGTAATATAATACTGAAACCAAAAAGAGCTTTAAGCAGATTCCTTGGAGCTCTCATGTTGTATGTTCTGTCATGTTTTAAAGTAATACAAAGTACAAATTATTTGGTCTTAACTTCAGTAATTCATTATTACAGAATTCATGGTTAAGAATGTTCATTTTTCACATATATCATCCAATGAAGATATGATTAAAATGTTTAGATTAATCTCAGAGGACACTGCAATATCCTGTCGTAACCTTGTAACACCAACTTTCCGAGCATTAATTAGATCGCCTGTCACTTCAGTGTTCATAAAGAGACGTGAAGCACTGGTGTACAACTAGTGGTTTAATCTCACTTATTACTCTAGTCCTGAATACTTATATCCATTGGAATGATATATGCACCCAAAGACATGATTAACTTGAATTGTCCTTAATTTTCTCCCCTGTCAAATTTAAACCAAGATGAAACCATGTTGTGGTAATTTGTTTGTAAATTGGAATTCCTGGCTGCCTTCCAGGGCTTGTTGCCTCAAGTGTAATATGAATTTCCAAACTCATTATCTTTAATTAGTTCAGATATATTCAGTTGGAGTGTGATTTTGCTTCCCTCACTGAAAGTGAGGGTAGCATGAAGACTTTGTAGTGTATTACATAGAGAGTAATGGAAGCTGACAGAGGTTTGGAGGTCAACAGGATCCAACCTGGCAACACAACACTGAGGTTCATCAAGCGAAGCTCAAATAACTGTCCTCCACAGACAAAATGCTTCACATGAAACTTTCCGATGTCACAAGTCTGTACAGGATAAGAATTTTTTTTCATTTGTTTTTGTGGAACTATAGTGGCCTTTATTTCAAGGTGTGCTGAAAACAAATGTGTTTGAGAGAGAGAGAGAAGACATGCAGCAAAGGTCCAAGGTCCGGGACTTGAAACCAGGACCGGCGAGTCAAGAGCTGACGCCTCAGTGCATGGCTCACCTGCAATACCCCAGCCCCACCACAAACAAGAAGATTTTGATCTGAGATTTATCAATCTGAGATTTTTCTCAAGGAATCCAGTAGATTGTATACTTGTCAGGTAAAAGCAGACAGAGAAGTTGGATCTGATTTCATAGACAAGGAAAACAGTTATCACAACATATTCAAAGTTCTCATAAGAGTTGCCTGATTTTCTTTATATGTTGCCACCCTTTTATTATCTGTTTTTATCAAGCAAAAATATATCTCATGACAAATGGACACCCACGGGTATCTATTGGTAAAGATAAAAATCTGCCTGCCGATGCGCTACATGCTTACAGTCGTTGCTCATGTCTGTTTTCGCCCTCTTCCCTGAAAACCCCCACACCTCCAGCCCTGATGTACGCCAGCATCTTCGGCAACGTGTCAGCCATCATCCAGCGGCTCTACTCAGGGACGGCCCGCTACCACACCCAGATGCTGAGAGTCAGGGAGTTCATCCGCTTCCACCAGATCCCCAACCCTCTCAGGCAGAGGCTGGAGGAGTACTTTCAGCACGCCTGGTCCTACACCAATGGCATCGACATGAACGCAGTAAGTACTCATGCCACATTACCTCTGGGATCAGGGCGTGGCGCCCACTGTCCTGACTTTTGCTGAGTCAAGGCTTTTCTTACTGTCCATTTATCAGACTTCAAGCATGCATGCAGATCATGTAAACTTTCACGATATTTATCTTTACCTCAGATAAAGAAATGGTAATAAAAAGGTATTATAATAAACTAATCTGTTACTGCAAGTATAGTCAATCAAAAACAATTCACCAAGATAGTTTAAATAAAAGAAATGCTGCAGTTATATTTCATATAAAGGAATTGCTAGGGGTGTCAATTACTGTGGCACCTTGGATTTTATTAAAAACTGTTATTTCTTAACAAAAGATTTCTTAATATGAGATTTTTCCCAAGTGAATAAATGTACTCAAATGAAAGTATAGTTATCTCTTGATATTTCACAGCGAGATTATGCTGCTGCAGTAAAAGAGGAATTCATTTTAAAACAGTTGTCAGCGCTGTAAGCATAGCTAGTACAAATGAAAGGAAAATTCAGACTCGCTCGTGATAAATAAATGCGCTTAGAACCACTTGTGCTTTGCTAGAGCTGCAACTCAGACACCCACCGGCACAGTGACTCACACCTGTCAATGGACTCAAACACACCATGGAGTGTTTTTACATAAATTTTGTGTGCAGCTGACCTCTTGCTGAACGCTGTGCCGCAGTGTTCAGGATGGTACTCGTTCAGCCTGCACAGAAACCCGGGCAGAGCTGGAATCAGAGGTTCTCAAAAGCATGAACAGTCCTGTTCAAAGGCCCGGTTTTGGGGATGTAACAAAAAAAAAAAAGAATTGTATGATTTCATAGCTTTTCTCAAATCTAATGGGACATTGATCCTGTACAGTCAAACCAAAAAACAGACAAAAATGTTTGAAGAAATACATTAAAACCCAGTAGCATAAGTTGAAGTACCTTTTGATTAAATGTTAACATTCAGCCTTGGTTGGTAGAGTCTGTCAGTATGCCACATATCGACTTAGTCATATTTTTACACACTTTGCAAAGGTTCTCCAAATCTCCCAGACTCTCGCCCAACAGCCTTTTTCTAGTGACACCACAGGCTGTGTATCAGATTTGTGCTGTTCTTTGGGTTCTGTCATTCCAAAACTTTAGTTTTTATCTAAAAAGTTAATAAAGTCCTTCTTCAGCTTATTAGGCAGGGACCCCTGAGCATGATACTGCCATCACCATGTTTCTGTTAGGACAGGGGTGTCCAGCTCCAGTCCACAAGGGTCAGTATCCTGCAAGTATTGATTCAAGTCAATCGACTGATTCAAATGGCTGAGTTACCTCCCCAGCATGTCACTTACCTAGGTTTTAAATTAGTCTGTTAAATTATATAATTTTTCTGCAATTATTAGCTGTCTTGTAAATTGTTCTACTCTTCTCTTGACTGATACCTTTACATATTGAGATCTGGCTGTTCCTGTGTAATCTCTCTACGAACGGTGGCTTTGACTAAACCATGCAAATGTAGAGAAGTCAGGAAAATCCCACCAGCAGTGATAAACTCTGTCAGGCGGATCAGAGTCATAGTACATGAGAAGACCGAATACTGAAAACAAATCAGAAGGTGCCTAAGTGAAGTATTAGTTGTGGTTTCCAAAGGGTTGCTCATGAGCCATTAGTGGCCATCGGAAGGATTTTGTTTAAAAGAAAACAGTAGAGCCACCAATTTTAAGAAATTGTATGCCCTACTTTTGATAAGGCAAATTGGTAACATCCTTTATATGTTTTAGGTCTGTTCTCATTTTCCACAAAAATCCCATCACATAGGTTGTTTAATTAAAATGGTATATGTTTGGTTTGGGGGTTTTTTGTTAGAAAGAAGAAACAAAAATAATCACAATCAATTTTTTTTTTTTTACATATCTAGTTAAAATAAGTTAGAATTTTTGAATCCCAAGGCAGCGACTGCTTTTCATAATTAATTGGGCCTTCGAGGTGATGGCCGCAGTCATATAGATATATACAGATATCTTGACTTTATAGTTGCTCTAAACATGTAAAGTATGGATTTTCAAGTATGGAAGTCAAGCTATGTTGTGATATTGTCCCTGAGTGAGACTTATTATGGACATAATTTCATAATTCCTTTCCAGGATCTAGTTTTCATCAAAGCAGGCTAATCGGCAGCTGATTATTCTGTAAAGATAGACCAACTCTGGATTCGTCTTCCATGAAATGAGCAATTTAAGTAAGAACCTGCAAAGCATCCACAGCAGCACGCTCTCCACTGTGGGTGCTACATTTCCCTCATAAGAGATCTGGGAAGGTGTTTGGCTGGATTACATGTTGCTTGCAGCATTCGTGTTGTGTCTTCTTCTCTCCATGACCAGCTTGATCAGCTTTCACCTCCTTCAGTCATGGAGATGGGAGAGAATAATAATGCTGCTGTGATAGGGAAGGGAGAGAGGGAATAAGGAGGTTCTTAAATCTGCCTCGGGGCAACGTGTGAAATTGCACCAGCTCTCTGCAAACAGAAACAGAAGAAGGCATCTAACCAAATAAAAAGCAGCCCTTTGTACAGCGCCTTGACCCTGGGTTTGCATCCAGAACCCCTTGGGCGGCCCGCTGTGGCTCTCTCATTCAGCCGCTCAGTGGAAGCAGGGATAATAAGACAATTAGAGAATCATCACGTTGAATCGTTCCATTGTACGCTGCCAAAGCCCTCAATAAAGCTTTGCTCCACTTAGAGCTCCATTAGCTTATTTGTGAGTTCAGCAGTCTTTACTCGGCTTTAACACAGGAGACTTCACTGATGGATGAAACGAGGAAAGGGCCGATGTTTACACAACATCCAAGCATTCTTTATGCCATTGTTCTGTATTACCCATAACTTATCCACAGAGTTTTCAATATGGCATCGATTTAATGCCCTGAGACGGATTTTATGTATGAGCTGTGCTTTACAAGCACTTTTGTTTCCTCTGTAACTGGTATTTATAATGACAATTGTATTTCTTTTGCAATTATTTCCCCCTTACTAGTTAAATAAGAGCAAGTAGGAGAATTGGTAAATAGAAGATATTTTAAGAGCCCTCAGGTGAAAGACAGTCACACATTTGTACCTGTTTAAATATATATGTCTTTACAGGGAAAAAATTACATGTGTGGAAGACAGAAATCAGACCAGATGTAGTGTTTTTGTTGTGGACGCAGTCTACTTATTCAACATCATTATTCAGCCTTCTGTTCTTCACTAGAATCTCCAAAGAACCACTTTTAGTCAAATTCTGGAGACAGGTTCTCTCCTGACTGCAGTTTAATGCAGCATCCAGGTGCTGATTTCCAAGGTTGCTCCTTTTATTGCATGCAGATGAATTAATGTGGCCTTTGCTGCAGCACTGCTATTAATCAAACCTTACTTGAGTACTAACCAACAGATAATGCTTGGGATCTTTACTCCAACAGCATTTGTCTGTATCAGTGGGTCCAAGTTTCCCTGTCTCTATCTGTCCGTAGTGACATTAGATTAGGAACTCAGAGATGAAGTGGGAGCCAAGAGAGACTGGAAACAAGAAAGTAAGCTGAAATGGGTAGGAGCTGGTAAAATGGAGGGGGAGTAACAGTGTGGGAGTTTGAGATACAGAGCTTCCCTGCTCTGTGAAGTCAGCCTGAGAGTCAGACCAGAAGCCCGTCGCCTGCTGATTTAAAAAGCTGGCAGTGATCTCATTAAAATTGCACCAGTTCTTTATATTAATTACTCTCTGGGCCCACTGACTCACCCTCTGCAATATAGTTTGACTTCATTTTGCAACAAAGCTACAAAAATCAGTTCATAGGGCCTCTTACAGTTAACTAGCTCAAAAATTGCTTACCCGTATTTTCTGCTTAGTTGGTCAAATTGGAACCAGATAATTAAATCACCAAATGTCCTATTCTACTTCGTTCTAACTGAGATATTTAGTCTGTGTGCGTTTACTTTTTGGCATTGCTGGTTTACATTAGTTTTGATGTTTACTAAATGCTATAATAGTAAGAGAATTACTTTTATTGCTTTTATCAATTTCCGAAGTTTACAGAGGCAAACAAATTTGGAAAGCCCGGATCATAAAGTCATGCCTTTTTGAGCTTTAGAGTCAATCCACAATGTTTGAGTTAATTGGAGGCCCACCAGTAGATGCATTTTAAAGTAATATACCTCAAATACACTGCTTGTTTGTGTGAACTTATGGAAAAGTCCAAAGAAATTAGAAGCCATTACTCCACATACAACATAAAAAGACTGATATAGACTTTCATTTTTGGGGTCAGGTCCTGTTCTTTATGAAACAGGAATGTAACTGTTTGGGCATTATGACTGTCTTTACAGTTGGTGTAAACTGGAATAACCTTGCTATTCTAATAGCATTATCCTAACTAAGTACGGGGGTAGCTGCATCATGTTGGGATGTGTTTTGAAGCAAAAGGGGCCGGTGGGCATCCCTCAATACAATAGGTTGCATCATTAGGAAAGACCATTATGTGGAAATGTTGAACAAACATCTCAGCCAGGAAGTTAAGATTGGGAAGAAGAGCATGCTGAGCATGCTGTCAAATCAGTTACAAAATGGTTTAAAGGCAATGATTTTCAGTGGCCCTGATCTTAGTCTCACAGTCAAACCTGATTCAGTTCCAGGGGTTCTGTCTTGAGCACAGAGCCCAAATTCCAGCAAACTATTGAGAGAAGGTTGTGAAAGGATCTCTGACGTGTTTAATTCAAATATTTCAGTTTAACAGGAAACTCAATCAAATAGTAGAAATATGTATGGGCACTTAAAGAAACATTAAAAAAAAAAAAAACGTATCTCTCATTTTTGTGACATTTAAGAAATATAATTTTGCTAATCCAAACCCAGCTAAAAATTCCAGTTTGATTTAATGCCAGTGAGGAAAAAATGTTTTATGTATTTTTATGCAGTATATGTAAATATCTGGTTTCCACTTTATATGGACATTGTGTTCTTGACTTAATGTTTCAATTACCGTTAGCTTTTGGCAGACCTGATGACATATTTTCTATGCTGTACTCCATTTTTTTATACGCCCACTCCCCTCCATGTCTGAACCTTGAAAAACTCTTGCCTCCCTTTTTGTCTTTGTGCATCACTCTCCCCTCCCTACTGCCCCCACTCTCCCACCTCCAGGTACTCAAAGGGTTCCCCGAGTGTCTCCAGGCAGACATCTGCCTCCACCTGAACCGAACACTGCTGCAGAACTGTAAGGCCTTTAAAGGCTCCACCAAGGGCTGTCTCAGGGCGCTGGCCATGAAGTTCAAAACCACCCATGCACCCCCTGGTGACACGCTGGTCCATGCCGGGGACGTCCTCACTGCTCTCTACTTCATATCCAGGGGATCCATAGAGATCTTGAGAGGAGACGTAGTCGTGGCTATCTTGGGTAAAATAAATGTTATTTCCTCAAAGGGTTTTGTCTATATTTGTTAAATTTGTATTATATTGATATTACTGAAATACAGCGTCAGTCAAAAGACTGAACATCTCTGCCCCTTCCCCAAACTTAAATAGGCCAAGTCAGTGTCAGGTGGTGTGATAACATTGAGCAAATACACCTTAGTGTCCTCGTATGAGGGTCATAAAACTTAAATGCAAGCACACATAGATCACGGAAATTAATGTCAAGCTATTTTATGTACTCTAAAACTACAAGTACTAAATTAAATCCTATACGCAGGGTCAGTTAAAATGCAGCTGACTCAGCGGGGTGTTTTTAAAGATAGGGATTTTCGTCAACATATAGATATTGGAAGTTCTATCCAAATATAGAGATTGATCAGATTCTAAATCTGGCAGTACCTCTAAAAAAAGGAGGATTAATGCACAGAATATTGGCTCATTTTTGTCTTTTGTTTTTTTGTGAAGTGACTCTGACCCAAAGTGTTTGTTAGTGAGCTTACTGTCCTAGGCTATCTGCACCAGTAGCTAGTGTGGACAAGGTTATTTGTTTTACCAACAGACATGCTAACTCTTGAAGCATCCTGCTGGTGTTTGTTTAAAAACAGGATTGGTAGGTCTCTGGTCTCCGCAACAACACCGTCTGTGTTTTTTGCTGCCGAACTCCAGCTGATCTCGACTGTGTTAAAGATAAAAGTTTGGATTTCTCTCTTGCACCCATGATACAAAGCTGACTGACATCAAGCAATCACTATTTAGATATCCAACATTCAACAAATTTGTTCAGTGGGGAACTAATCTCCAGCGAGAAAAAAAAAAAAAGTGCCACAATAGTTGGATTGGTGTTCTCTTGACAGTAGAACCGTGCTCATTCTCCCAAACATTTCACCAGGATGGGGCATACAGAGGGATGTGTGAGCTCTGCGCAATCTCTCGAGTCGGTACTTTGAATGATGTGGGGAAGCTCTGAGAAGAAGGAGAACATAACTAGTGTGGCAGAGGTAGGCTGCTGGCGGGGGGTGAGGGTGGACGGGCAGCCGGGATTATGAGAGGCAACTACAGGAGGTCCAAGTAGTGAGAGCCAGGAGCATAACCAGGAGGAACAAGAAGGAGGCGAGCAGGAGCTCAGATGAGGCGTTGAAAGCTAAAATCAGGGCGCAGTAGAACCAGTGAAGATCAGTCAGCTTAAGAGGTAACTTCTGTGGAGGAGGACAAAAGAGATCAGAAACAAAACCAGAAAGTAAGTTGTCTCAGCTAGAGAGTGGCAGTAGAGCTAGAACAACCTGCCTACTGCTGCTGCTCTTTATGCTGCCGCTGATTAGCAGCGACGATCTACTGCTGCGGATGGTTATCTGCCAGACGAGTCCTGCTGTAGAAAGACAACACAACCAATGGCACACAGGACAGTGGATATAACAAAGAGCTTACAATACTCTTCACAATGTCCCAGGAACTTCGGAATGGAAATAGCCCCGCAGCATCACAGATCCCCTGCCTTACTAAACAGTGGGCATCAGCTGCTTTTCCACAAGTTTATCCATAGTTTTACTCTAAGCCCACATAGAATGTTAATTGGGTTTATTTATTGATTTGTTTGTTACTCACTAGTTTGAGATTTTGCTGCTGTAGAAAATGACTAATCTTATATAAAGCATTCTTTTTCTTTGGCTTAGCTCTGCAGGCTACTGCTCTGCTGTTCAGGTTCTGTTCGGTCACTGGTTTAGCAAAAGGACAGAGTTTCTCAGCCTTCAGTGCTGTAAGCTGCAGTTCCTTTGGTAAATCAAGATGGATTTCACTGTAGTTATGATTGCAGAGGCAGTGTTTGCTCTGAGGTGTTCCTCACCGACCAGTTGCTCTCCTTGCTGAGTCAGCACACAGGATTGACTTGGTTTGTTGCTCTGTTGCTTGAGAGTCAGATGGCAGCCTCTGTGTGTTGCTGTGCAGGTTCCGTACGCTTTTACCAGTCTGTACCGTGGTAACGAAGAATCTAAAACAGGCTTTCTCTAAGTCTCTTAAGAGGAGTGTTTATGTCTGCCCTGGACAGACTGTATAGGTGATAGAGAATCCAGGCTGTGAGTGGGTTGCAAAAGAAAAAAACACAGAGGAGGTGTTTTGTGCACTAATAAGATAATTGGCGGGCAATAGAGTAGCTCTGCTATTGTTGCTGTGGTGTGACCAAGCCCCAAATGTCATAAATCTAACACATTGACCAAAAGTGCACTCTAGAGATTTCTCCAAATTTTGGAGGTAACGAAGATCTCAGCTGGTTTGAAAAAGTCAAAAACGTGTAAGAATGTGTCTGTAGGAAAGTTTTAAAATTATATTCAGTTATTCCGGGTAAATTTTTACAACTGGGATTACAAAGAAGTTCATAAAACACAACAGGTATGTTCAGTGATGCTGGTTGCGACGGATAATCATATGTAGCAGCATTCTTTCTTCTCCTTAAACTGCGTCGTAAATCTGGGACACGATCCGTTTTTTCTGAACTCCCAACGCATTTATCTCTTTAAGGCCTTCCAGGTGTTGCCTCTACAAAATACAAAACACCTCACAGATCCTGGAGAGCAATCTTTAAGTTGCAGTGCCATCTACTGGCAAGCACAGCTTTATTCCTAACCAATACAGAGAAACGGGCAGATATTTGCAATTACCCCATTAAAAGTGATGCCGTCCATATGGTGTTTGAAATCCATCTGTCTCATCTGATGGATCATCATTAAATACACACATTTAAGGATCCTCCTCTGCTCCTCTATCAAAGAAAATGTTAATTTTTCCTCTCCCTGCAGGGAAGAACGACATATTTGGCGAACCCATCAACCTGTACCCCCGACCGGGTAAATCCAATGCTGATGTAAGAGCACTGACCTACTGTGACCTCCATAAAATTTTAAGAGAAGACATCCTGGAGGTGCTGGATATGTATCCGGAGTTTGCAGAACATTTCTGGAACAACTTGGAAATCACCTTCAACCTCAGAGATGTAAGTTTAGAACCAACAGTCAGAGGATGAAAAGAGAGATTCTGCTGTTAGCACTTGATCAGAATGGATGACTGTTGTGTTCAGCTCCAAGCTAATGTTTGGTGCTCTTTCCAGACCAACATGATCCCAGGTTCTCCAAGCAGTGATGACTCTACCGGTGGGGGGTTCAACAAATTACGGAGGCGGAAGTTGTCGTTTCGAAGACGTACAGAGAAAGGTCCTTTGTCCTCTTTTGCTCTCACAAACTTCCAAGCACACAGCAGTCAAGTCTGCTGGATAAACAAGCAAGAAAAAAAAACAGACAAATAGCTGGTTTCGAAGGAGAAAAGTCACCACATTCACATCTGATACATACTTACTGTTTGTTGCAAAACTATTCACACCCCTTGAACCTTTGCTAATTTATTTCTTGCTACAAAAACAAACAGTTATTAGGATTTAATGTGATAAGCCAGCAAAAGATGCAAAAGTGCATAATTGTAAAATTTAATTATTTAATTTAAATTATTTATTATTATTATATTATTTAAAAACTAAATATGAATATAGAGGCATGCATTTGTAAAGGCACTGAAACTACAATTTTAACTCTTGGTTTTTATGTATGTGTCTATAAGTTTTGCACATTGGCATAGGGAAATTTTTGCTCATTCATCTTTGCAACCCATTTGTAACCATCAGATTTCAGGTCATACCACAGATTCTGAATTGGATTTGGAAATTGAGTTTGATTGGGCCATAGGAAATTTGCATAGGAAATTCCAGCACTTGAATTTGTTTGAATGTAAACCTTTCTATTGAAGCTCAAGCTGTTTGTGGAGGACTGCTCCGTATTTAGCTAAGTCCATTTCATAATCCATGAAGGAGAAAAGCATCCCTACTGCGTGCATCACCGTGTTTCATAGTGGAGTTGGTGTGTTCAGGTTCACGTGCAGTGTCCATGAATCCATGATTCCTTCTTTGAAAGACTAGGTTACCTTGTCATTGTTTCTCATGGCGCCTGCTGCTTACATTTTCATTTGATGGTTATATTTTTAATTAAACCCTGAAACCCTCTCCAGATGACGCAGATGCTGGAGAATATAAAAAATCTCATAAATCTTCAAGGCGAAGACAGAGGGAAACAGCCAACAACCAAAACGAGAAGAAGGAAGCAACTAAAAGACGGTGGGGGGGACATCGAAGCTCAGTGTCTTCCCCCTCCAGTGGCGACGAGGTATTAATCCACAATTGCTTCATGGTGGCTGTGAATAATGGAGGTGCTGTTGTACACGGCGGCAGAGCATGAGCTATGTTCTGGGTCTGCTCTGACAGGGGGAGGAGTCTGTTGTGACTGGCCTCGCTCCACCACCTGCGTTGCTGGAACCCCCCAAGGCTCAAGCTGTGCCCAGGAACTTTAGTGAGAGCACAGAGGCTGAGGGAGACCCCAAGACTGGGAACACCTGCAATGCCCTTTCAGGTAAAAACACTCAAGAATCCTCCCATCATCCTTATGAAATGCCAGAATCGTCTGTTATTAGTATTTGAAATAATGGCCTCTCTTCGCTCACCCCTCACTCAGGTGCTTTCTCAGGGGTTTCCAACATCTTTAGCTTTTGGGGAGAGAGTCGAGGAGGTGGCCAGTACCAGGAGGTCCCGAGCTGCAGCCTGGCCTCCCCCCCGCCTCTCAATACTCCGCTGCACAGCCTGAGCCGTCAGCAGCGCAGCCAGCTGGACACACGACTTGACCTGCTGCAGAAACAACTCAACAGGTCAGTGTGGCTCTTATAGTTTGTGTTCATCCAACACCTTCTGCAACATAACATATTGCCAAAGTCCCTCCTTAAAGGATGCACCAGTAGGCCCGAGGACTGAGTTTTTTTGCTTGGTTCAGGATTAAAGAAACCCCTCCCACCAAAAATGTCAGACAATAAGCATTTTTGGATCACTTCCTGAAGCACTGGTATTTAAAAAATGTGCTGAAAGCTTCTGAAGATTTGGTTTTTAGCTTAAAAGAGATTTGTGGCCTATATTCAATCTCCAGTGTTTGTAAAACTTTGACCTGTCAATACCAGCTTTTGCTGATTCTGGTTGTTCTTTAACAACTATAGCTAACATGGTTCTAAATATCCGGTGGTTCTGCACCAGTTTATTTCTCCTGTTAAACAGTCAGTGATAGGCCGCATTGGGCTGTTAGCAGGTAGGCTGCTGTGTAGCATAGCTCCATACCATACTTTTTGGCACTTTCTGTCAGATTTTAAATGCAGATAGAAGCATAGTCTGGACTGGGATTGATGCAGTGCAAGTGCTGCTGGCAGCTTTATCAACATTATCTACTGTGTGCATTGTGTTGGATGATGGACTCAGCAGAAGTCTAAAGTTATAATGGAAGTCTATGAAAGTAAATAATAAAACAAAAAGTGCCAACAATCTAATGTTTTAATAACATCTCCGCCCCTTTGTGTCAAGAGGGTGGGTCACCAATTAAAATGTTTTCTTTTTCTTTATTATTCAGATTTGATTTACTGTATAATGTTGCAAGAACTGTTATTGCTTAGGTTAATTGACACTATTATGTAAGAAATATACTTGGTTTCTTTCTTTCAGTCTTTATTGTTATTTCCACAGGCAAATTTACAAGTTGTTTACTGAAATGAAGAGGAAATTAATTGGATGGTTCTCTGAATTTTACTGTGTCATTTATGCTTTGTTATTACTCAGAATCCCCACATCTAACTAATTTGATTCAGGAAAACATGTGGGCGAAACACTAGAAAGGCAACAACAACATCTGTCCTCCTTCTGAGATTTAATCTTAACCAAAGAAGATGGATCCAAGCCAATAAAGGGATTAATGAGTAATTGATGTTAGCTTGAAACCTTTTTTATGTTGCAATTTAATCATGGAGGATGAAAAGTTAAAGGTTCTTACTCCTATACAACTGCCAAAAGATTACAGATTGGCGTTTAAATAAGATGGTTAGCAGTGCATTCTGCTAACCTTGTGCTAGAGTTCTGAATATTAATCACCTTTATTGTCATTGCAATATACATTCCAATTAAACTTGCTCTATGCATTTAACCCATCCCCTTGGGGAGCAGTGGGCTGCCAATGTGTGGCGCCTGGGGAGTAATCTGGGGTTAAGGGTCTTGCTCAGGGACCCAGAGTGGCAGTGTGTGGGAGTTGAACCCAGAACCTCCACGACACAAGCGCAATGCTCTAGCCATTATTATTATTATTATTATTATTTATTATTATTATTATTAATTATTATTATTAATAATAATAATAATAATTATTATTATTATTCATTCTTAGGTGTGGATAGAAAGTCTCTGTGTTTTGAGTCTGAACCTGTCAGTGCATCCAAGCAGACAGCAGCATCATTATAAAACTAACTTGATCACAGAATTCAATTTCATACAGTTCTACACATTTTTTGAGTCCTCACTGTACTTTTGCAGTTGGTTAACGTGAAAAAAAAAAAAAAAATAAATAAATAAATATATATATATATATATATATATATATATATATATATATATATATATATATATATATATATGTACATATTTTTTCCACTGTTGGTCAGTTTATTTATCATTTTCTAAATTTACTGGATGTTTTTGTTTTGTTTCGATTATTACAGCAATTTTTAAGTTTCTGGTTGTTCTGCTGGATAAAAATTAATTTTAAATAAAAAACTATTACAATGATTGAGTTAGATCATTGGTCAACTGACTTGTTAAAGACTTGAAATTTAAAGTTTTGGACTTTGACTCGACATGAGACTTACATGCCTTGACTTTGGAACCAACTTTGGACTTTCATGCCTTCAATGGGATTTGACTAGGGTGGAAAGACTTGAGACTTACTTGTGACTCACACAACAATGACTTGATCACACATCTGCTGATTAATTAGCCACTTTAAAGAGTTTAAAGCAAAATGTAGTTGCAAAAGAATACCTGGAATGCTCTTTCTGTGATTGGTGAGAGTTGCAATTTGCTGGCAAGGCAGCTCTGAGAAGCCACAATGAAACATGTTCTACTGTATTTTGTCAGATTTAAGGTATGTGAAAGAGATCCAGCCCTATTATAACACTTAAAAAGCTGTTAGAATTTTGTTTATGTTACCTATCCTCCCCATGGCTGTAAACCGTCAAACTAAAAATATCACGTTCAGACTGTGTCTTTTATGAGGCAAGTTGACTCAAACCAACTCTGGTGTGAGAGAAAGAGGGAGTAAAATTTTGTAATTCTTTTCTAGTATCCTTGCATGATAACAGACTACATTCTCGCATGATGATATCTGCAGGGACAGATCAGATAGTGTTTAAAGTAGGGGAGCAGAAAGACCCCCACTTTTAAAGGGGGCTATCTGTTGCTACATTTTTCAGGTGCCTGTGTAGTCACAGATTTCAGTCTTTGGATTGAGGTGTTCCAATCCCTTCTCTGGCCCCAGGAATTACAGTTTTTGTTGATTGCTTTGACCTGTTTGAAGAAACTGGCAACCTCTCAGTTTTCATCATCACCATCTCAGCAGAGCAAACGACACCTCTTGCAAATGAGTTAACCCATTCTCATGGTTTGACACATTTTCCCCACCCTTTTGCAAAACAGTTAACACAGATGTTATTCATGCAGTCCAAACTCCATTGCTTTAGCTGTGGTAGCAAAACAGAAACCATGTTCCAAGCTCTTAGAAACTTCTTGATCGGAATGAAATCACTGAAGCACCTGATTGACACTTCTTTGCACAATTTTTCTATTTGCAATCAGTTTGCAGGGTTTACGTAAAAGGTGCCATGCTGTGTGTTGTTCTCTGCAAGCATGGATGGTCTAGGCAGATGAGAGTCAGAGTAAGAGGCAGATGGGTCAGGGGAAGAAGATTATGAGGAAGAGGAATCCGTGTGTGAGGTAGCTCGAGCTCGAGCCAGCCCGAGCTACAGGTTTAGGTTACTTTGCCTCCTTCTTTTCACACCTCCGCTGGCCGTTGCTGACTTGCTCGGCTCCATTGCTTCTCCTTGTTTACTCATTGTGCACATGTGCAATATCTTACCTCCGGTCACATGGTCTTGTTATGGTAAATATACACAAATGTGTTTTGTTTACTAACAAATGGATCACAAACAGAGTGTAAAACACAGAAATAACATACAATATGCCAACAGGGTGGGATAATTTAATTGGAAAACCTACGTATGCAACCAGAGTGAGGTACTAGCGTAGGAATTTATAAAGTTATAGTATGTAATGAGACCTCTTTAAAATCTCCTGTTCCTCACTACGTTCAACAAAAAGCTATTGTACAATTTTCTTCTTTGGTACATCTCATCAACTATAATGATGTTTTGAATTGAAACCATAAAGAATAGGTGTTTCTCTCAGAATGCGTCATGATTTTTCATGGTTCTTTTCGTGTTCACCAACATTCTTTGAATCACATAACATTCAAGAGCAGAATTTGACCCTTGTATTTTTGTACAAAGGTTGGAGAGTCGCATGTCAGCAGACATCGGTGTGATCATGCAGCTCCTGCAGAGGCAGATGGCCCTGGTTCCTCCTGCTTACAGCGCTGTTTCATCACCTCCTCAGGTAACCACATGGTCGCCATATCAGCATGTGGTAGGAACTTATTTCATTTTGGGTTTGTAGAGAGAGAATTTACACAAGATGCTTGTTTTCTGCAGCCCTCGCCCTACCCTGGTCCAGGACCAGGAGACAGAGCAGCTCCACCCATCCCACCTTTGGAAACAGATACACTGGCTTCCATCTCACAGGTGATGCTCCTTATGTCATTAACCATACATTTATTTCAGAAGTGATTTCAAACAATTGGCAAAGCTGTTTTAAAGAGTGTTCCTTAAAGTTAATACACAAATTGAAAAGCCTTGTTTACCACCTGTCTTTTTGTGAACCTTGGTAGTGCTCAACAGACAACTACCCTGGGAAGGCAGAACATGTGCAGGTGTTCCAAAGGATCATCTCTTCTGACCCATATACTAGTGGAAGGCCAATGACTATTGTATATAGTGAAGGCAACAACTGAAAATCTGATCTAGCCTCTACTGGAGGCTAGCGCAGGGAGGCAAACTCTGCTACAGCATTCTGCACCATCCAGCTTACTAGCAAGATCTCCTGTGGTAACTCTGATAAAAGAAAAGTACAGTAATCTAACTTTGAATAGAATTAATAACATTCTCAGCATTTTTAAAAGAGATGATTGGCCTCATCCATGTAACATTATTCAGATGGAACGAGGCTGATCTAATAACCTCCTTGGCTGGAGTTCAAATTAAAGGGTTTGGTTAAGTTATAACAACATTTTGGTTTAGCCAGACCAACAACCATGATTCAGTTTTACAGTTTTTATTGATTGCTTTGACCTGTTTGAAGAAACTGGCAACCTCTCAGTTTTCATCATCACCACCTCAGCAGAGCAAAAGACACCTCTTGCAAATGAGTTAACCCATTCTCATTGGTTTGACACATTTTCCCCACCCTTTTGCAAAACAGTTAACGCAGATGTCATTCAAGCAGTCCAACCTCCATTGCTTTAGCTGTGGTAGCAAAACAGAAACCATGTTCCAAGCTCTTAGAAACTTCTTGATCAGTATGAAATCACTGAAGCACTCTTTTGACACTTCTTTACACAATTTTTCAATTTGCAATCAGTCTGCAGGCTTTATGTAAAAGGTGCCATGTTGTGTGTTGTTCTTTGCAAGCATGGATGGTCTAAGGCAGATGAGAGTCAGAGTAAGAGGTAGATGGGTCAGGGGAAGAAGATTATGAGGAAGAGGAATCTGTGTGCGAGGTGGATGTGTAGCTGGAAGGACTCAAGTTACAGATGAAATTCAGGCAACTGTGATTGATCATGTGGTAAATCATGGCCTTTCACTTAGAGGAGCGGGACAAAGAGTCTAACCTGTTCTCAATAGAAACACGGCTGCATCCATCGTAAGAGTTTTTTGACGGGAGAGCAGGTATTGCTGCTATACAGTATATACATCTCTATCTATTCCTATAGAGGAATTCTTTAGTGCATGGAGATGGAAGGTATATGGTCATTGCCCCTATGAGCAGATGCCCTTGCTCAATGCTACGACTGCTGCTGCCCATGATATAGATGCAGAGGCATGTCAAGGATGGATCAGACATGCAAGAAGATTTTTCCCTAGGTGCATTGCAAGGGAATATATTGAGTTGCCATGTGGCCTATTTCTCAAGAGAGAAGAGATTAGAAGAAACAGACAGCCCTAGTATCTTCTGTTGGAATATTTCATTTGTAGCCACAATCTGAAAAAAAAAGAATGAATAATCAATAAAATTTGCATCACAACATATCTGGATCCATTTTTCGCAAGAAGGCAAATTTGACTACAAATGACACTGACATGTAAGCTGCCTACAGTCTTTGGCTACAATGAAACAGCAATGCCGCACTGATTCACATTGAGTGTGGTATTTTATAATTTGTTGCCCCTTGTGTAATGAATGATTGGAAGGGCTTAAACATTTGTGTGCAGGTTGTGTTGTTTGAGGGCAAAAGTTGCTTTTGGTTCATGTTTTAAATGTTTTGGCAGAGTTGGAGCCTTTTGCAAACAAAATGCAATTTTGACCATTGGTGCCACTGTTTAGGCCTCTGCATAAACTGTTTTGAAAAATGTGGGTTTTGAGTTGACTGCTGCGTCAAAGCAATCTATAAAAACTGTAATTGCATTATCTGACCCTTTGCATACAAATATACAGTACTAAGTCATCTGAACAGAATTAAAATGAAGGTCAAAGATCAGATCTGAATGTACAAATAACAGAGAAAACAGTTGTGTCGTAGTTACAGATCCATGCTCTAAGATATTAATCTCTCAAGCCCCTGACCAGTTATGCCAAAAGACTTAAAGTATATCCAGTAATATAGATCTAGCATAATTTACGACCTTTGTGAGTGCTGTTTCTGTGAAGTGGTTTTGCTAAAAAGCAGACTGTAATGGTTCAAGTACAGCATTCAATGCTAGATAATCTAAAGTCAGAGCTGAGATGACTTTCTTAGGAAATTTCGATCAAAAGGTTAGATTTCAGAGATACATGATGGCTACACTCCTTGACACAGCTTTTCCAGGTTCGATTCCTGGCCCGAATTCTGAAACACGTTTCAAAGAGGATCTAATTTCTGACAAAGTCAGCATCTTAGCAAGGTGTCTTCAATAAGGGTTTAACCAAAACATTGTGTGTGTATGTGTATATATATATATATATATATATAGATATATATATCTATATATATATATATAGGGATGGGTACCTTTCACATTTGAACCGATACAGTACCGATACCCAGTACCTGGGAATCGGTACTGGTACTTAACGGTTTTGTGTGTTTATTTTGTAATAAATGTTAATTTATTCATAAAATCTAAATTCTTTTCAGTTTAACATATTTATTTCTCCGTATATAAACTTGTTTGAATTTACAAATGAACCTTAAAAAAATAAAGTTGTGACATTTTTTTTTAGCTTTTTACAGCACTAGTGGCAAATCTTTTTCTACAGTGGGCTGACAGGAAAGGGGTACAAGAGAGGGGGAGAGACATGCGGCAAAGGACCACAGGTCAGAGTCGAACATGGGTCAGCCACGTCGAGGACTAAGGCCTCCGTACATGGGTCGTGTGCGCTTTCCACTGCGCCACCAAAGCACACCCCATCATTTATTAATTTTAATACATTGCCAGAATCCACAGCATATAAATATTTTTTAACCAAAAGAGAAGTTATCAGAGGCACAGAGTGAACGAGGTGTATCAGGGATTGAAGCTGTGTGTGAGTAACATTCAGGGAATTATTTAGTGCAATAGTTTCAGAAGAGAAAAATATATATATTAAAATTATATTTTATCTTGCTTTTAAATCAGGGCGGGATACGTTTGCAATGAGGGAACAGAGACTCTCCTTTCTGCACTGTTTGCTCTGCCTAACTACAGGCGGGTTTCAGAACAAAGTATCATCAGCAGCTGTGTGTCTTTCTGTGAGACGGCTTGGTGAAGCAGGCAGTGGCGGCTGGTGCTAAAAAAACTGAGGGGGGCGCACACAAACAAACAAATGAAAAACAAACAAAGCAAATCTTAAAAAATAGCACTATTTGAACATGAATTTTGCCCTCCTTTCCTTCTGCCCAGCAAATTTCTCAATTATATTCTTGTTAAAGTCAGTCATCTCTGTGACTAGTCTTTTCTCCATTGACAACATGGCCAATGCATTCAGCCTGTCCTGAGTCATTGAGTTTCTCAGAAAAGTCAGAGTTGAAAAGCACCTTTCAGCTATTGCTGTGGTCATGGGTGTGGTGAGGAGGATCTTCAAGAGCGTGACAGTTTCTGAAAAGACTTCTTCTAGATTGTTTTCCTGATTTTAATAACATTTGCTGCCATTTTTAAGGCTGTGTTATGAAATGTGTTACAGCATTTTTGTGGGACAAGATTATACAAAAGTCAGTAACCAAATTTTTTATTCCCCATTACCCATAAACTTCAGTAACACTTAAATAATAAAATATCTTGCTGACAAACATTACATCAACATACCTACACAGCATAGACACAAATAAAGGTATTTCTAACTACAACGCACATCTTCCTAATATATTAAATAACATTACTAGAAACCAGTGTAACAGTGATTTTCCACAACAACTCACCTCTGCAGCAATCATTTCATGGTCTTCTACACTGAGTGTCCGACGCTTCTTCACTGGCTGACTACTAGCTACACTGGTTTGTCCAACCATGGAGTGGAGAGATCACTTGCCTGCTGCTGAATTTGTAAATTAAGACGATCCGGTCCAAGCTCCTTTATCCTGTTTTTTTCTTCAAGTGAACGCTTTGTAAAAGTATTTTTTTGTAAAGATAAAACAGAAATTTCTCTCATTTTGAAACTACTCCACTTTGCAAACTTAAACGTGAATCAACCTAACGAACTGCAGCTGCGCTGAGTCGAATCGGGGATTGTCCAATCACACAATGTTTTTAAAAAAATTAGCCAGTACTGACACTCTACCAGTAATGACACAACAGAATGGGTGTGTCCGGGACACAGAGCCCTGCGCCCCTATGCAAAACCCTAGATAACCAATTAAAAGTCAGCCTCAGATCACGTGCTTGCCCAAGTTGCTGCGCCTACATTCACTCCCATTAGACCGGCGCCCTGCACATAGGAAAGGAGGAAGTGTGCACAATGTGAGCAATTAAATAGAATTATGTATTTACTATTTTAATAAATTCTAACATGTCTATTGGACACACAGTATGAATAAATACATTTCTAAGTACTTTGCAGTTCAGAAATCATTTATTATCTAAACGATTTAAAGGGGGCGGCGCCCGAGCGCCCCCCACTGGCCAGCCGCCACTGGAAGCAGGAACCCATACATTCAGTCACTTTTCTATCAGCCATGCTTTGTTGGACCAGCTGCTACTGAAGACATTGCGCTCTTCTGCGTTCAATGCTGTGTTCATGTTCGGCATGGAAAATCGCCCACTCTTCCACTCCCTTAATGTCACAGTGCGTTTAGGTACCGAAATATGGTACCGTTTGATTTTACGTGAACTGTTACCCGGTAGTACCGGCGGGATTCGGTTGCCGCCTACAAAAGTACCTAATTCGGTACCCATCCCTACTTATATATACACCATAGTTATAGTTACTTCCTGGTGAACTTGAATGATGGTCCTGTTTGACATCATTGCATGTTACTGTGTTCTAACTGAGGTCAAAGCTGTTTTCACTGCATGTTACCATAGTTCCCCATTTAATAAAGTCCTATAATAAATAAGGCCTTTCACCTTGCAGCAGTGAAAAGACAATCAATCTTAAAATGTTTTTTTTTTCTTGCAGATTTTGGACTCCCAGAACTTTGAAGAGTTCCCAGCTAAGTCAATTGATTATATTCAACCTCAGGACCCTTCTCTGATCACCATTAACCAGGATCATCCTGAATCCTCTGGACATGGCAGCCTGGGGCAGCATCTGAAGCTGGAGCTCGGACTTGGCAGTAGGGCTGGAGTCATAGCTGCGGGGAGTGTGACAGATGCGGGAAAAACTTTAGGAGCAGAATTGGACTTTGCATCACAGGGACAGATGAAACCAGCTGCTGGGACGGAGGTATCACCTATGGACCCTGAGACGCAAAGAAGGCTCTCACTTCAAGAATCACAGATATCACTGGATTCACGGACACCACAGAGACACAGCTCTGACCCAGGAGGGAGCTAAGGAAAACTGGGAGAGGAAGGGGAGAAGAGATGAGTCAGTTGTTCGATACGGCAAAAACAGATCAGGAGGCACCAACTGGATCTACCACCTAAACCCTTTTGAGCACTGACCATTAACCTGTTTGGACAGAGTAAAGCCATGTTGAAGGTCAAGAAAAGGGTTGAACCTCTCCCTCTGCCTCAGTCTTTGTCTATAAGTCCCCTCTCAAGAGACATCTTGACCGTCCTGAGCTTCACAGCGGTACAACCTTTAACCAAAACCATAAGCTGAACAGAGACACTGTCTCTAATCCTGATCAGTCCAGTCTGGGCCTCTCAGTCAGCTGCTAAGGATAACGCTTCTTCTCACTCATTTTAAACAGATGACTAACTTATAGAAGAATCCCTTTACTGCTGTGTCCAGTGTTGGATGACTGAAGAGATCAAGACAACATTGGACAAAATAATGACAAAAAAGTAGCCATTTTACGTCTTGCACTGAAAACCTTGATACAATGATTATTCTTTCTATATTATGTCCAAGGCGCTTCCGATAAACTCTAAGACTGGTTGGTGAATTGTAGTGTTAGCTGGCCTAACAGGAATCCTTCTGTCCCGTTCTGTCATCGGTTCCGTCCCCCTAATGTCCTGCCCCAAGAGGTGGAGCTATTGTTCGAATTTATACGCTGCCGAAAAGAACTCTGGATTGGCTGATCCGCACTTCAGGGGGTGGGAACTGAAGGGTTACAAGCCATGAATTTCCTTAAAACACATATCAGCTGCCCTATCATAAATGTTGTACACATTTGCTAGAGAGCTGAACACACATGGCATGCTTGGGTAGTGTCAGTAACAGGTAAACTTGCAAATTTACGAGATTTGCTTAAGATCACTACACACAGAACAGCTCTTTAACAACTTCAACAAGCAGGCCCCCAACTCCATGAGTTCCTGTATGAACTGTGGCCTTACAGGGAATCTAAAAAGTCACTTGATCATCAGCCTCTGTGAAGTGACAAGGTCAGCAGTGATTTCTAACACCCAGTTAAGGCTCATGCGTAGAGGAATTCTAGTTTATCATTGTTGAATTTGCTACCTCAGATTTTATTAGTCCTTACTTTGTTTTCACCCCAAGCACGCACCCTGAATGCATTTACCTTGTACATATGAGCTTGTCATGTGATACGTAAGTATACGAGTTTGCCAGTTTACAACGACCAGCCGAATGCGCCATTATTCGATGTACAGTACAATATGCAAACACTGGCTAGAAAAAAAATGAGTGTGTGTGCCGTACTACTTTGTGTGGGATAGGGTCCGGTCGGAGGCTTTATGTGTCTGTCTGTCTGTTTCTGTATCTATCAGAGTTAGACGTGTTTGCTTGAACACATGGTAGAGGCTCACTGGATTCTCTTACTATGATCTTTCCCCCCAGACAAAGACAGATGAATGATGCCTTGTTGAAAGAGACAGATGGAAGGTTTGGTGTGTAATACACAAACCCTTTACAATATTGCTTTACAGAAAACATGGTCCTGTTACAGTTGTTTAAAAAAACCTGTAAGAATTGATAATTTAGCACCATTTTACATTACAAGGGGAAGTAGAGTTCTGTTGAGAGGTACGGTCAACATCTGCCCACTGCATGTATCTCTTAGTTCCCTCATTTGTCATCTCTAGATACAAATTAGTTTATTTTGTAACCTAAAGTTAGCTTGTCCAATTAGGGCTGAGTGAACAGCAGGAATGTCACAAGACATCCAGAACACAAGACACTACAAGATATTGGGCACGCACCAACTTTTATATAGAGAGTAAGAGTTTTATAAATCGCAAGCTGTGTTTTACAGAATCTGTAATTGCTGTAAAATAGTTCCTGCTTGACAAGTCCAGATATTGCAATTTTATGCTAGCCTCTTCTAAGGTTCTTTAAATCCTAGAAAGCCATGAAAATGAGGCCCTTTTTATGTTTTCTCAGTCGATGTTTCATAAAATTCAAACTGGGTTTAAAAAAAATCTATGTTCAAAAAGGTGATCAAATGCAATCCAGAATCATTAAAAAACTGGAAAATACCCCTACAGTTTAGCTCTAAGGCCGTGACAAAGATCTGTTGAAAACAGGATTGTTGGTCCATGTCTGTTGACACATCTACATGGCAATGTTTTAATTACAATCTCTGTGTACACAATACTAGTAGAAACATTTACAATTAAGTAGTTGCCCTGTCATGCCACTTGTAGGTGGTTGTTTGAAACTCAACAACATGTGGATGCATACAATACTCCCTGCTTAAAAAGGCCCCACCACTGAGTCTTTCTCTTTGCGAGGGTGCCGCAAGGAGTTAGGAGTTCATCCTGTCACTGGTAGGTTGCATGTTTGAACCCCTGCTCTGACTGTCTCAGTCGTTGTGCCTGTAGGCAAGACACTTTACCTGCTTTGCGAGTGGCTGGTGGCGCCGATTGTATGCTAACCCCGTTTCTGTCAGTCAGCCCCAGGTGTGTGACTGGATGAATGACTGAATGTAGTGTAAAGCACTTTGGGGTTGGGGTCCTCAGGGCTTGATAAAGCACTATACAAGTACAGGCCATTTACCATTCTGCACATGTGCCAGGGCTTCCCCCCAAAAGCAGTTTTTCTTTTCAGTGTACAAAACAGAGACCGGAATGTTTTGAAAGCTTTACATTGTTTTGCCCATTGTCAAATCGTAACTTTCTCAGTGCAAACAAGCACTGTTGTGGTGTCGACAACCAGCGGAAACGTAACAGAACCTTTCTGTTTTCACCAAATATCGTTGTGGTTTAAATGTGACTTAATGGCGACCTCGGAAGTTGATGCTAAATTTAACACATGTTAGTGGCTAATAGTATATAGTATAGTAGGTCGCTATAATCATATAATTCTTCCAAATCATTTGTATTTTTCTACTTTGTACCCAGAATACTGTCACATAAACAACCTAAAAGAGGTAGAAGCAAGCATTGTAAGCTAGCCTGACAAGAACTGTGACTGAAGGTCTACTCCCTTTCTTTCTTCAAAAAAAGAGTCACAGATATAGATACAACTGGGTGTTAATCTTAAAGCACTAACCTTAATACCCAGGGTTTGTAATAATATCTTAAACTCACTGCACCAATCAAAGCCATCTGGGGAAAGTACCTGGATATACAAACTTTACTTTGATGAGAAATATTTGGGCATTTTCTCAATGTGAGATCGAGCTTAAGAAACACTTTTTGATAACCTTTTAAATACCCAACATGTTTGCGTTAAACCATTATTTACATAGAAGTATGTGGTATTTACAATATAAACCACCCAATTGTTGGAGTCTATAATAGTCATCTTCCTATGTGATAAACTTTCCTTGTAAAGTTTATCTGGCCAAAGTCATTATTTGAGGCAAGAAAAAGATCATTGCATGTGACCCACTGTCATATTGTTGATTTTTACATTGCATCACTTTTGTGATGCTATTTCTCTGGTCGACTACATCAAACATGTTCTGTTTTAAAGTTCTGTGCATCACATGGGAAGCCAATTGTCATGGACCCCATCCAACCACCACCACCTTTGCATGTGTATCTTTATGGTTTGCAAACATGACACCACTTTACAGCACTTGCATGAATTACTCTGACATTCTGACGCTATAGGTGTTTACATCGGCCCAATCTGATAATTGATTAAAATTAGCTTGTGGTATGAGCTAATTTCTACTTAAACGAAATAAAGAGAGTTACTTACTGGAAGGATAACCACTCAACAGAAACCCTCTATAAACTATATCGTCCCTTTAAAGTGTTATTTTAAACCCATTATAACCCCTTTTGAAGTCTTCACATAAGCATTTGATTCTTGTCTTTAAAAGTAACACATATACGTAAGTATTCAGTGGTCAAAACAACAACACAATGGTTCAGCGATCATCATGAAGATTATCTGCAGAACATATTAAACTGTGAGCTGAAAAACCCACATTAGGCATATCATTATGACCTTTGACAAGTATTGTAAAAATGAAGAACTACCATGAGAGCATCAGGCTTTGAACATGAGGTAACACAAGTCATTTTTCCAGATACCCAAAGGTGGGCAGAAACACAGGAAGTAAAACCAAGAGCATGTGCACTGGCACAAGGTATGGTGGATCTTATAGAAACATTTAAAATAAGCAAATTGTTGAGTTCTTAGAATGAAGGAAAATACACACCTATCCCTTCATTAAATTGTCTTCCCTGATCTAAAATCCCACAGACAAACCTAGTCCTGGTATAACAGGACAGTGAAGAGAAAGTGTGGTGAAGTGCAATAGTCCTTTAAAAAGTTCTGACCTGTAGCAGCTCGAGTACGTCTGAAAAAGAATTGCTCTGCACTTTATGTTGTTATAAACACCGCATATGTTTTAATGAAGACTCAGGAATGTGTATCAGGTCATGGTTGCCCATTTTCCTTTGTCCAGCAACTCAAAATCAACCAATCAGGAAACTTTAACAGAGTTGATCATTGGCAAAATTCCCCTTTAAAGAAGTATTGAGAAGATGTTACTCTGCTGTTTGTGTCTAACTTATTTAATATTATTTATTGTGGTAGATATATTTGATTTGCATGTGAACTATGGCTGAAATCCGTTTGTGTCATCTTTATAAAGAGATTATATGCTGGATTAAGTGAAGGTTCATCATGGAACCGATTTGCTCCCCATGTTCTTGTTACCCTGTTCATATTGCTGAAATGTGTATATATGCACCATAATTCTCGATATACAGTTACATCTAAAAAAAAGTACTGTGATTATTGTGAAAAAGTAAAAACAAAAGTCCCTAATTTCAGAAAGTTAAATCCATATATTATATAAATTAAATACAAAGAGAAATATTCAATTACTTTTTTTCTGGTTATTTTGATGATTATGGTTTATAGATTATGAAAACCCAAAATGTGTCAGTTTGTCAGAAAATTTTTATATTGTGAAACACATTTTGTAAACTCATGATGTCACACCCTAATAAGATAATTACCTTTAAAAACCTGCAAAGGTTTTTTGAGCCTCTAAATTATATCTCAGTCCGGGTTGGTAGGCTACACAATCATGGGAAAGACTGTCATTGACACCTTCCATTAGTAGTGTAAGGCACCAAAGGTCATTGAGGAGGAGGCTGATTGCTCACAAAGTGCTTTGTCCAGGCATATAGAAGGCTGAGTGGAAAAGGTGCACCAGCAAATGCAGCCTTTAGAGGATTGTTAAGGAAAACCCATTCAAGAATTTGGGAGAGCTTCAAGAGTAGGGGAGGGAAGCTGGAGTCAGAGCATCAAGAACCGGATTCCTCATCTAAAGACTCTCCTGAACCAGACACAATATCAAAAGCATCTTAGCTGGGCTGAGAATAAATTGGACTGTTGCTCAAAGATCAAAGCAAAGCTTGTATTTCATTAGGAAATCAAGGTCCCAGAGTCTGGAGGAAGAACGGAGAGGCCCAGAATCCAGTCCAGTGAGACGTTTTCAATGTAAATCATGATTTGGGATGCCATGTCATTGTTGATGTTGGTCCACTGTTTGTTTTTTCCAAGTGCACAGTCAACACAGCCAAATATCAGGAAATTCTAGAGCACTTCATGCTTCCTGCTGCTAACAACCTTTATGTAGATTCAAATTTTCAGAAAGACTGATCCACACTTCCAAAGGCACCAGAGGCTGGTTCAGTGATCATGATGCTACTGTACCTGAGTGACCAGCAAACTGGCCACAGATTCTCTGTGAACCCCACAGAGAATCTCTGGCTTATACTTTTATAGCACTTTAACAAGTCCAAGGGGCCCAAAACACTTTACACCAAATTCATTTACCCATCCACACAGACATCGATGATGGTAAGCTACATTGCCAACCTTTATATATGCTTTTTTATTGTTCCAACTGAATATTCTAATTTTCTGAGACAGTGGAGCTTGGGTTTTCATTATCTGTAAGCCATAATCATCAAAATTGCAAGATAAAATGCCTGAAGTAGTTCACTGTAAGTGTAATCACTCTCTATAATACACAAGTTTCACTTTCTGAAATTAGTCACAAAAAACATTGAACTTTTTCATGATATTCTAATGTTTTAACATGTACCTGTATATTCAATACTGATAAACTGAAGTGATTGATGTCCATATTATTTGTCAATGTTAATACTGCTGAATCCCTTCCTGAATGTCTGTTTGAACCATTTCCCTAAAAGTGGTCGTCCGTGTCTGTACCCGTGTCAGCAGCGACAGGGCCTGTCCACATGTGCGCAGCTCGTGTCATGCTTTGTAACGGTGCACTTTAGTATTGAACCAAAGCAAGTGAATGCTGTAACAAACCATCACCAGTGACATTGTAAACCCACAGGTGACTCGGCTGAAGGAGTAAACAAAAAGGAATGTGACAGTTTGAGCTGAGCAAGACGCAGCTGGGTCTGTTGGGATGTTTTCTTTATGTCACGCCACAGAGGTCACAATGACTTGACAAGATGTGATGAGGAAGACCTGGGAGGATCCAAGCCCAGACAATGACTCTAAAGGAGGGGCAAGGGCTACCGTGTGTAAAGTGACTCAAGGCTATGGGAAAAAAATGTCTTTCTGGTTTGTAAGTCTGAATGAAGGCGTCATGGAAGCCCAATGCTTTTACAAACTGTCCAAATCTGAGTTGTTCATACTACTGAAGCTACCTGCTTGATGTCACCTGGTCTACTTAGCTAACACACCCATCACCATCACTGCATTTCTGTACCCTTCCTGTGTTTATTATTTCCGTTTCACTTCAAGGGGTTTATGCATCAGGACAAAATAAATAATGATCTGGTTTTTATCAAATTCTAAAATTATTCAGATGTAATCTTAAGTGTATAAAACATGCAATAACTTCAAGACCTGTGTTATTTCTTAAAAAAAACAATATCTGTAGAAACAAACCCACCCTAGATTTAACAGCTTGTACAGACAGTTTTGGCTGCAGTCACTCGTAGTGGTGGTTTCTAATTGATTTGATCACTCTCTCACATCATCTGGAAGGATAGGGACTGCAAAATAAGCACCCAAATCATCACCCCTCGACCACTGTGCTTAACAGATGGTATAAGGTTATTGCGCCTGTATGATCTGTTTCTTTCTGTCCAAACCTTCTGCAGAACCTTATAGTCTAATATCTCTATACTCACCTGATCTGCCCAAAAGCGATTTTTTTCTCCAGCGGTTTTATAGTTTATTCAGTTGAACTTTTGCAAAACAACATTTAATTTTGTCAGGTAGGCTGCTTTCTGCTGGCAAATTCGCCAAATGAGCCATACTTGTTCAGTCTTTTTGTGTTCTGTCACGAGCGTCAACATTATGGAAGCTGAGGTCTGTAGAGTCTAGGATGGAGCTCTTGGAGGGTTTTGTTAAGTTTCGTAGTCTGACTTTGGCTTGAAATTAGTCCTTTTTTTGGACTGGCAACGTCTTAAATGTTTGCCCGCTTGTGAATAATCATAATGCTGAGTAATAATGTTAGCAACAAATGTTTATAAAGCACTTTCAATCAAAGTGCTACACAAGGGGGAATAAACAAGCTGTACACATGAAGAAAAGACACAATAAATAAAATAAAACAATACATTTAAAAAAGAACTATAATAATGATTAGAATAACAATAAAAACATTTACAGTAACAAATAAATAGCAAATCCTCCTCGCTATTAAGTGGTGCGAAAATAACCCTTCCCAGATTCTTCATTAGATACAGTTGCTTTTATCAAGTTCTTGCTGATGTTTTTCTGACTTGGCATTGTGTTAACCTACACCTGAATAATTGAGAAAAGTTAAACTGCTGAAACTCCTTCCTCAGAAGAAATCTCAATTAAACAAGGGCTTTAATTAGCAGCACTTACAGTACCCTTTTAGCCTATGGAAACAGCAAGGCACTAGTTAGTTTCTCACACACAGCTTTTCTACTGTAGCTTTGGTTTTTTGGTTTTTATACACTTTAAATATATTTAAATAATTTTACACGCTCATAAAAACCAGAGACTTTATTATGTCCTGATACAAAATGAAAACCTTTTCCTCACTATAGTATACGTTTCCCTTTGACTTTACCATAAATCTGCCATTACATGGAGTTTATTGCATGTTATCAAGTGTATGGGGATATTTTTAACAAATATGTTGGTTTGCAGGAGTGGTCAGTCCTGGGCATCCCACGTAACTGTAGCTTTTATTTTGTTCATGTTCAATAAGTCACCTAGTGGCCTGAAATGTGTTTTCTATGACCTCAAAACAAGAATGTGGTCTTTTTCTCCCCCTTTGGCCTGGTGAGTGGTGGTTGGAGTTAGAAGAAAATCCAATACTAGAAGATGCATGTTTGGAATCCATATTAACACAATGGGTATACCATAAAAATTACGTGATGGCCATTCAGCCTCCAGAACACTTTTACACACCTCCCTCTTTGCTCTTCCGTACTGCTGAGCTTATTTTACAGCTCTATTTGACTTTGCTATAGTTCCAACAGGTTCAGGTCCTGTTTTTGTACATATTTTGATCACTTCGGGGGGAGGTACACAGCACTGGATCTGCTCTATCTATTCTTGCCTGTACATACCAATTTCTAATGTAAAAGAATCAGCGTCATCGGCGGTCATATAGCCAGCACTATGCAGAAACTAAGAAAAAAAATCTTCGGCATGCTCGGAAATGCAGAATATAGTAGAAGAAAAAGTACTGATGAAATAACCTTTGCTCTAATTTCTTATAAAGAATTACCTTGTTAAAAAAAATAAAATGTGATGGTGAGGGTGATTCCAGTAGGATCGATGAAGCTAAAGACATTTATTATTGTGCACCTTTTTAATTGCATGCTGCACTGAGAGTCATCCAGCGATGTGAAGGTTTGATGTGCAAAGAGGCACATTTTTGCTGTATACTTGCGGACTGTGTAGAGTGAAAAACTGCATTCTTCCAGGTTGTGGAATATATATATATATATATATATATATATATATATATATATCCTTCCAGGTCATGAAAGAGAGTTTGCTGAATAGCGTAGATTATACTATATTATATTGTATATTTGTTCCTCTGGGCGAGAACTGCTGTAAGTGGGATGCATGTGTGACCGGACTGAGCTCAAGTGTTGACTGTTTCCAAAACATGCATGTATGTTTAATTTTCTCTCGGCTCTTTCAAAAAGTCGATTTCATCTAACATTTTTCAAATCCTGCCTCTGACCCATCTGGGACGGTTCGAGGGCTAACAGTCATCCACACAACTGAGTGCAGCTCCTGTCCACATAGTCCTTTCCTTTTTAGCATGTGGGGTGTTAACGTCCGTTAGCAATTGCAAATCTTTAACAAACTCAGATGAGAAGGTGAGATGTCCCTCGTAATCTAATGCAAATGTTTAATGAAAACAAACCTTTTTTTCTAGTCAAGCACACTCCACAGCAGCCCCTGGAATATTATCTAACCACCTTGCTGGTCCATGGAGGGCTTCCACAAAGCAAATGATAGATGAGTTATGTGAAAGACCGAAAAGAGTTGAAGGGGAAAACTGTGATGATCCTGGTTCTGATCATACAATAGCATTATTAATGGTTGGACTTTCTAAGATTTCAAAACCTTTCTTTCATTAAATCTCTTTTAAAGCAATTTTGTCCTTTTTTGGTATCATTTAATGGGTGTGTAAATGCTGCTTATTTCCTAAAGCACAAGCCTTCAGTTTAGTTAATTTTAATGCGAGGGAACAATTATCAGGGTAGTCATAATATTGGTATTCTTTGGTTTTTCACATCATTGTATTATCTTTTAAACTCAGGACCTTCCTGAAACATTAGGTTTATGCTGACACTATGGATACATATAATTTCCAGGGCAAAGGTGTGAAAACTAAATCTAGCCCATAACAAAGGTTCTGCTCAATGCAATTATGTTTTTCTTAGGTTTTATATCAGCAAGGATGTAACTCCCTCCAAGTTGAATAACGGACACAAGGCGTTCTTTATGTTTACTGGCATTTAACTGGGCACAGGTGTTATCAATGATGCCGTGAGAACTGTACAAACAACAAAAAATAATACATTTTCATACAATAAGGCATTCTCACAGAGAATAAACAATGAAGCATAATTGTAACATCATAAGCTTTTCCTGAGTCAGTAGTTTGACCCCCTTGTATAACATTTAAAGACATGTGACTGTTACTGATTGTTGACCTTGCTGCGGTCACCCCAGGTTCTTTTACTGAATAATGTAGTGTTTCTACTGTAGACTTCTGTAGGAGTAAAAAGACTCATGAAACCATAATTATATTTACCGTATTTAATCTAAAAGGCAGAGAAAGGCTTCAGTTCAGTACTGTTTGTCACACAACAATGCTGACGTAATTTCCGGATATCCGAGAGAGAGAGAGAGAGAGAGAGCCTCACGTTCATGCTTCACCTAGATCTTCTATAGGATCAGTTGTGTTACACCCATTCAGGGGCGTTTACAGCATGATAACAGTGTTTCGTTCATCACATTGGTGGAGAGGACTGTAATGCATACATGTCCCAGCCGACATGTTTATCCAGTCAGTCATTCCGTCCAATCTAAGTATGTCAGGCTCTGGCCTCCAGAGTCCGTTCCTCTGCAATCTCCAAGGCAGCCGATAATGCAGTCCAATCTCTGGGGTCACATAATCTCTTACTCTAATAAACTTAACAGATATCGCAAGCATGAACATATTCCTTTATTGAAACACAAAAAAAATTGTTTACATCATTGGCCGCATTAAATTGAAGAGGTTAATAAAAATACATCTTGCAGCACCATCCTCTTCTTTAAAGTGCAGAAACAAAAATCTTCACTACAAGCATCATGGACAGGGAAAAATAGAGCATGCTGCCCTCTACTGAATATAGCGTGTAACTGAATCATCGATCCTACCAAAACAACACATTGAACATTGGTTCTACCCTGGAACATTTACAGAAGTTTCAAAATGTGCATTTTTACCATTAATGGTCTGATTCTATTAATTCAACCCTATTTTAACATTTATTGCAAATTAAATCTATGAAATTAACTTAAACAGCATAACTGCTCTTGATGGCAGTCACAACGGAGTTTGCAAAATTGTCCCCATGGATTCTCTCCAGGTACGCTTCCTCCGACTATCCAAAAACATGACTAATTTTAATTGGTTACGCTAAATTGCCCTCATGTTTAAGTGTGCATGGTTGTTCGTCCTGTGCCTCTGTTTTGTCCTTGGACAGACTGGTTACCTGTACTGGGTTTACCCCACCTCGTGTCCAATGACTGCTGGTGTTGTGCGACCGAACTAATCCAAACAGTCCAAACTAACGTAGCTCTATGTGAAACAATTACAGTTCACATTCGTAATGAAAAAAATAAATCAAGTATAATTTTGATAGAGGGTCATTTCAATCAAAGTGTTATAATGTAGTTAATGTATTTATTTATGGGCTTAGGTTGGGTTAAATTAAACATTCAAACCCTCATTAACATAGATCAGGGACGGGCAACTCATTTCTTGGAGGACCGGTGTCCATCAACTTCCAGATGTGTACTATGTTCAGCAGCAGAGCATCCAGTTGAGTCCTATACATTGAATATGTAGACCTTCATTCACAACCAAAATGTGAGGTCAGTATATGAAACCATCAGATATTTAATCAATGTGACTAAAACACACCACTAACTGTCTTCTGAAGATCCTAAGGGACCTCTAGCATCACCGTGGTGATAGACACCCTGAGACAATTGAACATAGCTGAAAATATAAACATGAGTTTGGCAATAAGTATATTAAAAAATGTATATCAAATATCAAAAAGTACTCACCCCCTTACAGATGTCTTCAGCTTTTTTCTACCTTTTTGTCCCACCTAAGTGCTTCAGTTAAAACATGTTAATGTCAGATTAACCTGAGTAAACAGAAAAAAGTTTTTTCCTTTATTAAATGAAATCAAAAAGTATATCCAAACCAACTTGGCTCTCTGTGAAAAACACTAATTATCCCCTAAGCCTAACTAGAGCACTTTAAAACCTTGAGAAGCATTAAGAAAGAGGGACTGGCCATCTTGTCCAGTTCTTTTTATTGTTGAATCATAACCTCTGACCTTAACTGAGACTGTGAGGCCTGCAGAGCTTTAGATGTTCCGGGTTATGTGACCTCCTCGCTGAATCACTGATTTGAACTTGGAGTAATAGTCCAAACAAAACAGAGTTCTGGAAGTTGGGCGGCGATGGAGGAACCTTGGAGGCCAGCTATACAGGATGATGTCTGGAGGAACTCAGCCAGGAAGCAGTGTGCCAGGCAATACAATGGAACATGGGGCTGGAGTCAGCTGACTAAAAGCCATGACCTGCAGGCTGGAACCTTGTAGGCTGGGGCCCTGACTGTGGGGCTCTGCTGGACGGCAGCTGGACCACTGAATAACTGACGGTCTCAGTAAATTCAGGAGGTCTGAAGGCCTGGGGACACGGTGGAGCTCAGAACTCTCAGTGTCTAAAATGCATTCTTGCACAAATGCCCTTTGCACAATCATTTCTGCACATACAATCGGTTTTTAATAATACTCACCTGTACACTGTGATCGCACACTGTCTATTTCTCCTGCATTGTTTATATTGTTTACATTTCAATTGTTTACTATAAATCACTGCAGCACTTTATCCTGTAATTTACTGCAATTTACTGTAATTTTTCAAGCTGTATGCAAACGAAATTTCGTTCTGTACGCACTCTGTGCATACAAAATGACAAATAAAGTTGTCTAAGTCTAAGTCTAAGATGATCTTGGTCCACCGCAGAACCCCAAAGATCTGAGAACATCAAGGAGGTGTGGAGACTTGGGACTATGGAGAGGCAGGACCGCTGCTTTTCCTCCTCATCTTCTCCTTATGACGATGAAAATATTCGAATAGGGCGATTACTTCCACTCCTGTTGCCTGGTCTTCTTGGAGTCACGTCATTCTGTCATGGTTTGTGGTGAAGGACCAGCAAGACATAATGGAGATTATAATATTTTAATGGAAAAAATTTACAGAATCACAGGGACCTCAGGAACCGAGGTGGACAACATGACCATGAAGGAAGAAAAACCGGGAACTTAAATACAACTGGGAATAAACAAAAATTGCCCACAACACGGATGAGTATTGTAGGCAATTTTCTGCTAAGGGAGCATAATAAACTGTGGCCAACAGAATCATTTAAAGAAGCAAGCAGAATCTACTAACTAAATATTCATGTACAATACACACCCATATAAAGTTTCCAATGCTCACCAAAGGAGAAACTGGAGCAGAAGGAACTTTAAATCATCAAGAAAAGCTTCATCCTCTAATTGAAGAAACCCTAATTTACTCACTGAGCTGTTTGCAGCAACAGATAGAATGACCAGAGCTGCCTAAACATTTGCAGAAAACGTCTAAAATATAATCAAAAACTGCATCACAATGAAACAATCATATAGCCTGAGAACTTTATAGAATTTATCTTTATATAATATTTCTTGGCTACAGGCTAAAAATGGATCATATGGAAAAAATATAAACTTTACAGTTTCATTATATTCAGATCAAAACTACACGTAGCCACTAACTGCAGCTTAGTTTTCATTTCATCTTCATTGGTCCAAAGAGACGAACAATATCAGACACTAAATGACAGGCATGATCAAATAAACAGGATCAAAATCTCTAAACTCAGATCATCATGATGATCCAGATAGTCTCTTTAAACTCATATTGCTGCACCTTCAATCTCTGTAGATCGTCAGGACACAGCTCATCCCCTCTCCCCTACAAAGATGGTGACCAACACTCCCTGCAGAGAGAAGGAGCAACAGAGGAGATCAGTGAGTGTTTCCAGGCTTTCTCTGTCAGCTGTCAGTCAGTGATGCAGCACATCCAGGCTAAAGAGCTTCAGTCTTAATCAGAGCTGTGGAGTGGAGCTATAGTGCAAGGGTTATTTCATAATGGTGTTGAGGAGCACGCCCGCCGACAGGGGGGGACAAACGGGTCAGTTGTTCCGGGCCCAGGACAGAGGGGGGGCCCAAAACTGACACTCTGACCATTTTAATGGTCAGTCAGACTGTCAGTCAGCCAGCGCGCGCTGTCTGCAGCAGCAGTCTGTGTCTCACGGCACTCTGCTGCTCCCCCTCCCCTCTCGTACAGGGTTCAGCGGTGCCAGCCAATCAGCACGCAAGCTCAGCCTGGCCCGCCCACTCAACTGTTTCTCACAAACAACCGAGCCGCCCGCGCGGCTCAGCTGCTGCTGATCAGACTCGGAGAGAGAGAGAGAGACTGCAGGAGCAGAAAAACAGAAGCGACGTTTGGCTATATTTTAATACCTTAAATGAAATCAAGCTGTATGTTTTGTAAAAATCCGGTTAAATTCAGTGGAAACACAACAAATTTATCTAAGCACGTGAAAAACCATGAGCAAGAAAACATCGAGCGACAGAAACGGAGAGGAGATGAAACTTCTGTCATTGCCCCGACAGACCCACAGACGTCTCTGACTGAGCCGTTTCAGTCCTCCAGAGAACATCCAGGTAGATCAGTGTTCATCTTCAGCAGCACTTCATGTTAACTTTCAAAGTAGATATTATATATCATATGTTACTGGAGCCCATACAGAAAATGTAATTAAGACCTTGAAAGAACCCAGTACATATATTAAAAAGTGTTATTTAAGATAAGATAACATTAGCTAATCCTTTATTTATCCCACGACGGGGAAATTTATAGGATTAAAGCAACAGGCAGGACCACACAACACAAACAAAATTACATAAGGATTGAAAGATATAAGAGGTGGATTAGGAAATAAAAAACACTATGAACATAACATTATTATTATTTAATTGTAATATTAAAATACAAATCACAAAACCCGAAAGGTCAACAGTTTCATGATACATCAAGCTTAGGGACTGGCTAATATACAGCAGGTCAAAAAAGGCCATATTTTGGCTGCAGTGCTTGCTGTTCTCTTATGAGAAAAACATCAACTAGTGCACTAAATTCAATAGATGGGTTGAAAATATCCAGTATAAAATACAGAGATTTCCAGGGCATGAAGTATACAGTTAAGTTGACTTTTTTTTGGTGTGTGTGTGTGTGTGTGTGTGTGTGTGTGTGTGTGTGTGTGTGTGTGTGTGTGTGTGTGTGTGTGTGTGTGTGTGTGTGTGTGTGTGTGTGTGTGTGTGTGTGTGTGTGTGTGTGTGTGTGTGTGTGTGTGTGTGGTGGGAGGTGTAGAGGGGGGGCCCAAAAACACTGCGTTGTCCCGGGCCCTAGCAAAGTTGTCAGCTGGCCTGTTGAGGAGAGCTATGAAGATGTTTTTGGAAGATATTTGTGCAAGCAGTTCTGCCAAGTCGTTGGTCTTCTTCCTTCTGTGAGGACGTCTCTGTCTGGGTTGAGATCCGCTCAAGGCAAGATTGTGCAATACAAATAGCAACAGATAAATTTCAATTGCCAAGCATGGAACGGTAAGAAACATGTATGATGACTGCTGGTAATAATCAGTAAGATATGTTGCTAAATATACACTTATATGTCGGATTACTTGTATGTAACGATTACAGTGCAGAACTTATAAGATAAGTTGAAAGCAACTGTGGGCGGGGATATCTAGTTGTGAAAATGCTTGAAGGACATTTTGAGTAAATGATGCATTCTTGAAGTTTTGATCTTGATAAGAACAATAACTGCACTCTGTGTCATCTTAAAGAGGCTACGCCATGAACTGCCTGGACCACACGGTGAAGAGCCGTAAATTGAATCCAACCCCTACAAGCCATGAGTCGACATACATTCTGCCTGATCCATATAATGGTTTGATGATGGTGTGTTATTTAAATCAATGTTATGTCATTTTGTCTCAGATCATTGTGAAAGCCAAGGCTGAATCCAATTTGTGCTGGTTAGTCATGTGGCTGACTGGCAGATGCCCATGAAAACAAGGGGACAGGGGTCTATGGGATACTTTTTAACCCTGTAGCCAACACAGGGAGTTTTTCGATTCCATAAAAATGGGATCAAAGTTATGGAAAAAACAATGATCTTTATATGTGTGTAGTCTTTGTCATTCTTTTCTGCAATAATTGTATCATGTTTTTGTTTTTCCCCCTGTCCGTAATAGTAACTAGCAATAAGTGTTTTAGAAGTTACTCAGAATATGTGAATTAGTTTAGTCTTTTATTTATTTGTTACTATTTAAGAATTATATTTTGTGTTCATTTAGCACATTTTGGGTGATACATATATGCATGTCAAGTTAAACCAGGAAGTTGTAAGTTTGACAGTTTCTAATGTCCACCCACCTGGAGTGCTTTTAACATAATATCAAGCGCTCCTTGGCTATTTCTCCTCATCAAGCCAAACATCTCATCTAGAAATAACCCTGCTCAACTGGGCTTCACAGAAGATTGCACAGCAAACAAAGAACTCCAGCTCCAAGCTACGACAAAAGACACCACTAGTAGGAGATAATGAGTACATTTGTGGATTCAAATGGTCAGTATAAAATATAATTTACGTGATTCATATTTTGTGCAGTAAAACCAAGGGAGATTATGTTTGTTTCACAGTATGTCTCAAATGTCTGAGATTATGGACATCGTGGCATGCATTGCTTGCAATATGCAGTTTATTGTTTGTTGATTTCATTTACAGTAAAGATGGTTAAAAATGCAAAACATTCAAGGGAATTCATTGTAATTTCTGTTAACTCATGTGCATTTTATCTTTGTAGGTTATCAACCTACTCGCATGATAGTGAGCTTTGTCTGAATCAAAACAAAAGACAAATAAAGAAACTGGAATTGAGTTGAGTTGTCCCAGCATCATTTTGGTTGTGGCTAGGCCTTTCAAGTTTGGGCAAGAGCTGGAGAATCAGAAGAAAACCTGACAATGTACAAAAGAAAAATTTCTTTGGCGACACAGTTATGTTTCACTTTTGGTGAAAAATAGGGGATATATAGTGGAATTGTTATTTCATAATGGTGTTGAGGAATGTTGTGAAGATGTTTCTGGAAGAAAGTTCTGGATGTCCAGGAATGGCCAGAGTTAATGTGGAAGGGGTGTTGTGCTACTGTTTTGTGCAAGAGGAATGCATTCTCTCCAGATATGGAAGCCCAGCTGGGTTGAAGACCAAGTAAGATGCCTTGTAAAGTGTTGTATGATGATTGTGAGCCTGAATCATAATGCATTGGTATATATACGCCCTAAGGTCTTGAAGCTGTGGGATTTTGTGATGAAGATGACTGACTGTATTTGAGTATGCTTTAAGAAAGTTGTACTTGTAATAAATTCTCCCATGTTGGCTCTGAGAGACAATCCTTTATCTGTTCTGGTTTTAGAATCTTGTGTTTATTACCGTTTTTTGGGGTCCCACAGGAAGCTGGCTCCCACAGAGCCAGCTTCCTTTCTACTCTCATGTTCACATGTTAGAGGAAAAACACTAAGCTTTAAGCTCACACACGTGCAATGACTATTACCGTAGTGTGTTTCCTCTGCAGGTTTCACCTCATGATGTCATGAAGGCTTCGTTACTGCACAAATCCTCTAGTGACTGATTTACTGCTGATCCATTTAAACACACAAACTGTGGTTGTTGATGAACATCTCCTCTGTTTCTGAAATATCAGCTGACTAATAAACATGGAGGCTGTCCCGAACACATCTGGATGACACTATTACCAGATGGACACATGTCCAGATGTGATGAGTGGATTCCAGCAAAGCTTCTGCTCTGTAGAAAGACCACAGGGTGACTAAATGTAATGATTGTTTGTGAAATCAGAGCCAGTGATTTCCAGGTTGCAGTCAAACTGATGTCAGAGCCGTGACTAAGAGGAAACTGATCAGTTTGTTCGCTCATTTCAACAGGAAACGAGCAAACAAACAGTCTGAGATCAGATCCGATGCTCCTGCAGTTTGATGAATGAGGACCACTGTCTCTATACATGTAGGAAGGCTGTCAGCTGGAACTCATGTTGATTTCATGGAGACGTAAACACAACAGCCATCATCACATCAATGCAAACACAGGAACACAAGCTTCTGGCACATCTAATAGGCTGATTTTTGTGGTTGTGTTAAGCCAGGAAGCCTGCTATCACCAATGCCCCCCCCCCTCCCCACTCTCTCACAGACAGACAGACAGACAGAGAGAGAGATCCAGAGTTTCAAGTAAAGTTGAAACTGCTTTGATATAAACTAGGTTCAGTACAGTTCAGCAGCTGGACTCACTCCAACCATCTACTTACACAGATTTCAGTTTGTAGTCTGGACTCTTTACAAGATCATCTAGCTGCTGAACATCTGTCTTCTTAAGGTTGTTGAAGCTCAGGTCCAGTTCTGTCAGATGGGAGGGATTGTACTTCAGTGCCGAGACCAGAGAAGCACAGCCGATCTTTGACAAACTGCAGCGTTGCAATCTGAATGAAGAATAAAAGATGTGAGCTGAAGCCCACAAGATGCAGGTTCAAAGTTTAACATAACCAATTAAGAGTTCTCATTACTATTACTGACAAAATGCTGCTTCTTCAATAAAGACCTGATGACTTCAGCTCTTCAACTTTGGGTAGCTCCACCAGCAGCACCATCAATAAGAACTCAGGTTCTGAAGACAAATTATGCTGTGGAACTTGAAGCATGCAGCCAACCATATTTTCATCTTTTTAACTATTAACTGTAATATTGTATTCAATAAAAAAAGAAAATAGCGGAAGCTTTCCATTCATTTAAAAAAACGGTTTTGTGTGTCCTGTGCGTCTGCATCGATGAAGTGACAGCAGCTGTTTCTGAGTGACATTGCATTCAGAAACGGAAATAATGACTTTGAAAGCCTTCCACATTTTAAATGATCCAGAAGCTACTCTGCCATGTTTGTGGCTCTAAATCGTCTTATAGGTGATGGCTCCTGATTATTTTTTTCCACTATCATTTCTAGGATGAACAAAGAAGGTCTTTTCTCCTTCTCCTTAGCCTGTATCTTCTCTATAGTGAATTTACAAACGTGCAACTTACAAATAAACTGACTTTCAAGTATAATGATTTGGCCCAGTCAATTTCTGGTTATGCTACTGGGCTGATTTTATGCAGTTGTGGGACTACAATGCGATTTTATGTAATATGACAGATGAGTGCTGTAATTTAATAACTTCCTTATTTCACTTCAATTAAAAAAGTCTTTATTTATTCCAGAGGGAAATTAAATATTGATGTAACTCATTTTGTCAAGCAGTTATAGATGGCTGTGGGCAGGAAAGATATCCTGTAGCGGTCTGTTTTACAACCAATCTGAAGAAGACTTTGACTGAAGAGACTGTTTTCCAATGACAATGTCATGAAGAGGATGTTCAGGATTGTCCATAATTTTCTTGATTTTATCCTTCTTTGCATCATCGTATCCAGAGGTTATACAGTGGTCCCCAGAACAGAGCCAGCCTTCTTTATCAAGTTGTTGATCCTTTGTAGGTCGCTGGCTCTCATGCTGTTGCCCCAACAGATGATGGCAGAGGAGATGACACTCAACAGACTTATAGAATATATGCAGGATCTAGCTCCAAACATTGAAGGATCTTAGCTTCCTCAAAAATTCTGCTCTGTCCTTTCTTGTAGATGCCTTCACTGTTGAGTCTCCAGTCCAGTCTGTTGTCTAGATGAACACAGAGCTAACCCTGTTTTTCCTGAAATCTACAATCATCTTCTTTTGTTCACATTCAAGATAATTGTTTCCACACCATGCCACAAAGCGGTGCACCAGCTCTCTGTGCTCAGCTTCTTGTCTATCTCAGATAACTCTGCAGTTGTCACATGTATCAGAGTATTTCTGTAGATGACAGGAGTCAAACTTGTGCTGGAGGTTTGAAGTGTACAGAGTGAAAAGGAATGGGGAGGGTACAGTCCCCTGTGGTGCTTCTGACCACCTGGTAAGACACACAGTCCTTCAGTCTCACAAACTGTGGTCCGTTTGTCAGGTAGTCATTCATCCAGGTGATTGACGCTTCCACCTGAGTCTTCTGGAGTTTCAGACGAAGCATATCAGGCTGAACTGATTTTAAAGTTATACTTTCTTTTAACTAAATAGTTTTTGTATATTTAAATTTATTGGTAAATACAGTTTTGTTTTAAAAAAATGTTTCATTGTTTCATTTCATCAAAAATGTTTTATTCTTTATCGTTTCTCACAGATTTCTGTAAGAAAGCACCCCAGTCACAGACTATTTCAGACACTGTGTTAATGTCACACAGTAATGCTTAATAGCATCACAACACTGATCGCTGGAGGTTGGGCAGAAGCAAACACACCAGGAGGCATTCACCACCTTCTGGCCATACCAGAAGGTGGTGAATGCCATACCAGTCTGTTGAAAACCAATAGGAGTAGAGCTTGGGTGGGACATGCAGAGTGGCATAACATTGAATATGGCAATGAAAACTTATATTAGAGAGGTTCTGGGATTCTTCCTGTGCACCACGCCGTTGCCTATGTTGGCTCAACATTATTAAATAATTTTGCTGGGAAAAGGAGTGAGAATTCCATGCATCATCAGCTCAAAATCCACTGGATTCTGGGAAGTTCTGGATAACACCCGCAACCCCACATTAAAAATAAACTTATTGTTTCATGTTTTCTGCTAATGATTTCATAAATCATGGCAGGAACTTTAAAAAGAATGAAGTTTAACTGGACCAGAAAAAGATTAAGAAGAAACCAGACTATGCCCTGAAGATCCTCAGGGTGGATCGGTAGAATATCAGCACTAAGCTAAAACATGGAGTCTGACCTAAATATCTGTAGTTTGCAGAAGGGAGTCTGGAGAAAACCACAAAGCTCCTTCACTCCAGCATCTTTCAGGTCTTGGTTCTGACTCAGATCCACTTCTGTCAGATGGGAAGGGTTGGATTTCAGAGCCGAGCCCAGAGAAGCACAGCTGATGTCGGATAAACTGCAGCTCCTCAATCTGAAAAAAGAATAAAAGCATTGAGCTGAATACAACAGGATGCAGGTTAAAACTGAAATATGAAAAAATAATAATAAAAAGAGAAACAGATCCAGAAAAACTAGTCAATAAGATCATCTGCAAATGAAATGAATACTTTGACCCCTAAAATAAGATAATTAGATATACTGCACTTGAAATCAGATTATGGAAATTTCATTGGCGATCATTTAAATTTGCCTGCTCAAATCAAGGACAAATACACTTATTTCAAGAATATTTTGCATACATTTAGTTCCCATTTTGCAGTTCTCCTAGAAATACATCATGCTGCCTGCTTGTTTCTTGGAGTTTTGGGACCTCCTGTAGTTTGGCTGCTTGGCCAAACAAACTACAGCAAGAAACTCCTAACAGCTCCAGTACTGAACATCTCTAGCTAGGCAGTCTTCCTATGAAGATTTCTACTTTCAGCTGCATCAACCACAGTCTTTCTCCCAGCTTCTCTGGCTTTGGTCCCGTTTTGGTTTCTGTCAAGTCTAATTTATTTTGGTGCTAAGCCATTCAGCAATTTATAGACTAAAACAAGTATTGAGCACAATGGCGCCACGGACGGCAGCACACGGTGTGTTGGTGCGCACTTTTTTGTCTTGTTTTACTATTTAACTCTGGTTTTTGCGATGATACCCAGAGCTCTTTCACCAGAGAAGAACTCATGAACATCAGGGCTACATCACCAGAGGATTTATTCCCTACTTTTCTTCTCCCTACGCTGGAAATTTTGGACATTCTGGTCAAAGGTGCGCTCACCTTTGCTCACGCAGTGAAACGCCGGAGGAGAGGGACACCGCCAGCGCGGACTCCGCTCATCGCTACCGGGCATAATCCTGTCCAACGTGCGTTCCCTGCCCAACAAACTGCACGAACTGAAACTCATGCTGGGAAAAAATAGGGACTTCTCTTCATCTGCTGTTTTCTGCTTCACGGAGACGTGGCTGTGTGAATTAATCCTGGACTCCGCGCTGCAGCTGGACGGCTACCAACTTCACAGAGCTGACCGCGACACACATCTTTCCGGCAAAGCGAAAGGTGGAGGGATCTGTTTTTACACCAACAACGGCTGGAGCAACGATGTGTCAGTGATCCAGCAGCACTGTGCTCCTGACCTGGAATCCTTCATCATAAACTGTAAGCCTTTTTATTCACCCTGCAAGTTTGCTTCATTCATTCTGGTCGGTGCTTACATCGCGTCGAACGCAAACATGCAGGTCGCACAGTGCACGCTTGCAGACCAGATACTGAATGTGGAGCAGAGAAATCTGGACTCTTTAGTTATTGTCCTTGGTGACTTTAACAAAGGAAACCTCTCATGAACTTCCTAAATATAGACAGTTTATTAAATGCCCGACCAGAGAGGAGAGCATTCTGGATCACTGTTACACCACAGTCAGAGATGCTTATCACGCCGTCCCCCGTGCTGCACTGGGCCAATCCGACCATGTCATGGTTCACCTGATTCCTGCCTACAGGCAGAAACTAAAGCTCTGCAAACTTGTAGTGAGGACATCAAAGAAGTGGACCAGTGAGGCTGTGGAGGATCTTCAGGTGTGTTTGGACTCTACTGACTGGGATGTCTTCAGGGCTGCTACCAACAGTATGGATGAGTTCACAGAGGCTGTGACATCATATATCACCTTCTGTGAGGACTGCTGTGTTCCATCACGAACCAGGGTGAGTTACAACAATGATAAACCCTGGTTCACAGCAAAACTCAGAAGGCTAAGGTTGAAGAAGGAAAAGGCTTTCAAAAGTGGGGATAAATGCAGATTCAGAGATGCAAAATACATGTTTAGCAAGGCGGTGAAAGAGGCTAAACGACTGTACTCTGAGAAGCTGCAAAACCAGTTTTCAGCCAACGACTCTGCTTCTGTCTGGAAAGGGCTTAGGCAGATAACAAATTACAAGCCTAAAGCCCCCCACTCCATGAATGACCGACAGTTAGCAAACGACCTAAACAACTTCTACTGTCGTTTCGACAGACAAAGGGACAGTACTGCAACCACCCCCCACGACAACACTCAACAGATCACCTCCACCTCAGTGACAACTCTTTCCATACACAAGAGAGATGTTAAACTCTTCACAAGACAGAACCCCCGGAAAGCTGCTGGACCAGACTCTGTCTCTCCATCCACCTTGAAGCACTGTGCTGATCAGCTGTCTCCATTTTTAACACCTCACTGGTGACATGTCACGTGCCAGCCTGCTTCAAATCCTCCACTATCATCCCTGTTCCCAAGAAGCCAAGGACCATAGGACTTAATGACTTTAGACCCGCCGCTCTGACCTCTGTGGTTATGAAGTCCTTTGAGCGCCTTGTGCTTTCACACCTAAAAGAAATCACCGATCCCCTCCTGGACCCCCTCCTGGACCTGTTGGCTCTGTTTGCCAACAGAGCCAACAGGTCTGCAGACGACGCTGTCAACCTGGCCCTTCACCACATCCTCCAGCACCTGGACACTGCAGGAACCTACGCCAGGATCCTGTTTGTGGATTTCAGCTCTGCCTTCAATACAATCATCCCAGCTCTGCTTCAGGAGAAGCTCTCCCAGCTGAATGTGCCCGACTCCACCTGCAGGTGGATCACAGACTTCCTGTCTGACAGGAAGCAGCACATGAAGCTGGGAAAACATGTTCTGACTCACAGCTCATCAGCACTGGTTCCCCTCAGGGCTGTGTTCTTTCTGCTCTGCTCTTCTCCCTGTACACCAACAGCTGCACCTCCAGTCATCAGTCTGTCAAGCTCCTGAAGTTCACGGACGACACCACTCTCATCGGACTTATCTCTGATGGTGACGAGTCCGCCTACAAGTGGGAGGATGACCATCTGGCGAACTAGTGCAGGGAGAACAACCTGGAGCTCAACGCTGTAAAAACAGTGGAGATGATTGTGGACTTCAGGAAGAACTCAGCCCCAGCTACCCCCATCACCCTCTGTGACTTCACAATTGACACTGTGGAGTCTTTCCGCTTCCTGGGAACTATCATCTCCCAGGACCTAAAGTGGGAGCTGAACATCAACTCCCTCACCAAGAAAGCCCAGCAGAGGATGTACTTCCTGCGGCAGCTGAAGAAATTCAACCTGCCATGGACAATGATGGTGCAGTTCTACTCCTCCATCATTGAGTCCATCCTCACCTCCTCCATCACCATCAGCAATCTCCCATCTTTCCAGGACCTGTACGTCTCCAGGACTCTGAGGCATGCAGGGAAGAATATGGCTGATCCCTCGCATCCCAGTCACAGACTATTTCAGACACTTCCCTCTGGCAGGAGGCTGTGGTCCATTAGGACCAAAACCTCACGCCACAAGACCAGTTTTTTCCCCATCTGCTACCGGCCTTATGAACAAGGCCAAGAGCCGCCCGTGACACTGGACACTGCCTCTCTTCCCCGTTCAGGACTTACAAGCTTCTGCGTTACATTAACGCACAGTTTACTGAATGTATATAGCTTCTGTATATATATATGTACTTTATTTTATTTTATTTTTTGTCTGCACCATCAACACCAAGTCAAATTCCTTGTAAGTGCAAACCTACTTGGCGATAAACTTGATTCTGATTCTGATTTTAAAGTCTATTCTTTGAGATACAGGGAGCAAGTGTAGGGACCTTATAACTGGGGTGATGTGTACTACCATCTTAACTTTAGTGAGGATGTGGCCAGCAGCATTTTGAATCAACTGCAGCTGTCTGATTTACTTTTTTTGGCAGACCTGTGAAGACACCGTTGCAGTAATCAGTTTGAAGATAAATGCATGGATTAGTTTTTCCAGATCCTGCTGATAGGTTAATTATTTAAACCTGGAAAGGAGGCTGACTTTGCAATCGTCGTTAGATGCCTCTGAAGGTTTATGCCTGAGTCCATCACTACACCCAGATTGTGGGCCTGATCAGTGGTTGCTAGCTGAAGTAAGTGAATATGTGTGCTAACTGTTGATCGCTCCTCTATTGCTACAAAAATTATTACTTCAGTTTTGTTTTGTTTTTCAATTGAAGAATACAATTGTGATGTGTTACATAGAGGGTCTGTTTAAGCTTCAAAAGAAAAGGGGTAAGAAAAAATGTATGTAATTCAGACACTATGAGGGAAAATAAATTTAAATGAATAAACAATATGGATACGAAAACTTGTAGGTGAAGAAGTTGAAGTGGACATTACATCAACAGTTCATAAGATGAATTCATTAATTAAGTAATTTCCATCTGGGATTATTAAAGTATGTCTGATTCTGATTCTGATTAGTTCGCCTTCAGCTTAGCCCAACTAGAAAAACTCAAATGATTGTGCAACAGATGAAATGTTTAATTTGGTCTTTTGATATCTTGAAGCTCCTCAAAATTCCTCTTTTAGCTGCATAAAAATTCTAGTCAAAAATCTCCCTTAGAAAAGCAATTCATATCCAATTCAATTTCATACAGTTTTGATCAGAGCCAAAAGAACGTATAACACCTGGGTTTGTGATGAATCAATATTGTTATAAGCAATATCATAATCTCAGTAGTTTTATATTACCTAGGGCTAAAAACAAGTGATAGGATCTCTGCATTGTTGGTGTTTGCCCTTCTATTAATATTCTATAATCATAATATAAGAGCCTATAATCTGGCATTTCTAATGAGAAAGGTCTCTCAAATGCATTTGTGTTCAGAGCTGCAGTCTCCCAACACAAATAAACATTTTTGGAACCATGGTATTTACGATGTTAACGGAATTACTTTTAGTATATCCATGCATTGATTACCTCTAAGCATTTACTCAGTGCTTGAATGGGTTCATGGTCACCTGGGTACATTGTGATGTAAAGCGGTGTGTCATCTGCATAGTTATGGTAACTTATGTTCCATTCTTATGATCTGAGGTAGGGGAAGCATGAATAGGAAAGGACCCAAGATGGACCCTTGGGGAACCCTGTATGTGATTTTTGCGGTATCTGATGTAAAGTTAGCTACTGACACAAAAAGTCACAGTCCTTCAAGTAGGATTTAAACCAGTCAAGTGCTTCACCAAAAAGGCAGACCCAGTTCTCCAGACATTTTAACAGAATGGAGTGCTCAACCATGTCAACATTTTTAAGAAGGTATTTAGCTGTTTTTCAATAATCTTATTGAGGAAGGGGAGGTTTGAGATAGGCCTGTAGTTCTGCAGAAGTAGCTTGTCCAAATTGTTCTTTTTTTCAAACGCAGTTTGATAATTGTTGTTTTAGGGCCCAGGGGGAATGCATCTGACAGAAGGGACATGTTTATTATCTGAGTCAAATCAGACATTATGACAGGTAAAACTTTCTTAAAGAAAGCCGTGGGTAGAACATCAAGACAGCAGGAGGAGGAACTTAGTTGGTGTACAATTTCAGTTATATCAGTTCTAGTTGGAGAAAACTTTGATGCCAAACTTGATTGAACTTTTATTACTTAAAGTAGCCACTCCTCGATCTTTGTTTTTCTGTCTGCTCACAGACAGGCGGCGCCCCTGGCGGCAGCAGCCGAACACAGCTCCTGTACCAATTCGTGGACATTTTGCATAAAAATGCCGCCAAACTCGCTGGAAACCACTCATCTACCCAGCCGATCAGTACTTGACCGCGAGCGCCTGTTGGAGTTACGATCAAGTTGTGTTTTTGGACTTTTAAATACCACGCTTGACTGTTTACGTGACTGTGGCGTCCTACGGAGACCAGCCCCGGAGGCCTGTGAAGCGGCGGCGTCGACGAGCAGCTCACGCCGGAGGAGAGCGACGCGGAAGCGGTGTAGCCGGCCGAAGAAGCGCGGGTGCCGAGGAGGCTTAGCAGCGAGGCTAAAGGCTAACCCATTCAGACCGCCGCTACCATCCATCTGGCTTTCCAACGTTCGCTCACTGGAGAACAAAATGGACCATTTACAACTCGAGCTCTCTGCAAAGAGGGAGCTCAGGGACTGCTGCGCTCTCATCCTGACCGAAACATGGCTCACCTCAACAATCCCAGACAACGCCGTTAGCCTGGAGGGGCTCGCTACTTTCCGCGCCGACAGACAAACAGAACTCTGCGGTAAGTCCCGAGGAGGCGGACTCTGCGTTTACACCAATAACTCCTGGTGTAAAAATGCTAGATTAGTCACAAGTCTCTGCTCTCCGGACATTGAGCTTATGATTATTAGCTGCAGACCTTTTTATCTGCCTAGAGAGTTTACTGTTGTTATCATCGCAGCGGTTTATGTTCCTCCCAGTGCTAATACTAAAGATGCTACGGGTGTTCTCTATCGGACTATCTCTGAGCTGCAATCTGCACACACAGAGGGGGTTTTCATCATTGCTGGGGATTTTAACCAGGCAAATATGAAAACTGTTCTCCCTCATTTTTACCAACACGTGGATTTTGTAACTCGGGGAGAGAACACTCTAGACTTAGTCTACACAAACATAAAAGGAGCATTCAGAGCAGCCCCCCGCCCCCACCTGGGCGCTTCAGATCACCTTTCTGTGATGCTAATTCCTGCATACAGGCCCCTGCTGATCAGAGCAAAACCTACAGCGAGGCAGGTGAGGGTGTGGACTGAGGGAGCAATGGAGGCGCTCCAGGACTGTTTTGAGTGCTCTGACTGGAACATGTTCAAAGCTGCTGCAACTTATGAGGACAAGATCAACATTGATGAGTACGCCATGACTGTGTCAGCCTACATCAACAAATGCATTGAGGACGTCAGCACCACCAAGACCATCATCACCCGAGCCAACCAACGACCATGGATTACTGCGGAGGTCCGTCAAGCGCTAAAAGCACGGAACTCAGCCTTCAAGTCTGGAGACAAGGAGGCACTGAGGACAGCGAGAGCCAACCTGAACCGTGCCATCAGGCTAGCAAAGCGGAACCACAGTCAGAAAATCCAGGAGCTTTTCCATGATGCCAGCAACACCAGGAGCATGTGGAAAGGCATCCGGGCGATCACTGAATACAACACGCCCTCCACCCCGGTGGGTGAAGTTGATGCTGACTTCCTCAATGGACTAAATAACTTCTTTGGGAGGTTTGAGGCACTGAACAGCACTCCAGCAGTGAAAGCTGTTCCCCATCAGGAAGAGGAGGTCCTCTGCCTTGACACCGCCGACGTGTGGAAGACTCTGAGGAGAGTCAACCCGCGGAAGGCCCCAGGCCCCGACAACATACCTGGGCGGGTGCTCAAGGAGTGTGCAGGTCAGCTGGCTGGTGTCCTCACAGACATTTTTAACACCTCGCTGGACCAAGCCACAGTGCCAGCATGCTTCAAGTCTGCCTCCATCATTCCGGAGCCAAAGAAACCTCAAGTCACCTGTTTCAATGACTACCGGCCTGTTGCACTGACTCCCATCATGATGAAGTGCTTTGAAAGGCTGGTAAAGGAACACATCGTCTCCAGTCTCCCATCTACACTCGACCCGTTCCAGTTTGCCTACCGACGGAACCGCTCCACTGAGGACGCCATCTCCTCTGCTCTTCACCTGAGCCTGGCACACCTGGAGGAGAAGAACACGCATGTGCGGATGCTGTTCCTGGACTTCAGTTCAGCGTTCAACACCATCATCCCACAGCATCTGGTGGGAAAACTGGAGCATCTGGGCTTCAACACACCTCTACGAAACTGGCTGCTAGACTTCCTCACCAACAGACCTCAGTCAGTCCGGGTCGGACAGAACACCTCTGATGTCATCACCCTCAGCACGGGCTCCCCTCAGGGCTGCGTCCTGAGCCCCCTGCTGTTCACCCTGATGACTCATGACTGCGTCCCCAGGTTCACCACCAATCACATCGTGAAGTTTGCAGACGACACAACGGTGGTGGGCCTGATCAGAGACGACAACGACCAGGACTACAGAGAGGAGGTGGAGCAGCTGGTGGGCTGGTGCAGAGACAACAGCCTGATCCTGAACGTGGAGAAGACGAAGGAGATCATCGTCGACTTCAGGAAAAACCGGCCTCACCATGCTCCACTGCTCATCAACAACTCAGCGGTGGAGGTGGTCAGCAGCACCAAGTTCCTGGGGGTGCACATCACGGACAACCTCACCTGGACTGTGAACACCATGTCACTGGTGAAGAGGGCACAGAAGCGACTGTACTTTCTGCGGAGGATGAGGAGAGCCCGCCTGCCCCCGCCCATCCTGACGACCTTCTACAGAAGCCCCATAGAGAGTATTCTGACCAGCTGTCTCTCTGTGTGGTGTGGAGGCTGCAGTGCCTCCGACTGGAAGAACGTGAGGAGAATGGTGAGGACAGCAGAAGGGATCATCGGGGCTCCTCTTCCCTCCATAAAAGACATTTCATCGCAGCGCTGTGTGTCTCGAGCCCGTAACATCATCAGGGACCCCTCACACCCCCACCATAGACTATTCTCCCTGCTGCCCTCTGGAAAGAGGTTCCGCAGCATCCGCTGCAGGTCCACTAGGTTGTGCAAAAGCTTTTTCCCTGCTGCCATCAGACTGCTGAACTGCTGAAGTATAAAAACGGACTCTGTACCACACTTGACTAGCTGATTTGCACATTTGTATCGTATCCTGCAAAATCGCTGCTGCACCTTACCCGGAAACGTACTGCAAAACTGTTTACAATGCAACTGCCTACTTTTAAATCACTGCTGCACCTCGCTGCACAACTGTCTACTTCACTGATGCACCTTACTGCATATTGTTTATATTTGTTTTACATTGGTTATATTTCAACTGCCTACTGTTCACTGCTGCACTTTATCCGGAAATCTATTGAAACTTATCCTGTAAGTGACTGCGATCTATCACTGCACTTTTTATCCTGTACTGTAATTCACTGCAAGGTATCCTGTAGAGTTACTGCAATCTTTCTGAGCCGTGTGAAAAACGAAATTTCGTTCTGTGTGCACTCTGTGTATACAAAATGACAATAAAGAAAGTCTAAGTCTAAGTCAAAAATAAATTGTAGTTTGGAGGCATCAACTCTGTCAAAATGTGTGCCTCATTAAATTAATTCAAGTATGTTTGTTAAATGTATAACCTCAAGATTATGGTCAGTAATAGTCATTGATTAAAAATGATTTTCCTGACAGAGATCTAATGTTTAATAAAGCAAGGTTTATATAACTTAGTGTGGAACTGAACTGGGAACTTTTAAAGATGATGGAGTATTTCCCCACATACTGCTGTTCAGACACAGCTTTTAGAGCTCCCGACATCTTTCATCTGCTCTAGTCATAGATAAAACAGCTAAAATGTCACCTGCAGCTTATTTCAAACATGTGTGAAATAATTTTCTCAAACTTGTTACTTGAATTGCCATTGACACCATGATTCTTTTATCCCTAGTTTCCTCACATTCAGGATGTAACCGCTGGATTTGTTGTCTCTCTGTACCTCTCCTTCAACCCACATTGGCCCGTAAGGAATACATCGTAGCAACGGCAGCAGCAATAGTGAGGTTGTTAGTTTAGCACTTGCTTGTGCATACATGCCTGAGCATATTTTCAATCATCTGAGTCATGCCAACTACAAAAGTATTAAATATAAGGCAAGCAGAGTTTTGCTCAGTTTCTGTGAAAACATTTTGACACCTTACCAAGGAGTCTTTGACAATCCTGGAGAGTCTCAGTTGAGCAACATGGAGTTTAGGAATTGCTGTTTTAATGCAACAAACCATGGTAGGAAGCTGGAAAAAGAAAAACTTTCACTGGACCAAACCAGTGAAGAATAAACCAGACTATACCATGAAGATCCTCAGTGTGGATCAGTATAATATCAGCCATATGTCTGCAGGTTAATGTCAACAACTTTCACATCAGAAATAAACTAAAACATGGAGTCTTACTTCAATATCTGTAGTTTGCAGAGGGGGGTCTGAAGAAAACCACAAAGCTCCTTCACTCCAGCATCTTTCAGGTCTTGGTTCTAATTCAGGTCCAGTTCTTTCAGATGTATGGGGTTGGACTTTAGAGCTAAGCCCAGAGAAGCACAGTGGATCTCTGACAACCTGCAGCTCCTCAATCTGAATAAAGAATAAAATATGTGAGCTGAAGCCATGCAGGTTAAAACTGAAATATGAATAAATAATTAAAATGTAGAACATTAATTTCCCCAAATGTAACAGTCCCAGAATGAATTTGATCCAAATCAAAGTGTGTTTATTAGTCTCCCCTTGGAGAATTTAGTGTTGTACAAATGGCAGGGCAGCAACACAATACAGAAATACACCACCACCAGCAACATAAATGAAAATAATAGATGTGAAAAGTTCAGAGTAAAAAGCTTCAACACACATCTCATTTATCTTGATATCTTTTCTTCTCCTGACGACCGCTCTTTTAATAGTTTGATTGGAGGAATGAATGAATGTTTAATATGATTGTGTTTCCATACAGGAACTGTGGATCTTCTCCCTGAGCTCAATAAAACACTCAGAGGACAGTTTTCTCTCCAAATAGATATTGTCAGCCTGTTTATCGATGACCTGTTCAAACAGATGTTACATTAGATGGGAAACAGATCCCCATGACCCTGTTTGCTGTCTTCACTAAACTATCGCATCACTCTCCCCGCCTAGGTGGAGAGTTCCAGTATCAGAGATGGATTAATAGGCAGATGACTTGTTTGTAATGAAAACAGCTCTGGATCAAGGAGAGGTGATCAGGAAGAGATGTTCAACAACCAGAATGTTTAGTTCAAAGTCATCCATCAGGGGTCCGTTCTTCGTACGTTGCTTAAAACATCCAAGATCAAATGACACATCCAAGATGATTTCATCCGGCTAATCATGATCCGGCTAATTGGGTTCTTCGAACACACCTGTTGTTTAGGATTAGTATCGCTGGATTGAGTTATCTGAGATAACTGCGTGTTCATGCGTTTGTTTAAAAGGGGAAATGTATCAATAGTAGAAACATTGATCAGCAACGCTGCTATTGGCTGTTCAGCATGGCCAAAGAACGCCCACAGTTTTTCTCCCAAGCAGAACAAGAGCTTGGAAGGTTATCCCGAATTTGAGTCATTAATTAAAACATCTCAAAATCTGTTAAAGCCAGGAGAGAGGGCTGGCAAAAAGAAGCGGACAAATTAATGCGTAAATACTATCCATGGTAGATGTTTCTATCACTTTCTACAGTATGAATTTTTGCATTTTAATAATCTCATATTTACTTTGTTCTTTTATGTCAGAGCCTCCACAGGACCCACTAGAACATGGGGACAAGTAAAAGTGAAATACAAGAATATTCTACAAAATGGTAGCCTTTAATTATACTTTATTTTAAAAAAGCACTTGTTATGTCAAGAGATCCAAATTTCAGTGTCATTCCTTAGACACGGGAAGTAAAGGACATGTGCAAACTGGGAATTTTAACAAAAAAAAAATCGAGTTTACACGGCAAAACTGTATTGCTACGTGGCTAGATAATCCATCCATAATTTTTTCTAATACAATATACGGCTCGACAGGAAGCAAGCCTTTCAAAGTAAACTAAACTTCACAATAAAATGGCCCGAACAAATCTTCTTACTGAATAGGATAAAAATAAAAAGCAAACCATCATACAAATAACTTAAATATTTTAGATTTATGGCTCCAACACCACTTTTTCCTCTTTAAAAGCCACTGTTAAATGATGTGTTTGTCTGTTTATAACAGCCACCAAGAAAATCTCTCTACTGTCGCGCTGCGCTCAAGGATCCTGTCTATTGTGCAATATGCGATTAATTCGAAAAACTCTGCAAATTATTCTTGCACCTTCTGCAACAGGTTGCAGTCGTAAAAATGGACATGGCTACGGCAGACTTCCCTATCTCCTCCGCTTATACAGCCGTGATCTAATCTTGTTTACATGAAATAAGCCTGCTCTCGAGCAGGCTTAAGCTGGCGCACATGTTGCTATGACAACAAGTGCAGGATGTCTTTCAAAGAACCAAACGATCCAAGATCATGCCAAATCGTCAACAATGAAATCCTGCTAACTGAGTTAGCGACGTACGAAGAACGGACCCCAGGACTGCTGCTGATAACCTTAGAAAATGAACTTTGTCATCAGTGCCTTCAAAGGTGAATTATTTGGTTGTTGTGGTCATAATTCATTTGCTCAGCCGTGGAAAATAGCTTGTATTTTGATTTATGTGATGGTGCTTCTTTAACCCATCATTGAGTTAATCTGAAATACTCGTTATATGACTTATGTTGCCTTAATACTTAGTTTTTAACAAAGTTCCCTTTCACATTGTTCATGAGTTTCTGGACAGGCTGCTGCTCTAATGGCTCCCCTCTGAACACTGATCTAATGTGGCACTGCTCATGTAATGATTACTGCAGGTGAACCTGATATTCAGCCGGACACAGTACGTTTAAAAGGTTTATTGAAAGGATGAATGATGGAAGGTGAGGCAGGCAAGCAGCAGCAGTCTTGGCAGATGGGACTTGGATGAATGAACAGGCAGGCAGAGATGAACAGGAGACCAGAACAGGCGGTGTATGCCAGAAAACCAACCGAACCAGCAGAGCAGACGGCAGGGAATTACGGATAAACAGGCTGGGCTTGGCTTGGTTGAATAGGCAGGCAGGCAGAGTTGAACAGGCGATGTGAACCTGGAAACCACGAGAAGGGGCTGAGCAAGCGGCTGAAACTCACGGGGAAGAAGGCAGAATTGCAACATGCAGCACAGGCAACCTTAGCAGAAGAGACCAGCTGGCAGGACAAAGGCACATCACACTGGGCGATCCAAGGAGAGAGTGAAAGCAGTGAAGGGAGTGATACGTTCTGGCAGGGATGAGCAGGCAGAGGCTGGTATAAGTAGGCTGGTTAACAGGTGAGCTGGGTAACTTATTAGTGGCAACAGGTGGAGATGATCTAGAGCAGGTTGGTGGCAGAAGGAAGACAGAGCTGATTAGGTAGTGGCTGGTGATTGAGAGGTGACAGGCTACAAGAGAAAAGTCCAGATAAATCCAAAAGCAAAATAAACAAAAACCCAAATCATGACAGCTCAGCTTGGATCTGTGTTTATAATACTGTCTCAGCTGTTGGGATTCAGTCTGGTTCCTGTTGGATTGTTTCTTTTGTTTAGTTGTTTTTAGTTTGTTTACAGTTTTTAGTCTCATTTTTCTGCTGCTGGGTCAGGGTTCTGTTAGAACAGTGGTTTCAGATCTGATGGTTATGGATTTATCTTGAACCTAAAACAGCAGCATGTATTCAATGTTTTATCTAAGGAAACATAGTAGTTGCTTAAAGTTCTGCTCATTCAGTCCCTGATCACTGAACACTGGTCCGATGTACTGCTGCTGGGCTCATACATGCCCCGTTATACTGGGTCAATTGTTTTCAGTTGGTCTCTGTGTGTCTTGCTTGTAAATTTGGGCTTTTGTCTCTGTTTAGTATCTGTGTGCTCTGATTATTTGTCAGAGGGATTTCTATCTGTCTTAGATCAGCCGTTATGGCCGTTTTAGCAGATATATTTATGAGTTTAAGTTTTTTTTTACAAATGCAGCAAAACTGCTTCTTTACTTTTGACCTGAACTGCTTAAAAACCTTTCTACTTTTGGATTATGAGGATTGTTTATGTTCTAGTGTATGAAGGAGGCTGAAAGTCTGACCTCCTTTCACAGCTATGTTAGAGCACTAAGCATTTTTACAGAGATCAGATTTTATTCACCATTTACAACCAAGATGAGCAGACCACCATGTTTGATCACTAAACATCTGTAAGCAGTCCGTCACTACTGATGCCCTGTTGAACCAGCACAAGGCTAACATCAGACTCTGATTAGGAACATATCAACTTCAGCTTCCCAGAAACTCCCAGACCACTCCTAGACCATGGATGGAGCCAAGCATCATGGAAACAGTAGTTTAATGTCAGCCAAGATGTCTGCAGTTTAGAGTCAACACCACTTTCACAAATGTCAGCATTAAACCATAACATGGAGTCTGACCTCAATATCTGTAGTTTGCAGAGGGGAGTCTGAAGAAAACCACATAGTTCCTTCACATCAGCATCTTTCAGGTTGTTCTCACTCAGGTCCAGTTCTATCAGATGGGATGGGTTGGACTTCAGAGCAGATCCTAGTGAAGCACAGCTGACCTCTGACAACCTGCAGCTCCTCAGTCTGAATAAATAATAAAAGATGTGAGCTGAAGTCAACAGGATGCAGGGTAAAACTGAAATATGAACAAATACATTTCAGATCAAATACATACAATTAATTTTCCTGAATGTAAAAGTTCCAGTAATATGAACTGATGTCTAATATTCAATCCGGTAAAACTGATTTAAAGCATTAAACCAAGTAGAACCAAAAGATGTTATTATGACGTGTAAAGTCCAGATCAGGGTGTATTTATTAGTCTCCCCTTGGCAAAATGAGTGTTGGACAAAGGGCAGCACTTGATCACAATACACAAATATAAAAACACCAGCTAAATCAATGGCTCCGTAAGCCAAACTATGATGCAGATCGGACAGTCTCCCCACTCCACTTCTGTCACCCCCATACCTGTGCAGGCAAGGAGCAGCTGGGCCTTATTATTAGTTCAGGCGGTTCTGTGAGCCAGATGTTTATCCTGGTGGACTATTTCATCCTTAAAAATAGTCAAGCATTTCTAGGTTGATTTAATTTGGACCTAAACTGGTTAAAAATCATCTCTACAGTTGGATTATGAGAAAAGACAGTGAAAAAGTTTGTTGTTTTTGTTCTGCTAAAAGGAGGAGACCTGAGTATGAATTCCTTTCACAGCTCTGTTTCAGAGTTAAACATTATTAAAGAGATCAGATTTTATTGATGACTGATGATTAATGACACCCGGTTACGCCAAACAGAGGTCACTAAAGTTAGTGTTGCTGGTAATCTAGGTGGTGCCCCGAAAATGACGTGGGCTACATTGATAACTGCCGAACATTCTGCGGAAAACCTGGTCAAATCCGGAGAGACGGCATCCATCCCGCTACACCACAACCAGACTTGGATGGAGCCGAGCATCATAGGGACAGTAGTTTAACATCAGCCAGATGTCTGCAGTTTAATGTAAACAATTTTCACATCAGAAATATCAGCACTGAACTAAAACATGGAGTCTGACCTCAATATCTGTAGTTTGCAGAGGGGAGTATGGAGAAAACCACAGAGCTCCTTCACTCCAGCATCTTTCAGGTCTTCATTCCAGCTCAGGTCCAGTTCTGTTAGATGGGAGGGGTTGGACTTCAGAGCCGAACTGAGAGAAACACAGCTGATCTCTGATAAACGGCAGCTCCCCAATCTAAATAAAAAAAATAAAAGATATGATCTGAAGTCAACATGATGCAGGTTAAAACTGAAATATGACCAAATAAATAATAGTAAAAGGGAGAAAATGAATTTTCCTGAATGTAAAAGTCCCAGAAACATCATGAACTGATATCTGGTCCTGGAAATTTAAGTCTGATCAGTCAGGCTGATTTTCTAATTTTTGTCAAATTGTTATGTTAAAGACCACCTAAAAATTTTAACATTAATCAACGAAAACACAACTAATAAATTGCACAGTTTAAATGAAAGCTTATTTAAAATCCAAATTTTCCAGATGTTTCTCAGGTTTACCTACAATGAAAATTACAGACCTCTCCATTCTTTGTAAGTGGGAACCCTTGCAAAAGAATGAACAAAACACAAAATACTTTGAGTTTTGTTCATTTTATTTCTGGGTCCAAGAACCAACTCTATTGTAATGCTGGAGACATTGTGCAATGACTGAAACTTGTGTCTTTCAGCTCCAACCTGTCCAGGTGGACTTTGTTCCTGAGGAACCTCTTGTTTCAATTGCTAACAAGAAGCAATCCAATCTAGATACTTTATTTATGGACTTCAAAATTAGAGTAGTTAGTTCAAATACTAAAAGCAGTTACCTTCTATCATTTAAATGAAAAATGTATCTGGTGCATTACTGTGATCCCCACAAGACGCCGTGTTGGGCAACCAAAAAAAAAAAGACTGCCTTCACAAACTGAAACTTTAGTTCAACATCTGCTACACTCTAAGGCCCTTTAGATATATTACTACTGTTATCCATTACTTGTGTTATTTAAGACCAGGCTTACCTGCAAAAAACAGAGGAGTACTGTCATGCATCCTGCCTTTTTTCAGTTGTATTTTGGGCAAGCTGGCTGGTTTCCACTTTCTGCCCTGAACCACTCAGCTTATTAGTGGAGCAGCTTCACCAGGCACTGACTATAATTACCTGCATGTGTCTGTGCAAGTGCCTGCACCTGTGCCTCTGCCTTTACATACTTGCTTCTCTTATCCAGAGTCTGCCAGATTGTCAAAAGCCTTGTTGTACGAGTAGCTGTCCAGCATTACTGTTTAGCATTGCCATTCATGACCAAGTTTCTGTCTTTGGATTTCCCTGTTTCACCTTGCTCTTGCTTGGACACCTCATCAGTTCTTTTCTGAACATAGCCTTGGATAGCATTCTGACCACAACATCTGACCAGCCTATTTGGACCTGTCTGCCTTCTTTTTGATCCCTACCGTGTGTGACTCCTGGGTGTCTCTGATCTGCTCTCTGTCTCCAGCCTGTTCAGCAATCATTGCCTGATGTGTGCAGCCTGCTATCAGCCCTGCCAGTCTCCAGCTCCTTTATGGACTTTTCCTAGCCAACACCCAGTGTTTATTATTTTATTTTTCAATAAACCTTTTAAGCGCAACACTGAATTATGGAGTTTTCTGTTCCATCTGTAGCATTACAAATAGAGGTTAACAGGAGGCCACTCGCTATGCCGACTGTTCACTGCCTCATCAGGTACTAACCGCACTTCTTCTACTGAGGCAACAGCTACTGAGGTGTAAGGTACCAAGGTCTTCTGCTGGTTGCACCTACATTACACTGTATTACAGCAATATAGACAATAGTATATAGAATAGACAATACCATAAGAAAATAACATTGAAATGTGTGTGTGTGTGTGTGTGTGGGGGGGGGGGTTCAACTATTTTCATGTATCTATCTAATAATGTTGCATAATATTCTAACTTTCTGAGACTATGAATTTGGGTTTGCATGGGTTTTCATTCTCCGTGAGCCAGAATCATCGAAATGTTCAGAAATTTTTTTTTTTAAATATGTCAAACACATTGTTATTGTGATATTGCAGCATTAAGTATTACTTTGTTTTTTGTTGGGTTTTTTGTTTGTTTTTTGCAGATTGCCTTTTGTTATGTAGCTTTAGCTGAAAGTTTCTAGTTTAGTGATCATCAGAGTTTACTGACAGAAGTATTTCAGTAAGACTTTTTTTCTACATCAGTCCAAAACATTTTGAAGCAGAAACAATGGTAAATTAAATATAAGTAAATATCAATATTCTGAAATGAGAAAATTAATAATTTATAAGGTAAAAATCTTTTGAAATTGTATTTGAACATTTGTAAAATAGGTTGTTATAAAAGAATATATTAGAACAACATTATTAATTAAAACATGTATTAATGTGTCAGTGACTGATGTAACTTGGATGAATAGAAAAGACTAACCTGAGGATCCTCACTTTACATACTGAACTCTCTAGTATCTCACACAGATGCTTCATTCCAGAGTCTCGAACTCCATCGATCTCTCTTATTTCCACTTCATCCACTGGAGAACAGTTGGGCTGCAAAGCTGAGGCTACAACTTCACATTCAGTCTCTGAGAGTTTGCAGCCATTAAGTCTGTGATTAGGAAAAAAAATAAAGTCAGTTCTAATTAAATCAGAAAGTTTCTATGTTAGAAAATTTCTATTTCACATCAATGTCCTGTTTGACATGACAAAGCAAATCTCTTTATTCTCTTCAGTTCAAGGGTCAGATCATGGTTTGTGGTATTGTTCCAGTCTTGTTCTGGGTTCAGGTCTTGATTTAAGTCTACTGCAGACCTGATTTGTCTCTGGTTTCATTAAAAGCTCCATTTAACCAGATTGACAGAGATGAACGGAGAAGCTGAGCAACAGGTTAAAACATCTCAGGATTCCTGTTTGTACAGAAAGACACAGAAGGTTTTAGCAGCAGCCATCTCTGCTGCCTGTTGGCAAACCTCCCTGTTTCTTCACGCTGAACTCTGACTGCTGTCTGCATCAGGAACAATCTGGAGACACAGAAGCTCCTCCTGAATATAACTTTAAACACATTATTTTCATTGGAAGATGAAGGAATGTCTTAAATCACTGGAGTTAATATCCTTATAGTCATAACGTGTTGGATGTGGTGATCAAAAGCTTCTTTAGGATCATTCAAAGGGTGCGAGGCAAGATAAACTCTGGACAAGATGACAATTTATATTTTTATTCTATATTTTTTGTTACATTTATTAATCAAAACAAAGATAAATAGTGAATTCATTCATTATAAATAAATACACAGCTCAATTTCTTTTTTACAGGAACACTTTTAAAACACATCAGATCTCAATTGGAAAAACAAATCTACATTGATATGGATGGGTAATGTGTTAGGCACAAAAGGATGTCGCATCATTTGTAGCCTGGCCAGCCAGACTGACTTCTGTCATATAAAATACGAACACTAACAAAGAGCTGAACACTTTTTTTAACAAACAAGTGCAGCTAACTAAAGCCTCCCTCCCACAGACTTGCGGACACGAGTCCAGGCACGCAAAGCTTTTACTTTTACTACCGTGGTCACCCAGTAATCTGCTCGGCAGGAAGAAGTCTTCCCATCGAACTGTTTTATATGCGACACAGAGCAGATGCACTGAGCTGCTCCAAGCAGGCGAGACATGTGGCATCACAGCCCCTCTGTGCCACATTGACAGGTGTGCAGTGGGTGCCTGCTGGAGAAGAAACGGCTCTAGGTGCCGACTAGCTTAGCGAACATGCTACTTTCCCCCGCTTCATGCCACTGGCAGAAAGTGTGGGAAATGTAGGAATTTGTCACAAGAAATGTAGGTGATTGGTACGCTTGACTATGAAGGAAAACATCCAAAGACTGTCCCCACACCTCATGCTATGCGCTCGGTACGCCCGAGCAGAACCGGCTGCAGAAACTAATTAAAGGGGGGCTTTCTGTTTTTTATGGGTGCACACTTTTTCAGCAAACATTTTATTTGGAGTGGAGTCTGTTGAACCTGATATAATCAATGATTAATAGTCTCTGGTTAATCAAGTGTCACTATGAAGTGGTATTGGTCAATCTCAATTGCAAAGGCTACAAATGAGTTGAGATCTACGGATCAACTTCAACTTTGTGTGGAGCCTGAATGTATGACCCTTTTTTTCTCTACTTCGGTGCAGTTGGGCGCTAATGGCATGTTCTTTCTTATGTGTATACTACTGCTATGCTTTTAACTAGTGCTGTCAAACGATGAAAAATTTTAATCACAATTAATCGCATAATTTCAATAGTTAACTCAAGATTAATCGCAAATTAAATTTTTTTTCTGAAAGTGTAAAAGCCTATTTGGCCATTTTAATATGCAATTTTGCAATAAATGACACTAGTAAAAACATTCTAGTAAAAAATATTTTTATTTTTCAAGCACTTGGAATGATAACATCCTGGTGCCATAAAATGTTAAACTCTGGCCAATAATGACTAAATCATTAATCATAACCGCCTGATGTTTACACAATGTGTAAACAAATGTGTAAATAAATAAATATTTCATGCCGAAATATTTTTTTGCCTCTTAAACAAAGATAGACACGGTATTAAGCATTTATATATAAATTAATATTAGTTTAATATTAATATTTTAATAAAGTCACAAGCTTTAATGTTAATTTTTTCCCTCTCTCACACACATCTAATCCTGAGCTTTCACACCAAAAATATATTTTCTTTGTATATTTTTGCATGCTGTTTATATCCTTGTCTACAGTGTTTTTCAAAGCCTGGAAAAAGGGTTTAAAATTTCCAGGTCATTCCAGAGTCTTACACTTTGCTTGCAACGGGGGCAGGAGCTTAATACCCTTGGAAGAGAACTGTTTAGCACAGCTTCATGTGCTGGCACTGTAACTCCAGGTACTTCATTTGGCAATGTGATTCAGCCTTAGTTTGTCAAATACAGAGACAACAAATTAATAAGTATGGTTTATGGGTTGGGTTTCTGCAATGTTATCAGCGTGTAAAATCTTCAGAACCAATCTCTGCTCAAAATGGTGATCTGTACCGCATAATCTACTTTAAGCAGTTATCACAGGTTATTGCAACCGTAAACTGCAGAAAATACGAGCAGAGTTGCTTCCTCTGTCTTTACTACCGTCCATCAGCTCCTGTCATTCTAAAGGAGGATGCACTCCATCGGGTTATGAGGCGGAGTGCAAGCAGGTCTCTTAATAACTCCTGTTTATCATCACTTATTTTAGAGCACAAATAAGCGACGTCACTTTCAGAAACAAGCCCAAAAAAACTGCAACCTGCGACTCATGAAATTTACAAGCGACTTTAGAAAAAAGAAGCTCAAAGTCGCATAAAAATAGCGGACTTGGCAACAGTGAGCGTGGGTCTGTTATGCTACCGTCTCTTGGAACTACGGGGAAAGCGCCGAGGGTAAAAAAAAAACAGTCCATAGAGCTGCGGGGAAAAACACATTAGGCTCACGTTCCCCACAGAAGTAAATGCTGCTTCTTCCTGCCGCTTTCATTTGTTCTTGCATTTATTTGTAAATAAGTCTGAATATTCATGCCGCACTAGCAATGCTGACCACAGTCATCTCCAAGTAGGCTACGAATGTAGTGACACCCCCTCTCAGTAGCTGAGTTGGTTTAATTGGTTAGATTGTATGACTGAGAAATTGAGATAGGAATAACAGAAAGTTGAACACTCTGAGGTAAAAAAATTAAACCCAAATAACAGCTTCCAGACCAGGACGGGCACGGCCCCTTAATGCCTTCCTATGCCGCCGGGCCTACGGTCGAGTATGTGGGAGCCGAGCCTAGGCAGATGCAAGACATGAGCTCTGGTATATGTGACATAGTCAAATACGTGAAATTATAATTACACGATACTCAGCGAAAATAGGTATCACCTGATATATGAGATTTTCAGTATGAGGAACGTTTATGATTTAGAGATGCTACGCTGTACCGTACAAAGCGACACACCGTCTACCACCACAAGTAAATTCTGGGAAACACTGGTTATGGTATGAGAAAAGAGCTGCTGCATTATGGGTAATTCTGCCGATGAGGGTGACGCATTGTAAAGTCCCACCTCCTGCGCTGTGATTGGTCCGGTCTGTTTTGGGCTGCAGGGAATGGAGCCTTACCAGACTGATTTACACTGTGTAATTCAGTCTGGCTGGTCAGTCTACAACATTTGATGAAAAGGGAAATTATCACCCATAGAGGGCTTAATCCAAAGTCACAGAGAAAGTGTAACTGATAAATTGATGCAGTAAGCTGGTTTAATTTGTTGAAATGTCATTGCAGCAACTCAAAATAATCCTCAGTAGTTTGCTTCAATGCATGCCAGACAACCTTGAGGTATACTCCTCATGAGATGACGGATGGTGTCCTGGGGTATCTCCTTCCAGATCCTGACCAGGACATCACTGAGCTTCTGGACTGTCTGAGGTGCAAACTGGTGGTGGTTTCGGATGGACCCTAAACATAATGCCCCAGAGATGTTCTGTTGGATTTAGGTCAGGAAGGCATGTAGGCCAGTCATCAACTTCTTCATCCTGCAGGAACTGCCTTTACCTCCTACCACATGAGGCCCCAGTGGCCTATAGAGTGGCCCGCTGGAGGTGACTCATTAGGGCTCCAGTTGTACTCATCCTGTACCTCCTTGTACAAAGGAGCAGATACAGGTCCTGCTGATGGGTTAAGGGCCTCCAACAGTCTGTCTGCTGGAATCTCTTCCATGCTCTTGAGACTGTGCTGGGAGACACAGCAAACCTTCTGCCAATATTGATGTGCCATCCTGGTGGAGATGGACTGCCTGAGAGACCTTTGTAGGGTCCAGGTGTCACCTCACTGGTGTCACCACACTGACCCTGGTCAAATGAAAAACTACTAAAAGCAGTAAAAAAGAATGTCAGTCAAAAATAATGGGGAAAATGTCTGTGACCTCCACCTGCAGAACTATTCCCGTTTTTGGATTCTCTTTGTTTCCCCTTTTGTGCACCTGTTATGGTTTTGGTTCAGGCCAGGTATGATTATGGCCATTCAGGTGTTTATTTCATCTGCACAACACAGACCTGACCAGATCAATATTCCACCAGTTTAACTGACCTGATATTACACTCTGATTAAAAAGTGTCACTTTAATTTTTTGACCAGTGTAGTTAAAGTTGCATACAATAGAAAAATACATCCATAACTTCATATTAAAATAATCTAGAATGTGTTGTACTGGTCCTTGCAGGCTGGGTTTTGACTCTTTTACTTTACAGCCAGTTTAAAAAAAGGATCCAAACTATCAGGAACAGGATATTTTTTTGTTGTCCAACCTTTTCAGTGTACTACTGACCTCAGAAAAGAAAGGTTTAAAATGAAATGGAAAAACCAGCCGGGGGACCGCTTCTAACAGCAGGTTCAATATTTAAAACAGAGTTTTTAAAATCACTCCTCAAAAAATCTAACAAATGCCCTGCTTTGATAAAATGTTCATTAAAATAATTTAACATGGCACATATCAGTCAGGTTTACAGAATCTTTGACCAAATAATTGAGCAGATTACTGGAAGACAAATAACCTAAAGCAAATTGAACAACGTTCCAAAATATCTTGGGATAATTTAGATTTTTGGTGGTTTCAGACAAGTAAAATTCTGATTTAGCCTTCCTAATTAAAGGAGGTACATTTACTGCAGAGCTGGCATCCAGTCCAGTCAGCCTCTATTTTTTGTGTTTCATGCCTTGATCTAAGCACGATCTCTTTCTTTAAGTAAGTTTATGAATGTAATTATTATACAACTCCTATGTTGCTAATAATAATTTCATAACTTCTCCTGTCTCCACAGCTCCACAGACAGTACTGATCTGAAAACGACCGACCAGTGAGATCAGCAGAGAGTGAAGCCTCGTCTCCACCTTTAACTCAGCTGAAGTCACTGATGTCAAGCCTGTGATGGTTTTTAACATCACTTACCTCACTCCAAACGAAGAAAACCAGATAGAGCAGGCAGATTAGAAAAAAGAAATCCAGTAAAGGATCAGGGTGAGGAGGATAATGTGGAAGGTGGGAGAGGTAAGAATGTAATAATGAGGGGAATGAAGGACATCAAACTGGGAGGATGAAGAGATGTGAGCAGAAAAGAAGCGTAGACATGAAATGAGGATGAATGGCTTGGAGAGGAAGAAAGCAAGGACAATGGTGAACATCCTGCAGAGAACAGTAGAATAAAATAGTTGTAGTGCAGATGATTTTTATTGTTTGTAGTGTATTTAACTTTTCAAGCAGCTGTGTTTAGTGTACGATGTCCAAGTGGGGGCAATAAAGTGATGCAGAAGGGGAGGACAATTCAGACCCAGATGGTACAAACAGGATGACACCAGTGCTGAATCACTGTCACACAATAAAGACATCTGGACTCACCGAGCCTTTCTGCAGTTCCTCACAGCTGGAATCAGTCTCCGTCGTCCTGCTTCTGATGTGTTGTACATCTCCAGGTCTAACTCATCCAGAACCTCCTCTGACATCTGCAGCATGTAGACGAGAGCTGAGCACTGGATCTCTGAGAGCTTCTCTGATCTGGTCTCTGATTTCAGGAAGTGTTGGACCTCCTTATAAACTGAGAGGTCCTTCATCTCCATCAGACATTGAAAGATGTTGATGCTTCTGTCTGGAGAGATATTACCAGTGTTCATCTCCTTCAGGTTGATCATGACTCTCTGGATGGTTTCAGAACTGTTCTTTGTCAGACCCAGCAGGCCTCTTAATAGTCTCTGATTGGACTCCACAGAGAGGCCATGAAGGAAGCGAACAAACAGGTCCAGGTGACCATTTTTCCTTCTGAGGGATTTCTCCATGATTCTCTTCAGAAAGTCATCCAGAGATGTTTCACTATTTTTTTGTTCTAGGACTATTCCTTCTACTAGTTCTTCTTCAAGGTCTTCTTTGGTTTCTTCTTCTAGTTCTTCTCCCAGGAAGCTCTCCATCACCCCTGTGTTCCTGCTGGTGAAACAGTGGAACATGTAGACTGCAGCCAGAAACTCCTGAATGGTCAGATGAACAAAGCAGTAGACTGGTTTCTGGTAGATCACAGTCTCTCTTTTGAAGATCTCTGTACAAACTCCTGAGTACACCGAGGCCTCTGTGACATCCAGACCACACTGCTCCAGGTCTTCTGGATAGAACATGATGTTTCCTTTCTCCAGATGTTCAAACGCCAGCCTCCCCAGCTTCAGAAGAACTTCCCTGTCAGCCTCCATTAGCTCCTGTGGACTCCTCTCAAGTCCTTCTTGGTACTTCTTCTTCTTTCTCTTCGTCTGAACCAGCAGGAAGTGTGAGTACATGTCAGTCATGGTCTTGGGCAGCTCTCCTCTCTGCTCTGTGGTTAACATGTTCTCCAGAACTCTAGCAGTGATCCAGCAGAACACTGGGATTGCACACATGATGTGGAGGCTTCTGGAGGTCTTGATGTGGGAGATGATTCTACTGGACAGCTCTCCATCACTGAACCTCCTCCTGAAGTACTCTTCCTTTTGGGCGTCAGTGAAGCCTTGTACTTCTGTTACCCTGTTAACGAATGAAGGAGGGATCTGATTGGCCGCTGCAGGTCGGGAAGTTATCCAGACGAGAGCTGAGGGAAGCAGGTTCCCCTTGATGAGGTTTGTCAGCAGAACGTTGACCGATGACTTCTGTGTGACGTCAGAAACAAGCTGACTGTCATCAAAGTCCAGAGAAAGTCTGCTTTCATCCAGGCCATCGAAGATGAAGAGAAGTTTACAGACAGCCAGCTTCTCTGCTGGGAGCTTCTGAAGTGTTGGATGGAAAACATGGAGCAGTGTGAGAAGACTGTGCTGCTCATCTCTGATCAAGTTCAGCTCCCTGAATGAAAGCAGAACCACCAAACTGATATCTTGATTCTCTAAGCCCTCTGCCCAGTCCAGAGTCAACTTCTGCACTGAGAAGGTTTTTCCAACACCAGCGACGCCATTGGTCAGAACCACTCTGATGGGTCCATGTTGGTCAGATAAGGCTTTAAAGATGTCGTGGCACCTGATTGGAGAGTCACGAAGGTTCTGAATCTTGGAAGCTCTCTCTAGCTTGTTCACCTCATGTTGGGTAATAACTGCTTCACTCTGTCCCTCTGTGATGTAGAGATCAGTATAGATCATGTTGAAGAGGGTTCTACTTCCTGGTTCATCACTTCCTTCAGTCACACATTCACATCTCCTCCTCAGACTGATCTTGTGTTCCTCTAAAATCTCCTGCAGACCAACATCTCCTGAAACAAAGAAGAAAAGATCACTGAAGAAAAAAAACATGATTTTGTGACTAAATTGGAACAGAAACCTCTGGAACATCAGGAGGTGTTGTCATTATAAGGCATCTTACTTCACATTGTGTGAAGTTAAACAATACGATCCATCCTTAGAGCCAGATTTTCAGAAAACAGATTTCTGCTTGTTTTGTGGCCAGCATCTTTTCACTGTCAGTATCTGATTCACAAAGCAGATAATACAAATAGATGCTGACATGAAGCAGCTTTAAGCAACATGAACTCGTTAACATGTTACCATTGTCTTCTTTTTAGTCTTTCAATCTGACCTTCTCCTACAAACACCGCAGCAACAAAAGAGGCAGAGAGACAGACATTTTTTTCCTTGCAGAGTTTTCCAGCCTTAATGAAGGAATTCTAGAGGAAATGCTCTAATCTGTCAGATAAACAGCTCAGTGGATCAAGTAGTGTTCACATTTGTTATGTAATAATATTGCCGCCCAGACTATAGCTTCCAGCATGCAACACCGCTTCTCTCTCTTTGCTGCTTCTTTGGGTTTTTACATGGATCTCGTTTGAAGCTCTTTCACTGTGTCAGCTAGTAGCCTTTGACTTGAGATAGCTGCCCCTAGGTCATTCCTCCTGGTTGGGTGAGCTGACTGTAGCTAGTGTTTAGCTCATTGCCTGAGGGCCACCATCTTGAGCCACCTGGGCTAACCATTGTTAGCACTAGCTCATTGTGTAGCCCCGCCATCTTGAGCAGCCTAGAATAGCAGCTGGAAGCTCATTGTAGCTAATCGGGGCTAGCAGCAGCCTAGTCATTTTTATCCAACTAGACATGGAAGTAGACATGTATTACTTTTTTAAAAAGTGAAAGAGAAGTGTTACCACGTTATTGTTCAGTTAGAGGGTTAAAACAGAAAAACATACAACTGGTTTTTACGCATAATCCTACTGGATAGACATCCATTTTTCATAGTAAATAAGGATAATAAACACAACTGCTACTTATAATCATTAAAGGCTGACAGCCCTTAATCACAGCTGTTTGTAAACATTCTCGTTGTCGTTTACCTTTGACTAGAATACCATTAATTATAATAGCAAATAGGTAAAATTGCACAACAAATTTCAGATGACATTCCTCACTCAAAGACTGTTATGTTTTTAAAGTGTAATTACAGATTTGAAATTACATGGGACTGATTTGGCCCTTTAGAAGTAAACATCAGATGACTAGAAATGCACATGATGTTTATGCAAATATCTCTACTGTAATCAGGAACTATTATCAGAGTAAAAGGTTTTTGTCTCTCAGACCTTCCCTTCTTCTATAAAAGCATTTAGCGGAAAAGGCTGAAAACAGACATTTCAAAGCACACCCAATAGGTTGTTGGGTTTAAAACATGATACATTTACACCAGCCGGAACTACTGTTAGGCTTCTGTCTGTACTGGCTGTGTATTGCACCTCTGCGCCCTTCTCCATTGATTGGCAGTCTGGTTCTGCCCACGCTGCGCTCATTAACCTGCATCTGCAACACCTGCTACTCTGCCTATTTGTACCTGCTTCTCACAGCCAGTCTCTGCCAGATCCTTGAAAGCCTTTGAGTGAGTAGACCATCCAGCGTTCCCATTGCCTTGCCTGTTTTTGACCTTGCCTTGTGTTTTGGATTTCCCTGCTTTGCCCCACCCCTGTTGGACTTTCCATTGGCTTCTGTATTCGGGACTACGACCTTCTGCCTTGCCTCTTGACCAAGCTTTTGCCTGCCCTTTTGGAAACCTCTGGTTGCCTCTGTTCTATGGTTCTGATCCCAGCTTGGATTCTGGAATTCCCTCAGCTAAGCTCCTCAGTCTCTCATCCTGCCTGTTTACTGTCTGCCTCTATCCTGTGATCCAAGGATCAACTCTTGTGCACACTCCTGGACATTGAGAAGTGGTTCCTGTGGGCTCTCCCGGCAGATCCCAGGCTGAAATAAATCTTACGTTCACTAAATCATTACCACTCATGTTGTCTGGCTGAATTATCAGGTCTTTTGTCAGAGCTTAACAACTACAGAGAGTCAGTTTAAATAATTGATCAGAGACTTTTAAATACTTGAATTTCCAAATCCCAACTAAAGACATGGAATTGGTCCAACAGAGATGACAGAAAGAAGCATTGCTTGGAGAAGTTCAGTCTTACCTGGAGCACAGCTGCTCTGATTGGCTGCCAGCAGTCCAGCTCCTGTTCCGAGTCTTCTCCAACACTGGGGGCAGGAAGAGGGTCCTGATGGAGCAGACTGGACCCAGTATGACGTGATGCACTGTCTACAGAACCAGTGTCCACAGCTGGTAGAGACTGGATCTGTCAAGACCTTCTGACACAAAGAACAGCAGGACAGCTGCTCCTCCACACAAACGCTGCTCCATCTGTGAAGACATTTCTTCATCACTGAAACAGTTCACTACCAACAGGGTGGGGCTGACCTACTGAAGCTGTAGATGTTCATGAATGTACACCAGAAACTAAAAGCTTCATCAGAACACAACCTAAGAATATTGAGGTCTGGTTTGAAGTATTTAATTGTATTATATTTGCCATCATGACAGATTTCTTTTCGTTTTTGTCCATTAGAGACATTTCCTGGGGTAACAATTCTTGTGTCTGTGCCAGAGTAGAAAACTGCTTCCATCAGAGGCTTAAAGAGACCAAAAACTGACTCAAATCTAGATTCCAATGTAGAAAGTTGGATCATTATTTAATGCTGTAACACAAGTAAACAGGAGTGAGCCTCAGGTTGCATTTGTCTAAGCACTTAAAAAGAGCCTAGTAAAAAAAAAAAAACGCATTACTTGGACCTATAAGAAGTGCTAACAAGTTATTTAAAGTTCAGGGATCTGATTTATGAAACCTGCAAATGCACAAAAGAGGGCCTGAAAGTTGCATATGTCACACTCTATGCAAACCCCACTTGGGTGGAGTGTTGTCCTAGTGGTTAGAGCGGTGCTGTCATGTTTTTGTGAGGAACCCGAACACAACCACACACAGAGTTCTGTTTTGTGAGTTTTATTGAAGATGAAGAAGACCAGAGTTCAGACCAGACGGAAGCAGGAGGCTGTTAGTGGCTGAGGCTGGCAAGCGGGATGGAGACAGAGCATGGAGGCAGCAGGAGCAGCAACACAGCAGAGTGGAGACTTGGAACTATAACTTGACAGCAGCACGGCAGAGTAGAGACTTGGAACCAGAACTAGACCAGCAGAATTAAGCAGCATGACTGAATGAATGAATACTTGCTGGACCGGAGTGAGAGCAGAACCAGAACCACAACAGGCAGACGGCCGGAGATGAAGGGAACCCGGGCTGGTAATGAAAAGGTAAGGCGAGCAGTCAAGAACACAGGTAAACAGACGAGCCGACAGGGAAGGGCAAACTGAGGGAGGTTTAAATAGAGAAGCTGACAGGTGGATTGAGTCCTGGCTTGATTAGTGGCTGGCAGGTGTAGATGATTGCTGAGGTGGAGAGGAGACTGGGGTGTATGGAGGGTGAAAAGTGCCCTGAATATGTGCATGGTGCAGCAGACAAAGCTGCACCATGACAGGTGCGCTTGCACTCTGAGAAGGTTACAAGTACCCGGTTTGATCCGGGCACACTGTGGGTCCCTGAGCAAGACCCTTAACCCCAGATTGCTCCCTGGGCACTGTGATAGCTGTCCGCTCCTGCCTAAGGGATGGGTTAAATGCAGAAGACAAATGTCATAGGAATATACAATTGCAATGACATAAAGATTTATTCTTTTAAACGTTCAGCAGCTCTGACCCAGGCCTGTGCTTATTTTGGAGACAGGGGAAACTGCAGCCACATTGCATCATGATCCGTCTCAAGCGTTCAATTTGACTCCATATCAGACTTTAATCACAGATTGACTTCATCATAAGCATTCAAATTCCCAGTGTTATTCATGCTTGTGCTAGACACATGTAAGGTGGACATGAAATTTGTCCCTAAAAACAATCATCAGCAGCAATTATAACTCGTCTCAGCTGACAGCTCTGATCGACCTTGGCAACCTCCTGATGCATAAACAGAACCACAAGCTGAACAAGGTCCAAACCAGTGAGACGCTGAAGATCAACCAGTTAATACTAATAATAGACAGACAGACAGACAGATAGATTGATAGAAAGATAGATAGACACACACACACAGTATTATCTATGTGGAGTCACAAGGATCAGTTACAAATGGGTTTATTACTCTGAGGGTCCAGGTTCTTCACTGAATGCTGGAGGTTCTCTTCTTGACCAGTCACTCCTCATAGACGGGCAGCTGGATCCTGGAGGTTCCCCCTTTAGATCACAATCCTCCATCTTCTGGACTTCAGTCAGTCTGAGAGAGAAACCAGAACCAGTCAGTTCCCAGTGATTCAGGCCCAGTAAGCGTCCTGTAAAGCAGAAAGCTGATTCCCATCATGTGTGTAGAGGACCAGATGAACCTGAGTTCGGCAGGTACCATCTGAGTCTGAATTGTCCTTCCCTTCTACTTCATGCACTTCCTGATGTCTGCAGGGTGATCTCCTCAGAACCATCTGGAGAAATTCTGGGTTTATTAAGAAAATTAGAGCTAAAACTCTGTTTGAAACCTTTTCAAGTCTAAACTAGAATAATGGTTAAAATCCTGTGGTCAACTGTGTCAAATGCAGCAGTTAAATCTAAATCTTAACTTGGAGGTTTTCCTCCCTGTTAAAAGGGGCTTTAATCGACCTTGGCAACCTCCTGATGCATAAACAGAACCACAAGCTGAACAAGGTCCAAACCAGTGAGACGCTGAGGATCAACCAGTTAATAATAATAATATAGATTTTTTTTTTTTTTTTAAACATTTCTTTATTGTGGTTTTGTTCTTTTATACAAACAACAACCCCAAACCCCAGGCACAAACTGGAATAATATAGAAAGTCCCCCTGAAAGCATGAGCTCCATAAAAGTGTCCACCTAATAACAGTCCACCTTTATACCTAATAAAGGTACAAAGTCTCATGAAGATAGAAAGTCCTTGTTGTGTAGTCCAAAAACAATGCAAATGTATGCTCGAGTACTTTACGTAATATGTCTAGCTGATTCATGTCTCAGCCTCAATGCAATATACACAAACAAAAAACAATCTGTGAAGTACTGATAAGGTTGTGGATTCTTGAAAGGGAACATGACAATACATACATACATAAAAAGAAATACAATGAAAAAAAAAAACAAAAAAAAAACAAAGCTGTAATAATAATAATAGTGATAATAGAACAGAATACAGTAAAATAAGGGAAAGGGAGGGGGGGGGGGCTCATTTCAAATTCCAACAGTATCCCAGCCTTCTACTTTAATATTATTATTTTCAAGAAAGTCACAAAATATGTACCAAATCTTCCAAAACTTTTCTAGCTTGCCTTTTGTGGTATAACTAATTCTCTCCAAAGCAAAATAAAAGCACATTCCTTTCAACCACTGCGCCAAAACACAAGACACTTCTGTTTTCCATTCTTTGGCCAAACAGCGCTTAGCCTCCAAAAAACAAATATTCAGCAGACGTTGTACATTATTAGAGGGGGTAAAGTCTTCTGGATAGATGTGCAGTAGGCATAGTTTTGGTTTAAGGGGCACCTCTTCCTCAATGATCTGACTAGCAACCTCTGTCACTTTCTTCCAAAATGATAAGGAATGTGGACATTCCCACATACAATGAAATAGAGACCCTTTGTCATGTTTACATTTAAAACAAGTGTCTGGAATATTGGGATTAAATCGATGTAGCTTGGCTGGGGTTATGTATAGTCTATTTAACCATTTGTATTGTAGTAATTTGGAACTTGTATTTATGGTTTGTGACTGAGCTAAAGTATATGCTTCAGACCATTCTTCCCCTGTGATATCCTCCTGTAAGTTTGCTTTCCAAGCTTGAAGAATATTATGTGATGATTCTGAGGATTTATTCACAAGGAGGTTATACAATAAAGACACCTGTCCTCTGGAGTGTAAGAAATTGAGAATGATTTTTTCTAAAGTAGAGAGAGGGGGTAGTTGTAGGCTACTACCTTGGCAACTTAGAATAAAGCTTCTCAGTTGCAAGTATTTAAAGAAGTGTTTGGAAGGGATTGTGTACTTAGATTGAAGTCCTTCAAATGACATGAAGACAGATCCATCATCATATAGATCAGCTACCATAGCTATACTTTGAGATGCCCAGAATTTAAATCCTGCATCAGACCTACCAGGTTGAAAGTCATTATTGCCATAAATGGGGGAAAACTGTGATAATGCTTGTGGAGGCTCGGCTAAATGAGCACAAACTTTAAACCAGACTGAAATGGTATTTTTAAGGTAGGGATTTTTTGTCTTGCTAATTAGTGTGTTTTTACTGGCAGAGTACATATATAAGTTTGGGGAGATTTTGATTTGATGTGATTCAATTGAAATCCAGGACGGAGGGTTAGTTTTTTCAAAATAACACATCCCTGCCCTGATTTGAGCAGCCCAATAATACCACTCAAGTTTTGGAAGCTTTAGTCCACCTCTATCATATGGTAGATACAAAAGTGATAACCTGAGCCTGGGGCGCCTATTGTTCCATATGAAGTTAGAAAAAAGCTTTCGTAATGAGGGAAAAAAAGAAGATGGTGGCGCAAGTGGGATTGATTGAAAGAGATATAAAAACTTAGGTAATATTGACATCTTAAGAACATTCACTCGTCCTATCATAGAGATAGGGAGTTTTGTCCATCTGTTCACAAGCTGAGTGACCTTTTCCACAATTGGATTATAATTTTCAGGAACAACCTTTTCAACGCATGGAGAAATCTTAATGCCCAGATAAGTGAAGCCTTTAGGGGAAACCAGAAAAGGACTGTGTACTGGAGGATGTTGTGCCTCATTTTCATTCATGAACATAATTGCTGATTTAGAATCATTAATCTTATAACCTGAAAAAGACCCAAATAACTTAATCAGTTCTAGTAAGGTGGGGAATGTATATTTCAAATTAGAACAAAATAAAAGAATGTCATCTGCGTAAAGTGCTATACGATGTTCTACATCTCCAACCTTTATGCCCTCTAATTTTGGATCTTTACGGATAGCCATAGCCAGTGGTTCAATAGCCAGGGTAAATAGCAGTGGCGATAAAGGACAGCCTTGTCTTGTGCCCCTTAACAGATGGAAAGGCTGGGAAGTCAGTCCGTTGGTTAAAACCATGGCCTGTGGATCAGCATATATTAGTTTAATCCAACTAAGAAATTTCCCTTTAATGCCATATCTTTGCATAACTTCAAATAGGTATTGCCACGAGACCCTGTCAAAAGCCTTCTCGGCATCTAAAGACAAAATGGCGGTGTCATGACAACCAGATTTTTCAAAGAGTATGTTAAGCACTCTTCGTATATTATGAAAACCTTGTCTTCCTTGAACAAACCCATTCTGGTCACAGTGGACCATCTGTGGCAAGAGTGTTTCAAGTCGTCTAGCCAACACTTTACAGAGAATTTTAAGATCATTGTTAAGAAGTGAGATTGGCCTGTATGATGTACACAGGGAGGATGGTTTTCCTGGTTTTAACAAGAGTGAGATTTCTGCCATGTTTAGAGATGGAGGGAGGGAGCCATTATTCAAAGATTCATTATACATATCCAATAGAGGATATATTAGTTTATCCTTAAATATTTTATATATTTCAATAGGAATTCCGTCAGGTCCAGGACTTTTCCCTCCCTTCATGCTGGAAATAGCCAGGGATAGATCCTCAGCACTTAGTTCCAGGTCTAGGGATTTTACAGAATCGTCATCCAAAGTTGCAAAACTTAATGAATCTAAGAATTCCTTTTGTGTTACAGCAGTTGCAGATGAGCAGTCTGCGTGATATAATTCTTCGTAAAATGTTTTGAAAGTTCTATTAATTTCCTGTGGGTCACTAGTTTCTACACCATCTTCAGTTGTAATTGTATTGATTGTTCTCTCGGTTTCCAACTGTTTAATGCGCCAGGCTAACAACTTACTGGCTTTTTCACCTTGCTCATAGTAAGATTGTTTCAGTTTCATTAGGCTTTTGGTTGCCTTGTTTATTGACAGCACATTATACTTAGCTCTATTTTCATTCAGTTCTTTAAATAATGCCTCAGAGGGGTTTCTAAAATAATCTCTTTGAATGTTTTTAATATTTTGTTCTAATTGTTCCATCTCTTTCTTCCAACTTTTATGTTTAAAGCTAGTGTAGCTTATCATCTGACCTCTCAAGAATGTTTTAAAGGCATCCCAACGTACAGCAGCAGACGTTTGATGAGTATTCATTTCAAAGTAACAATCAATTTGTGCCCCGATACAATTCAAAAAGTCTGGATCCTTCAGCCAAAATGATTGGAGGCGCCATCTAGTGGGCCAAAGAAAAGCTTTGGGTGCAATTAAATTGAGTGAAACAGAGGCATGATCCGATATTACTATACTATCATACCAGCTGTCTGAAATTAAGGATGTCAAATTGGCAGAGACTAAAAAAAAATCTATTCTAGAAAAGGCCTGATAAGTGCTCGAATAGCAAGAATATATTGACTTATCAGGGTGAGCTTTTCTCCATATGTCAACAAGATTGAGTTCTTTCATAAAGTAAAATATCTCCTTTCTGGTCTGGTTATGAGAGGCATCCATCCCTGTAGACCGGTCTTTTTTAGGTTGAAGAACACAATTGAAATCCCCACCTATAATATAACTACCAGGTAGTTCAGCCAAGGTTAAGAATAAGTGTCTGAAAAAAGAAGGGTTATCATCATTGGGGCCATATAGGTTGACTAGGTTTAATTTTTGTGACAGGATTTCACACTGAACTATGATGTATCTACCAAATTTATCTTCAACCACATTAATAAGTTGAAAAGGCACAGACTTATGAATCAGAGTTATTACCCCACGTGCGTGTGAACTGAATGAGGCAGAAAAGACATGGCCAGACCATCGTCTTCTAACTCTAATTACATCATCAGGGGTCAAGTGGGTCTCTTGGAGAAACACTATCTTAGCCTGGATTTGTTTAATTCTACTCATGACTTGTTTTAACTTCACCAGCTTATTTAAACCTCTTACATTCCAGGAGGTAAATTGTAGTTTAGAAGACATGTAGAAATATTATATATTATATGAAAGTAGTGGGCCTATTGCTAGAGTGACTAATGAGCCAAAGGGAGATGGGAGAAGAAAAACAAAAACATACACACAAAAAATAAACTGTGCCTATGAACCTGAAAGATATGAACTTGAACCTGTGCATTTCCCCAAATGAAATACACACAACCCTCCCACAAAGAATATTCTCAATGACTCCATAGTGGAGCCAGGTTATGGAGGTTAACTGGTCCACCCATACACAAAATACAGTGAGGAACAGCATACCTGTTGAGCTCCACAGAGCCCCACCAAAAGTGCAACCAAACTTTAAAAGTTTTAGAGCATATTTAGCCAGATAGTTGAAGAGTACTACTATACAACGCTTATATCGTCCATTTTGTTGTTACCTTAAATGGCCAGCACAGTCATCAAAAAGGGGTTACTCCACGTTTGGTTCAGCCATTTCGCTAGTATCAACTTGTTCCGTGTCAGCTCGCTCAGTGTCCATCAGCCGCTGGACAAACCTCTCTGCCTCCGATGCGTTGTCGAACTTGTGTCGTCTTTTCTGGAAGGTGATGAGCAGTGTGGCAGGGTGAATGACACCGAAGCGCAGTGTCGGGTAGGAGAGGGCGGCCAGTTGCTTTTTCACCGGATCAAAGACCTGCCGCCGTTTGCGCAGGTTAGCAGAGATGTCAGGAAAAAACATAATCCTCTCCTCCTCGTATTTGATCTCGCCTGCATCTCTCGCAGCTCTCATGACCCGTTCCTTATCAGCATAGTTTAAAAATTTCTTTATAATCACTCTCGGACGCACCGGGGTTCGCTCGTTGTCAGACTGCACCTGCATGCTGCCTATTCGATGAGCCCTTTCGATAAGTAAGGGCCTTGGGAACTCACCAAGCACTTCGGGAATCATGTTCTCAAGAAAAGCACACATATCAGTCCCTTCTTTCCCTTCAGGGAGGCCAACCAGTCTAAGATTTGAACGACGAGCCCGGTTTTCCAAATCATCCACTTTTCGTGTCAACTCTTCCAACGTCGCTTTCATTGTTTGAGACTGACCTCGTGATTTCGTCTTCATTACTGCTAATTCTCTCCTCGGCTTCTGTCGTGCGTCCTGATAATTCTTTCAGCTCGCCTCGTACTCCTTGAATGGCGCCAAAAAGAGCATCAAATCTCGACGCAAAATCTTGTTTCATCGCTTCGATAGCAGTGATGATTCCACTGGAGTTAGCCAAGTTACCACTGGCCTCGGCATCTGTTGCTCGTGCTGGGCTAGAAGGGGCGTCCAACTTTGTAGTCGTCTTCGGAGGTTTAGGAGGCTTGTTTGACGGCATATTAGTTGCTAAATTGGTTTCAACACAAGAGTGGCTGAATGTTTGTGCTCAAAGCAGTATTTTATTATTGTCCAACTATTAGTATTGACACTTTCGGTCGGGAGCTCTCTGCTATGCGACCACCTAGCCCAACGCCATAACCGGAAGTCATAATATAGATAGATAGATAGATAGATAGATAGATAGATAGATAGATAGATAGATAGATAGATAGATAGATAGATAGATAGATAGATAGATAGATAGATAGATAGATAGATAGATAGATAGATAGATAGATAGATAGATAGATAGATAGATAGATAGATAGATAGATAGATAGATAGCGTTAGAAATAGGTTTATTACTCTGAGGGTCCAGGTTCTTCACTGAATGCTGGAGGTTCTCTTCTTGACCAGTCACTCCTCATAGACGGGCAGCTGGATCCTGGAGGTTCCCCCTTTAGATCACAATCCTCCATCTTCTGGACTTCAGTCAGTCTGAGAGAGAAACCAGAACCAGTCAGTTCCCAGTGATTCAGGTCGGGTTAGCGTCCTGTAAAGCAGAAAGCTGATTCCCATCATGTGTGTAGAGGACCAGATGAACCTGAGTTCCGCAGGTACAATCTGAGTCTGAATTGTCCTCCCCTTCTGCATCATGCACTTCCTGATGTCTGCAGGGTGATCTCCTCAGAACCATCTGGAGAAGCTCTGGGTTTATCAAGAACATTAGAGCTAAAACTGTTTGAAACCTTTTCAAGTCTAAACTGGAATCATGTTCCAGGTATGTAGAAAAATGCAGCGTGAGGTCAGCCGTAGGGAACGAAGGATGGAACATTTCTTCTGAAGTAGCACTACTTCAGAAGAACACATCAATGTGCTGGTCCTGAACACAGAGGCCTGCTTACATGTTGAGTCTCACTGGACCTCGTAGCACTTTCTAAACTAGTGGAGGGAAAAAATAAACAAATAAATAAATAAACAAGTGGAACCCAGTTCTACTTCATTTGAACCATCCTCCTGGATTAATAAGGATCAGCGAATCAGAAGGAAATGCAGGAAAGGTGCAATTCCTCAAGTTTGACTTCTGACCTGTTTATATTGAAAATGCTTTTGAAGGATATAACCAGAGATTTAAAGGAAGAAAGACCTAAGTACTTCTCACAACTCAATGGTTAAAATTCCCAAAACACTAAATGTCTTTTTAAGAGAATTAACCTTTTATTCAATCGGAATGTTAGAAAATGTGTGAGAAATATGAATCATTTTACTCTTTTTTTAAGAAGATTTCTAACATCAGAGCCTGTTAATTCTTCCTTCTCCTCTCAATATTTAATTAATTTCATCCACTTTCTCAGTGTGAGTTCAGCAGCACAAAGAATAGCTTCTTCTTCCTGCTTCTCGGTGACGCTTTTCTTTTCTCTCCTCTCTCTCCCCCGTTTTCCTGCCTGCTTCTATCAATTTTTTAAAACCAGCTGACCAGATCTGTAAATTACAGATCTGGTCAGCTGGACTCTCAACGCAATTGATCAAATTTTCTCAACGAGAAGACTGTGCAAAGGAAAGCCCCCCCTGTGTCTGACAGGTTTTGTGCAGCTAGACAAATGATATACAAGAAAACGCCTCTGAAGGAGGAAGTTGATCCATAACCAGACTATTCTAAAGGACTCGGACTGGTCGCCTTCTGTGATGTATCAGACGCTTGTTTATAATAATAATAATAATAACAACTTAATACCAACCACGACAAGTTGTTCTGCAGGAAAGAAACTTTCTAAACAGATTTTACAGAACGATTTAGCTACTTCTGCTGCTGCTTCAAAAAATCATAAATTAACTGAGAATATAGTTTTATTTTAAATTTCAGCCTTAATTCAGCCGCTAAATCAAAATCTGCAGACTTCAGGGTTTTCATCCTGGAATCCAGTTTTCCTGATTCCGTTAAATTATTCATAAAAAACCAGGATGTGAGTCTCTGATGTCAACATTATCTAACATCATGAGGAAGAAGAGCAGTAAAAGAACTGGTACCAGTTCAACTGACCAACTAAAAAACTACAGCTTTAAAATTGTTTTGTTTAAATATTATCTCCCATTTTCTCAAATTCAGTTTTTGTCTGAAAAAAAGAGACAATGGAAGGACACTGAGCATTTGTTGGTGCTGATAAACAGAAAATAAGAACCTGACTGGCACCACGGTGTTGTGCAATTATACAGTGTTTAAAGTTATTTAATGTTTATTAAATAACCCTCTGTCTGTTAAGTATTGTCTGGTGATGATCAGCTCTTAAGCTGATATCAAGACAATGGTTGAAAGGGATGAATTCGAGCACTAGCGATCTTTTAACATCAAACCCTGCACACACATAGAATAAAAGAGTGACAACTTCTCTTCAAGTCCAAGAATTTAATAACAGAAATAAAATGAACATCCAGAGAACATCACTATGTAATGCTGTTTATCTGAATTAACACAATATTTCGATTAACAAATCCTCTCTACTAGGCTAGTGAAACTTAACTAAACTACTAAGCAAAATGAAGATAAAAAGAAGCTAAGCTAAGGAACTATTTACATGCAAAACAAACAAAGGACAAAACAAAAGTGGTTGATCATAATCAGATTAATTCAGTGAATCCTTGTTCACTGAAGATCTGATTTCAAAAAGCATGGAATGGAGTTAAAAAAACATTTGGCATGTGTTTTAACCCATTCACAATACAAAGCCCAAGTTAAACAAAACATTATTTGATGAAATAATATTCTGATGACCGGTTTGTCCTGTAAAATCATTTAATTCAGAATCGCTTGCCTTTGTTTATGCGATTCTACCTCCGGGCGCTAGGGGTCGCTGCAGCGATCGGTGGCTAGGAGGTTACAACATAAAGTTATCAAAATTGCCTTGCAAACCGGCATTAATATACCACATTGATGCGGGAATAAGGCTCATAACACCATCGGAGGATGGTGTTATGAGCCTTGTGGAGGTAACCCTTGTGGAGGTAACCTTTCTGTTAAACCTTAAAACGCACTCGACAGTGACATGGTACCAAATGCTAGCAATGCTATATCATTAGCCTTTTGTTCAAAACACCAGGTGTACAACGGTTTACAAATCGTTTCCCAATAAACCTTTTTAACTTCACCCTCAGCTCGCTGCCCAAACCTGTCCTTTTCTCATGTCAGTTCTGTTCAGTTTGGCCATTCACGGAAGGAGCGTTGAAGGAGGAAGAACCGTTGGTTTCTTCTTGGCAGGCTAGCGTTTAGCCCTGCAGCATGATGTGGCTAATCACAGCGTGGGGAGGGAATAGAGGCCTAGTCTGAGCACGTTCTCTGAACCGGTTGCAGTCCGATTTGAGCAGATTTCCTCAGAATTCCACAGCTTTCCGCTTCATCTGGGTTCGCTCCCCTGTATAGGCTGAGAAGAAATACACAGAGCTGTTTCGCATGCAGGATCTTTGCTCCTGCTACCGGTGATGATGTTAAGACAGCAAACTTAGCTCTGTGTTTGCGCTGACAAGTTGTTTGTCCGGATTCAGTCAGGTCCTATGCTGAAGCAGGCAGTCGGGTCTAGCAGACCCTGGATCAAGCGTGGCTGGTCCAGGCAATCTCCCTCAGCCGCTGGCTTGTGTGTCGGTGAGGGCCAACCAGGCCCTCATGGTGTGGCCTTCTTTGTCTGCTCTGAGGGAGAGCTGCTGTACAGTGTTGAAAGTTTGCAGAAGAGAGCTGAGGAATGTCTGTGTCTGTGGGAGAAAGGTTTTATGGCAGCAGGGGAACCCCCTGGTGAGCCATCCTAGCCTTGAGGGTCTCATGTTGCAGCAGGAGTGGGGTTCCTTTGAAACCCTTCCACTGTTCAGAATCCAATCCGAGATCAATTATTTATCATGGCGTTATTATGGCATAACAACGGTTACATGCAGTCAGCCGCTTGGTTCTGAAGAAGAACCAGACTGAGTTCTTCTACAGGTCCGGTTCACAGCCCACAGAGAGAAAAATCAGAACAAATTAACACTCACCCTGTCCCAGATTCTTCTTTGTTTTGTTCTGCTACTAAATCGAGTCAGATCCTGCTTCTCACTATCTGATACCTGACTGTAACTGTCTCACCTAAGGCTCCGCCCCTTGTTAAGGTGAGTGAGCTGGGTGGGTCCTGGGTGGGTCTGGGGGCCTGGGGTCCCTGGGGCGCGCCGCCCTCGGGCGGGGGCCCCGGCGGGGCCTCGGGGGTTCCGGTTCCGGGGGGTGTGCCGCTTGGGGTCTGGGCCGGCGTGCGCCCGGGTGTCCGCCCCTGCACGGGGCCTCTGGCGCGCTGGGGGGCCTCGGGGCCTGTTGAGCTGGTAGGGGGGCATGGTCATTAACATCTCAGGGCAGATGCTCTTCCCCTTCTTTGGGTTGGCATTCTGCTAGTGGGGGGGAGGGGAGGGAGGGGAAGTAGTGACTTACCCAGCTTGGATGTCTAGTGTCGAATGTATGGTGAGATGTTTGAATGTTAGTGTTGGGGAGGGGTTAAATCTACGGGTGGTGTGGGGGGGGGGGGGGTTTGGTGGACGTTCTGGTGGGCTTGTGTCCGGTCCCATGTCCCGGTCCTGGTCCGTGTAGTCTCCCGGTGCGGGTTTCACCTGGGGGGTGGGGTTCGGGATGGCTCGTGCGGGCTGGCTGGCCAGGGTCCCCCATCTTATTAACTTATTTTTTAATTTATTTATTTATATATAGATTATTATTATTATTATTAATTTTTTTTTTTGGGGGGGGGGGTTAAATACAGTAGGCTCGGGGGGTGGGCTGGGGGAGGTAGAGGTGTTGGTCCTGGTGGGTGGGTGGTGCCGCTGGAGGGGCCCCTTTCTCCGGGTGGGGCTTTCGGGGAGCGGGGGTGCCTATTGGAGTCAGTAGGGGAGCTGGCTCCCTGGGTTGGCTCCCCAGTCCTTTGCTCCCCATCCCTGGACTCCTCCCTCTGCCTGCTCCATCACGCCGCCACACATGTAGGTCCTTGGGGAGAGGGCGTTACTGGAGGTTGCCACCTTTTGGTGACGTCCCTCTCCCCAATTTTATCATGCATCTTAGACACTTTCACTCCAAACATTTTCACAACGCACATTCATGTAGGCCATGATATGGGGGGGTGGGGGGAAGTCGTCTGGGGGGGGGCTTATGTTGTGTGAGCCTCGCCCCGGGCGGCTCCCTTCACCCCCTCTCGCATTTAGACATTGAGGATTCTGGGTAGTTGCTTGGAGGGGGGGCGCTGGCACCAGCTTTCTTCTGGAGGGGGGGTGGGCTGTGCCGGGCACCCCCTTCGGTGCTCCCAGTTTTAAACACACCTGAGATCAACATGCAACAACACAACATCTGAGCGGGCGTAGGGAGGATCGGGGGTCTTTTGCACACCCCCGATCTCCGATCGCGGCACGGAGTCTGGGGCCTGGAGGAGGTGCGGGCCACTGTGTCCGGGGTCTTGGCGGGGGGCTGCTGCGGCTGGCCAGCGGCTTACCGGATCTGGGGCTGACACCTCTGCTCTCCCCAGGAAGGGATGGGGGGCAGGGGTGGCTAGGGTAAGGTCGGGGTGGGAGGGGGTTTATTAGGTATATAGTGGGTGAGGGGGGGCTCTGGTCGGATGGCCCGTGCGGGTCATGTCGGCCCCCCCTCTTTGGGGGGCCTGGTCCGGGGGGCGTCTGGTCCGGGGGCGGGGCCGGGGGTCGGGCACAGGCAGTGGTATTGTTGAATTGTGGTGACCCCCCCCCCACTTGGGATTTTTGGATGTGAATGCTATGTGGGAATGTGTGTACAGTGTCCTTTTTTTTTTTTTTTTTTTTTTTTTTGTGTGTCAGTGTGTGGCGAGTGGGGCACAAGGGAGGGATGGTGTGAATGAGTTTTTTTTTTTTTTTTTTTCCAGGTTCGGGTCCGGTCCGCTCCCTCTCCCAAGATCATCTCAAGTCTCCGATAGGTGCGGAGCCCATCCCCCCACGTCCTGCCCTCCTCCGCTGCGCTGGCGGGCGCCTTGGCCCTCTGGCGCGTTGACGGTCCTCGGGTTTGGGGCGGGTTCCCGGGTGGGCGCCGGCCCATTCCCGGCGGTGGCTTCGCGGGGCCTGGCCCCCCGGGGGGCGGCCGGGGCCCCTGCCGCGGCCACTTCAGCGCGGCCGGCTGCCGGCGGAGCCCACGGGCTCGTCCCCGCGGCTCTTGGGGGCGTCGGCATTGCGGTGGCTGGGGGATTTCCTTGGGGTCGTCTCTCCTCTTTCCTCGGGGGGGGGGGGGGGGGGGTTGCAGATTTCCTGTGAAGGCCCCTCTCGGGCGCACTGCTTTGGTGGCCCCTTTGGGAGTCCGGGGTTACGGGTCCCCTGACTCCTGCCTCTGTGCTCAGGGAAGGTGGGTCTTCGGTTCTCCACAATCACTATCAATATATTTCCTTCTGGATAATTTTCACCTAAACTAGTGCACTTTCACAAACTCCTACAGGTGCTGGGTCCCAGGTATTAAATGTTCACTTATATACAGAAAGGCTATAATTTATTTATTTACTTTCTTTTACTTTCTTTTTTAGGTATCACATTACACATGTCAGCTTAAATAATAATACATACGATTTAGCAATGGTATCAAGGTGTTACACGATTGTATCTGTTGCTTTATGTCTGTTGGTTGTGCTGTTGTTTTTGTGTCTCTTTCCAGGTGATAGAGCAGACAGAGGACGTTTTATCATTCTCTTCCTTCTATCTCTTCTTTCTTTCACCCTTTTCTTTCTCTTTTTTTTCTCTTCTTGTTTTTCTTTTACTCTCCTACTTTCCCATTGTAGTGTCCATATAATTTGAAATTCTCCCTGCAGGAATAACAATAAAGCTATTTACACGCACAAATCAAGCGGAGCATTATGGCGAAAGCTGTTTGCTCCACTTGTGAAAGTAAAATCTGTCGAGCTCTATTTGGCATTAAGATATCAATTTTTATTGCCACATTGCTAGACAGGACACTGGGAAAAAAAAAAAAAAAGGTGAGTTTACCTGAGTATAAACACCTTTACTTTTATGCCTGTGCATGTCTGTACATCTTCCCTTTCATTTCTTCTTCCCTTTGTATCAACAGTGAAGCTGTAAAACGCTGAGGTCATGTTTAAACGTGTGTGTATTAAAGGTTTTTGTATTATTGCAGAACAAAAAGTTGTTTTGTTCTTTGTAAACCATGGACTCAGTAGCAGACACACTGGGGGGATTTCTGACAGGTTTAGTTGGACTTTCTTCTTTCTTTATATATTTCTACACTACATGGATCATTTTCTCCCTGACATCATCTTGAACTGTTCAGGAAATGTTCACACACTGAGCTTCACTTTCTCCCACCTTTGAGCCAAGGAAGATTGATTTAAATTCTGACTGGGGATCTTCTAATTATGTTTTTATTGAAGCCCAAACTGGAAGAAGATCTCAATCAGAGCTCTAGGTCCAGTAAAGATCTGGTCAACAGACTGAGAAGCAGCTCCGATCAGTTGGGCGAGGCAAGTTTAGTTGAGTCTGATTTCAGGAGATCTCCTCTCCAATGTGTCTCCAAGTTCCCTATCCTCATGAGATGTTTCAGAGCAGGATCCTAACAGCATAGCTGAGGAAACATGTTGGTCGGAGATGTTCAGGAGGGAAACAGAGCCTGTGTGGAGGTGATTGCTGTCACTATTTCTATCCACCTTCATGCTGCCAACCCTACATTTGAGCTTCTGGTACAAAAAGCTCCGGCTGCGGTACATTTACACCTTACAGCTGCTTCAGGGGAAATCTTACAGAAAGAGGAGCTGAAAAGTTCAGGAAACGTTAAAGCTTCAGGTCTCACAGCTCAGCTTCATGCTTGTCTTCATGTGTTCCTGCAGGAAGCTGCTGCTCTCTCTGTGTGCCATGCAGCAGCACCACCTGCTGTCCTAACCAACTAACTGCAGTCATCAATCATTCCTGTTTGCATCCGGTTCAGTTTTTCTAAAAACCGTCATCTGTGCTGTTGCTCTGCTTGAATCACAATCATGGCAGAGAGTTCAGATCTCTTCATGAAGAAACTAAAAGATCATGTGTTGAGAGCGGGTTTTTAGCTGTGGAGGTCATTTGGCTTGACCCCTGATCGAACAGTCTGAGTAATAAATCAAGCTTTACCAAGAAGAACAGCCTCTTTGTTTTAGAAGCAGATCCTCCATGTCTGGGGTCCACCCCCCCAAACTAAGCAGGAGTGGCAGTCAGTCTTTTAAAAGTTGTGTTCAGCTGTAGTGTAAAGCAGACAGAATCACTTGCATCACCATGGGGCAGGAGGTAATATACTGAATACAGCGAAATGGTAACGTAAGTTTCTGTCTCCTTTGGAATTCCAAATGAATTAAATATGCATATTTTAAATGTTTGCCTCTGATCATTGTTTCTCCTTTACTGCCAAATCTTAAACCGGGGTAAGACGGGCCTTCAGAGATAAGCAGGAGCAGGCCCAGTATTAATACCAACAATGGGCAAATCAGTAATGTGTTTATGCAGATAGAAAAAGGTCAATCTGATACATTGAGTTAAATTTCTTCCCTAGTCTTGCTTTATAAATGCCAATAGCCGGACAATAGTCCATCTCGCATCTTAGTCTCAGAGAGAGACCCAAGGCTGAGGAATACAGATAGCGGTAGCCAAAAAGGAAAGCTCCAGGCATCTTGAAGGCTGCCTCTGGTGAGCCAGATCTAGAAAAGAACAGAGTATTTCTCTGTCTAGTTGGAGCAGATTGAACATCTTCCAAAGACTGGTTCTGTTCACCCTGGCAAGGATCCAATAAATGCTGATTGAATTAAGACCACCAATCTCCCTCTTGTTAGTTCAGAAAGGTCTTTTTTTCCATCAACATGTCAATTATTAAGTCACTTTCTTCACATCTTTAAATGTCCTTGATCCTCAGCACGCTGTGAGCAACCAGAGCTATAACCTTCTTGTCTGAGCATCAAGTGTTGAAGGAAAGAAACCTTCCTAAAACTAGCAATGTTCAACAAGAAAAGAAACCGCCGCAGAAAGTCTCCTCCAGACCTCGTCTACAAAAGCTTTTGAAGCTGTCAGACTTAGAAACTGCAGCCGTAGAACAGGATCCTAAACAAGCACTTTGCAGAGTTTCCTGGTTTCATTTCTAATCATTACAGGATGGAACAAGTCGCTGCTTTGCCTCTTTTTTTCCATCACTCCACCATATAGACTTTTTCTGCTCTGCAAGGTCTGGGGCTGTAAAGTTAATGAGAAATATCTTTCTTCTACTCAAGAGTCCAGAGTCCGTATGAGCAGCAGAACCAGTTCCCGTCATGTCTGATTTAGTTTCTTAAATGCACATGAGCAGCAATATCGTAAAAAAAAAGCACTTTAAAAAAAAAAATCTTCCTCCCAGAATGCTGTCTACAGAGTAGCTAAAAGCTGAGGTCTTTCACGATCAGATGCGGAGGACCCAGACCTCAGCCAGACAAGCAAAGAACGTCTTTAGACAGTTTATTAAAGGCAGACAGTGGTTCAAAACCCGGGGTGACAGGAGCAGGCAGGAAGCCTGAAGGGAGAATAAGAGACCGTAAACCAAATAACCGGTCCAGGGTCAAGCCAGGCGACCAAATGTGCAGGAAATGTCCAGAACACAATCCGGACTGTGGAGTGGACTGAGACGAGTATAAATAGAGGAATGAACAGGTGACCGGAATTGAAAACTAATTAACTGCAATAGGTGGAGCTGATCTAAAGCAGGGTGGTGACTGGAAGTGGAACAAACTGATTGGTTAGTGACTGGTGACAGGGGAGTGACAGGCAAACTGATTGGGTAACTGCTGGTGGCTGAATAGTGACAGGGTAAACATAAAAGTCATCATAAGTCAAAAATCTAACTAAATAGAACCATGACTATGATAAGTTCCTTGTTCTGAATTTGCTTTTATTCTGATTTGAGTTTCTGGTTCCGTTCAAAGCTAAAGATGATATTTATATTTAAACGTTCTTGAAAAAATCTAAGTTAAACATTTAACTTCATAAAGAATATTTCAAAGTTGTTCTAAGTTTTTGAGGAAACAAAGCAAAGGCAGTAGGAGATAGTTTCCACATTCCTAAAACAATTACTTAATGTTGTCTAGAACTGAACCCAGCCAGCCAGGTTTACTTTAAAATGAGCAGTCAAGGTTCTCTTGAGCAGATCCATATAGATCCAGAACCAATCTCATAAAATATCTGCAAGTTTTAAAACCAGCTCCTATTTGTTTTAAAGTCAGTCAGGCTATTATCACCCAGTAAGCTGACCCACCTTAATTGCACCATCTAACAGACTAGTAACACAGCTAGTACTAATGTGATCAGTGGAAATGTGGAACATACTCTGAAATTTATAGATGAAAATATGAATCTTAGTTCTTGATCACAGGTTCTAAAGCAGCTGGGTTCTGGACCGCAGACCTGGATAGAAAAACAGGCTCAGAATAGACGTCTATTTTCCACGTAGAAACAGCAAATCTTCTAATGGACGTGTGGGGGTCAAACAGCTACTGGATTGGAGAAAATTACAGATTTTTTCCTGACAAACGTTTCATTTCAGATTAAAAAAACACAGCATGGATGCATTCTATGAAGAATATGTTGCTTCCTTTAACTTGTTTATTTTTATACTGATTATTGATATTGATTTATTGACATTGATCAGATTTCCAACTCTGGGTTAATGCATTTCTTTTTCTAATGAGTAATAGCTTTAGGTTCTACATCAAAGAACTATGTTCTCTAACTCAACACATTTTAAAACCAAGTTAGTGATGAAAAAGGGCAATAATATGTTGAGATGACCGTTAACGTTCAAACAAACAGAACCAAAACGGTTCTGGTAACTGACCCGATTCAGAACAATGCCTCCTTCCTGTTTTCCCTCATTTGACGCCAACAGTAGTGGGGTGTGGGTTTTCTCCCTGGCCGTAAATCCCCTCATGGTGGCCCACAGCCCTCTAGATCTCAACCTGCAGCAACACTGAGCCGACCAGCGTCTCAGGAAATCCCTGGATGGAGTGGAAGTTCAGTGCTGAACAAATATTCTCCCAAGGTCCAAAAAAACAGTCAAAAACAAATGCATAGATCATTGATTCAATTTTTAATTAGATTTACCCTTTTAATAACTTAAAATGAAGCATTTAAAATATAGAGATACATTTAAGTTTTTGTAAAAGAGATTGTTCCTGTTTAAATAAAGCTTAAATGAAAACTAAAATAAAAACATATTTCTTTAATATATCAATTTCTGGATATGTGTCACTTTTAGCCTTCTGCAGCAATATCATCTGGAACCTGTTCCAAGGCTGAAAATTAAAAAAATCCATGAAAATAGTCTGGAGCAGATAGGAGGGGAAGAAGGAAAGAGGAGAGGTAAGGAGACGAGGGAGGTAGAAAGGAGGAGACAGAACAGGCAGTGTCAAACATTTTCTAGAAAAGGTGAATATTGAACAATCTTCCACATTGCTGAAGGCCACTGGCAACACTGTACTGTCACAAAATTAAACTTTCTCTCTGTGTTTTTTAATCTGACAGCAGAACACTTTGGACCAGCAGACTGAGAAGTCATTGAGTTACTTGTAAAGCCAAGATCACATTCCCCCCTCTAGATTACATTCAGAGTCTCCCACTGAAACGGAGAGGGAGAGGCCGAGGCAGAGCCAGGGGGAGCGGGAGGGGGAGCTCCAGGAGCCGTGGAAGAGAAGGACGGGGGATGCAACAGGCTCAATCATCAGATTATGAAAGGCTGCTGGAACTTCAACAGAGGGGAAGAGCTATTTACTGTATTTTGCAATAATAACCATGTCCATGACTAACTTTGACTCAAGGATAAGAAAAGTAGAATATGTAAGGTGAGCTCTCATGTTTAAGCATCAATACGTGCTAAGCGCTGTATATTGAACTGAAAAATTGTTTAATATATTTCAAATTAAGATAATAATTGGGTCAAAACTTAAAACGGTGCCATTTTAAAGATGGTAGGGATGGGTGCACTGGAGTCCGAGGCCATGTCCCACTTCTCAGACTAAACTCTACGCACTTCTATGTGCACCTGGTGGAAGTGCACACAAGGTTTGAGTGTGCAGGTTACAAGTGTCCAAAACAGTAAGATTGGGACACTTCGGGTTGTCATCGACTTGCACCTCTGTGTCATAACTATGACACCAAAAATTACGGGACAGTCACTGTTTTTGCAATCTTTGCTGCTGAAAAATATTTGAATTTCAACAAGCAATCGTTTTGAGGGGGATAAATTGCAGGAACTCATATTTGAGAGGATTGGGCAGAGACGGTATTGACACAAATGAGAAATGAATAGAAAATAATACTGGTAAATATATACCCAAAGTAAATATAACTAAAAAATATATATGTTGTGTACCTTTCATTAATGATAGCACCTTGATGTGACATTGTTTGGTTTGTTACAGAATATAAGTAAAATATAATAATAAAGACATTTGATATTTTTCATAACTATTTTATTTTTTACAACTTCTGCAACAGCTGCTGTGAGGTAAAAAAAAATCAACATAGCAGACAGGAAGGATAACTGGTTGCTTACTTGTTCAGAAACACACTTTAAGATAAAACAAAGTCCATAAATAGACGTGCAAAACATTATTCGGTGCTTTCAAAAAAATGCAAATGCATCAAACTGATTCAAACTGTTCAAACTGATTCAACAAAGCAGATTGAATTAAATTGAACTGGCTGCTACTGTTTAAGGAAATTTTAGTTTTATAAGTAGCTGTGGCTCAAAACATCATATAGAGCCATGAATTGTGGGTAATACACTTCAGAGAAGTCCACATCAATGCGGAATTCGCCAAAGTATGGATCGAGGGCACAAAGGGGATGGGGCGAAATACCACTCTGGAGAATCAGGGCACACTACGCACTCAGTTCCCTCAGCGGGAACGCGCATTTGAGGGGCACAAGGGTGGAAGTGCGAGTATTGGGACGGGGCCCTAGAATGAAGCTCTTGGACAGCTGGGGGTTAAAAGCTGCTCAGTCTCCTGTTGCATCACTTTAAGGCTATGTAGCGCCTCCCAGAGGGCAGAAATGGAAACACATGATGTAGAGGGTGAGTATTGTCTCTGATGGTTCTGCAAGGTCCGCTGTAGCAGCTGGACCAGTAGATGTCTTTCAGAGGGATCAATGATGCTTGGTGCCAAGTCCACCCCCCTTTGGAGAGGGGCCCTGTTGGCCTCTGAACAGTTTTAGAACCAGGGTAGGATGGAGTATGTATCTCTTGAGCTCTGTTATAAAATCTTCAGCAGACTGGCAAAGATGCGTTTCTCCTCAGTTGGCTATTTGGACTCCATTTAAGTTTCCAGCTAATGTGGCTCTATAGAAACCTGAGGCTGCTCAGCACCGCCACCTATTGGTCTCCTATCCCTGATGGAGACAGAATGAAGGCTGGAAAACAGAGGAAACATCTAAAGAGAACACATATTTCAGAACAAATTTAAAGAAAGAGAAATGTTGAGCTAAGGAGCTGACATTTCCAGCAGATGAATGATCTCTAAAGTTGATCTCTACAGTCCAGCTTTTCATTTCCACTCAGGGATTTTCATTGGCACAGACACGACCCGCTAATGTTTGATTCAAATGGATTTTAAAAAAAATAGAAGCTGAACCAAGGGATCCAGATAACTTCTTAAACTTCTGGTTTTAAATTCAGTTTTGAATAAATCTAGTAATTCCCGTTTAATTTTTTTTTTACGTGTCTGGCAGTGTAGCATTCAGAATTGTTGTCTTAATGCCAAAGAGAGCCCAACAGCTTTACTTTCACAAGTGGAGCATTACTGCTTTCACCATAGTGCTCTGCTTGATTTAGATATGCCAAAAGCTTTAATAGATTTTATTTTGGGACTGTTTCACGCTCAATGGACACAGAAATTTAAAAGTAAAAGAGAAATAAAGGAAGAGAAACAGATGAGACAAAATGCTAAAGGGGAGAAAGGGTGACAATAATAGAGTGGAGGAAAAAGAGACTACACGATAACATCCTCGGAGTCTGCTTCTACACCTGCCTAAACATTTACAGAAAACATCTAAAATATCATCAAAAACATCTAAAAACTGCCTCACAATGGAGCGAACATGCAGCCAGAATACTTTAGAGTTGAGCTTTAGTTCATATTTCTTGGTTACAGGCTGAAAATGAATCCTGGAGAAAATTATCACCTTTACAGTTTCATTATATTCAGATCAAAACTACATGAAGCCACTAAATGCAGCTAAGTTTTCATTTCATCTTCATTGGTTAAAAGAGACAAACAATATCAGACACTAAATGACAGGCATGATCAAATAAACAGAATCAAAATCTCTAAACTCAGAGATCATCATCATCGTAGTCGTCGTCATCGCCGTCATCATCATCCAAGCAGAGTCTCTTTAAACTCAAACTGCTGCAGCGTTAACAACTTTGGATCATCATGACACAGCTCTGCTTCTCTCCTTTACAAACATCATGACCTCCACCTCCTGCCGAGACAGGAAGGAGCAAAAGAAGATCAATCTTTCCATCTCACTGTAAGTCAGTGATGCTTCATTACTGCATAAATACTCTAGTGACGGATTTAACGGTGTCAACTGATGGTCAATTTAAACTCAAACTCTGGTTGTTGATGAACATCTCATCTGTTTCTGAAATATCAGAGAGTAATGAACATGGAGGCTGGACACATCTGGATGAAATTATTACTAGAAGGACACATGTCCAGATGTAATGGGTGACTAAATGTAATGATGATTTTTGAAATCAGAGCCAGTGATTTCCAGGCTGCAGTCAGACTGATCTCAGAGCTGTGACTAAGAGGAAACTGATCAGGGTGTCTTTTCACAAAATCGGGTTAGTCGTAATCCAGAGTATGTTTTGGGGTAAATTCCTGCATACCCTGGATTTTCCATTTCTGAAAGCTAGGATTATGACAACAATTGTTCGCAAAGGGACTGATATCAGATCTCTTGGACTCAGATAAAAATCTTATCAGACTATTTTTGCATGCCTTAATGTTTATTCTAAAACAAAATAAAAAAGCAATGTAAATACTAGTCTGTGTGTCATGTTATCTGTGTATCCTAAGCCAATGTCTGTCTCAAAAAGAATTTCACCATGGTAACATACGGTGACAATAAAAATTCAATTCATGCATGAAACAGCCCTGCTCGATAGCAGGGTTTTTTGGACTGGCCCTGTGTTTTTCAAACGTTTTAACTGAAATCTGCTCAAGGAAGTGTCAGAAGAGGTGTCTCCAGCTGAAAAACAGTAATGCTTGAAAACATATTGATCCAGAAATGATAAGACATTTATTTATGGTCTGATCATCCTCTCCTGGCTGTGATTTCTGTAAAGTATTTGCGCTCCAACATCTACAAACAAGAACGTTCCTTTTTTCTTTTCTGCACTTTCTTGTGCAGATCTCAACTACAAAGTAAGACAAACCCAGAGTTATTCCAGCAAACCCTGCTACCAAACAGGGTTAGTTTATGGAGAAATTTGTTGTCATAATTTGACTCAGGCTAACAGCTTCCTAGCTTTCTGACACGGAAAAGCCAGGGCATGCAGGAATTTACCCCATAACTTTGTTTCTACTAACCCTGCATTGTAAATGGGGCCCACATCAACATAAACACAGGCACACAAGCTTATTGCACATCTGATTGGCTGATTGTTGTCAAGATGCCATTCGTCTCCCACGGGGAAGCTGCCAGGAAACACTGGATCTTTGCTTTGGTACCAACTGTGTTCAGCACGGTTCTGCTAAAAGCAGCTGGACTCACTGCAACCATCTACTTACACAGTGCCCAGTTTGTAGTCTAGACTCTTTACAAGATCCTTCAGCTGCTGAACATCTGACTCCTTCAGGTTGTTGTAGCTCAGGTCCAGTTCAGTCAGATGGGAGGGGTTACACTTCAGAGCAGAGACCAGAGAAGTACAGCCCATATTTGACAACCTGCAGTACTCCAATCTGAATAAGGAATAAAATATATAAGATGAAGACAACAGAATGCAGGTTTAAACAGTCCAACAGGATCAGTTAAAGAGCTCTCCTGAAAATGAATGACAACATGCTGCGGCTTCAATAAAGACTGACTTTAAAGGCTGACTTTAGCGTTTTAACTCTTTCAGCTCCACCAGCAGCTCCGTTGGTTTCGAATAATTTTGGAGGTAATATGAACATATGTAGATTAACGCAGATAAATTGACTATTTGAATTGTTCCATAGCCATGAAAACATGATGTCAAGGAGAATATTTAATGTAAAACTAACTTTAAGAACTGAAACCCCCAGAACCAGCACCTGGTACATGTTGTGTTTGTCATGAAACAGAAACGGAGGACCCAGAATTCAGGCAGACAAAGTAGGTGACGTTTAAAGGCAGTTTATTAACAAGACCGGAATGACAAGCAGAATGGCAACAAGGATTATCAGAGTCCATAGTCTAGAAACCAGTCCAAAGTCAAGCCAGGTGATCAGAAGTCCAGAGATTGTCCAGAGCAGAATCCGGGAGTAGAGTCAGGGAAAGGGGATATTTTGTCAGCTGAATCATTGTAATTGAACCATTTATAACTCTTACAGCTGTCCTCTGCATATAAACTGGTTTGGTGTTTAGTTTTATATGTGCGTAATAGTCCCACAACACCACAAGTGTCATGTATTGAGCTTTTACGCAACAGCATTGTAATGATTAATGCTGGTGAACCCGATATTCAGCCAAACACAGTGTTACGATTTAAGATTTACTGAAGGGAATGAGTCGTGCAGGTGAGGCAGGCAAGCGGAACCAGCCTTGACAGAATGAGTTATGGCTGATGGTGCAGGCAGGTAGGGATGAGCGGGAGAACAAAAGATGCAGGTAGTGAAAGACCAGAACAGATGATGTGGATGGGAACCACCAGAACAGGCATAGTGAGCGGCTGGAGCTCATGGGTAAACAGGCAGACTATTGCTACACGTAAACATAGGCAACTTTATCAGAAGAGTTCAGCTGGCTGAGCAGACAGGAACGGGTAGAGGCAGAGCACATCACAAAAGACAAGATGAGACGTTCTGGCAGCAATGACTTAGCTGAGGCAGGTATATATGGACAGGGGAACAGGTGAGCAGACTTGGCAGTACTAACTGGCTGCAGGTGGAGCTGATCTGGGCTAATTGACTGGTGGCTGAGGAGACTGAGCTGAATGGATAGTGGCTGATTCAAGAAAAGTCCAAAAAAACCAAAAACCTAAATCATGACAAGCATAGCATGTGCCATGTCAATCCTAAAATTCAGTTTTCATATAAATATTAACTTTTTCAATTTTAGGGTCATTTTGGTCCCATGGGCTATAAAAAGTAAGTGTTTTACTCTTAGACAGCTAAATAATGACAAGAACTGGCCAACCCTAAAAGATAAATATGTCATTGTACTGTCTGGATCTGTAGGTCTATCATATTTTCTACGCGAGACCATATTTTTAGGGGGACAGTGTCAGTCAGCGCGCACGCTGACTGCAGCAGCTTCACCAAAGTCTCCCCGTCTGTGTCACGGCACTCTGCTGCTCCCCCTCCCCTCTCGTACATGGCTCAGCAGCGCCAGCCAATCAGCACGCAGGCTCAGCCTGGCCCGCCCACTCAGCGCTCTCTCACAAACAACCACGCTGCTGCTGCTCAGACACGGAGAGAGAGAGACTGCAGGAGCGGAAAAACATGAAGAGGGAAAGAAGCGCCATTTGGATATATTTTAATACCGTAAATGAAATCAAGCTGTATGTTTTGTAAAAAGCCAGTTAAATTCAGTGGAAACACAACAAATTTATATAAGCACGTGAAAAACCATGAGCAAGAAAACGTCGAGCGACAGAAACGGAGAGAGGAGATGAAACTTCTCTCATTGCCCCGACAGACCCAGACCCACAGACTGACGTCACTGACTGAGGCGTTTCAGTCCTCCAGAGAACATCCAGGTAAATAAGAGTGGTCATCTTCGGCAGCAGTTCATGTGAACTTTCAAAGTAGATATTATCTATCATATGTTACTGGAGCCCACACAGAAAATGAAAAAGATGAAAAATGAAAGAACCCAGTACAAATATCCTATTAAAAAGTGTTATTTAAGATAAGGTAACATTAGCTAATCTTTTATTTATCCCACGACTGGGAAATTTATAGGATTAAAGCAACAGGCAGGTGCACACAACACAGACAAAATTACATAAGGATTGAAAGATATAAGAGGTGGATTAGGAAAAAAAACACTGAACATAACATTATTATTATTATTATTATTTAATTGTAATAATAATAATAATAATACTAATAATTTGGTCAACAGTTTCATGATACATCAAGCTTAAATGTCAAAAGTATTGGTATCGTATCGATATCGCCGATACTCACCCTGTATTTACTTCGGATTGGATCAATTAAAAATTCCCGGTATCGCACACCTCTAGCGAGGAGCTGGGGGGGGGACCCAGCATGTGTTTGAGGAGGAGACAGAGAGCCATCCCTAGCGATAGCAGAGACAGTGCAGGTGGAGAGGCTTACTGCCCGATTGGATAGTCTGAGCATAGTCGCTCAGAGATGGATCACACCGTTAATTTCAATGATCCCGCATTATGGCCAACAAAACTGACTGATTCTGATTGAATGAATGTTGTGCGTTTAATGGCAAAAAGGAAGCCTTTCTCAGTGATTCAGAGGGCAGAGAATTCCCAAAGTATCTAACATATTCTACTTCCTGCAATGGAAGGGAAAAAATTTGTTAGGGACTGGCTAATATACAGCAGGTCAAAAAAGGCCATATTTTGGCTGCTGTCCTTGCTGTTCTCTTATGAAGAAAAGATCAACTAGTGCACTAAATTCAATAGATGGGTTGAAAATATCCAATATAAAATACAGAGATTTCCAGGGCATGTAGTATACAGTTAAGTTGACTTTTCTTTTGGTGTGTGTGTGTGTGTGTGTGTGTGTGTGTGTGTGTGTGTGTGTGTGTGTGTGTGTGTGTGTGTGTGTGTGTGTGTGTGTGTGTGTGTGTGTGTGTGTGTGTGTGTGTGTGTGTGTGTGTGTGTGGTGGCGGCAGGTGTGGAAGTGGGGCCCAAAAAGACTGCGTTGTCCCGGGCCCTAGCAAAGTAGTCAGCTGGCCTGTGTATAAATAAAAAAACTGATTAGAGCTTTCTAAATTACTTATGGACTGTAGGGTAGCACATTTGTTAGCAGTATTTTTTGCAAGTTCCTGGTTTTAAAATGCGTTCTGGGGTTCTTTTGCATGGAGTTTGCATGTTCTCCTTGTGCATGTATGCCTTTTCTCTGGGTACCTTGGCTTCCTCCCAAAGTCCAAATACATTATTAGTAGATTAATTGATCTCTCTAAATTGCTTTTAGATGTGAGTGTTTGTGCAAACATGAAATTTGGCCAAAACACAAGCATCGATGCAAAGAAACTAAAGGGGTTAACTACCACGTGTTTTTCGCAACATGCCTGTGCAAATTCTTAGTTATCCGGGTCATCCCAACAGCAGGCAGGCTTGAATCGTAGGCAACCGGATTTTCGCTCAGTTTTTTTCTGAAAACGTTTCGACACCTATCAAGGAGTCTTTGTCAATTCTGGTGGCTTCCACTTGAGCAACCTGCAGTTGGTGTGCTGCTGTTTTTTTGGGCCTCCATGTCCTTTAAAAACAGCAGCGGTTGCCTCCGATTTAAGCCTGTTTGCTGTAGCAGGTGTTTTGAAAAAAATACTATTATCATATCATACCACAATAACATTGGTTCAGTACAGTTACAACAAAGCAAGACACTGATTGCTTCGTATTAAGAGAGAGAGACAAAGAAAAAAAGATCGGTTAATGGCTGGTGACAGAGGAGTGATAGAACAATGTAAAGAAAAAGTCCAAAACTAAAACAACACAAAACCCAAGCTATGACAGTGTTTGAGTGTTTTAGTCAGTAAAATCCTTCCAGACCTTCTAAAAGTGCTGAAGCATCAATCAGGGATTATTTATTTGTTCCTGTCAGACAGATTCCAGGAGCTGAAATTAACTTTTCTAAACTGGGTTGAATCCCCTCTAACCCGCTTCACATGAGGGGGATTTAAACACACTGGGGGTCTGAATGCTGTCCTGTTCTGACCTTAGATCAAGACTCAGACTCATTTACACAGAGAGACAACAAAAAAACTGGCTCCAAGTCCAGGAACAAACTCAGGAAAATATTTGTTAGAATAGAAGATCAGAAGATCTGTTTCTCAGCTGAATTATATACAATTGTTCACAGAAATGTAAACTCAACTATTTTAAAATATCCTGTAGAAAATATAGTAAATCTGATCTGATGAAGGTTTAAAGAGATTAAAAAACTTCAAATAAATGAAACATCTGTATTTTTAGTTTCTTCTATTTTTCTCTTTCTCGTTTCTGGATAAAAGCTGCAACCCCAAACTGAAATTCAACTCATTGTTTCATGTTTTCTGCTGATTATTTAATAAATCCTGGCAGGAAGTTAAAAAAAATAAACTTTAACTGGAATAAAGCCGTGAAGAAGAAACCAGACTTTACCAAGAAGTGGATCAGCAGTTTGGAGTCAACAAAACTTTCACATCAGAAATATCATGACTAAACTAAAACATGGTGTCTGACCTCAATATCTGTAGTTTGCAGAGGGGAGTCTGTAGAAAGCCACATAGCTCCTTCACTCCAGCATCTTTCAGGTCGTTATCGCTCAGGTCCAGTTCTGTCAGATGGGAGGGGTTGGATGTCCAAGAAGACATCAGAGAAGCACAACTGAAATCCGTCAACCTGCAGTCCTTCAATCTGAATAAAGAAGAAAAGATGTGAGCTGAAGGCAACATGATGCAGGTTAAAACTAAAATATGAACAATTAAATGATAAAAAAGTCTTATATTTCATCCAGTAAAACTGATTTAAAGAGTTAAACCAAGTAGTACCAGAACATGTTATCATGATGTGTGAAGGTCCAGATTAAGGTGTGGTGATTTGTCTTCCCTTGGATAAATGAATGTTGGGCAAAGGGCAGGAACACAATACAGAAATATAGCACCACCAGCAACACCAATAGTAATAATAAATAGATGTGGAAAAGTTCAGAGTCAAAATCTCCCAACACATCCCAGCATTTCTCTTGGTTTCTCTTCATCTCCTGCTGACCACTCATTTATCAGTTTGATTGAAAGTGTAATGAAACGAAAACTGGATCCAAGATTCACCACAACAGGTCAGTACATTTTATGAAGGTTTATTTTTAATCCTGGGCAGCGCGCTTCGGCTCTCGCGGCTGCAGCGCGCTTCGGCTCTCTCTCGACTCGCGCTCACTTGCTGGAAACTCCTTGTAATCAGGAGAGCGGGGCAGTGCAGACAAACTGCCACGGGAGCTGAATCCGTCCGCTGGGGAGACTAAAGCCGTTGAGTGGCTGAGGAGGAAGTCAGTCAGATTTGGGGCTTTCCAGGGGGCGTTTGTCACAAGGCAATCCAGGTCCAGTATCGGGGAATCCAGCAAACCAAGCAAAGTACACAGGGGAAATCCAAGCGGGGGATCCAGGTCCAAATCCATAATCCTGTTCACTAGGAGGCAGTCCAAGGGTAGGGGTTCCAGGAGACAGGGGACCAGGCAGGCAGACACAGGCTAGGAAAAGGCAGGCTCAAAAACACTGGTTACAGGTCGGGGTACGGTACTGGGACAGACAGGTATATACAACGCTGGAAAGTTACTCACACAAGGCTCGAAAACGATCTGGCACTGGAGGCTGACTTTGATGGAACTTTTATGCAGGTGGAGACAGGTGAAGCCAGTAAAGGTTGATTGCGGAGGGGTGGAGACTGGACAGGGGTGTGAATTTGTGAGCAGAATCAGCTCCAGTGCCAGAATCATCACAGAAAGAGGAATAAATTAATGTTTAATATGACTGTGTTTCCATACAGTTTTACTCAGAGCTTCTGAGTCTTCTGAGTCCCTCACCCCCCTCCCCACCTATGTGGAGAATTACAGTTTTAAGAGATGTTGGATTAATAGGCAGACATCTTGTTTGTGATGAAAACAGCTTTGGATCAAGGAGAGGTGATTAGGAAGAGACATTCAACAACCAGAACATTTAGTCCGAAGTCATCCATCAGAACTACTGCTGATAATTTGAGAAAAGGATGATGAACTTTATCATCAGTGTCTTCATCAAATGTGAGTCATTTAGTTATAGTGGTCATGTTATAGATTATGAGATTAAACACAATTCTTTAACACAATTAAAAACAAAATGCATAACTGACGACACATTGATGGATGTGTAAAGGGGAAACCTTTTGAAGATGCAACTTTACGATATAGTTAAAGTCGACCCAGTCGGTCGAGGCAGATGACCGTTCACACTGAGCATGGTTCTGCTGGAGGTTGTTCATTCCCATTAAAGAAGAGTTTTCCTTTCCACTGTCGCTTGATGCTTGCTCAGTATGAGGGATTGCTGGAAAGCCATGGACAATGCAGACAACGGTCCCTGTGGCTATATGCTCTTTCAAGAGGAGTGAATGCTGCTTGTCAAAACTTGATGCAATCTACTGGGTTTCCTTAGATAGGAAATTCTTTTGACCGATCTGTATAATCTGACCCAATCTGTATAATCTGATTGAATTTGATTTTGTAAAATGCCTTGAGATGACATATATCATGAATTGGCGCTATATGAATAAAATTGTATTGAATTCAATATAGTTAGCTTCATAAATCAAGACGTGCATGAGAAGAAATAGGGAAGACCATTAAGAAAATTATTTTGCACCATAATATTCATTTACGTGATGGAATCATAGATCAATTTAATAAATTATATGACCATAACCATGAATGAATATTGCTATGAATATTGGTAATTGTAGCAACAAAGTGTGATACATAGAGGGACTGTTTAAGCTTTAGAAGAAAATGGGTAAGAAAAATATATGCAATTCAGACGCTATGAGGAAAAACAATATCAATGAATAAATAATAAATAAGGATAAGAAAAACATGTCAGTGAAGAAGTTGAAGTGGGCATTACATCAACAGTTAACAAGATGGATGAACTGTTTCAGATGAATGGATGAATTGATTTTTCAGTATAAGCTCTAAGTATAAGATTTTTCAGATCAACTCTGAAACTTTACACTACCTGCTGATGCAAAGGAGAAATTGCGAACACTGCATTTACTGGATATCTTGAAATAAGTAGAGGTGCAAATAAGAAGCAAATAATTAGCATGCCGCTAAGATCTGCCGCTCCGGCATGCCGGAGCGGCAGATCTTAGCAACCGTGAAAAATTGTTTTGGGAACTACACGCAGTTACCTGCAAGGTTTGATGAGATTTGATATCCCTCCACTCGGACGCGAATAACCCAATAGTTTTCATTTTAACCAGATGTTAAAACATCCTAATGGAAGAATAAACATATCAATGGGTTTAACCAACTATTTGCCTAGGGGTGTTTTAGGCCAGGATAATTTAAAGATATTCCTCTTACTTACATCAGTTAAAAGAAAGAAGGCCAGGATAGCGGAGTGACTCCTGGACACAAGGTGATAATAAAGGGATAGCAGCTTGAAGATGAAATTTATGCATGAAAGTTGACTCTGAGGAACATTAAAGCTGCAATGGCACCCAACATTGGAACCCCTGCTGTACAAATAACATCTGGAGCAGGACTATGCATGTCTGCCAACCATGTTCACAGAGCAGCTTATTGGGGAGAAATACAAAATAAAAGGCTCATTTCCCAAGCAAGAACTGAACACACATTGCCATCCAGCTGAATCTTCTCCTACAAGCAAGGGAACAAGAACAAGACTGACAAAACTGGGGAAGAAGAAGCCAGAGAATTATGATTTCATATCCTGAAACAGGGGAGAGATGCCTGAGAATTCCTTAGCCAACCACTTATGCATGATTAGATTCATGTCTGCCATGTGCTCTGAATGGCCTGAAGACTTTCTTTATGTTGCGTTCTTGATGGACTCTTTTCATGTTATATTACTGTTATTTTAACTGCCCTGCTCCACTGACTTAAATTATCCTGTCTGATTTTATGTGTTATGACATTTATACTGTGATGTTGCATTATGTTGATCATTATGGTTTGATGATAAAGAATGGAAACTGTCTGCTTCGGACCCATACATCAAGACCTAAAGTTTATGCAATCTTTTTGCTTTGATATATGGAGAACCAGGATCTGATTGGCGTCAAAGATCCATAAAATACTTGGTAATGATAATTTTCAGATTCAATAAGGGGTCTTCTTGCTCAGATTGGCCGAGAGTGGGATATCCATGGGGGTCTCATCAGTTTTTACTGTCTCTTAGAGGGGATGCCGTTTTCTGGCGGGGAAAGGCCCTGCCCGCCCTGTGATGCCCCCTACTGGTGCTCTTGGATTTGTAAAGTATGGAAGTGATGGATATTTAGCCATGGAATGGAGAGGGGAGGACCATGTAGGAGGTTTTTCAGGGTAGGGGAAGAGTAGACGGATTTGACTTTGGTTACTGAACATGCTTAGCTTACCTAGTCTTATGTAAAATTAAAATAATGTGCACATAAAAACCCAAAACAGGCCTTACTCAATTTGTTGAGCCCTAAATTGTAGATAAATGCTGGGACTGTGGTCTTGAGTGATATATGCTGAATTATGAATTAATTAATGTTTCCATTGATGTTTGCCCAGCCCATTTTTTTGGAACTTCTTTTATTGTGTTGTGCCTTTTGGGCACACCAACGGGGGGCTCACGGATATTTGAACTATTTAGTTATGATGTGCTTTTTGGGCACATCAACAGGGGGAATTGTTAGAGGTTATGAGATTACAGAGACTGGACTGCAGAATTGGTTACCATCGAAATTACAGATAAACAGACTCTGGGGGCACAGAGTCTGACAGACTTTGATTGGCCAGATTGAAAATGTGTCAGCAAGGACATGTCTGCATTATAGCATGATCTTCTCCAACAATGTGATGAACGGAACACTGATATCATAGTGTGCATGCCCCTGAATGGGTGTACACAATGGAAACACCACATTATTCAGAAAAAGAACCTGGGGTGACCGCAAACAGGTCAAATTATTTAACAGTCAGAAATCATTTGCTCAACTGAAGAGAATAGCTTTTATTCTGATCTCTGTGGTGGTGCATTTTTAGCCCATCATGGATTTCATCTGAACCTTAACACTTAGTATTAAACAAAGTTCCCTTTCACATTGTTCAGGATTGATTTCAAGCTGGAATGTAGAGCTTTCTGTACCAGAACAGTGTGTGAACAGGCTGCTGTTCTAATAGCTCCCATCTGAACACTGATCTAATGTGGTGCTGCTCTGCTTGGGTCTGGGTTTATAATCCTGGCTCAGCTGTTGTGATTCTGTCTGGTTCTGTTGGACTGTTTCTTTGGTGTGGTTTATCTAATCTTTGTGCTGCTGTTTTCTATTCTGGGTCACGGTTCTGTTAGAACAGTCATTCTCAGGCCCCTGGTGTTCTACACATGGATCATTTAAGAATTTGAATCTCAGCTCAGATTGTTCTGGATTGATTTTCAACCTAAAACAAAGAAAACATATATGTTTAAAGTGCTGCTTATTTAATCCCTGATCACTGAACCTTGGTATGCAGGCGCGGATTCAGGCGGGGGCGCAGGGGGCGCGCGCACCCCCCTTTTGGAGACCAAAAGTACTTTTTTAAGAGCCCGAAATTTTAAACTTCATAGAATTATGATTAATGGCCAGTACCTGTCATTTAGTCAATCACCGATACTGGGGGCGGCATTTAGTGCCCAAATATGGGCAGTAATGACGGCCTGACATCACATCCTGTGTTGTTTCTTAGCAGAGGCACTGCGCTCATACAGCTGCGATAAACAACAATTATTTCGGATTTCCAGAGGACTTCACCATTGAAATTTTTGAGAGCTATTGTTGAAGCAACAATGCCCACGTGCATGGCAGTTTGATGTTGCAATACATCGGGCAAAAGTGGAAAAACATCACAAAAATAAGGAGTCCGCTGCTGCAGCAGACAGATTCAACTCACATCGTTCCTTTTTGGTTTCCTTGCCTCAAACTGCAATTTCAGGAAAACTTTTTATTATTGGTTATGAAAAGTAATGAAAAAAGAGTGTAACGTTAAAAAATAGTGGATACATACAATAGTTATTGTGTAGTGTGTATTGTCTGATCTAAACCTTTTAGTGCCACATGCGTTTTATTGTTAATACTAAGAATGGTCTCCCTTATGAAAACATACTAGGCTTAAAACTAATGCCAAGCAACTTGCATATGATGAACGATGAGAGTGAGAAAGAGATCTTTACATCATATAAAGATGATCTACCATTGGGATCAACATTCAGGCAGGGAGTGAAGTTGTGGCACACAAAGTGGTCATCATCAGTGGAAAAACCCAGCTCTCTCCCTGAAATTCTAAGGATAACAAATATGAAGTGCTACCCAAACATTTCTATGATTCTTCACCTTCTGTCAGTTATACCTGTTACGAGTGCTTCTGTGGAACGTAACTCAGGCTTTAAAGCAGTGAAGACTTTGCTAAGGTCAACAATGGGACAGGAAAGGTTTGTGGCTTTGCTACTTATGTATGTCCACAAGGACATTCATTTAGACATCAACAAAATCCTCGACATATTTGCCCAGAAGCATCCTAGAGGGTTGACATTTGTAAACCCATTATCATCGTCATCATAAAGTTGAAGGTGTTGTAGAAGAGAACAATATTCTTTGTCAAGTCTTACTGTTCTATTATAGGCATATGACTTAACTTCACTGTACATGTTCATTGGTTTAACTTACTTTAAAGTTTTTTTTTCTCAACATGGTTTATCTTGTTAAAATATGTTAAAAAATCCTTTATCACTTGAACTATACCAAACTGTTCTTAAGTCCTTGGGTCTTTCTAAGTATTTTTTTTTCTTAATATAGTTTATATGGTTAAAATATATTGTTAAAATACATGTATATTTTTAAAACTCTTTTGTCACTTGAACCATACCAAACCATTCTTAAGTCCTTGGGTCTTTTTATTCCATTTTCTGTATAAATATCATTTCTGGAAATAAAGAAAATCTTTGTTTGATTAATTGTTGATAAGGATAATTTTTTCTTCAAACTACTTTTTAACCTTGTGCATGCTGTAAAAAGCACGAGATTTTGACTTAAAAATCCATTTTCAATTACAATAAGGTAATCATGCTAATTCCACTTATGTTCATCCATTAAAATTATTATCAATTAAAAAACCCTTAGATTAATAATTAGGGTAGTGTGAAAGAGTAAAGATGGCATTCTTTGGTCATTTAGCCTCACATTGTCTCGACCCCATGACCCTTAGGTGCGCACCCCCCTTTGAAAAATCCTGGATCCGCCCCTGGTATGATGTTCTAGTGCTGGGCTCATTACATGCTCCAACTGAGTCAATCGTTTTCAGTGGCTCTCTGTGTGTTTGGCAAGTCATTTTAGTATTGTCTCTTTTTAGTATCTCTGATTACTGGTCAGAGGGATTTATATCTGTTGTAGCAGATATGTTCATCAATCTAATTAACCTTTTCAAAATGCTGCAAAACTGCATCTTTACTTTTGACTTGAACTGCTTAAACAAATCAGTTCTACAGTTGGATTATGAGTTAGGTGTGAGTGTGTGCGAGAATGGTTGTGTGTCCTGTTTGTCTCTGTGTTGCCCTGCGATAGACTGTACCCTGCCTCTCACCCATTGACAGCTGGAAATAGGCACCAGTACCTCTCGCGACCCCACAAGGGATAGATGTGTTAGATAATGGATGGATGGATGGATGGATGGATGGATGGATGGATGGATGGATTATGAGGAAAAACAATAGAAAGGTTTGTTGTTTTTGTCCTCCTACAAGATGGAGGCTCAGAGTCTGACTTCCTTTCAAAGCTACATTAGAGAGTTAAACATTATTAAAGAGATCTGATTTGATTCACTAGTTGATACCAAGGTGAGCAGAACACTATCTCTGATCACTAAACATCTGTGAGACACTGTGTACAACATATCGACTTTCCAGAAACCCCTACACCACTCCTAAACCTTGGATGGAGCCAAGCATCATAGGGACATTGGTTTAACATTACCAATATGTCTACAGTTTAGTGTCAACACAACTTTAAAATCAGAAACATCAGCATTAAACTAAAACATGGCATTTGACCTCAATATCTGTAGTTTGCAGAGAGGAGTCTGAAGAAAACCACAGAGCTGCTTCACTCCAGCATCTTTCAGGTCTTGGTTCTGACTTAGGTCCAGTTCTTTCAGATGGGCGGGGTTGTACTTCAGAGCCAAGGACAGAGAAGCACAGCTGATCTCTGACAAGCTGCATCTCCTCAATCTGAATAAAGAATGAAACATGTGAGCTGAAGCCATGCAGGTTAAAACTGAAATAGTTCACTCTGTGTGATGAATTTTAATGATTTTGTCTTCCTCGTACGAGGGTAAGAAAAATACATTGAGATTGGCCTCTATAATATAATTATTGTTTATTCTGCTTTTTTTGTTTGTTTTGCTTCTTGTTGCTTAAACTTGTTGAGTTGCTGCTGAACAGTACGAATGAGTACAGAGAACACCTGCTGCACTAGGGACTATTACTTTTCTATATTGTTGTTTTTAAAGTAAATTTATCAGAATAAAATGATGAATTAAAATAAGTATTACAGTAGTGAAAGGTTTTACTAGGATTAATACAGAAATCTAACCTCAGTGTCTTTAGTTTACAGTATAAAGTCTCCAGTATCTCACAGAGATGCTTCATATCAGAGTCTCCAAATGTTTCCTCTCCACTGATCACATCTATTTCCAGTTCAATCAGGTGGGAGGGGTTGGACTTCAGAGCTGATGCCACAACTTCACAGTCGGTCTGTGAAAGTTCACATCCAGCAAGTCTATGAATAGAGAAACAATAACATTAGTTCTAATTATATCAGACTAATAAACTGATAAACAGACCAAAACATGATGACTAAACAGTAATGTCATCATTAGATGAACATATGCTCTTCACATCAATGTCTGACCCAACACAGTGAATCTCTTTAGTCTCTTCGTGTAGGGATGTGGAGGACTGTTTATTGGGGGGACGTCTTTATTTGCCTATGTTTTCAAATACAGCTATGACCAAAGATGGTTAGAGTCCTCAAAAACTTTATTCAAGTAAGAGTAGCACTACTCAAACATAGTTTTGTTCAAGTAAAAGTAGCAGTAATCATCAAAGAAATTGCTCAAGAGAATTTAACAAAGGCTGCTCAAGCAGGCCTATTAACTGTACTTAGCATCAGATTTAATACTTAAAATGAGATAATCAGACAAAAACCTACAGTTATTTGCAAATTCGTGAATTTCAAAAATTTTAATAAAAAAGTAAAATAGCATGATTAAAAAATAAATTCAGGCAGACAAAAAACTTAGGACAGGCATTACCATTTTTTTTAATCTTTTATTTATTAATTTTTTACCAGGAGTGAGATGGGAGTCATTTAAACGGGAGTGGGATGGGATAGGATTTTTTTTTTACTTTGTCCCAGGATTGGGACAGGACAAGATTTCACTCCCATGTCACCATCCAGTGCGCAGCTGCAAAGGCAATGGGGACCTTCTGCTCTCCATGGAATATCTGGAAGTTAAGTGTAGACTATTTAAACTAGTTAGAAAGCTAAGCTTTGTGATTATTATTACAGCCTACATACAGCCAGAAGCCAATGTTAGCCTTGGAAGACCTCTATTAATTTTGTGTGACTGTGTGAATTCTGAGCCACTGACTCCCCAAAATGTCATTTTGGTGACATAATTATAAGATTCTTGATTCTTGATTTGATGCCGTTTCTGACATATTTATTTTCACAATAACAAACTAGTGTGTTTTTGTTATTCAGTTTATATATTTCTATTTAATTTTACCCTTTTAAGACACAATGTTAAACTGTCTAAGAACACTGTAATAAAGGCGCATAAGTGGAGCTCCACTTGTGAAAGCAAAATCTGTCGAGCTCTATTTGGCATTAAGACATCAATTCTTATCGCCACATTGCTAGACAGGACACTGGGAAGAAAAAAAAAAAGAAAAAAAGTTATTTTCTCAAATAATGTTTTGTGTAACTCAGAATTTGCATTGTGAATGGGTTGAAACACATACCAAATGTGTTTTGAATTAGTAAAGCTAATTTAAGCTCATTCCATATTCTTTAAGATGAACCATGGTTCTTTAAATTTAAAAAAAATGTATTTAATCAAATAACGTTTTGTTTAACTCAGGATTCGCATTGTGAATGGATTGAAAACATGCCAAATGTTGTTCTAAATTAGTTAAGCTAATTTAACTCCATTCCATGCTTTTTGAATCAGATCTACAGTGGACAGGATTCACTGAATTATTCTGATTATGATCAACCACTTTTGTTTTGTCTTTTGTTTTTTTGCATGTATATAGTTCCTTAGCTTAATCACTTTTATCTTCACTTTGCTTAGTAGTTTAGTTAAATTTCACTAGCCTAGTAGAGAGGATTTGTTAATCGAAATATAGTGTTAATTCAGATAAACAGCATTATATAGTAATGTTCTCTGGATGTTCATTCTATTTCTGTTATTAAATTCTTGGAACTTGAAATAGTTGTCACCCCTTTATTCTATGTGTGTGCAGGGTTTGCTGTTAAAAGATCGCTAGTGCTCAAATTCATCCCTTTCAACCATTGTCCTGATATCAGCTTAAGAGCTGATTATCACCAGACAATACTTAACAGACAGAGAGTTATTTATTAAACATTATATAACTTTAAACAGTGTATAATTGCACAACAATCTAAGCTGTGGTTTTTTAGAAACAGTCAACAATCCTATAAAGGTGAATTATGGGGTGACAGGCCAATGAGTGAAGAAGTCTTTAAAGTTTAAAATGTGTCTCTAGATGATTGTATGCTTCTCAGAAAACAGAGATTTTCTAGACTTCTGAAGATTTTCTGGTGATTTGAATTAAAGATGAAAACTGATAAAAAGTGGGAAATGTTTAAAAAGATTGAAATCTCTAAATACAAAAATCTACAACAGAGCTGTTCTGAATGAGCTAAATGCTTAGATATTCAAATGGCTGAAATAGTCCAAAGTACGAAAGAAGTGGTGAAAGGCACCAAACACATCCAGAGGAAACTATAATAATGAAGAACAAAGAGGATGACAATATTGCTGAATCAGCATTACACAATCAAGACATCTGGACTCACCGAGCCTTTCTGCAGTTCCTCACAGCTGGAATCAGTCTGAGTCGCCCTGCTTCTGATGTGTTGTACTTCTCCAGGTCCAATTCATCCAGAACCTCCTCTGACATCTGTAGCATGTAGGCCAGAGCTGAGCACTGGATCTCTGAGAGCTTCTCTGATCTGGTCTCTGATTTTAGGAACTGTTGGATCTCCAGATAAACTGAGAGGTCCTTCATCTCCACCAGACATTGAAAGATGTTGATGCTCCTGTCTGGAGAGACATCATCAGTGTTCATCTCCTTCAGATTGGTGATGACTCTCTGGATGGTTTCTGGACTGTTCTCTGTCAGACCCAGCAGGCCTCCTAAGAGTCTTTGATTGGACTCCACAGAGAGGCCATGAAGGAAGCGAACAAACATATCCAGGTGGCCATTTTTACTTCTGAGGGATTTCTCCATGATTCTCTTCAGAAAGTCATCCAGAGATATTTCCCTGATTCTCATCCAAAAATAATTCGAAGAAAAGAAATTAATGTCTTCTTCCAGGAAGTTCTCCATCACCTTTGTGTTCCTGCTGGTGAAACAGTGGAACATGTAGACTGCAGCCAGAAACTCCTGAATGGTCAGATGAACAAAGCAGTAGACTGATTTTTGGAAGATCACATCCTCTCTTTTGAAGATCTCTGTACAAACTCCTGAGTACACCGAGGCCTCTGTGACATCCAGACCACACTGCTCCAGGTCTTCTGGGTAGAACATGATGTTTCCTTTCTCCAGATGTTCAAACGCCAGCCTCCCCAGCTTCAGAAGAACTTCCCTGTCAGCCTCCATCAGCTCCTCTGGACTCCTCACACATCCTTCTTGGTACTTCTTCTTCTTTCTCTTCGTCTGAACCAGCAGGAAGTGTGAGTACATGTCAGTCATGGTCTTGGGCAGCTCTCCTCTCTGCTCTGTGTTGAACATGTTCTCCAGAACCGTAGCAGTGATCCAGCAGAACACTGGGATTGCACACATGATGTGGAGGCTTCTGGACATGTTGATGTGGGAGATGATTCTGCTGGACAGCCCTTCATCACTGAACCTCCTCCTAAAGTACTCTTCCTTCTGGGCATCGGTGAAGCCTCGCACTTCTGTTACCCTGACAACAAATGAAGGAGGGATCTGATTGGCCGCTGCAGGTCGGGAAGTTATCCAGACAAGAGCTGAGGGAAGCAGGTTCCCCTTGATGAGGTTTGTCAGCAGAACGTTGACTGATGACTTTTGTGTGACATCAGAAACAAGCTGACTGTCATCAAAGTCCAGAGAAAGTCTGCTTTCATCCAGGCCGTCAAAGATGAAGAGAGGTTTGCAGACAGCCAGCTTCTCTGCTGGGAGCTTCTGAAGTGTTGGATGGAAAACATGGAGCAGTGTGAGAAGACTGTGCTGCTCATCTCTGATCAAGTTCAGCTCCCTGAATGAAAGCAGAACCAACAAACTGACATCTTGGTTTTCCAAGCCCTCTGCCCAGTCCAGAGTGAACTTCTGCACTGAGAAGGTTTTTCCAACACCAGCAACGCCGTTGGTCAGAACCACTCTGATGGGCCCATGTTGGTCAGGTAAGGCTTTAAAGATGTCGTGGCACCTGATTATGAAGTCATGAAGGTTTTGGATCTTGGACGCTCTCTCCAGCTGCTTCACCTCATGTTGGGTATTAACTTCTTCACTCTGTCCCTCTGTGATGTAGAGATCAGTATAGATCATGTTGAAGAGGGTTCTACTTCCTGGTTCATCACTTCCTTCAGTCACACATTGACATCTCCTCCTCAGACTGATCTTATGTTCCTCTAAAATCTCCTGCAGACCAACATCTCCTGAAACAAAGAAGAAAAGACCACTGAAGAAAAAAAACATGATTTTGTCACTAAATTGGAACAGAAACCTCTGCAGCCACTGAATAAAGGTTTCTGTCACTCTTGACATGAAAGATGACCTAGCAGTTTGAGATGCAATGTTATATTCATTTCTGATTTACCAATGACTTCCCAATTAAAGACAACACAAGTCATTTAATTTCATTAAATATTCTTTATTCCCTGCAAGTGAAAATACAGTATTTTTAACTATTTTGTTCAAATAAAATAAAATGTTGACACCTCACCCACTGATGCTCCAGCAGTTATATTTCAAAATGTGATATCTGCAGCTCCATTTTTAGGTACTCCTTTTGGATTACACGTTTCTATGTTTTCTTGTAAGCACACCTTGTACATTTTTTTTACAGGGAGCTTCATGGACAGATATTTTACTTTCAGTTGCCTTTCCACTTTTCTTCTAGTGTTGCAAATCGGAACAACACATACACAACACCTGCCAGGGAGAACAGCCATTTCCTAAAAGGTTCATGGCTGCTGTAAAACTTGACAGATTTTTTACTTCCACAGCATATGTATATGATGTTGTATTCTGTTCTATTTTCGGTCCACTTCCCTTCCTGGCACCAATGTTCGCAAGCTGTTGCTCTTTTGCCCAATGTTCCTCAACATTTTGTTCCCCAAGCCTGGAAAATGGCAACCATTATTCTGGTGCCTAAAACAGCTCATGCAAAGTCATTAAACGAGTTTAGACCAAGTCCCCTCACTTCTCTATTAAGCAAATGAACGGAGTGTCTAGTGAGCAGGGAACTCGCAATGCAAACAACAAAGCTCATGGACCCATGCAATTCACATATGGAGCCACACGAGGTGTGCAAGATGCCACTCTTACTCTTTTGGATAAAATATTGTGTCATCCAATTAAAACTTATGTTCATGTACTTTTTATGGACTTCTCCAAACTTAATACGGTCCAGCCCCATCTTCTCCTGAGATGCTTATGTAACCTGAACGTCAGCAGCAACCTCATTTTGTTACTTAGGGAGTTTTTGAGAGAGAGACCCAAACGTGTGTGTGTTAATACAGTCTGTTACAGTGTGTTGACAGTCTTGTCCTGAACACCAGCGTTCCACAGGGGTGTGTGTTATCACCTCTCCTATTCTCCCTGTACACAAATGAGTTCCAAAGTAACAGCAAAGATTAAGTATTCCAATGACATGGCCCTGGTTGCTGGCTGGCAGGATCCTTGCTGTCCCTCTTACTCCCAACATATTGACCAAATTACCACCTGGTTCGAGGATAGCTTCCTTGACCTTAATGATTTTCACAATTTTCTGGAGTGTAAATAATTGATAACAGAAAGTCTTTTGAACACGTGAATTTCGAAATCCCAACTAAAGAAGTGGAATTGGTTTAACAGAGACGATAGAAGGAACCTCTTATTTTAGATTTTCAGTCTTACCTGGTGCACAGTTGCTCTGATTAGCTGGCAGAAATCCAGCTTCTGTTCTGGGTCTTTCTCCACACTGAGGGCAGGAAGAGGATCCTGATGAAGCAGACTGGACCCAGTATGACATGCATGGTCTGCAGAACCTGTGTCCACAGCTGGTAGAGGCTGGATCTGTCAGGACATTCTGACACATAGCACAGCAGGACAGCTGCTCCTCCACACAAACACTGCTCATCTTCCTCCATCTGTGAAGACATTTCTGCATCACTCAAACAGTTCACTACCAACAGGGTCTTACTGAAGCTGAAGATGTTCGTGAAGGTACAATACAAACAACTGATCAAAAGCGGGGTCTGAACAGAACCTTAGAACATTGATACGGTCTGGTTTGAAGTATTTCATTTTATTGTATTTGCTATCATGATTGATCTTTCTTTTTTCGTTTTTGTTCATTAGAGATATTTTCTATGACAATAGTTATTATTCTGTTTGTGCCCAAGTAGAAAATTGCCTCCACCAGAGGCTTGAAGAGACCAAAAACTGACTAAAACCTAGATTCAAGAGCAGAAAGTTGGACCTTTCTTTATTGGTGTAACACAAGGAAACAGGACTCAGCCTCAGGTTGCATTTATCTTGGCACTTTAGAAAAAGCATTTCTGTGACAGCGCTTTGCTTGGACCTGTTAGAAGTGCTAACAAGTTATTTAAAGTTCAGTGGTCTCATTTATAAAGCTTGCGTATGCACAAATGCACAGATCACATTCTCTTCACTTCTTGCTCTTGACTCGCACATGGACCAATAAAAACATAATGTCCATGCAGACCAATCAAAATCTGTATTCACTCCTCACTCCAATGTGATCTATAAAATGCAATTTGAAAGGCATGCAATTCGTAAAACTCAATCTGAAAAAGAGAAAATTGAAAAAATTTAATCTGAACAAACAATGAAATAAAAAAAAATCTGAAAAACAGTAAAGTTACTCTCAAAACCTTGTTTGATTAAGAAGTTTTTCAAAGACAAATTTCTGGATTGCATTTTCTTCAGATTTCCATTTACAAAATGTTTTTTTTTTCTTTTCAAATTTCCATTTAAACGTGTTCTTTGCTTGCAACAATAATGGAACAAAATTCACTCCAGAGTTTATAAGCTTTACTACAAACAAAACAACAGCTTTCCTGGTTGTCGCCATGTTGGAATCCTAACCTTTTTTGTTTTGTTTTTCTTATTTTAGAATCCTGACTTCTCTGACTGTGTTAACTGGAACGCTTTTTACTCGGGTTTACCCCATACCAGCTCCTAAATTTTGATTTCCGAGACAAATGGAATGCAACGTTCGTCTCCAACCTGACCTTTACCTTTTGTCTGCAGCTTTCTGATGTATGTGGAATGAGCGATGTGATTGGTAGAATGTGATGGTGGGAGCAAGTAGTGCTTGTGCTTCTAGAAATGTCCCAATATAACTGTATGTTATTGTTCCAACTCCCACAGACACCAGAACTCTGAGGAACCTGGGACCTGCTGGAACTTCAGGAAGACACAAAGGAAGCCATTTTTTTCCTCCACAGTTTGTTCTGTTCTCTCAAAGCCCAGTTTAGGTCATAAATGAACAAAGAACTAAAATTATTTTAAAACCTTGTTTTTGTCTCCCTGCATTAATCTCTAACCAGAAATCAAAGTTCAAACCCAGGTTAGTCTCCAGAGAGTCACATCCTTCAGTTAGAAACTAGTTTCTTACGCTGAGTCTGAGGGTCCAGGTTCTTTACTGAAGAAAGGAGGGTCTACTTTGGACTGGTCACTGCTCATAGATGGACAACTGGATCCTGGAGGTTCTCCCCTTTGTCTGTGGTTCTGACCTCTGAAACACCAACATGTTGTTATTCAGATCTCATCAATCAGTGATAAACTCAGAAGAAGCTCTGAACACAAACTGCTGCAGAGAAGCAGAAGGTTTCAAGATCCAGAGTGAAACATTCAGACTGATCTGTTAGACTTAACTGAATATTATCTTAATAACTGGGTTCTACTGGTGCGGATCACATGTGTCCAACCAACACCTGCAGGAGAACAGGCTCGTGTCACAGTTTTTGATGGAGCTAATGAAATCAGATTTGTATGAATTATTCTGCAAAGTACTTCTATAGTATACACTAATACTACAAAGCCCAGAATGTTCTGTACCCGGTCCCATTGACCAGACCTAGTCTGAGAAGGTGGGAAGTAGAGTACCTGCTCCCTGGTATCAGAGCCAATGTCACAATTTGGGTTTTTGTTGTTGGTTTAGTTTTGTACTTCTTTTTATTTTACCGGTTCAGTCAGCTCAGTTCACCTGCCAGTAGTCAGCCAGCTCACTTCCTCCTCTAGCCACCACCCTTCCTCTGATCAATCTCACCTGCCTCCTGTAATCAGCCTTCACTCTGGTTCACCTGTTCACCTCACTATTTATACCTGCTTCAGTTACCTGCTCAACGCCAGATCATTTCCAAACCAATTGGTGAGTCTAGTCCGGTGTCCTGTTTCTTGTTGACTTGTTGACCTGTTGATCTGATCCAATTTAGCCTATGGATTTTCTGAGCCAGCCTGACCCCTGATTAACCTGTTTTTTCCCACCTGATTGGACTGTCTATCTGTGTTATCTGACCACTGCTTGTATTGACTGCCTGCCTGCTTTTGCCTGACCCGCGCCTGTTCGGACTGCCTGTTTTCGTTGCCTGATCCGATTCTGTTGCTGGACTGTCTGAGTTAGCCTGTCTCCTGTTTTTGTATATAGTTTCGTCCGTGACTGCTTTTTGTTCTTTTTGGTTATTGGACGCAGTCGTCCCGTTTTTGGCTTGATGCCCGTTTTTGTTTTTGCATTCTGTTAATAAATTATCTTTTACCTAACCTCCGCTTGTCTGGCTGAATACTGGGTCCATCTGTCCCTGTTTATGACAGCCAAAGCTGTTAATCTGGTATGAGGAGCTGATTTGGTCGTCATTAAAGAACATAACATGTGAATGGATCATAACACAGAGCATTAGAGCAACTGACACAACCCAAGTCCTCCTGTGCTGCTTTTTACCTGTTGACCTTTTTGTTCTGAGTTACAGACCCCAGTGGGCATGGCCGGGTCGTCACATCGTTGTTCCGGTATATGAAGTGGGCCCGGAGATTCCGGCATAATTTGGTATTGATCCATTACCAAGTAAATACAGGGCTAGTGTTACAGATACTTACTGATATTTAAAATTGGTATATCATCAAATTCCTGACATTTAGGTATTTTTTGTGATTTTACCTTTGGATGAATTTCTTTAAAACCTAAAACATCATGTAAAGTCTCTGTGGAGTCTCACGGATCAGTTAGAAACTGATTTCTTACTCTGTGACTGAGAGTCCAGGTGCTTTAATGAAGTCTGGAAGGAAATCTTGGGACCGGTCACTTCTCAGAGATGGACAGCTGGATCCTGAAGGTTCTGCTCTGTCCTCCTTTAGATCACAACCTTCCATCTTCTGAACTTCACACAGTCTGCGAGAGAAACCAGAACTTGCTATTTCCCAGTGATTCAGGTCCAGTAACTGTCCGGGGTCCTCCCACAATCCGCAGACACAAAACCCACTGAGGAAAACCAGAAGTTAACACTCACTCTGATCCAAATTCTTCTCTATATCCTGTTTTCTCATAAATGGACTCTGAACCTTTTTCTCGTGATCGGATACCTGACTTCAGCAGACTCACCTGAGGCTCTGCCCCCTGTCAGTGTACATTTTCCTATGCTTAAACATCTTTCATTTCTTCTCTGTATCAACAGTAAACTGAGTTGTAAAACACTGAGGTCATTTTTAAACTTGTGTGTTTTTAAGTTTGGAGGCGAATGCTGTCACTTCATCTTTCTCTCCTTTTTCTCTGAGGGAAACATCCACCTTCATGCTGCCAACCATACCCATTTAAGATCCAATTCATCTTTATTATCCCAGGGGGAAATCCATTTTACAGCCGGCAGTAAAGACTTCCGAAGAAACCCAATACACTCTCAACATTCATACAGTTAAATATTACAGTTTAAAAAAATGTAAAACTGATGGTATGGGTGACTTTCTGAACCAGTTAGTTGTGCATGACGACAGGGTATATCTGCAGCCTGATGGGAGTGAAAGAACGGCCAACCTTGTTCGATGACTCGGACGGATCCAGCTTTAATCAGTAACCTCACCTCATACAGTTTACTGCGTTCCTAAATGCCATAATGTAACCGTATCTTTACAACACTCCAAAGTTAAGTCCTCTGTTTGACACCAAGTGTTCTGAACCAGCAGATCAAAATATAAGAACAGATTCTACAAAACAATATTAAAACATTTCCATGGGAGTTGTATCAACATTAGAACAAAGCTTCCAGTAAAAGTACATGAGGTGGTGCACTGTTTTACACACAAAGTCACTGTAGAGTTTGTCACGTGTCATAAAGTGCTTCACATGAAGGCTAAACTCCACAAAACACACCGCAATGTACAATATAGAAAACAGAACCCCATACGACCATAGTGCAGATCACAATAGCTCAAGTCTAACTAAAAGCTTGTTATAGTAAAAATATCTTTACCTGCTTTTTGAAAGTATCTACTAAGTCCAAACTCTGCATGGAGCAAATACAACTTAGACTCGATTGGCAGCCAGTGTAGCGACTTTCAAACAGGGATTATATGTGTCCTTCTGTTTGAGCGAGCCAGTCGTCTCCCAGCAGAATGTTGGACAACCTGAATTGCCTTTATCGCATCGCTGTGACACAATCTGCCTTCAAATCTGGCCTTCAAAGGATAAAAAAATTATTAAACAAAGCACAAAACAATACAGAACAATAAAATGAAACACTAGTATACAAACTCTCGTGAAGTATTGCAAGTTAGGGGGCATGCAAAAATGATGAAAGAAAGCCATACAATGAGAGACTGAGAACAAAAAGTTAATAGAAATCTGTCGTGAGAGGATTTTCACTGTATTCCGATGTTTAACTTTGAATGGTACGTTTTAAATTTGTTAATAAAATAGAGGAAGGAGGGTTTATTACCTCTCCATTTACTGCAGTAAATATGGCATTTAGCTAAGAGAACAATAATATTCATGGCATCAGAGAAAGCTGGATTTAAGTTGTCCACATAACATAAAATGACATCAATATCAAACAAAGGAATGTTAAGTTTGAAATAAAGCCAGTTCCTAATGTCTGTCCAAAAACTTTATCAATACTGACATGAAAAGAACTAATGTTCCGTGGATTCACCTGCTGGCTTACAAAAATATGCATAGGTAAACATCAAATTCAAATCTTTCAAGAAATAAGGCTACAGGATGTATTTTATTTTTGATTTTGAAATGGTTATTCTGGAAGTTATGTGCTTTTCCAAAAAAAAAAACCTGACATAAAAGCTCCGCTAAGGGAGAAAAAGAGGGCTTTCAGGTCCAGAAAGAAAGAAGATCAGAGAGGTATACAGAAAAAGCTGAGGAGGAAGATCAGAGAAGGAGCAAAACAGCTAAAGGAAGAAAATGGAGGTGCAGCTGCAAGACAACAACATCAGTGATGTTTGGAAAAGCCTGAAAACAATTTCAGGTCATAAACTGAACACCCAGGCTTTAGGTGACTAGATTGGTGAGGTTTGACCAGCCAACCTCTCCAACTCAGTTTGACATGCTGCAAACACCCTCATCCTGGACGTCTGCCCATTCTTCTTGTTCATCTTTCAGCTCTCATCACCCCAGCTGCTGTTAGACTTCATAATCTCTGCTGCTCGCATCAGTCTCAATAAGTGTTTACAACATGCTAATGCTTGCATGGGTTCAGATCTGATCATGAATCGTTTACACTGTCTCTCAGATGCTATGGGGCACTTGCACACGTCTTATCCATCCATCCATCAATCCATCCATCCATCCATCAATCCATGCATTTTCTATCCGTTGTGGGGTCGCGAGAGGTGCTGGTGCCTATCTCCAGCTGTCAATGGGCGAGAGGTGGGGTACACCCTGGACAGGTCAGCAGTCTATCGCAGGCACACGTCTTAGCTACTTAGAAATGCTGCTGTACTATCATGCATATTGCATTTTATTTCATATGGTTTTGTAAATAGGCTGGTGTTTCTACATGGTTACTTATATTTCATTTTTTTTACCTGAGTATACCTTATTATCAATAATTGTACTTATCCTAGGATTTATTTTTAGTTCTATATTGGCTTTCTGATAAGCTCATTCTTCGTTACTTTAGAACTACAAATTGTGTGTAACGCTGTGTCAGGGTTCAGTTTTTTGCCTGCCTCACCCTGGACAGTTCTAGAGTCTTCCGCCTCCCATCCAGCCCAGTTCTCCCTCCACGCCTGATCACTACCACCTGCCATCTCCAATCAAGCCTGACTCAGTCCACCTGCCAATCTCCCTACTTAAACCCTCCTCAGTCAGTTCTTTCTCGCCGGATCGTCTGCTCTCGACACCTCTCGACACTCTCCTTCCTGCTGCCACCCTGCAAGCACCAGCCTTCGTCCTTCGTCATTCTACCTTGCACCAGCCTTTTCCCTCGTCCTTTGACCTCCTGCCCTCGTCGTTGGCTTCCCCGCCTGCCTCGGCTCCTTCACATCCGCCTGCGTGGGTTCCTTCACATCCACCTGCCTTGCTTCCAACACCCTCCACCAGCTCCAGTCTGGTACTGCCTTCTGGTTCATCACACCCAGAACTCATTATTCCTCAATAAAACTCTTAAACTTGGCTCTGTGTGTGGCTGAATTTGGGTTCACTAGATCAGACCCTAACACGCTGTCTGTGTCTTTGCCACTGCCACGCTCGAGTTTCCCCATTGTGGAACAATAAAGGAATTTCTTATCAAACAAATTTTATGCTGGATGAAGATTCAATTCAATTTTATTTACATAGCGCCAGTTCACAACACATGTCATCTCAAGGCACTTTACAAAGCCAAATTCAATCAAATCATTCAGACAGATTGGTCAAAAAGTTTCCTATTTAAGGAAACCCAGCAGATTGCATTGATTCTTGACAAGCAGATAACCTGAGTAAATACAAAAAGAAGTTTTCCTATTATCATTTTATTCAATTATAGAAAAAGTGATCCAAACCAACTTGGCCCTATGGCAAAAATTAATTGAATAACCTAAGAACTAGTTGCGACAGGCTTAGCAGCAACTACTCACATCAAGAGTTTGTGATAACTGGCAATTTTGCTTGAGTTTATGTCTCTTGGAAAGGTTCACTGCTTCTGCAGGTTCTCCAGTTGTGGATTATGGCGCTCACTTTGGTTTCCTTGGTGTCCCCCAATCTTATAAATTACTTTATAACCCTTTGCAGACTGATATATATGAAGGCCTTTTCATCTGTGTTGAATTTTGTTTAAATGATGTGTTGCTTTTTGAGATCTCTCACCTGTCAGAAAGGTTCTATTTAAATAATTTAATATATATATAGAGCACAAAATAGGAAACAGAGGTTATTGTTTCTTGTTTCTGACTTCAAACTCCAGTCATCAGTCTGTCAAGCTCCTGAAGTTCGCGGACGACACCACTCTCATCGGACTTATTACTGATGGTGACGAGCCCGCCTACAGGTGGGAGGCTGACCATCTGGTGACCTGGTGCAGGGAGAACAACCTGGAGCTCAACGCTGTAAAAACAGTGGAGATGGTTGTGGACTTCAGGAAAAACTCAGCCCCAGCTACCCCCATCACCCTCTGTGACTCCACCATTGACACTGTGGAGTCTTTCCGCTTCCTGGGAACTATCATCTCCCAGGACCTAAAGTGGGAGCTGAACATCAACTCCCTCACCAAGAAAGCCCTGCAGAGGATGTACTTCCTGCGGCATCTGAAGAAATTCAACCTGCCGAGGACAATGATGGTGCACTTCTACTCCTCCATCATTGAGTCCATCCTCACCTCCTCCATCACCATCTGGTACGCTGGTGCCACCGCTAAGGACAAGAGCAGACTGCAGCGTGTCATCAGGTCTGCAGAGAAGGTGATTGGCTGCAATCTTCCATCTCTCCAGGACCTGTACGCCTCCAGGACTCTGAGGCGTGCAGGGAAGATTGTGGCTGATCCCTTCACCCCAGTCATAGACTATTTCAGTCCATTCCCTCTGGCAGGAGGCTGCAGTCCATCAGGACCAAAACCTCCCGCCACAAGAACAGTTTCTTCCCATCTGCTACCGGCCTTATGAACAAGGCCAAGAGCCGCCCGTGAAACTGGACACTGCCTCTCTCCCCCCTTCAGGACTTACAAGCTTCTGCGTTACATTAACACACAGTTTACTGTGTATATAGCTTCTGTATATATATCCTTTTTACTTTTTATTTTACTGTATTCTTATTTTTTGTCTGCACCATCAACACCAAGTCAAATTCCTTGTAAGTGCAAACCTACTTGGCGATTAAACTTGATTCTGATTCTGAAACTAATTTTCTCACAATGTCTGTAAGTCCAGGATGGACTTGTTTCCTTTGGTGCCGAAGAACAAGCAGAATCTTTGCCGGAGAAAGATGATCTCTGGGACCTCTTTGGGCTCAACAATGAAACAATTGTGGAAGTTAGGATGAAATGTAGGAAACTCAGCTGGAGAACCGATGACAGTCATGGGTCATGACCTCTTGATTTACTACTAAAGCCTTCATGGGTGTTTCCCCTGGCTGGACTATCTGCAGGAAAGGAACCAGATGACATTTCTTCTTTCAGACAGTTTGACCTGAAAATCTGGACCTAAACTGGGTCAGGTTCTGCATTTTTAGCCCTTTCAGCTTATCACAGTGAAGAGTTAGCCCTGATGTCAGAGAATTGACTAAAGAAAAAAATGAAGACGGAGCTCAAATTGTTCCTTCAACCTTCTTCCACATTGAAGAAAGACACCTGATGGAACCTGTGAATGATGCATGGAGAACATTAGAAATGACAGAGGTCAGGATTTTTTCTTCATTTCAGCAAATACTATTTAAAGCAAACACTGAAACAGTTCATATATATATATATATATATATATATATATATATATATATATATATATACAGTGTTGGGGAGTAACGGATTACATGTAACGACGTTCCGTAATTTAATTACAAAAAAAGAGTAACTGTAATTCGTTACAGTTACAATGAGAAAATATGTAATTCAGTTACAGTTACTTCCGAAAATATTAAGAATTACATTTTAGTTACATTTTTTAAAAAATATAAAGAAAAACCTTTGCGAAATATGTAATGATATTTTTATTGCTTCGCGCCCTGTATCGCCGTTTCCCGCTACGGCTCCTTGTCTCTATCACTCTGATGATCCATCCTGTGCTGGTGGAGCCTTCTGAAAGAACAGCAAGCGAGCGGACGTTTCACGGTTTTATTTGGCTTCATTTTAAGGAAGAGAAAGATGCAACAAGGCGCTTTGCAATCATGCAGTCTCTTGTTATTCACACACAACAATAAACCGTGAGAGCCGACGTGTGTTGTGGAACTGCAAAACTTTGTCTTAAAGGTATACTATGCAACCGGGGTTGATTTTCCAGCGAGGCTCCCCCCAGAGGGCGAAAGTAAAAGTGTACTGTCGTAAATCAGCTGTTCCCTGGTTTCTCCGGCAAGCCAGGCGCGGTTGTTTTGAGCTTAGACAGGCGAACGCAACGAATACAAAAGTCGAAAACACGGCAGTACAAACAATGACTAACACAGTGAAAGTAAGAACATGCACACAGAGAGAGAGAAAAACCATTCCAATGCAGTGTTTCCCCTAGGAATTTGCTTAGCGGACGACCGGCGGAGCGGGAGGGAGAGAGACAAGCTTTGCGCGACCGGCGGAGCGGGCGTGAGACAAGCTTTGCGCCACCGGAGCGGCGAGGCGGGCGGGAGACAAGCTTTGCGTCCCCGAGCGGCGAGGTGGAGCGGGCGGGAGACAAGCTTTGCGACCCCGAGCGGCGAGGTGGAGCGGGCGGGAGACAAGCTTTGCGCCACCGGAGCGTCAAGGCGGGCGGGAGACAAGCTTTGCGTCCCCGAGCGGCGAGGCGGGCGGCAGACAAGCTTTGCGTCCCCGAGCGGCGAGGCGAGCGGCAGACAAGCTTTGCGTGCATATCGAGTTAGTTTTTTTTTTTTTTTGGAATGTTTGCGAGGCAGTAGCGTGAGGGAAACCCTACAATGTTACTTACAGTCGCATCAGCAGAAACGCGAGGTCCGCGTCAGCCTTGGAGCCTTCTTTTCTTTTAGCTCTCGCCATTCGGAAAAAGCTTGCCCGATGTTCACCCGTGTACGACTCCTCTCTCTGTCCAGAGCCATTTTCCTCTTTCTTGCCTGCTCCAACATGGGCTTTCGCTGTTTTCTCGCTGGTTCCGCCATGATAACTGCACAAATATCTCCACTGCGCTAGCAACGAGCAAGCCTTTCACTGGGGGCGTGTAGCAGTTCTCGCCGTAAAGCAAGACCGACTCTCGCGATGCACACGAGATTTTGAGCCTGTGGGCGCGGGCCGAGGCCTCCTGCAATTGCAAGTGCGGTATTTCCCCCACAGACCACCAGGGTGACCGAGAAAACCTTTATTCGACCTGGAATGACTCATTTAATCATCCAAAACGATATGGAACATATTAATTAACTGAAAAATGTTGCATAGTATGCCTTTAAGCGGAAAATCAAACGCGCGTCTACACAGCTCAGCGTTCACAGTGTTGCGTTCGTGAGCGTCGGAAAGCTATGGTGCATTCAGGAGCATGGGACATTTCAGTTTTACAACGAAAAAGGCAGAAAACGGAACAGAACTTAACTCATACAATAATGTATTTATCCAGAAACGGTGTGGGCTTTCTTACAATACTGAATGCTCTATAATTGTATTTCTGTTATTTTTGATTATGCACATCTGCTAGCTTTTTATTCTAAAAATCTATAATATTACAGAAGCAAATTATCAAAGTTTTTCAAAGCCTGTTTAAAAGCTCCAAATGGGGCTTAAGATCATACAGCAACAATTGTGCTGTCATTGTTTTACAGGGCAGAATTTGCATTTGCTGACTCTTGTCCTTTAACTACTGATGGATACAGGAATAGAGTCATACAAGTGTCAATTCCTCTGAGATAGCAGGGGATGCAATTTTTGGCACGGAGTTGCCGAAAAATCCATCCTCCTTGTTTTAAACTTAAAAATCGTCACACACGCACACACTTGTGGACATCCTGTGATTGCCTGTCTGCAGTACCCTTTCAGCTTAGTGCTTTTTTAAGGTTCACATTCAGTTCTCAAAAATTAAATGTTGAACATGGGTCAATACTCATTAAAACCTTAAAGTAATCAAAAAGTAATCAAAAGTAATTATTTACATTACTTTTTTAAAGTAATCGAAAAAGTTACACTACAATTACATTTTAAACAAAGTAACTTGTAACTGTAACGGATTACATTTTTAAAGTAACTTACCCAACACTGTATATATATATATATATACAGTATATATATATATATATATATATATATATATATATATATATATATATATATATATATATGGGCTGTTAGGTTAATTGGCTTCTCCAAATTGTCCTTAGGTGTGAATGGTTGTTTGTCCTGTTTGTCTATGTGTTGCCCTGCGACAGACTGGCGACCTGTCCAGGGTGTACCCCGCCTCTCACCCGGTGAACGCTGGAGATAGGCACCAGCACCCCCCGCGACCCCATGAGGGATTAAGCAGTTTGGAAAATGGATGGATGGATGGATATATGGTTGATTAACTTTAATTAAATGGTTTATCTGAACATTTGTTCTGGCGTTTACCCAGACCCAGAAAAACTGGATTTCAAACATCTTTTCCCTCTACAATTCTACGAGACACAAGAGTTTGAAAATGTAGTCGCCGTGAAAAACAGACACAGTTACGGAGCAGGATCCTAAAGGGTCCAGTCTGCAGCGCTGGACTCGATTAGATAAAGATCGCTGACCTTCTCTCTGAAGGTTCTATGCTGACTTTATGAAGAACCTTGGACCCTGAGGATCTCAGGCTGGATCTTCCTGTGCTTGTTCTGGACCTGTTGCCTTGACTCCTGCAAAGAGGACATTGTTTGAAACTCACACTGTGATTGGTTCCCTGATAAAGCTATATTAACACACACTGCTGTTAAAGAACCCGTAATAACCGAACGTGAGGTTCTATCTATCTATCTATCTATCTATCTATCTATCTATCTATCTATCTATCTATCTATCTATCTATCTATCTATCTATCTATCCATCCATCCATCCATCCATCCATCCATCCATCCATCCATCCATCCATCCATCCATCCATCCATCCATCCATCCATCCACCTACCTACCTCACCTCACCCCCTTATAGATTTCCTTTTGAGCATTGCATAAGACGGATTCCAATTAATCGTATGCAACAACAATTGCAAAATTTACTTCACTTTTATGGAACCAACTGTGAATAAACAACTTAAACAGAAAAGCAATTATCCTAATGGCACAATCCATTTTTTGAGGTTTGCCAACAACATCTGACAATGTAGGAGGCATTAAATTAGACAAAAAAGTGTATAGTGCAGTTTTACAATGTAATAAAAGCTCATTAACTTTATGAAAACGTCATAACTGAAAAATATTTTTTGCACACTTCTTTTGTATTTATTTTTGTCCCAGTTAAAAGCTTCACGTTGTCAAACTATTTTTTACATCAGACAAAGATGACCTGAATGAATACAAAATTACGTTTTCAAATGATGATTTCAATTATAAGCGGTTCAAACCAACCTGGCCCTTGTGAAAAAGTGATCACCTCTCTTAATGATCATCCACTAGTGACTCCTGCTTCCGCCTACAGTTCACAGTGGTGTTTAATGGGAGCAGCCACATATGTATAATATGCTGTCTCATCGTGGCATACTGGTGTATGTTGTATTGGAACTTAAGTTTGTCCTTCTCATCACTAGATGTCAGTATAAAACTACTTTAGAAGACACCAATCTTCTTTGCCTTTTCCAACTTTTATGTGTTTTTCCAGATATTTCACAAGTATTAGAAAGTCGGCAGTATTAGTATGATAAACAGCCAAACATATTTTCAACTAGCTTCAATTTTACTGACTATGATGTGACAAAACAAGCCAGTCCATTTAATGTCCTTTATTGGATTATGTGCTCCATGAAACATAAAAAATACATTTGTTTCACAGCAAGCTGCAAACAATAAGTTCTTCAAGCTAACTACACCCAGCAGTGTTGTACCATCCTGGCACTGTTTATTGCGCTGGATGTAATTCCCTTCAACCCCGGTTGACATTCCTATGTCAGGGCGGGTTTAGGGCGTGTTCCTGGGCCGTGGCCGCTTCCAAAGGCGTTCCTCCCGGCGATTGGACCGGCGGCGTCCCGTAAAAGGAGTCAAAGTGCTTCATTGTACACGTAGGGTGTCTGTCAAAAGTGCATCTGGCAAGAAGGAAGAGATGACCCGGGAGTCAGAGGCTGTGGCTGGACAGCAGCGTGGTCACTCAGAGTTAAATGGGGACCCCATTGGATGACACCGGGACCAGTCAGTGTGCAGGTTTTGTGATTGGAGGCACAGCCTTTCCGGGGCGGAGCCCATGAATTTTTAGGCCCGCAGAGTGTGTGCGCTCTCTGGGGTGGGCGGATCGTTAGCTGTGACAGCGACGCTCGGAGACTTCCTAACAAAGCTGTCAGAAAACAAACAACTATCGGTGAGTCCGGCTCAAAAATCAAAACTCAAATTTCCCCCACGCGCATGTAAGCACGCGCTATTCGCGCGGAGGCCGGAGATCGCGTGCGGCCAGCTGGTGCGTTTGCAGCAGTGAAATGACGGTGATTTGGGCTGTGGGATCTCGCGGCGTGCATCACAGCGCAGCGGCCGTGGATGGGTGTAGGTTAGTGCTGCCTTCGGGTGCTGCACGGAAACCTTTACTTTCTGACAGGCGCCGGATAAAGATGCTGTACCTCTGGGCGTGCCCCGCCTTGTTCGGCGACTTTGGTAAAAGTGGCGTTTCTGGCACAGCATAGATGGTTTCGTTTTTCTCAGTGAAAGAGAAAGACACGTTGGAGACTTGCCGGTGAAAGCGAGATTCCCGACGTCGGTACAAAGCAGCACAGTGTAGTTTGAGTTCAGGGCGAAGTTATGCAAGTTGGTAGCCCTCTGGAAACAGTCTAGTCTTTGCAGCCCGTGAGGAGGAACTGTGAACTAAAAAGTTGAAGTATCTGTGACGTGGTGTTGTCCAACTGATGACGTCGCTTCAGGTGTTTTCTGGGGTTTTTAAGTGCAGCGCCGTCTTTGTGTCTGGCGCTGTCTGACGAGCTGGAATCATTGAAAGCTTTTAACTTTACTAAAGCCTTTTGGTGCCACACCAGTAGCGGTTCTTGCATGAATGGCTCCCTGCAAGCTCCTCCTCCTCCTCCTCAAATACGTGCCAGATACAAACCTGTTCCACTAAGCAAAACACAGCACATGCAAATAGTCAGAAATGTTAATGAGCAGGAAATATTGATCTTAAGTTATGATGTTTGATTAACATTTCAGTAACATGTCTGAGATAATTTTTTTTGTTCTGTTTTGAAACATCTGCAGTCACTGTAAAAAAGGCAGTCCAGGTTTGACTGGTGCATATGTTGTCCCTTTGATGTGTGTGAAGTTGGGGATGGTCCTAATGACAAGAAAGCATTGGGAAGTTTTACTTTTTGGAAACAGAATAAATGTTTTAAAAATGTTAACGTTAACCGGTGGGTCCATATTTATAACCCCAAGCGAGTGCATGGGTAACTATGCCTTGATTAGATGTCGTTTTTGGGATGAAGTCTAAATGAATCTGTTTCCATGTTCCAATGTTCTGATAAAAGATTGGTGTTTTTGAATGAACTCCTGTTAGAGTCTTCTGTTGTCCTGCAGCAGTTTAGTCCGGGGGTGAAGTGGTAATATCTCAACATTAGGGACTCCTACTGTTTGGAAAGAGGAGTATGGTGAGGGAGCAAAAAAATAAAAGTAGGAAGGGTTCCATTTAGTTCTTCCGAATCATGTGGACCAAATGTTATTCCACAAGAAGTTTTGTGTCCTGTGGTAAATGAGTGACAGTGTTGACCACTGTGCGTTGATTGTTGGTCAGATTTCTAACAAGGTTCCATTGTCTGGACATAAAAATGAATTGAAAAAAGATTATTGAAAGAATTATTTTGGTAAAAAATTATAGTTTTTGTTGTTTGTTCTTTAGCCTCATGGTCGCCCTGACAGAGAGCCATAATTGCAGTTGTGCCAGACATGTGTTTATAATGGTAGACATTTTTTTTTCTCTCTTTTTCTGAGCAGAGATTAGTTTCACAGGAGTGTTTTTACTCCATACAATACATCAACACAACATCAGCGGCTCTGCTTCTTGTTTAAAACGGGCCAGTTTCCACCTGCAGGACAACATCCCTGCACTATTTATCTAAAGGAATTGATCTAAAGAGGAATTACAGCTGAGAGGATTGTCCCACTCCTCCTCCCTTCCTCACTCCTGCCATCCAGATTACTCCTCCAATCCCCCACCAGCCAGATTACAGACTAGGAAATAAGAGGTGGGACTGATGTGAGGCAGTGAATTCATTATGGACCTGATCCAGTCACATCCCTAAATCACGTTGATGCTCGCTTTGCTGTAAATCCACCGCACTGGTTGGGCTTACTTTGGGGACGAACCCAACAGTTTCTAAATTCATCGGCAGCACAGAGTGGATTTGTGGGATATCCAAAATGAATGTGAGAAGAACGGGCCTGGATAAAACCTGCATGCCCTGGTTTAGTTCCCTCCCCGCAGCCTGTGCAGAGAAATCACCAACGTTGCTGGGGACTGAAGAGTAAACTTATATCACTGCTTAGGCTAAGTCTGGCTCTTATTTTGAAAGTTATGTCTATCAGATGATCAGATGGTACTGCAGTTGATGAACCTTGAAGCATTTCAAAGACATTTTCAATACAGTAAAAAAAAACCCTAAAAAGTAGCTGTGGCTGCATTGCCCAAAGCGTGTTTCATAATAATGAACTGGAACACTGTGGATGCGATACCAGAAATGTCCGTTTACGAGATTGGAGAAAGTCCTGGAAAATGTTTGAATGCATCATTTTTACGTACAGTACCGTGAAAAGGTAGTCACACCTCCTTGAAGTTTTTAACATTACAGCCACTATAACTAGAAATTTAAAACACCTAACATAAATCCAAATATTCTCTGAGAACCTCAGAGGTTTGTCAGAGAACATTGGAGAACAAACAGCATCATAAATACCAAGGAACCCCGCAGACGGGTCAGGGAGAATGTTTAAAGCAGCATTTGGTTCTAAAACAATACTCCTAAGCTTCAAACATGCCAGAGAGCTCTGTTCAGGCCGTTTACTGATAATTGCAAGAGTATGACCAAAATCCAAATCTACCAAGATACCTAAAGGTACAGCCTGGGCAATTAAAGCAATGAACGGAGAAGCAGCCAGGAGCGCTGTGGTGACCACGACAGCTGCAGAGATCCACAGGGCAGTTGTGAGAATGTTAGCTGGAGGACTATCAGTCTTGTATGCCACAAATCTGACCTTTATGTTTGCCTGGGGTGATGCAGGGGAAGAAGGGGCTCTGTTCAGAAATCCTGACCTGCGTGTGGAGGAAATCTAACGCTGCACGTCAGCCGGAATAAACCACCCCCACAGTAACGCATGGTGTCCAATGCATCATGATAGGGGGATGCTTTTCCTCAGCCGGGATGGGGAAGCTGGTCAGCGTTTATGGGACGGTGGGCGGGGCTAAGTGCAGGGCAATATGAGGCAGTTGTTTTACAAAGCATCGTCTCAGGGATCTGAAACCATATGCACTTCCTAGTTCATACGCGACTATATGCTGGACTATCACACCCGATTCTAGTAAACTATACTCAGGTTTGTGATTAAAATGTGATGCAATGTAACCAAATTCAACTGGCATGGATACATCTACCACATCAGAGTCCACAGCCCTGACGTCTGATGTTTCCGCAGGAACATCTGTTTTCTTCTGACTCCTTTTTACTCATTAGTCGACTTTCCAGACCCTGCAGCAGCGCCGCTGTCGCCGTGCTGCCAGCACCTGCTGCGGTTTTCACTGCCCTGGCTATCATTTTGGATTCTTTGGAAACTGCTCTGCATGGTAAACGCAGAATAACCAGCTTCTGGCTTCCATTACCAATGCAACATGCAAAACTAGCCTCAGAATGTTTCCTGTTGGTGTCCTGATTAAAGCAAGCCAGCCTTTGCATGCTGCTCGATAAGGCCGAACACACCCACATACATCCCAGATCGGGTTAATCATCAAACAAGCATGGCTGTTTGGATGCAATGGCTAACTGTAACCTTGAGAAATATATATGTTTTTCTTGTCAGAGGTATATCACTGCTGCTGGTTAGATGTTTAATCATTTTGTTGCAAGCCAGAAATATGGGGGGAGGGGAAATCTATGGTCTCATTCTTGGAGCAACCTGGCTCAAAGGTCCCTTCTTTCCCCAGCGAGTCATTGGTAAATACTGAATTATTTGGACCCTGGGGCCTGACCCAGATGTGGATAAAAAATTGTTTGATTCCTGAAATCTCAATGCAGACCCTTGAGTGAAGCTAAACTGGGTCAGGAGAACCAGTTTACCCACATTCAATCCGCAGGTGTAGTTAGCACCGGTACGTGTGTGAGTTGTTTATACAGCAGAGATGCATGGCTGGTCTTTAATGGGACAAATTAGACTAGAGGCGTCTCTTTGTGTTAAAATCAGGAAACTACTGAGCCTGTGGGATTGTCAGGGCTCAGTGTCATGGACCACTGTTCTCCTAATGCCAGAGAAGTGCTCTGGCATTGGTTCAGACACTCGGCTTCCTTTTTCTAAATGCTGGCAGGTTTTTACATGCGTGTGTTTTAAAAAAAAAAAAACAACAAAAAAAAAACAGAACTTCTGAAATCTAGAGGCGGATGAAAAAAGGCACACAAAGGCTGTGTTCAAACAAAGGAGTTTAGCATGGAAACTGTTGAGTGGATATTTAACGGGAAGATTCTGTACCTGCTCACACCCTCTGTGATGCTTCGTGTTACTTCCTGGGAATCAAAACAGCAATTGACACACACACACACACCTCCCCGCCAAATCTTAGTTACATTTTTACCTGGGTATATGATTGAGTGCAGGACATAAAAAAAAAAAAAAGCTGTAGTCCATACAAATCAGATTTGCATCAGTGTAGCATTTTTAGTTCCATATACATCCTGCTTTTAGTGGATTTGTTAATGTTATTTTTTTTAATCTCTGCTGTTTTTTTTTTAATATAAACAGCTCAGGGCAGGCTTGGTATTCTCTTCCAGGAAGTCCAGCAAAGTAAATAAAAAATGGATTTAAAAGACAGGATGTTAAGAAATGGAGGTCACATCTTTAGATATGCGCTTTTCTTTTTCTCTGCACATTAGTTGTTCTTTGTCTGTTTGTGCCCACTTATACATTTTCTCATATCAACATCATCTGGTCCTGATCAGGCCTAAAAGCGCGGTATCTGTAACCTTAGATAACTTAAACAACATTATGTTGCATCATGTCATTTATTTATATAACTAAATGATCAAATGTAGAAATTAGTTGTTGCTCATAAAACCATGTTTAGTGGCCATAAATTGACGTTATCCTGCTGTGTGTGACATCATCATTCTCCTGTTGCAATACATTTTCCTCTACCGACTCTTTCAGTTCATTGAGGCCTGTAAGAATTTTGCTCTCCACAGTTGTCCTATGGTCCCACCACAGCATTTCAGTCAGGATGATGTCTGGACTTCTGACAACTTCAACAGTCAGTTGGCCTTAGTTCATGTTAGTGCTTTGGTGTACAAAACCAATAATATTGAACATAACGGGTGAGACTGAGCAGAGTCTGACACGGGGCTCTGTCTTACTACACATTGCACTGCTTGACCTCAGGGGGGAAACTATTAGCTGCTGTTATCAATCTGGTTTACATATTTCCCTGTTGAATGTCTGAAGGAGTTGGGGAAGTGCATTAAGATCAACGGAGGCCCTATGTACACAGCAACCATTTTTTGAGGGTTGCCAACAACATCTGACAATGTAGGAGGCATTAAATTTGACAAAAAAGTGTATAGTGCAGTTTTACAATGTAATAAAAGCTCATTAACTTTATGAAAACGTCATAACTGAAAAATATTTTTTGCAGACTTCTTTTGTATTTATTTTTGTCCCAGTTAAAAGCTTCACGTTGTCAAACTATTTTTTACATCAGACAAAGATGACCTGAATGAATCAATCTGGTTTACATATTTCCCTGTTGAATGTCTGAAGGAGTTGGGAAAGTGCATTATGACTGACGGAAGCCCTATGCACACAACAACCATCCAATAAAAACAGGGTTATTTCCTGATCTCTGTGTGAGGAACTCTGGTAGAAATGGTGTGATTTCCCCACCTTGCCACAAGTAGGGGGTATGCGCTTTGAAACTCAACAACATGCGCTTAAAAAGGCACCACCACTAAGTCATACTGCTCATGTGTGACTACAGAGACTGGGGTTCCATCCGAATACCCTTAATAATAGCTCCTAGCTCCTGCCCTTAGCTCCTGTTTAGTAACCTTTCATGGAGTCAACAGTAAAAACGGTATCATGGCGAGGAAAGGAGCTTTGGACTTCTGTGCCGATTTCAGACAGCCTTTAACTCCAACGTCATTACATGACTGAAACGCACATGGATGATGAGAGTCAAATCCCGGTCCACAGCCTTCCGAAAATGAACTACAAAGTGTGCGCTCTGTTCTCTCCAGACATTTACGTTGATTTCCATGAGGCGGGCTGTGTATTTATGTCATGTCACTAAAAGGATTCTGGGATACCTTAAGGCTCATTAGCCCTGCTAAGGGACGTCGCGAGGTTGCTAGGCTAAACTAGCCGTGGGAGGAAGTATACAGGCTACTTTTCCGACCTCCTTCTTTACTGACTGCACTTATGGCGACCGCTGATGCACTTCTGCTTTGGCTAAGGAGTAGAGGTGGGTGGATCGAGCTTAGTATCGATAATATCGATACCAACGCTGGTATTAATATTAAACAATACTCTTTTAAAAAGATCGATCATTTTTATTCACTCCAGCACGCACTGACTGCAGCAGATACACCAAAGTCTCCCTGCCTGTGTTACAGCATTTACTGCTCCTCCCCTCTCGTCACCGTCTTGCACCATACGTGGCTCAGCTCTCTCTCCACTCGACACGCAAAAAACCGCGCTGCTGCTGCTCAGACTCAGAGAAAGAGAGAGACCACGAGAGCAGAAAAAACATGGAGGAGAGGGAAAGAAGTGCCGTTTGGCTATATTTTAATGCCGTAAATGAAACAACGGCAAGCTGTATGGTTTGTAAAAAAGGCAGTTAAATGCAGTGAAAATACAACAAATTTATATAAGCACATGAAAAACCATGAGCAAGAAAACGTCAAGCTACAGAAACGGAGAGAGGAAACGAAACTTCGCTCATTGTCTGGCCCGACAGACCCTCAACCCACAGACAGCCGTCATTGACAGAGGCGTTTCAGACCTCCAGAGAATGTCCAGGTAGATAAGAGTGGTCATCTTCAGCTGCAGTTACTTTAAAAGTAGATATATGTTGTATGTTACTGGAGCCCAGAAGACCTTGAAAGAACCCAGTACATTTATCCCATTGAAGTGTTATCTAAGATGATGATAATCATTTATTTATCCGACGACAGGGAAATTTATAGAATTAAAGCAACAGGCAAGTACACAAAACACAGGCAAAATTACATAAGGATTGCAAGATTTAATTTGAACATTATTCAATTGTAATAATAAAGTAAAAATCACAAAAAGACCAAAAGGTCAACAGTTTCATGATGCATCAAACTTAAATATAACCTGTATTTACTTGGTATCAGATCGATTAAAAATTCCCTCTATTAAGGAGTCCTTAATCAAAAAGGGCAATCGGATGGAGCCAGGGATGTTTTCGACCTCTTCCACTCTGGAACCCAACAGAACTTTTCCATTTTAACCAAAAAACATGTTCAGGTGCATAGTGTCTTGGGTTGTAAAAACCCAAAGTTTAAACATTTTTCTAAAATTTTTCTTTCAAAATGTGCCGACCGTTGAAAACCCCTTTTAAATAGATGCTGGTATGACCAGAGGTTTTTTGACTATATGGAGCATAGACTAAAGGAATGCTGCCTCTTCCCCACTTGTGGACAAAAAGGTAAAAATATTCTGTGCAATAAGCTCTACTTTAGCATGTGTTTATAACATTCCTTTTATTTTGATTTCAATACATGGACTAACAAATGTCAACATAAACTACAAACATTCTGGAGTTTTTTTTTATTGCCATACATTAATAAATGTTGGTTTTCTATTTTATATAAAAGCATAATGATTACAACATATTGATCATGAAAAATTGTGGTGTCAGCATCATGCTGTGGGAATGCTTGTCTTCAGTCGAGACAGGGATGCTGGCCAGAGTTAATGGGAAAGATGAGTGGATTTAAAGTTTGGAGTAATTATACACGTGTTTTCCATTTTAGTTTAAATATTGGTGGTGAAACCGTAAAACTGATGTATTTTTTATCGTTGTTTAATACTATGAGAAAATGTGAGAAGTTACAATAACGTAGTACCTTACCTTCTAAAAATAACTCTTAAGCATTTATATTACGTATAGGTACACAGGCTAAAGCTAACAGCTAGTCACAGTGAGGCTAAAATAAAAGATTTATTCCATCTCAAAAGAGCTGCAATATAAAAAGCAGTGGTTAAAGCAAACGTGTATCAAACTTTTAAGCCCACAAATGTATACATTTGCTTAGACATCTGTTGTTTCTACACACTGGGGACTGGTAGGTCTTAGTGGGCTAATGATGATCTTCCACGTCAACCATGAACTGCTTGAATGAACATATAAAGCCTTTCTGAGCAGAGTTACTACTGTGAAAAATTAAGGGTGTATGGAAATGAGTTTTCTTTTTGTTAAATGAAAAACTGTGTAGTATGTGTTTCTGCAAGGGGAAAGGCTTTAATGGGTTCTATTTTATTCAGTCGTGCACATTAAAACTGAAGAAAGATCTCTAAAGTTTGCTTAATGAGAAATATATTTACTGGACCTAGTTGTCATGCTCATAAAATGAGTCGTAAGGAGGGAAGGAAGGTGAATAGGAAGGGGAGTCTAGTAAGGAAAGGAGTGGGGAAGTATTTAAACAAACAAGCAGGTTCTCAGAGTGACTCTGAGAGATTCTGAATTGTTCTCTGGCTGTGGAATGACAATTTTACTGACCTGAGAATCCCTGACCTGAAGTAACCCACCCTTCTGATGAATGGTGGCTTCCTGTTGTCTGCTGCTCACAGTGCATCAGGTGCTTCTCTAATATGTCCCTCTTTACATTCTGGTGCAACTGTCTGTTGTGGCTTTTTTCCAGCGTTAGAGGCGTGTCTCAGGAAAGACTGTGTTCCTTTCAGGGTCGTCTGAGCTGTAGCAGGATAGTCCCTTCAAGGACAGCTGGGTACTTTCTCCCAGTCTCTGTCTAGGAATTGGACAGCTCAGGAAATCCATCGTTGATTAGCTTCTCCACTGGTTAGCAATGGCTATATTGAGGAAAGCTTGAGCTTAGTCCGACAAACACTGCTGTCTCCGTCACAGAACCATCAGAGTCAGAATCAGCAAGTTTTCGTAAACAACTCAAAAACACAATATTTAATGTTGACAAATCTGTTTGACTGTTACATGAGCTATTGCTTCGGCAATAGCTCATGTATATAATATATTGTATATTGTATATAATAGCAATATATAAAATGGCGCTATATATATATATATATATATATGCTCAGAAATACTTGGACAGTGGCACAAGTTTTGTTGTTTTAGCCGTTTATAAAAACATATCGAGGGATACAATTATACAATCAATACGCGTTTCAAGTGCAGACTCTCAGCTGTAATTTGAGAGTATTCACATCCAAATTGGAGCAAGGGTTTAGGAATCACAGATCTTTCATACGTAGCCGCCTCTTTTTCAAGGGACCAAAGTAATTAGACAATTGACTCAGAAGACTGCTAAATAAATAACAAGGCTGCATGAACTCTTCCATCGTTAACCTGTCATCAATTAAGCAGTTAAAAGGTCTGGAGTTGATTCCAGGTGTGGGGTTTGCATTTGGAAGCTGTTGCTGTGAACACACATGTGGTCAAAGGAGCTCTCCATGGAAGTGAAACAGACCATCCTGAGGCTGAAAAAAAGAAGAAATCCATCGGAGAGAGAGCAGAAATGTTAGGAGTGGCCAAATCAACAGTTTGGTACATTCTGAGAAGGAAAGAGTGCACTGGTGAGCTGTGAACTCAGAGGCCTGGACATCCACGAAAGACAATAGTGGTGGGTGATTGCAGAATCCTTTCCAAACCATAAATCAGCCTCAAAAACAGAAAGGCCAGAATTGACTTTGCCAAAAAACACCTGAAGAATCCAGGTGATGAGACAAAGATCAACCTGTACCAGAATGAAGGGAAGAAGAAAGTTTGGAGAAGAATTTGAACAGCTCATGGTCCAAAGCACACCACATCTTCTGTAAAACATGGTGGAGGCAGTGCGATGGCATGGGCATGCATGGCTTCCAAAGGCACTGAATCACTTGTGTTTATTGATGATGTGACAAAAGACAGAAGCACCTGGATTAATTCTGAAGTGTATAGGGATATACTTCTGCTCAGATTCAGCCAAATGCAGCAAAGTTGATTTGATGGTACTTTACAGTACAGATGGAAAATGACCCAAATAATGTTGCAAAAGCAACAGCTTTTTTTAAAACAAAAAAAGTGGAATATTCTACAGTAACTGAGTCAATGACCAGATCTCAACCCAATTGAGCATGCATTTAATTTGCTTAAGACAAAACTTAAGGCACAAAGACCCACAAAGAAGCAGCAACTGAAGACCGCTGCAGTAAAGGCCTGGCAAAGCATCACTAAGAAGGAAACCCAGCGTTTGGTGATGTTCATGGGTTCCAGACTTGAGGCATTGCCTCCAAATGATTCTCAACATATAGATTCATCATAATGTTGTGGTCTTGACTGATTGCTTGGAAAATACAATATTGTACAAAAAAAATCTATTTTCTCATATTTTTGTAAAATTATTTCTTTCTCTTATATCTATGTAGTATCAAAAATAATGTACCTAATACAATAATGGCTAAAATGTCCTATTATTCCAGGGATATTTTAAAATGCATTGATCAGAATTTTGTGGCATATACGTTCTCTGGGTTTTGTTCCCCTCTGTTTCTAATTTTCTCAGGAACAGAGGGACATCACACCATGTCATAAAGCAGTAGCTGTCAAACAGGTTTACTACTTTAAGCAAAGACAAAATGATTAGTTGAAAAATTTGCACTATCGTTAGCTTCTTATATCATAGATTAGGACAGTTAGCATTGCTATTACTAAAACAGCAGTCTTTGTGCAGATTCCGTATAAAGTGTAGTGGCTTAACTCAGATTTCCCATAGGTTGCCAACATTTCCAATCCCTACATGTTCCAGGACACACAGAAATTGAAAGATGAAAGTGATCAAATAGATCAACTTTGCTGTAGTCTGTTTTCAGCCTTCCTGTTATTTAATTAACCCGTAAAAATTACCGAAAAGGGTCAGTTACCCCGTTTACACTACCCTTTTTTTAACCGTGCCGAGACCGGTCCGAGCTCGGTAACTGAGATAACTTTCGAGTGTAAATGGATCGCAAACTGAACTGAACCGTGCCAAACACAACCGGACCGCGCTAAATCTAGACCAGTTCGATAGGTGGGCTCGGCATGGATCGCTTTAACAAGAGTAGTGTAAATGGGGCTAGTGTCTGCATGGACGGGTGACTGCATTGACTTATCTCCGCACCAGCATTTACCTTGGAGAGTGTTGTCCCTACTACAGGCTGGTAGTCCTTAAATACAAAGCATTTACTAATTGGAAAAGCATCTGATCTTTTAGTTTCCATCCGGCCTATTCTCATCCAGGGCCGATAAACTGTGAATTGTCTGATTTCAGCCAACATATCTCCTTATCTCAAATCAGGACATGATGAAAAATGGTCTTCCCCAGGTCCCAAATTATTTAACATGGGTGTACAAAACTGCTGTGACAAGGTAGTAATATACCACTTAGATACAAAATAATTGTCCTCAAACAATCATTGCCCAATCCTTAGGGAAAAACTCTGCGCTCAAAAAGACTTTTGGACTTCAGTAAGGGCAAAGCTCATCTGCTATCTATCCAGATCTCAGTCTTGTCAGTGATGATCAACTGTGTCTGGGCTAGGACTTTAACCTTTTACTGGTCAGAGCATATTGTCATTTAATTAGAGAGGCCATGTGGACCAGAGCCTGGCCCCGGAAAGCCATATCTGATCTACATGCAACAGTAATGTGGCAAATGGCTCTAGTCCCGTTGTTGTTTATTCTGAAGTGACACTGAAACAACAGTAAATTTGACTGTTGGTTTTTACTGCCTGGAACAGCTTTACTGAGTAGGGTTGGATTGGTTGCTATTAAGAAGTTGTTGGGTTTTTTTCACCAAAACATGGAATTATAATTTGTTACACACACACACACACACACACACACACACTATCTCTAATTAACAAATGTATGTCTATGTTCTGAGAGGGTTCTGTGTGGTTAGTACATGGGCTTGAGGTGGACACCACTTGTTGGATTTGTAGATTGCTTTTCAGACTTCAAATGGATTGCAAATGTGTATGCTATCACTGTTGGAGTTGTTCTCCTTCAGTATTTTAAGTTGTCCGCTATGAATATTTAAAAACGGGATTGTGAAACATTTTCTCTGCATTAGAATAGATTAGAATACATTTATTGTCATTACACAAATGTACTATGAGATTAAAAGCAGAAACGTCAATATAAAGTGAAAAAAAAAAAAGCATAGTTGAGTATTCGCACAGTGGAACAGAAAATCATAATATACAAAAGTGTGCAACATAAAGCCCAAATGAGTAATTTTTCAATGTTACAAGTATTTGAATAGATAGATTGTGTTGATGACTATTATTGCAGTGGGAAAGTTGCATGAAGAAATATTAATATATTACAGAGTGGTTGTGCTCTGAAGAAGAAGAAATTGTTCTTTAGCCTGCTGGTTTTTGATATGATCCTGCTGTAATGCCTACTGGAGGGCAACAGGTCAGACAGTCCAAAGCCAGGGTGTGAGCTGTCCTTTGTGATCTTGTGCGTTCTGCTGAGGCAGCCGGATGTGAAGATGTCTGCCTGATAGAGTAGGGAGCAGCCAACGATCCTCTGTGCCGTCTTGACTACACTCAAACTTTCCCTTGTCCGCCTCAATGCAGCTAGCCTTACCCATATTGTAAAACACTATGTGCGGTAGAAGGTCACAAGATTGACTAGAGTTATTCTTCCTGAGAATTATCAGGATGTGTCGGCGCTGCTCAACCTTCCTGATGACCACTGTGATGCGGTCTGTCCATGTGAGATGGGCAGAGATCCGGACATCAAGGAACACTAAGGTGTGGACCCTATCTACACACTGTTGATGTAGAGGGTATTGGGTCAGTTTTCTGCCTCCTGAAGGCATTATCTTGTTGGTGTTCAGGTTGCCATCTGAACACCAGGCTGCCAGCTTCAGGACCGCATCTCAAATGAGACAACTGTGGTGATGCCAGAGAATTTGACACTAAGGTTGTTCCCGTGGACTGAACTGCAGTCATGGGTGTAAAGATGGTACAGAGTTGGGCTCAGCAATCAGCCCTGTAGGGAGTTGGTACTCGGTGTGTGGATGGAGGAGAGGTGGGGGCCAAGGCTCACGGTCTGAGGCCAGTTAATTAAAAAGTCTTTTCAGGCACATGTGAAAAGAGGAGGCCTAGGGGGTCCAGTTTTTAGCTTAGAATGTCCTGGATGACTGTATTAAGAGCTGAACTGTAATACCACAAAGTGGTAATACAGACCAGCATCTATGTGGGGGTCTGCAGTGACTACAAAGATAGGCATAAATAGCACAGCCTCAATACAGTAGGATTTCAGTAAATTAGAATATAACCGAAAAGGTCTTTTTTCAGTAATGTAATACCAAAAGTGAAAGTAATGTGTTTATAAAGATTACACCCAGAGTGATATGAATGATTGGGGAGTGTGACCGTTGTCGACAGAGATGAATCTGTGTGGTGGCTCTGAAAGCTCCGATTCAAGGCACATTCCACTTCTTAAGAATCTCCCCCAAACTCTTAAAGTAGCTTTGCATCTATCACTCTTTTTTTCCTTCCAATTAACTTTCCATTAATATGCTTAGAGCCAGTACTCTGGGAACATGCAGGCCCTTTTATAATCTTTTAACAGCAGCCAAAATGTAAAGAAAAAGTAATTCCTTAAAATGAGCTTAAACTTAAATAAGACTGGCCTGACTGAAAACACAGGAGATCTTAGTAAATGCAGCTTTTAGTCTGAACTCAGTTTTCTGTGTGCTGGTGAACCCCAGCTGGCGTCCAGCAGAGTTCCTGAGTGGACTTTCTGCACTACAGCCCACCTAGAAAGACCGACACCGCTCTGGAAAAGAAGGGAAAGTGTAGAGCTTGGTTTCTCACCATGTCCCTTTTAATCAGCTGCAGAGGAAATGGATCTAAATACAGCCTATATTAGAAGGCTTCCGTACTGTTTTTCTGTGTTTTTCACAAAAAGATCACAGAAATGCCTTTTAAGACGTCTGAAATGGATGTTTCAGTAAAGGTAATTATTTAACATGAACGACAGAAAGGAGACACGGTCTAACTAACTAATCACTTGGCCTGGGTTCACGTCTAGGCATTCAACAAATTGTTTATGACTACTGATTCTGTGCTTCATCAGTCTGCAGGCCATAAGATGCTTAATGCACAATTAGAGGACGAGTTGCTCGTAAAATTCCCTACATTAACACACATAGCTGTTAACTGATGTGTGGTGTCTCTTTGCCCTCTGAGACCTGCAGCCTGACCTCTGCTCATCATGTTGACTGGCTAACATTTGTAGAATCTTCAGAATGCATTAGCTTTTTTTATCTAGTAACGAGTGAGAGAGATGTGAAAGGAAGAAATCTCCAAATAAGGACTGACTTTAAGTGTGTTGTTAGTGAAGTATTGCACCTGCGTGTGACTTAAGCAGTTGCGCTGAAGCACTTTTGTTCTTTTTAAAAAGCATCTTAAATAGTCTTCATCATTTGGTCATTTCCCAGCATATACCTGACCCTCTCAGTAATGCGCACGGTGTTGATGGGTAAATCCTTTGTGTGGATGGGGCGGCTGAGATTGCATGCCAGCAGCTGATTGAGTGAATGAAATGATGGAGGGATGCAGAGCAGAGAGGAAGAATGGGAGGGTACAGAGCGAACCGTCCGCCGTAATCCCCTCTTGCAGCAGTAGCAGCTGGAGCCGTGTGTCAGCAGCCAGGCTTTACTGCTGCCAATCAGCCCTGCTGGGAATTACATGTACACAGATGGATGTATAGGTAGGTTAGGGATGCCTTTAAGATTAACGGACAGATCAGATGTTTAAAGCAAACCGATTCCATTTTCTGTGCAACTAAAGTGAGATTTTGTTTTTAAAGTGTCTTCAGTACATTTCATATAGTAAGTATCAAAGGTGCTGTTGATTTGCTGCTGATTTTTGGATCAATGTGCTGTTTTATGAGCCAGTTTGGGTTGTCAGACAGATGGACTCACTTGACTCGAACATTTTCACATTTTGTATTTTTTTTTTTTTACCCCCAAATTCTGTAATGGCTGACAATAACATTCACCTTAGAAGCATGTTTTCTAGTGGGCTTCCGTCCGTCCGTCGTCTTCCGCTTATCCGGGGTCGGGTCGCGGGGGCAGCAGCTTCAGTAGGGAGGCCCAGACGTCCCTCTCCCCAGCCACTTGGGCCAGCTCCTCCGGAGGAATCCCAAGGCGTTCCCAGGCCAGCCGGGAGACATAGTCCCTCCAGCGTGTCCTGGGTCTTCCCCTGGGCCTCCTCCCGGTGGGACGTGCCCGGAACACCTCACCAGGGAGGCGTCCAGGAGGCATCCTAACCAGATGCCCGAGCCACCTCAACTGGCGCCTCTCGACGTGGAGGAGCAGCGGCTCTACTCTGAGTCCTCCCCGGATGACTGAGCTCCTCACCCTATCTCTAAGGGAGAGCCCAGACACACTACGGAGAAAACTCATTTCGGCCACTTGTATCCGGGATCTCGTTCTTTCGGTCACGACCCAAAGCTCGTGACCATAGATGAGGGTAGGAACGTAGATCGACCGGTAAATCGAGAGCTTCGCCTTTTGGCTCAGCTCTCTCTTCACCACAACGGATCGGTACAGCGCCCGCTTCACAGCAGACGCCGCACCAATCCGCCTGTCGATCTCCCGCTCCATCTTCCCTTCATTCGTGAACAAGACCCCAAGATACTTAAACTCCTCCTCTAGGGGCAGCACATCCTCCCCAACCCGGAGAAGGCACTCTACCCTTTTCCGGTTCAAGACCATGGTCTCGGATTTGGAGGCACTGATTTTCATCCCGGCCGCTTCGCACTCAGCTGCGAACCGCTCCAGTGAGAGCTGTAGATCACGCCCTGATGAAGCCAATAGGACCACGTCAGCCGTGAATAGCAGAGACGCAATCCTAAGGCCACCAAAACGGATCCCCTCAACACCTTGGCTGCGCCTAGAAATTCTGTCCATAAAAGTTATGAACAGAATCGGTGACAAAGGGCAACCTTGGCGGAGTCCAACTCTCACCGGAAACGAGTCCGACTTACTGCCGGCAATGCGGACCAGACTCTGACACCGGTTGTACAGAGACCTGACAGCCCTTATTAAAGGGTCCGGTACTCCATACTCCTGGAGTACCCCCCACAGGATCCCTCGGGGGACACGGTCGAATGCCTTCTCCAGATCCACAAAGCACATGTAGACTGGTTGGGCAAACTCCCATGCCCCCTCCAGAATCCCGCTGAGGGTGTAGAGCTGGTCTAGTGGGCTTATCACACGGAATTGCTTATTAAGTCAGCCAGTCATTCTCTTTAAAGGTCCAATGACATCACTGTATTAACTATTTCTTGTAGTTGAGATTGCTGGATAAATTGTAATGATTTTTTATTTTGTCAGGCCAAATGTCTCTCCTCAGTAACCCCGGGCTCACATTGAATGTGGTGCAGATATGGTTGTGGCACTGCAAGGAACCCAGATAATTAAAAATCATTGCATGTGGTTGCGGGTGTGGCTACTGAGGCCGAGCGGCGCTGTTAAAAATTTAGTAAGAAGGAAGTTTGACCGGACGCCGCAGTGGTTACTGGATCAAGCTTCTGAATTGCACGAGCTAAACAGGAAACGTCGGGTGCTAGAAAGGATAAAGTTCCGGTGAATTTCAGAATAAAATCACCGCACCAGCTTACTAGCTTGACTAGCGTAAACAAAGTGGCGACACAGAAACACGAGGAAACAGAGGATGAAATAGGATGTTTAAGCGCATGGATAACGAGTTTTGCCCTAAAAATGAAAACAATGGCTGTTTTTAAATCATTTGTTAGGGATAGAAACAGAAAAGGACCGCATGAACTTGTTCTCGCCAGTGCTGTTTCCGCAACCGGAGCCGCAGCTGTTTAAACCCTCTGGTCCAAAGGCTTTAAATTTTTCAGTTTTTCAGTTACAAACACACCTTCAATACATTTGACAGCATTTAGAAATGAATTTAGAAACTGAATGAATTTAGAAATGAATTTAGAAACTCATGGGTGATGACAGCGTTGTGGCCGCCACCTTCTGTGTCGATGCAGAAGTTTTTTTTTTTGTTGTTGTTTTTTTAATCTGCTTGTTAGAAAACTTGTCTTGAATTCCACCTAGAGAAACAGTCTTCAGTAAAGTCCCCATAAACTGTTATGAGATTCTCAGATTCTCTCGTCTTTCCGGAGAATCTGTCTCAGACATTTCAGCTCCTCTTTTTAATAATCGCTGTGAAGTTAGTTTGAGGTCTAATTATGGGATCATTTGGCCCCTTTAAAGGAACAATAAGTATTAATGACACCTAGTGGTTAGAATTGGAACAACACATACACAATGCTTTTCACGGACACCCGCCATTTACCCAATGGTCCTGCAGCGCTGAAATTTTACTTCTACACGACGGGTATTGTTGTATTCTGTTCTATTTCCGGTCCACTTCTCTGACTGGCTTCCATGTTAGCAGGCTGATGTTGGTATGAAGGTAGTGGGGAGTTTGCTCATAATAGTTTGATGTGGGTTTGGAAATCTGTAGCTTTTTTAATAAAAAAAGCTCCAACATAACATACATAAATGGATTTCTAAATGTTTCTTGTTAGAGGAGGAGAGAGTGGAGGGGTCAGACAGTCATAGTTCAGACATGTCTTGGATAATAAAAAGCAAGACTCAAGGGAGTGGACCTTGAAACACCAGCTCTGTTACTCATTACTTTGTAATGCAGAGTTGTTATTCTCAAATATTCATTCAAACCAGGATTTTGCAAAAGACTTTGGATTCATATCTGTCTGTGCTTTAAGAAGATAGAAAATCCAACAATATTGGGATGCTTTTTATGTGAATTATATGGCTAAAGGCTGTTGGGTTTTGGTTTGCTGATGTAGATTTGTCCAGCTGCTTCCTTAATGATGCACTGTCAGTCTTCTACTGCTTTTAGAGCTTAAAATCAATCACTGATCCTTCTATTATGTATAATGCATGCACTTCAGCCAGGACCTAGTTAGTTATTTATCACATTCAAAGGCAGAAACCCACATAGCAGAGTGCGTGCATCATGAATGTTGTTTCAGGATCTTTAACCTGCAAGTCATGAGGCTTAGAAAACGTATTCATCGGGAATCCAGTATTGTTCCGTCGGTTCCAGCGACTGTATACATAATACAGGAGCGAATCTCCTGTATTATGCTGGGCCTACATGAGTGTGTGTCCACTACTGTTGTCGGTTTTGGGATTCGAGTTTGACCTCAGTGTGTGTATCTGCGAGTGTGTGTCCATGCCGGTTTGCATTCCTATGCGATGTGTAAAGCCTCGCATTTGCAACAATGGGGCAAAGACATGGTGTGTGTGTGTGTGTGTGTGTGTGTGGGCGCGAGAACACAAGGACATACAGGGAGTCCATTCAGTCCCTGCTGCAGTGAGAGAGAGAGAGAGGGAACGGTGTGGGCAACACTACCTGTCTCTCTCTGCCTCTAATGGGCTCCAACAAGTGCTGAATTATAAAAAACATGCCCTGGGAGACTTGAGTAACTCTGTTACACACACAGAGACTCTTGGTCAAATGGCACATACCGTCTCTTTGACGGAGCTCTGAACCAGGCCCTCTGTGGGCTCCATCAAGGCACTCTAGTAGATGTGAGAGCAGCAGGACACACATGCACGTACAGTGTTGGTGCTGCCATTGTCCAAAGTGGAGTTCTGAGAAGGCAGCCCAGCATCAAACCCTCACTGGCTGTTCAGAACAAATCAGCTGGACTCTCACAGTCAGATGTGCAAATACTTGTCTAGGTGCGCGTCAGCTATTAGTGACGACAGCTTCCTGAACCTTGGGATTTAGTGTCTTTCCAAAGCCCTTTTACACAGGTTTTCTTATGATGTAGCCTTATTTATGGTATTGTCTTTCATAGGGACGGCCCTTTACCAATCTGAGTTATTTGTTTTAGATGAAAAATGCCTCAATATAAAGTCTCAAGTAATTGTGTCGCCTGTGTGTTGAGCAAACAAGTGTGGTTATTCGATTCACTGAAGGAAACACACTTGAAGAACAAACTACACACTTGAAGTAAGAACAAATTCAACGGATGAGGCAGGGGCCAATAAAAAAAGCCTGCAGTGTTTACATACAGTTATTCAGATCTTGAGTTAGTAATGTCAGATTTAGAGCAGGTGTATGTAGCGTGTTGACCTACAACAATTATATGAATGTAGATCTTCAAACACATAGCAGCAATGATCTTGAGTTGGTTAGTGCTAAATTGGCTTCTTTTTCACAGACGTACCAATCAGAATTTTGTGGTTCATCAATGATCTCCGCTCTTCATAAAGCCCAGACCTGCCGCTGGCAATTTTAGCCAATTTCTCTTTAAGTTATAAATGATAAATGAACAGTTTTTAAAATATCTTTTTTATAGCCTTCTAACTGTAAGTTGTCATTATTTATATAAGGAGCAGCGACATCATGTGAGATGTTAGTGGTTATAAAATAGTATTTTGTTTATAGTTTAAAACAAAGTGCTTATGTAGTTTAAAGCTGCAGTAGGGAGTTCTGAGAAAATTTAGCCTGAACATGTGAAGCAGCACAGCTTCCTGGTCCCTCCCAGTTGCTCTCCATCAGGGTCCTCATCAGCATTTTTTTTTCTCTTTACCCTAACGGGCGTCGGGAGGAGCATTGAAGAATTCTTTGTGGAATTTCTTCATTGTTTCTGTTTTCGTTTCTTGATGGTTTCCATTGTTAACCATGAAATACCAACGATCAGCTGGTATCTACAATCTGCGGTGCTTTGCATTGGCCATTTCTGGCGTGTAGAGGGCAGAACATGAGGCGGAACCTTGTACGCAAATCTTCAGGTGCAGCTGTGATCTATAAGGTAAGATTGCATGCCAGTGAACCAGTGCGTGCACATGGTTTTATAAATCAGAATTTTTTTTTTCCTTGCCCTGCAGCATTTTGGGCGTACATATGGCTTTCAATAAAAAAAAAAAAAAAAAAAAAAAAAAAAAAAATGGCTTTCAATAAATGGAGCAGGTATCCCTTAGTTTCCATGCACAGAGGCTCTGTAAATGTTCTCCCAGAAGCCCAGGAAGACACACTGCTGCAAAAAAATCTGCACACTTGGTACTGAAACATTGTTAAGGCATCTACAGACTACATTCCTAAGGAAAAACAGGATAACAGCTGTACCTGATGGCATTCGCTATGGTTTTTATTTTACAATCCAACAGTCAATTCTAGGCACACCTCTAATAGAAATGTTTACAATAATATAATTATTAAGTCAACCCAGTTTAAAAACCCAATGATTCTTTACCATTTTCTCTCCAACAACTGCACTCAGTTTACCTAAATCCAATCTTTTTTTCTCCCCGATCAGAGGTTGCCACAGTAGTCCATTGTTCTGCTCTCCTGTTGGCTTGCTGACAGGTTTTGGAGGTCGTCCTGATTTTACATCACCAGATTAGGGAAGCAGTGCTCTGTGCTCCAAACACATCCACTCAGCCATCCTAGCCCACTTGAGGGCTTTCCCATGTAACTGTTGGTTACATGGGAAAGCCCTCACCAGCCCACATGACTCTTGCATTATTTATATAAACTTGTGGTATTCACATACTTTATGCGGGGCAAAGCGCATTAGAGCTCTTTCATAATCTTCCTGTCCTTGTGGTAGAGGTTAACATAGACGTGTTCACTCGTTCTGTTAAAGTGACCGAAACCACATCAGGCGGATTTCCATGTAAAGCAAACCCAGTGGTACTAACTGTTCAACACACTCATGAGCATCTTTTAATTTACACTGAAGCAAAGGTTAGATGAAAATACTGGAGGGAAAGAGCAGACTCCAGTGGAGTGCAATCAATCACCTTTATGAAGGTGTTGGATGTACAGACTATCCGAGCGGGGTTCTGTGAGCATCTTCACAGTCTGCTTTACAGTGACCCTACAGCCTGGTGAGCACTTTAGTTGGCTTCCTATTTTTGGCCTTTTAGTGTCTGACGTCAGCCCCAGTGTCAGGGACCACTGTCTCATTGCATCATCTGTGACTCAGCTAGTATCTGCAGTGCAGCTTAATCAGTGTCATTAACATTCAGAGATTTTAAATGGCTGTAAACAAACAATTCCATATGTCACCGTGGTTTAAATCAGCTTCAGAAATCGAGTTTGTACTTGCTGAAAATAATTTAATTAATTTAACAAATTGATTCTGCACTAATGCATTAATCTATATAGTTGGCAGATATTTACACTGTATGAAAAAGATTGCATGATGTTACATTAGACTAAAAGTTTCCTGTTTTTAGGTTACTTAGCATTACCAAAATGATTATTCTTTAAGTTACTTTACTATAGACTACATTGATTGAAACTTGAAAACTTTCTATCAGTACTGTGTCCAGACAGAGGGATACATATTGTCTTGGTTGGTGTCATTTATAGCTCGTCTTGTTCCAGCTCATATGTTGTTGTTTTTTTGACTAGTTGTATAACACATCCAATTGTATTAAACTGATCAATCTCCTAGCAAGCTTCAATGTTTTGGAAGTCGACGCACATGCACACTCGTTTTCTAAGGGAACTTCAGCCGTTAGCTCAAGCTGTTTTTCCGAGCTGTTATGTTAAAATTGTACTAAATAACATGACACAAGTACTCTCCTGTTGATTTTATTTGGGATCTTTTGCAACATGCAGGAAGACAATTCAACGCAGGGATACACGTTAGATAGGTGGCCACTGGCAATAGCCCTGGGCTCCACTGGGAGGGGAGAGAAGCAGAGCAAATGGCACTGACGCTCACAAACCGCACTGTCGGACAGTTCAGAAACACTTTGGGGCGAGGCGCTTGTGTGTATGTGTACGGATGTTTTAGTGCTGTCTGTAACACAGCAGCCGTTTGAGCAGGTCTGTTAATGGCTCTTGTTGCGCGGCACAATAGCCAGGAAAAGGGGTTCCACTGAGGAAAAAAGCCAAGCCCAAATAATTGACTTTCCCTCGCTACTGTCATACCACTGACTGCAAGTACAGACCTAACAGCAGATGCCCTTCTTGCCACAGTCTTCATGCTTTGACGCCCCTCTTGGAAGCCACTGGACTAGCCTAACTTACTGATTGCATTTATGCTGAATAAAAGTGCCAAGGGAGTTAACTACTGCGGGTAAATTTTTGACTGTTTAGAGCCCTTTAAGAGAACCTCACTGCAGAAATCCTCAAGTACTAATCTTATAAAGGGGCATAAGAAAAATACAACAGGGAGGGACTTTTCTTATCTCCTGAAGGAAATGTACAGTGCATCATTCTGTTACTATGGTATTTATTAGGGAGTCTACCATTTTGTTTATATTACAGAACCTTTCCTTTTTTATTGGTCCCTAAAGGAAACCTAATATCAAAGAAAACAGAGGAAAGTTGTGTCTGCTACATTCAGCGTTGTGCATTAATCAGCACACTAACACACCCAGTGCTGGTAAGCAGTAAATCAGCACAGCTCAGTAGGCCTCTGTCATCAGCATCTCACACCCGTCAACTTCCTGGTAGTCGTAGAGCCTGATGGAGGACATGCCATCGTCCTGTTAGACAAATATCTGGGTAGGCGTGTTTCCATGTTTGAGTGTGTCTGGGTGTAATACACACCGATGCTTTAACACAGGAAATGATCCTATGGTTCAGTCTTACATTTTCTGTTATATGAAAGTAATTTCATTATATGAAAGAAAAGCTGCATTCTTCACATGAATAGTTGTTTAGGTTATAAAAAACATGAACCAGAACAGTTTTTTGCAACATAACACCCTGGTAGTCATTTATTTTACATCTGTGTTTCCATCTGTGCTGGATTTGAACGAGATGATGTCCCTTCTGCTTCAGTGTACCTAGAGTTACCAGTTTATCGACTGCAAACCTCCTGTTTCAGATTTCAGGGTTTTTTTTCTAACCAGTGCAAATGCCAAACAGGGAAATTTGCCGAAGGCCTAGGTGTGATCTCTTTAGTTGGCCGGTGTGGCAGGATGATTTGACTAAAATGCCTAAAGTGAAATTTTAAAGGGGACATGTCATGGTTTTCATTTCTTCCTTATCACATTGAAATCAGTCAGTTGTGGTCTCTATATAAAGTGGAACTGCAATGCTTCGGTATAAATTACTCATTAATTTACCCCCACGTTCCCCCTTTTTACCCCTGTTCTGAGCTGCATCTGAGAGCAACTCATTTTGTTGCTGTCTCTTTAAATCTAAAGGAGGCACCCCAAACCCAGCCTCCCTACAAGCTGCAAAGCATTCCCCTCCACTCCGTTTGACCATTTTTGTAGTACGCTGGGGGACAGTGTAATGAACAGCCAAAACATTTTAACTTATCCACCTGTAGCTTTGGCATTCTTTAGCTTGGGACTACAAGACTGCTCTGAGAAATAAAGATGACAGCTTTGCAAAAACGGTTAGCCAGAAGTCCGTGACTTTGTTTAGCAGCTCCGCAGCATATACTGTGATGTAATTGCAATAGAAAACAGAGAAAACTGAACAAATTGAAAAATATGACCCAAACTGAATATAGACATATCTACCAGTACCTGGAGAGAATATATTAAAGTTTTCTGCTTTCCAAGAGACTCTAAGCACATGTATTTATGGGATGAAAAAGTGGATTTTGGATGACTTAACTTCAGGAAAAACCTAATCAAGGACATATTTTCTATTTTCAATCAGAAATTTCTGTGTGTGTGTGTGTGTGTGTGTGTGTGTGCGCGTGTGTGTGTGTGTTGGGACACAATGGAACTCGTGTGTTTAGGTGGTTCCAATGAAACGATCCACAAGGAGTATTACTGATAGCATCTGTGTTTGATCATTCCAGCAGCTGGACACAGGGACACGTCTGTGGGCCACAACTGACACGCTTGTTTCTTTTAGGCGCCTAATAACAGATTTTAAAACAATAGTGACAGCTCAATACACATTAAATCTCCCTGACTAATTTGCGGAGCAGTGCTGCAGATGATTATCCCCCACCCACCAACACATGTTCATCTGAACACCCAAGAGCAAGTTTACACCAACAACATTAATCTGCCGTCACTTGCACAATATTTAACTTGTTTCGATAGATTTAATCTTTTTTCATATGCTTTTATTTCCGCTGATGAGACACTGGGAAAAATCTGGAGTTTTCTTAATGTGGATGGCATTAACATTGTAACAACAATGTGAGGCAGAAAATAATGGACAGGAATTGTTTGTCTCTTTGTTTCTTTTTAGAATTTAAAATCTTCTAAAAGGGACTCTGAGTGTGAATCAAGGCTGCAGACATCTAGGACTAGCTCAGACGTAGTTTCCTCCTGCAGGATTCCACAGCACACAGTCACTGCTGATGTAAAAGCCACGGTATGACACAGCACACCACTGCAACCCAGAAAGACCGCTACACCCTGCCGTCTAAAACTCCGTACAACACTACACTACACTAGTGTACAAAACACTACAAAATGAGCAAGGAATCATCCTTTATCTAGTCTGCTTCTCCCGCTGATGATCTCTCCGTCTCCCTAGCTGTCTGAGAGCCCACTGGCCTTTCCTCCTTTTCACAGGAACAGCTCCCCTACCTTCCTATCGCCACCTCCGGCTGCACTAGTTGCTGCGAACGGCACCCTCCTTCCTGGTGTCCAGCTCTCCTTGTCTCTACTCCCCCCTCTCCACATGTGTATTGAATCACTCATCGGGTTCTCTGCTGGAGCCACAGAACTTCCTGCTCACAACGTTAGTATGCCAGCATTGCGCAGGTATCTTTCGGCAGTTGCCAGTAAATGGCACCTTTCCGGTTAACTCGTAATTACGAGATCTGGATCTCATAATTATATCATCTTAACTCGTAACTCGTAATGATCTTGTAACTGATACGAGATCAGATGCGTAACTGATACTGAACAAAGGTTCAAGTTTGAGTCTTTCGTTCGGTACCGACATCTACACCAATAGTGCTCTTAGCTATGGTGCCTCAGGAAGCAATCAGATTTTGATGTTTCGGACCAGCCGAAGACTGACCAAGCTAAAAGAAATCATGTGGTTCACCAGCTGATGTCTTGGTGCAACTCCAGTTTTAAGACCATCAGAATTTGGCTGTGGATCTGCAGCATGCAACATGCAGTAAGTCTAAATATAGAGTTACTGCAAAATTAGATGCTTTTGCTTAAAACAGATTTCGGCTACTTTGAAAAATATCTGATATGTATCCGAATTAGTACCAGATATGGAAGTGGCACAAATCTTATTTTTTTTTATTTTTTTTTGAGGGTGAAAAGATCGGAATTGGGTCGTTCACACTGCCGTGAAAAGACTGATGCGGGTTGGATCTGGGCAAAAAGATTGAATTTGGGTTGCATTTGCCTGCAGTGTGAACTTAGCCTTTGACATGTGTGCCATGTTTCAGCTGGTCCTCAGTGTACCATGGAAACCCAGAGAAGAATGTTAAAGACAAAACCTAACATTTGTTTCACTGCCCAAGCTTTTTGGTGAGGACTACAGAATATCAGTGATGTGAATTTTCTGTTAGTAGCAGCAGCCGTGCAGTTAGTGAGTGTTGAGGGTTAAAAGTTTGAAGATTTTTTTTTCTATGACACAACTCCTTAGCATGACAGGATGGAGAATGTCCCTGTGGGTGAAGAGGTGAAGGTGTGATTTACAGGTTGAGGACAAGGATCATGTTGCAGAGTCTGACTTCCTGCTTCTTGCCGTGCTGCCAGGTGGCACAGCACATGCAACACGTGTTTGCTTATTTCATCTGACATCATTTAGTTGTTTGTTTTAGGGTATATTTCTGTTTGATTCAAATTTTAATGTTAATGGAACAATGCAATATCTGGTTCTGGCAGCTGATTGGACGGGTCTCAACAAACAGCGTATTGAGGGAACATTTCCAGTGTGTAATGAGTCCATGTTTAAATGGAACCAGTGGATTCTGACAATGCCTTTTGTTTATTTGCGAATTTGGAGTAAAATAGTGAAATTAATATATTTATTGAGTTCAGTTTCATAGTTGAACTGGTGACACACCTGGAGCTCAAAAGAGCAGCTGCATGAGGAAAACTTGCAGTTGTTACATTTTGTGTTGGATCATGCTTGTTTCCTGTCTCAGCAAGTCTGCGGTTATTCTCAGTGGTTTCATTAAAATAAAAAAAAATGCTAAATCAAAAGGTTTTGCGAACAAACTTAAAATACAGTAAATCATTGCTAATAATTGGAAAGCAAAGCAGTACAACAATCACAATGAACAATGTCATGCCTCAAGGGTTTATCTATTTACTTGGTCCTGTTCTTTATGTTGTACTGAAGAACGATCAAAACAAATGCTTTTATTACTTTATCAAAACGTATTCAAAGTGTCAACATTTCCAGTGTTCTTGGGCAGAAATGTGAGTAAACCGAGAGGCAACCCAACACATGGATTGGATCAGGATGATTCACTTTTGGCACCACACAGGACTCCTGCTCATCTTTACCTCTTTTGACGGTTTTTGTTTATTATTAACAATCAGAAGAATTCATCAGAAAACGTACGATTTCTGCTGCCTAGCTTTGTCATGAACCAGAGACAGATGGATCCAGATTTCAGCCAGACAAACAGGAGGTATGATAAAGAAGGTTTATAAAGCGATCTTGACAATGCAGGGACAGTCAGGCTCGGTGGTCAGAATGGCAGTCCAAAAACGGTACACAAAATAGCAGTCCAAAACAGGCAGGAATACAGACAGGGATCAGGCAAGCTCAGATAATCCAAAGGCAGAATCAGGTCGGCAAAACGAGTAAGCAGTCAGACAGGCCAGGAAAAACAGGTTCAGATATCAGGCTGGCTCAGAAGTCAAAAAGGAGGCAATTGTGTTACGTCAACAGAACAGACAATAAGGACCGCTGGACTAAACTCACCAAGGGCTCGTTAAGACAATGATCTGGCCGAGTGCCGGAGACAGAGGCAGGTATAAGTAGAGGAGTGAGCAGGTGAACAGAGTGAAACTAATTACCAGAATGGGTGGAGCTGATCAGGGGGGAAAAAGTGGCTGGAAGTGAAACTGAAGCTGATTGGATGGAGACTGCTGAAGGGGAGTGACAGAAAGACAAATAGGGTGGTGACAAAGAGGTGAAAGAATGCTGGCAGGTGAACTGAATAAAGACTGGGTTTTGTTGTGGTTTGATTTTGTACTTTGTTTTATGTTATCAGTTCTTCTAGCCTGCTCCGATCACTTCTGTCACCAAACTATTCCATTAACCAAAACTAATACAGAACCTAAACCTAAGACAGAATTGATTACATGAAGAGAATCACTAAACCAAAACAGAACTTAAACTAATCCAGAACCAAAATCACCATAAAGACCAAACCTAAGACTAAACAGAACATAAGCAAATAATAAAAACCAGAGCTAATACTAAGACAGGAGAGTGAACTAATTAAACAACAAACATAAACCATAACAAAACCCAAATCGTGCCTAGCTTAGAGCAGGTTTGTTCCTAGGCTTCTTGTTATCTGAAAGGCCTGAGTGCGCAGTAAGCTCTGCACCGGTGGCAACACAATATTCTCGCACACTAGCCAGGAGGAGACAATGCTGGCTCTTGCTGGACACTCTCAGACATCCTTAGGCCTCCCTGCTTCAACCGAACATCTCGCCATCAAAGTGTGTTTATCAAGAGAACTGCAATTCCATTTAGATGCAAATCAGTGATGGCTGCACACTTTTCTTTTGAGGTAACTGTTGGTGACAGGTAAAATTTTTAAGCACTTTCCTCTTTTACATAAATGTCAGTTAATTAGACTGATTGCTAACGGGAAGTGAGCTGATTTTTTTTCATGTCCGGGCAGAGGTACAGGGGAAACTGTTTTTTGTGATAAAATTAAGGTTTTAGCTAGGTGAAGTTCTTTGCAACCATATGTGTTTTACTGCAGAATAATCCAACAATGTTTTAAGCACAAACTGACATGTCAAATTGTGTAAAACACAACATTTTTGTCTTGTTTTGACCAAGACTGCGCGGTAGAGGGCTTTTTATGATAATCGTGGTTTTGATTTTGGTCATGGTATAACGGACGCTGTTTCAGTTCCAGTGTGACTGTAAGGGCAAAGGAGACACTGAGCCAGGCCTAAAATTCCCTTGTCAGCTGTCTCTGTACATCAGATGGAACCCAAGCAGAACAAAGAAAGACGGGAGAACAGCCTTAAACTCATACACGCCATGCGCAACCACACTGACCAAACAGTCCTCACAGGACGGACGAGACAGACGGGACAGACGTATCGCATGCTTTCCCTCCATGGTGTCTTGCGAAACGTGCATAACCCTTGAACTTTCTCAGGCTTTGTGCCATTACAGCCTGAAACACAAATGCATTTTGTATGATTTGACAACAGAAATTAGTAGTGGGATGGATGGTTTTCACTTTTCTTTAATAAATAAAACCCTCAAGAGTAGAAGTAATGATGCAGCCACTGCCAGATTTCCTAAAGCCGATGGTGTATTCCCATAAATTTTAGTCTCATCTGACCAGAGTACCTTCAAGAGGAAAACATTGTTTTTGCAAGGCATTGAAACTTCTCAAAAGGGTCACAGGGAGAAATCTTCACCCACGACACATCTCTCTTAACGAGGAACATTTTATCAGAATGGAGGACATTTTCAGTGTTTCTCTCAGTCAGGAGTCATAGTGACAGTAACAGGAGAACCCTATAGCAACCACCGCAGAGGCCCAAACCCATTCAGGCAGCAACACGAGCCTGCTCTGTTTATGCCTGAGACACACACACACACACACACACACACACACACAGTCCTAGAGTATACGCCACGGATATCTCAGTAAGGAAGGCCAGCATTTACAGGAAGTGTCCCACCGCTGAGTGACATCACTGAGCTGTGTTCATTGGTTCTCCTCAGGCTGGTGTGCACTTTGATTGCTGGGATGCCTTCCAGCCACTAGTCACTGTGGAGCTGCAGTATCTGTTGTTTAATGCTAAAGAATGCAAACTGTCCAAGGATCTCTGTAGGGAACAGTGTTCTGCACAGTCTAAAAAAGTCTAAAAAAAAAACGACTATAGTACTACTACTAGAATAAAGGGATCAAATGCGTACAAACTGTGTTTTAAATTATCTTTATTTACAGCAGCATACTTCAGTCTAGGTTTTCCAAATTAAAGTGTTTTAAGTCATTAAGTAGGGATGGTTTACCTTGCCCTAAAGTAATATTAACAAAGAAATGTGCTTCACTATATTGCTGGATTGGATTCGTTTTTATTAATTTTTAGAACATGCAGAATATAAAACCCAGCTGGATACTTTGTCTCTGTACCAAGTTATCCAGAAAAAAGCATAAAATAAGAGTCTGGAAAAGTATGGAATTCTCAGATGGAAAGTCTGCAGGAACTCTCGTTAAGTTTAATATTTTTTTTTCCAATTTTTGCCAGACTTGACCTTTTTTTTAGTTTATTATTAGTGCGTTCAATGAAGAAGAGAAACTGGAGAAAATGCTGAAAAGCAAGATTCAGTTGTATAATATGGAAGATGTTAGAGAAGTGAGTCTTTTTTCTTAGTCTGTCAACACTGGGGGCCAGGTTGTACTGTTTGTAGGCTGTCACTAATGGTTTTGGTTACTATGTAAAAGACTTCAGATCCAAAGATCTCCACCAGAGCTGAAATGCAAGGGCGCATATTTGCCTGTCTTTATTTCTGATGGCCCATACGGAGTGCTGTGGTAAACAGGACAAACGGCAACTGTCTCCTGCAGTCATAGAAAATAGCCACGTCTGTTTAAAGGAAATGAAAGATGAGCATTTTGAGGAGAGGCTCTGTTAAAATGTGTTTCAGCAGTCCATATCTTACCCATAGTAGGTAACCCTCTTAGTGTTGACATTGAGTATAAATCCACATTAGATGGTCCCGCAGCTGACGGCTAACTCAAGCTAACTCAGGGAGTTTAGTCTTTAAACAACCATCTTCTAAACCTCAGCATCAAGCATTTTAAGAAACTTTGAACTGATGTCATGGTTGTGCTCGGCAGCTGTTTTCCCCGAAGGCCACTTCCTGTGTCAATGATCATTGACACAGGAAGTGGCAGTGGGAGGCAGTGCTTCACCTGTGATTTTACCTTCTAAAACAGCGACGACATAAATCTATACAGGAAAGCTGCTACTGCTGGGACACTATGGTGTGTTCCTACTGTGTTTCACTCAGGAAGATCATTGGTGGTGCACCACCTCCTGTTATAGCTCCTAGCTTCTGCTCCTGGCCCTTGACCTTTCATGGGGTCAACAGTAAGAACTCTGTTGTTGGAAGGAAAGGAGCTATGGACAGCTGTGCCGACGTCATTACGTGATGGAAACATACATGGATGATGCGAGTCAAATCCGAGCCTACAGCCTTCTCTTCTATCTGGACAGTTTTGTTCATTTCCGTGAGGTGGGCTGTGTGTGTATGTCATGTCACGCAAAGGGTTATGGGATTCCTCACGGCTCCTTAGTGCTGTTAAGGGACATCTTGAGGTTCCTGCGCTAAATTAGCTGCGAAAGGAAGCACACAGGCTCCTTTTCCTACCTCCTTCCTTACTGACTGCAGTATTCGGACACCACTTGTCATGGCGAGCGCTGAGGCACTTCCGCTTTGGATGCAGCCTGTGTAAATGATCAGCACTTTATGAAGCAGTTAGCTTCTCCAGTTTCTGGTGACGATTTTTATTGAACTTTTAAATGCTAAAAATGCTTAGAATAAAAGCAAGAAATGAAACTAATGATACGTTTAAAAAACATGAAGGCAAATGTTCCCTAACCTTGATTTTTACTGAACTAAACCAAATGCAAAGTAAGTGCTTGTTTACACATGAAACATTGGGGGATCTCAGTGTTGAGACATTTAACGAGTGGGGACAAAGTTGAGTGTTTGGCCTCCCAATCACTGGTCAGAGTTGATGAATGGATATTTATTGCTCTGGATAAAAGTGTGAATACTTGTTCCACCACTGCTTAAAGGTGATGAGTGGAAAACAATCACTTGTGCTTGTGGAGGGAGGCCTAAGGATTCATTGGTTTGAACGCTGGTCAGCGTAGAAAAGTTACAGAGGATCTTCCTAATCCGGACTATCCTACCATGCAGTTTGAGCCTCTGCTCGCTAATTATATGATGCCCACCATACCGTGCCTATTGTCATTTGAAAACAGCAGAGAATGCCGGTCATCATTCTCAGTAATTAAAGGTTTGATTTCAACTTGTGCTGGTCCCGCATTGAGTAGATGTTGTTCATATTCCTCTCTGGATTTCTGCAGGTAGAGTCCCATGTGTTATCCAGCGTATCTGTAATATGTCCAGAACCTCACCAGGCCTCAGTAAGGTCAGCGTTTCCCTCACTGTTCTGTGTGATTTCATGCAATCAGAGGTCTGCTTGGTGGTAATGGAAGCTTATTCAAGTGGCCAAGAGCTGCTCGTCCAAGCATGAAGTGGACAAGAGATCGCTCCTCCTGCACTGGATATGTTCAAAATATGGAAAACCCCTCAATTCAAATGGGGGTGTACCATCATTGTGCCGGGAGCATCAATATTGACCTGATCGTTATTGATGCAGTTTGGTTCAGATCTGGGGTCTCATTTCTAAAGCTGGCCTACGCACACAATGGGTCCTGGAACATGCGTATGTCACTTTCCACGCAGAAGTTTGGATCTATAAAAAAAAGAACTTGACGGGAAAATGTGCGGCCCTCACGGCAGCTCTGACCCAATAGTGCGCTCATTTTGGAGACGGGGGGGGGGGAAATTGCCGATGCAGATGGTGAAGCACGGTTTCAGGAAACAAATATTTCCTGGCCAATGATGAGGACTGGCCAATATATCGCTTTAGACTCCTAGCGTTGCATTCTGCTATGACCTGCAGGGAAAAGTGGCTACACCTCCCTCCCAGGTGCTGAAAGGCAGCTCTCCAACCCCCAGAGTCCAGAGGAGGTGCGCTCACCGCTCACACCAACGCAGTGCTCAGTGCCCATCGGCTTCCTTAAATGCTTTTTAAAGTTTTCCTTTGCTTCTTTTTTTGTTGTTTTTTGAAGGGTGTGGGGGTGTTAATAATCGCGGGGGGAACCTCTCATTCCTCCTGGACTCCATCCCTCCTCTTAATGTCGAACTGAACACGCAGCCAAAGGAGAGTTTAACAGGGAGCATGGCGTCATTTACTTTTTAACAACTTATTTTAATGTGGACATCATGTGTGCTTTTACCTCTGATTTTTTTTTACATTTAATCAAGTTCTCTCTGAATTTTTCTCAGTTTCTCTGCGTTTTCTCCGCAGTGCCACATCACCATGATGAAATAAAATGACCAGCTGACTCATTCTTAACACACATTAACATTCATGAGGTGCTTTGCGTCGACCATTTATGGTTGAATCTGGGTGTGTAAGGGGTGGAACCTCAGGTACGCTCACATTCTATTAAGCTGTGATCTAGAAAGGAAAATTGCATGCTAGTGTGTGTGCACATGGTTTTATAAATCTGATGTGTATATTTTTTTGTGTATGCGCTTTTCTTTTTCTTGGCGTACATGGACTTTACGTGAATGGATTCCACGTAAAGTGTTATAAATGAGACCCCAGATGCTTCTTACTGCTGTCTGGGCCTACAACAGTACAGGGACATCCTCTTCAGAACGGTGTATGTGGCTCAGTTCTGGTGAAAAGGGATTTCTGTTTTTATGCGTTATGTCACTCCTGTGCGTTGTGTCACCTCTAACCCTGACAGCTGCAGCAGTAGCTGCAGGCTGCCAACGTTAAGCTTATAGAAACGTCGGAGCTCACAAACCGTGGCATTTTCCTGTTTGCAGACATGCGCTCTCCGGTCTGAGGTCTCGGTTCTCCAGTGGAAATGGGTGGACTGCTCCCACTGTGTCAAGGGTCACAGTCTGCCTCAAAGGGGAGGAGTAAAGTATTTCAGTGTCTCGTTCATGAATGATGGAAGGATGGAGCAGGACTTGGATTTGGGCCTTGTCTGCAGGTGCTGAAGGTCAGACTTAGAGGTGGGATGAGAAGCTTTGCCATAGGTAGATCCACTGCTCCTCTAGCATTCAGTCTGAATCCCTCCTGGACCCCCAAAGCGGACCCACAACACTCTGCCTCTGCCTTCGGATGTTTTTCTTTCGGCCTCTAGGTACTATGCGGGTGGCTTCTTGCAAATGTTGGCACAGCTGAGGGGAAGCCCCCTCAGGAAACGTCTCTTGGGGTTTGCAGCAAAGTGTAACCCAGAGAGAATGAGGATTGGCTCCCCCAGGCTGGAGATCATGGACCTTAATGGATCACTAACCCCAGTTTGCTGCTAACCATGTCATGGTTGGTCATAAGTAGAGGATGGAGTATCTGAAGGAATATTCGGTTTACATTATTGGGAGGGGTGGACAGGACAGGCTCTTGTGGCTCGTGATCTTCTGTCAGATGACCTCATCTGGTGAAATCCAAGTCATCAGCCCCAGGAATGATGAGGCGCGCTTAAAGCTTAACACCCCTTTGTTTTTATATTTCTGACTTTTATTTTGGAGTAAGAAAGGAAGTAGTTGTTGAGTTTGCCCTGATGTGTAGACAGAGTCAACTAATAAAGACATTAGCCAACACAAGCATAAAAGAAGCAGTGTTTGTGTTTGTGGCGGCATTTTGGAGTCCTATAGAAACGGTAAAGTTAGCATCTGTTTGGAGCTTCCTATCAGCGCTAATGGGGGTCCAACAGGCTTTTAATGAGGCAGGACTGCATTTGATCGTCAAAACCACTTTGCAATGATCGAACCTCAACTGGATCGTTCAGCACTGAACAGAGATTCAGTTTTTTATTCTATTAGTAAAATCGCACAAGTGTTATAACTAGTTTCCTGGCATTAAGAATAGCCTCTTGTCTGCTGATGAGTGCAGGCAGATTGGAAATTAGTCGTTTTTTTTCCCCCCCCTGAACTGGTTGGTTATTCCCATGTACAGTCAGGCCTGCTGTGAGCTTCCACATGTATGAGTGCTTAACAACACAAGGGCTCATCACATATGCCTACTGAACAGAAACCGGCTCCCCAAGGGGGTTTCCTCCCTGTGCTGAGTTTAGATCACCTCCGACTGACCGCACTGAAGACGTAGGCAGCAGGAGATTTTTTTGGGGGGGGGGGAGCTGCTCAGCATCAACTGTGGTGTCCAACTGGAGTGAAAACCGGAATAAAAACAAGGTCCCGGGTTTCTGACTTTCAGTCCTGTGATCGGGTCTCCATTGAGAGACAGGCTGCTCCCGTGGCCATGTGGGAAACCACAGAGCAAACAAAGGCAGCTGAAGACATCAGGGAGGGAGACCGTGGCTGTTAGTCCTAAACTTAAAGCCCGTTCACTCTGCACGCTGGATGCACACACAAAAACCGTGCAGCTGGCACACATTTGGTACTGTAGTACACATACGTGCAGATGACGTGGGGCTAAATATGGAAACGGGGCAGTTTTTCTGACCAGCATGGCTTTGTGGTGGAGGCAGCCGACACACCCTGCTCTCTACAAGGAGTTACTTACAGCAGCTGATGCTCTGTTTGCCTCTGTTTATTTATAGTCCTGATTTCGTGACTTCCTATTGTTCACCGTGCAAACTATTGCTTTGGGAAACCTTTAATTATGACATCAGTTTAAGGGGTGGGTCAGTCAGATCTTGGTAAAAGTGAAATAAATTCTTCCAAGAAACTTCCTAATCATTTTCTATTTTACACTGCGACATGTTAAAGGGACTAAAAGCGTGTTTTGTTGCACTATTACAGACTGATCATGCTATGATTGTGCTGACATTTTAGGCAAGAAATGTCATATTTGTGTAGTAAGCAGACAAATCCAGCAGAGGGGGGCAAAGAGCTGCGTTAGCGCTGGGACTGTTTTGGTACTCCAGGGATAGACTGGGCTGCAGCATTTAGACCACAGATGTGTGACATACACTTTGTAATGTGTCAGAGTTGAAGAGGCACCGATATTCTTCTGGATCCACGTCATAAAAATGTTATCGGGGCAGCTGTAAGTTTCATGATTTGATGAAAGCAGAGAGAAAAAGGAGGCCAGGTTTTAGGCATGGAGGTAAGATGCTTATAGCACTCATCAGTTTAGGAAACATGGCCTGGCTGCTGGAGCTGATGGTAATCACGCTTTAGTCAGAAAATGACACATAATATGTCTGCGACCTGCTCCTGTGTTCAGCTGTCAGTGACCTCCCAGATGAGCTAGTAATTGTGCAAATGTGAGTCCAGCGGGGGTCAACTCACTCCTTAGCTCCTTTCAACCCCCATTTCATCCACATGAATTGCCATTTTGTAGTCATGTACTCAACTGTTGTTTATCAGTTTATTTCTTTTAGTAATTCAATATTTTTGATGGATTATGAAGATAAGCGTAGAAATGTACACATTGCATGTATAATTTGTGTGCTATTTTCTGAGGAATTTAAAAATGCTCCGCAATTGATTTTGATTGTTTCCTGTTTGAGCCAGCTGATATTATTATTATTATTATTATTATTATTATTATTATTAAAAAAATATATGGGCACTGGCCTCCATACAGGTTGTTGCAGGTCATGTTTCTGTTTAGAATCTCAGGTAAACATTTGCCCCCTGGTGGTAGAAAGTGTTAAATACTTGCAATTTCAGTTCTGCCTTCATAATGAGCTAAATCTGTTTCCTTCCGTAATTTGACCTAAAGCCCAACATCCTGCATTTTATCCTGCTTCCAGTCTTCATTTTTCATGGAACTCATCATTCTCATTTGCTCGACTCTCTGACCGGTCCTTGTGTGCCCTCCTTCTCCAGCCATGGCAGAGTTAGACCTGAGTCTGAGCGACGCGCTGACGGACAGCCCTCCGCAGCCCGGCCCAGAAAGCAAGGTGGAGAGAGACTTTGTGGCTCAGCTGGAGGCCGAGGCGTTCGACGATCAGGTCAAGGAGACGGTTGGAAAGACAGACTACATCCCCCTGCTGGACGATGACGACAAAAGGGCAGGTGAGGATGAGATGATGCTGAGAATAGGATGTTGATAAAATGGCTGTCGATAAGAGAGTACAAAGGTCGAATGTTGGGTTTGTCGCTCTTAGAGGAGTTGTCGATTTCACTTTTGTTTCTGTGAAAGAACAGAAGACTGTAAGATTGTAAAAATGTTTTGATCTTCTACCACGTTGGAATTTAACCAAATTACTTTCACCCCCTGAGTGACTTGCGCTGTTGAACTTTGGTAAAAAACAATGTTTTTTTCTTGAGGGTTTTAAACAAAAGAAAGATAAAACTGTAAATCTTTCAAAGGATCCTGTTTTCATCTTTCTAATAAAGATTAGTAGTCAATAACTAAGCAAAGAGTGTGCATGGCAACAGGAGCTGCAGCTGCTCCTAAATGACTTGCAGCATTAGGCACTGCGAGACACTAGCTGCCATTTTTCATAAGCGGGGGTGTCATTCAGCCGTCGGGACGGCATTAGCTTGCAGATATGGCTTGGAACAACATAAAACGCGGATTTTGGATTCTCACTTTGCCGCGGTGTGGATGCTCTGCGGCCAAGGTTTTATTCCAAGGTCTCCAAGAATCCGGTGATGATCCATCTGGAAGAAACTGCCCAAGGCCCTTTTTGCTTATCCAACTTATATCAAAGCAGGTCACGAAAAAGCATGGTTCTTGCATGGTTGCAGTAGTTTTACCCAAGATGCATTAAACAGCAGCATGGAATCAGGCTGGCCCTGGGTAGAATTATGTTTCTACCATTAGTATTGTTTTCTGCCACCGCTAGACGCTTATCTTGATGTCACCTCTAATTTGTGCAATAACTCCAAGAATGTGACCTTATTTGGCATTTTAGGATGCCGTGCTGTTTAATTTGTTGCAAAGCAGTAAAAGGGGGGGCCTTGATGAGTTGCAAAGATGCCCGACGCGATATGGCGGTTCGTGCACACGCGTATCAAATAAACCGGTGAGTGAACGAGCAGATAAAAGGAAGTGACAGTTAACCGGGGATGACTCGGCTCTTGGGCCTGTTTTGGTTACCCCGACGCTTTGCTCAGACAGTCAGACTGTGTGTAGGCACTCGCCTGTGACAGCCGGCTGTAGGACGGGCCGTGGGTGGCATTGCCAGTGATCAACTGTGGCGTCCTGTGTGCGTTGGGTTCAATGCAGACATGCTGACACGACGAGTGCCAAACAGCAGGGCGAGGCTGTCCGCGAGTCATTGTCCTCATGTCAGCAGGACTGAAGGAGGAGGCACACATTAGCGGCTGTTGTTTTTTTTGAGAGTCCTGCGCATGAACTGTAAGGTGAACTGGGAGTTTTGCTCAGCTTCCGATTCGTGTCGGATTTTTGTCTTTGTGGATAATAAAAAACATTTTTGTTTTGTTTTTAATCTTTCATCAGTATCATATTAATAATACTTTGATATAACAGTGCATACAGTAAATTCCACATAGTCAACCATCGACAGATATCAAGTTTGACTAATATATTCACTCCCAGTAATATGAATTTAATTCTCGTAAAGCCAAGTTTGAGTTTCGTTTTGTAGATACACTGAAAACTTAGTTGGAATCTTCTATTTTCAGTTTGGTTGTTGTTGTTCAGTTCCCAACATTTTACACAGTATGATAAGCTTGAGTAAAAATACCACAGGTCCACAGTATTAATGTAAAGATTTTAAGAGAAAATGTCTAAGGTGGTCTAATTAGTTTTAAAACAAAAAAGCCACTATCATGACATTGCCCCTGCTGAAATATTATTGCAGATATTATAATGTTGTTTTTTATATTTGTCAGCCCACAGTCTTGACAGTCAGCTGCATCATATGCTCATGACAATGAATTACATTTCTTTTTTTCAAGAACCGATAATTACAACTATTAATAATTAAATCACCACTTCAGTCACAAGTAATCAAACATGATTTAAGTCAGGCTCAGCAAACCGTGTCAATTTTTAAACTGGTCCTGGATTATTTCACTAGTTTTATGAGACTGATGTCCACAGCTGGAACCCTGAGCCACGGGCCTGGACTTTTCACAGCATCGACAATGTCAACATTAGGATTTCACTCAGAGGACCGTTGAACCTGCTGGCGTTTAAATATGGAATAGACCCTAGCTAAATTTTGTTGAAGTGTTTACATGCTTATTGCGCTAAATATTTTAGTCTCTTGTGTTCTTTCACTCAAGGAGTCACACTGAAAGCTAGTATTAGCTAGCTAATGAGTCGGGCCCAGTTAGCTAGCCTAGCATCTGCTTAACAGACACACTATTCCAGTCTTTTAGGAAAGCAGCTTTACTTTCACAACAGCATTAATTAAAAAAAAATTCATCCTGTAGTTTTCAGCCCCTAAAGGTCCGTGGAGCCCGCTGTCTTTAGTAAACGAGAGAAATGAGATTGACCTGTGTGGTAGCGCGCTGAAACAGGTTAGGAGAGGTGCAACTCACCTACCCCAGAAGTTTCACAGACATTTTATTATAGAGACTTTTGGTATGTTCTTTGTTCTCAGAAGTCGGGTTTTCCGGGCTCCTAGTCAGAAAATTATAAGAACGCCTCTGGAGTTGGAATTCCTACAGGGAAAGGTGGAGCTGGCTGAGCAGCCCTGACTTCATTATACAACATGGCTGTCCACATGTAGATTTCAGTGAAAGTTGCTGGTATAAACCATAATCTAAACTCGTGGTACATACCAGAGTGGCGAAAACAGTTAGCGCTTGAAAATATATTAATCCAGAAATAATTAGACATTTAATCATGGTCTGATTAGCCTCCTCAGCAGATATTTTTTACAGAGTATTTGCTCTCCAGAATGCAGGCTCCTCCAGAAAAGGACACACCTTTTCCAACACTTGTTCAGATCTCAGGTAAAACGTAGGAAAAACTCAGCTAGCCCAAACAACTCTGCTCGGTAGCAGGCTTGTTTCACAGAGTAATTTGCTGTCATAATTCAGAGTCAAGGCTTCCGAGCTTTCTGAAACGAAAAAGGCAGGGTATGCAGGAATTTACCCCAGAAATTACTCTGAATATCCACTAACCCTGCTTTCTGAAACGGGGCCCAGATCTACTGCTTGTGGATGACTTCACCTTCCCAGCCTATGTGTTGCTCTCAGCCTGCCACTGTTGGACCATGACAGGTCCAAGTCGTCCGAACACATACGGGATGCAGTTAACAGTAAAAAGCATCCCAACCGCAACACAAACACCCCTCTGATTGCTGTTGTACTGAAAGAATTCTGTGCGGTTCCATTATGTGTTCGGGGAAGCCATTAGCAGTCAGATGGACAATAATGAGCTTGCCTGTTTCTGTGTGTATGTGACTGTATGTGCAGACGCTGGGGCTGCTTTGGAGAATGGAGAGCAGGAAGCTCATGGGGTACAAAAGCCTGGTAAGAAAAACAATTCCCACAATTCCATCTGCTGTCGGTCACTTTGCTAAAGCTGCCTGGTTATCCTCATCAACCAGTCCTCGCCTTTTAGTCTTTTCTTCTTTTCTGTTCTTTACTTCCTTCTTGTGTTCAACCTCAGTTTGATTCTGCATGTGTTTTGTTTGTAAAAATTTAGTTTTTTTATATTTGGTGCGTTCCCATTCAGGACACAGTGTGAGCTGCTCTCAGTGTATTCCAGCATCCTTTAAAGGTTCTTTGATTTAGAAGAGTTATCTTTAAATTCTCCGTTTAGGAACCGTTTTGTCTGAGTTAAAAAAAATCTGGGTATTTCTGGGACACTTGTCAAATTTTCAACAAGCACGGACTGATATTTTATATTTGACTTTCATTTAATTTGACTTATGTTTTTCTTCATCTGTCAATGCTTTTTGACCAGAGTTCACAAATCGAACAACTTATTTTGGTAAATGTGTAAATTGTAAAAAGACTGAATTGGGGTCTAGATGACTTTGAAATATCCACACGCAGATGGTCCGCAGCCTGACAGGTCACATGGGCTTCAGGTGAAAGTTCACCATGTGAGGAAGTCGCCTTCTGGTTTAAACCAGAAACATAACGGTTTTTCATTGGGATCTTTATTTGATAGACCAACACAAATTAGTACGAAATTGTAATGACGAAAAATTATACTGTTTTATGAAAGAAAATCCCGAAAATTGTTACCGATATCTGAATTCACGTTACTTTTATTTCTTCTGAACCGCTTTTTCTGGAGTTGTAACAGGAAGTCTTTTGAAGGGTGCGTCTCTATCAACATCTAGAGACTGTTTTTGAAAACTCACCTAGAAAGATTACACCTTATTGTCTTTAACAGTTGAATTTCAGTCAGAACTTTGACCGGGCCATGGTAAAACAGGAATATTCTGGTCTCTTCTGTTTCCACTATTATTCAACTGTATGAATATATACCTGACACCTGATCCTACACAATGTTCCAGGCTCCAGCAATGCAACGCTGACACAGATGTTGAAGATCCTGCATGATGAGCGTAGCGACTTTGAAATACCACATATACCTCAACATGAATGCCACTGCTGGGGCTACAAAGCTGTGACCTAGCAATAGCATAGCTGCAGACACCCTTTGAATGGCCATGGTGTCGTAGGAAATGTTTCAGGTGGCTCTCATAGCACGAGACTTGGCCGGAGCTTCTGACTTCTTCATTCTTACACTATAGCCCACTGTAACTGCAAAATAAGCCATAATAATTCCCCTTCTACCACCGTGCAGGACAGTTAGCATGATGGGATTTTATCTTAAAACATGCAGCTGTTTTTTCGTTTTTGTTTTTTCTGGTGGCTGAACATCTTTACTTTGGTTCCACACTTGTCCAAAGCACATTGTTCCAAATGGCTGTTGGTTTATTCAGAGGCAGCTGTGCTTACCTGGTACGTAGCGGCTTGTTGGGACGTTACCTCCTTGAAAAATTGACATCTGTGTTAAATGTTTTTTTGTTTTTTTTTGGACTCCTGCCCGATTGTTGGGCAGCAGTGACTGCTTCTCCAGGGTCATTGCTGTTGTGTTTCTACCCAGGCCTTGTGTTAACACACACCTGTACGTATCGGACTAGCAAACTACCCAAAACTCTGCTTTTATAGAGGCGGTCAGAATCAGGATTGGCAGTTTGCTTGCATCACCAGGCGACTCCTGTTCCTCTTAAATCTTTTAAGTAGTTTTTCCCAACACAGCCTTCCCATTTTGGCTTGTTTAAAAGTAATGACGATGTGAACTCCATTAGAATCCATATTTTTGCACTTAGAGGTTAAATATTCACTATTTCTAAACATGACTATATTCAGAGGGTCTTAGACGACCAGAAGCTTTTGCGTGGATGGATGCTCTGTGGATCAGCTTGAAGTTGTCGGCATGTTTGCATGGCTTTGGTAGCTTCTGCATGCTTTCTGTGCGTTTGTCAAGCTGCAGCTCTGTTTGGGTTCTGAAGAGAAGGGTACGGTATAAAGTGCACCGTTTTTGCCTCCTCTCCCTCAGTGGCTCTACTTTACTAGATTGGAACAACTGGCCTTGTGGAAGTGCACCGGATCCATTCATCACTGTAGCTGCAGCCGTCCCCAGAGAGAGAAGACGGGTGGTAAAAGTTAAAAGCAGTAACTGTGTCACAGAATTGAGAGCATAAACTGAATCCTGACAGAGCAAATATAGATGTATCTGTGAGCATGAGCATTTGTTGTGCAATTATGCTGCAAGTCCCCCCTGACGCATGATGTTTCTGCATGGCTGTGGCATACCCGTATAAAGTTTATCGTATTTTTCTGTTTCTGAACCAGAGAGGAGCTGTTTCTGTTGGTCTCTTATTGGACATTTGTTAGATGAGTTGCAGTTTGATTCTGCTACTAACCTGCTGTCTTCCTTTTCCCCCTTCTTCCTTCTTCTCATTGTTCTTTTTCTGCTTACTCTTGATTTCTTCCTTCCACAACATGTTTTTACCCTCTGAATTGCTTCCATTTCATTTCCTCCACATTATACGCCCCCTCCCTTCCATGTTTGTCTCTTCCTGTGCTCCTTCCTCAACACCATGCTTCAGAGGACTAAAACTCTTCTTCATCGGCCCAATGACTGGCTGTCGGCTCCGCTTCTGCTTCTCTACACCTCCCCTCCTCTCTTCCTGTGCAGAACACACACACACACACACACACACTAGCTGTCTGATCCATGGTTCCTTCATCCTGCCGAATGGAGGGAGGTCTGAGGGCAGGATTTCAAAGTTGGACTATGCTGTTCTGAATTCTGTACACTGTTTCATTAAATGATGTTGTGGCACACTCCGATTCACACTGCTGGGCAGACACATCACACTTGGTGGACTTGGGGAGATGAGCGTAATCACATTCCTGATAAATAACTGCAATATTGTCAGTTGTTCCACTGAAATGTTTCCCCTCTGCCTGCTTCTCTCTCATAATTTCTCAAGTCTGAGCTAAAAAAGCATCCACTTTGTTCAGTCTGATTGGTTTTAAAGCCTAACACGGCAGAAAGAAATGAGGATCAAGCCCCCCGTGCAGCACGTTTCTCTCTCTGCAGCAGACATGAAGTTCACAAGTTCACGTCCTCACACACTCCCTCTCTGAGGCACAAACGGACACCATGCAGCAGTCTCTCTCTGTCTGATACTGATCAAAGTGAGTCGCCAGCGCTGTGAGGCCAGTCTGTCAACACCTCAGCACCAGCACACACACACACTCCGACTCACACATGATATGTTCACTCACCTAAGGACTGTTTGTTTTGCTTCCTTCTCTTCCTCCATTGCACCCGTGAGTGATATGTCCCATTTAGACTTGTTTTAACCCAAAGGAAGCAACTTTTCAGGTTTCCAACTGTTTTTAAAATAATCTACATCCAGCGATCCAATGATCCAGTTCAGGTTTCCGCAGTCTATGTTCTTTAGATTTTAGTCCAGATGGCCAATAGCTAGCTCTGAAGCAGATGCTAGCTGTAGCGTATTATTACGCCCTTACCAACAAGCTTTAATAGAAGAGGCAAGTCTAAACAGAAATGGGGTATTTAGTCCTGAACACACTTCCATCTGTCAGTGTGGGCACATCTCTGATGTTCCTGCGGCTATAAATGATCGTGAAATGACTAAGTCTAGTGAGATATTTGCTGAGGTCACGATGAGATACAGACACAAAACTAAAGAAGACTTTTGTTTTTTTTTGTTTTTTGTCAGCTATGAAAGTTTTCCAAACTTTGCTCTGTAATGCCCGCTTCATGCTGCATTAAGTCCCTGCCACACCCCCCGAGATCAAACTGACCAATCACAACATCACTGGCGTGCATCAAATTTGTAAAGACAATATTGATGCTGGGACACTCCCAATATTTGGCAAATGAGTTTTTCCCTACTGTTTCCCTGCACCCTGAGCAGTCTGCATGTCAACAGCACCTTTAGGTCAATCCTACGCTACACACTCTATTCCACTGCAACACAGACACCCAGCTCGGCCCGAATCCTTGGACAGAGCCAGGTATCGACTGCTCACCAGATGATCACGCCATGCTAACATGATGCTACTCCCACGTGTTTCACGTACGCTCAGTGTTTTCTACATGACCTTGTCTTAATCTTTTAAATACATCCGAGGGGATAAATTGATGCTGGCGAAGGCATTCTGGGCAGAACCTTGACCAACCCATCCAGCTCTTTCACGCATAATGTGGAACGATATCCAAGACCTTAAAACCTAGAATCTGTCTCACCCATTTTATGTCAGAGCGGGGTCTTCATCCTGTATAACCATATGTTTGTATGTGTGCTTCAAAAGTGTAGATCCACAGTTTCTGTGTTTTCTATAACCAAACTGGTCTTTTTTTATAGACATGCCTGTCTATTCTCAGCCTGCACCTTCTGCTAATAAATGGATATATAATCTGGTTTTTGGCTTTTGGTTTCTGTCTTCTAACTGAACTGTACTAAACCTCTTGTTTGAACTGCAGTTATTCTCTCATTGGTTCCTTTCTGTTGCTGTCGCTGTAAAGTCTTTTGGAAATTTGCAGTCAGTTTCTTATTCTTCATTCTTCATTCTTCATTCTTTCTTCATTCTTTGATCTTTTTGCTTTGTAAGAAAAAAGATGCTTAGTCATCCAGGGTCTAACCTCCAGACTGAAGAGGATTTTTGATAGTGTTTCCATTTTAATGAGGATTAATAAATAAGAGAGGAAAACGTGTATCTGTTGGTCTTATAGAGTCACTGTTCAGGTTCCAAAACAGATTTAAGTGTTTCTCTAAATTCCCAAACAATTCTCTATTGCCCTTTTTGGGTTATGAGGAGAAAATACCTTATATTTTTGCTATTTGGAGCACTGCAGTACATAGGAAATAGGAATAATATAGATAATGCATATAAAACACACATAATAAAGGAAATTACCTGACCTTTTAAATATGTTTATCAGCTGTTTTTGCTCTAAATTTGCAACATACAGAATAAGGGAGAAGTGTGAACACTTCCAAATTGCTCCAAGACCTGGCCTTGCTGGTTGCTAACAGACCGAGGGAAGTTATGAGTTCATTAGATGGGCTTTCAGACTTTTCACCTCTAAGTCCTTCAAAACACTGCATTTACTGTTTTATCTTAATATATCCTCTTCTAAGTCCCTGTGATGATAATCTAAGTGATATGAGACAATTGAGAGGAGTGTTATCTCCCCCTACTGTCTTTGGCCATAAAATCACACTTGTCTACTTTCTATGCCACGCAGCACTGTTTTCGTTCTTGCAGTAAGCCGACCAGCTTTATGGCAGCGCATCAAAAGCCTCTTGCCCCTCACTGCGCTGCTGCAAAGGTGATCATAGAACACTTTTCGATTATGAATCGGTATGAAACATATAATCAGTTTAAAACAATTAGGTTCTAAATGTTATAACTGACTTGCATTTCACTGACTTGTACTAAAGAAACAAGTTTAGTGTGTCATAGCAGCTGTCTCTGCATTACACCTGCTTTCAGGAAACAATGCAACGTGCTGATTAAAGTTCCCCCAAGACTCTGTATGATCAGCTTGATCAGTGCACCAGATAATGAACAAGGGATTTCTTTGTGACTGGATACATCCAGCCTGTCCTGCTTCCCTCTTCTTTCACAACAAGAAAGTATGAAAGATAAAAAGCAAACCCTCATGTCAAGGATGTTTTACTAGTCAGGGGCCTTCCCACTCAACCTTATTTTTTGATTGATGTGAACGAGGAGATGCATTAAATAAAAGCAGATCTAATAAATTTTTGTGTTGTGGGATATGTTTTACTCAGACTTTAAAAATAAGTGTGGGGTTTTCTAAAAGCAGTTAACACTTGTTAATCATATCTGATGACTAGTTTAGGAAGGTAATCTGGTTTTTCAGCACAATTCTGGGTTTAAAGTTGATTTGACTGTTTAAAGTGAGACAGAAATATTTTAGTAGTTTCCATGTTTAAAATGAGTATTTGTTTTGTTACGGAAATGAGCTCCTGTGTCTTGTCAGCATAGAAGATATCGTTGTCCGGATCTTAGGTTTTCCGTCTAAGTTAAGGCAAGTCTTTTAAATAGTCCCTTTGGGTCACAGTTCAGCTCAATTCCTTGGTCTAAGTGTACATCAGTGATGTATGTAAAATATTTATCTTATCCTTAATAAGAACTAGGGGTGGGCATTTATCGTATTGTATTTATCATTATCGTGAAAAATTTCTTGTGATTAAAATTTGGCTTTATCATGACAATGATAAATTCCAATTAGTGGTGTCTGAAAATCACTGTTTGAAAAAGTGTTGTAATGTTTACTATTTTTTGCACTTTTGGTTCCTTGAGAGCAGTAATAAATATCAATGCAACATTTGTGTTTATGGGGCTATAATTAATGTGACATGCAGTCACAGCCATACAGTGACTGAAAAGAGACCGCAAGAAGCTGTAAATAGTCTTTTATCATCACTTTTATCGTTATCACAATAATACCACAATATATTGTGATAAGATTTTAAGTCCGTATCACCCACCCCTAATAAGAACATGTAAATGTTTGTTCTCACAACAAAGGTTTTGTTAAATGTTCAGCCAGCAGGTGGTCTAAAAGCCTTCACGTAGTTAGCTGATTAAAAACAGAGTATAGACTTAATAGGAAGGCAGCATTTCATATAACCTTCTGTCATCTTTATACACCTTTACTGCTTGAAAGAAGATTTGGTCATTATTTTAGGGCAACTATGTTGCTGCACTGTTGTGCTAGTTACCCTCAGGCCAGCTACAAAAATGAGTATATAACTAACAGTATTACAGTCAGTCTGCGGTGACCTTTTAGATATTAAGGTGACCTGTGTAAAGCTGTGTGTCTGCAGGAATATGAGCGTCTCTATAAGGCACTCGGCTCTGCTTAGGCTTGTTCTGTCAGTGATGGATGAAGAGGAGCACAGGACAATGAATGTGGTTGACTCCTCTGTGTTGGCAGTCTTTCTTTTTATTAGTGGGATAGTTCTAGAGTGAGTGCACATCACTAACATGCAGTTAATGCACCAGTATTACAGCCATGGAAGCCTAGCCTTGTATAGAGTTCCACCTTCATTATTACTATGTTACCTATGTTGCATGTGCTGACAAGGCGAGTAAAGGCATGCATTACTGGAAGACCTGGAAGCCCTTTCATTGATCCACTGTGTTATGTTCTATGTATTATTGATCTAGGACAGATATGCCATTGGAAACTTTTTAGTCATTATCCAACTGCTGACCAGTAGATTTCTTTGAATTTTTTAGCAGGGTTTATTAGTTTTTTCTGAAATAATGCCCTGTCTTTTCAATTATTAAGCATGTTTTTCCTCTACAACTTGTTTGTCAAATCCCTGATTCCTCATTTTGAAACTAAATCTACCAGTTTTGAGCAAACAATGTAGTAAGCCATTGTTTGAACAAAGCAAAATGTTGCAAATTACCTTTTTTTTTTTTTGGCTCTGATAAAATATAAACAAATCAATAAATTAAACATATATTACAGAGAAGCAAGTGGCACTGTAAGGGTGAGAATGACAACTAGTCTCTAATATCTGCAAAACAGTTAAATCCACAGGGAAACAGAAAATCATTGCATTTAAGGCCAATATTTTATACTGACTAAATAGCTCCTCAAGAGAGAGATGATTCCTAAAGAACTGAGAAGTGTACTGGTAGCTACTTTCAAGAACAAGGCTGATGTCTAGAGTTGTAATAACTAAAGAAATATAAATTTATTGATTCTTAACAGTGAACATATGTTTTAAAACAAGATTGTATTCAGTGAGTCATAGTTTGGTTTCATGAAGAGTAAAGGCTTTTACCTAAACTGAAAGAACAGAGAAATTTATTTTACTTAAAGCTGTAAAAACAAAAGCAGTGTTCTTTCTGGCCAGGTCATTTTATACTCAATAAGAACATCAGTGCAAAACTCTTGGAAAGTTCTCACAGGTCCCTCCATCTGCAGCATTGTCCTTGTAGTAACCACACACCCTTACAATTTCTGACTAATCGCACCACATTTATTGGACACCACACACGTCACCTTCTGCTGAGGTGACGTCAAGGAAAACCTATAAAAAGTGTCAAACCAGGGCAGAAGGAACATAAGGATGTCATGTTGTTCCTGTGACTCTGGGAGATGAAAGATTTCCCTTGCAACTACCACACTCTTAACTCGGGCCTGACATCATTCCATGCTCCAATTTCTGAGACAAATCGGATGCAGCATTAGTCTGCATTACTCGAGTAGAACCACGGCACTGTTTGTGAAAGTTTGGTATGGGGCAGTTCTCAAATGACGTCACATTTTTCTCGAGACAGCCGGTTTCCCGGGTGGTCATACAGGAAGAGTGCAAATTACTTTGGCAACTACCGCAATACCAATCATTTTGGAAGATGACGACGTCCCAGGAGCTTCATTTCAACATGCTTCAATGGAGAAACCCAGCATAGAACAGCTGAAACGTTGATTGAAATGTAGAGGGATCAAAATGAGCAGAAAGAAAGCAGTATTAGTAGAAAGCTGTGACGTGCAGTCAGGAGAGGCAAGTGAGGCCAGGCCTCACTTGTTATCATGGAAAGATAGAAAATATATAATGATGATAACATAATATCAAGTGTGATTCACTCATTCATTTGTAATGAAGAGTTAACTTTTCATCTAATTTCATACATTTTGATCATATTTTCTTCAAAATCGCTGAATTTTTGCCATTTTCCATGTAAATCCTTGGTGGCGCTTGATAGCAAAGCCGGTGAGGCCGCACCGAGCTTGGCCTCCCCCGGGATTGCGCAATCCCATATTAACTGCGCTGGCTTCCATTCTGTGAATGCATGTTCCTGTCTCTAGATCATAAACTCAATTGTTCAAACCGTTATGAACTGATTTTCCATTATTTAATGTATGTGGATTATGAAATGTGTTTTGGTCATCAAACTGTGTGCAGGTAACATGTTTTCGTGCTCTGCTGGCCGATCATAAGGGGCATAGAACTGGTTGTAGGTGAGGCCGGCAGTTCCTTGGCCTCTAGGCAGGGGGCGCTCAAGGGGCACTGCTCCTGATCCCAAAACTGTAGAGTGACAGCAAGTTATGAATGTGTTATAAGCGAGTTATGCTAAACAAGTGAGCGAGTCAAGTGCAACGATAAACATATTTTTCTCCTCTCGTCTATCCTATTTTTTTTTTACATGATGACTACATATTTACTCTTAAACAGTTTTCCAGCATGGAATAATGAAAGGAAGACTAACTCCAGACCTGAAAGGTTGGCTACTACAGACAAAGGGAAGGACCCGCTCTTTTCAGACAGAGTGGTATACAAGAAAAGACTTTGTGGATGTCCCATTAGAAAAAGACTTTTCTGCTTTCCTTGCCTTCTTTTTTCAACCCATAGCACTATGTGGACTCAGGTGGGATTCGGTGATTTGAAGAATTTGCAAAGAAGCATCTGCAAACATGAGTGCTCCTCCATTCATATTCAAAGCCAAATCGCACTAAAAACGTTTGGAAAGTCCAGGATAGACACGGCTTTGAATGAACAACTGAGATGATGCCAAGGTAAAGGAAAACAGAGAGATACTGAAAGATCTAATCAATGCGACCTGTTTCCTCGCTAAACAGCAGCTAGCATTTCGTGGAAATGATGAGTGTATAGGTTCTGCTAATCGTGGCAACTACGTTGAACTTTTACATGCCATTGCTGAGAAAGATGAGATGAGAGGCTAGCTAAACATTTGGAGACATCCACTACATTTTCTGGCTTGTCGAACAGAATACAGAACGACTTAATTGAAGCAATTGCAGATGTCATTAGAAGTTATATTAAAAATGATATCAATGCAGCCCAATTTGTTGCTGTGGAGGTTGATGAGACCACAGATTTTTTAAGACAGCTGAGGGCCTAGGGACGTTTTTCAGCAAGTCCACAAAACGCTCTCACTTGTTGGATGAGGTGGTCAAGCGCCGTTTACCAAGAGCAGCACCTACGAAATGGAATTCTAATTCACGGCTCATTCAGACAATAAGCGCTTACCAAAGTGTCCTGCGTGCCTTATTTCGTATCATTATGGATAATCCTGATAGCTGGGATAATGACACGCTGATGATGGCAGCAGGATACGATCGGTGGCTGTCAAAAGCATCAACATGCTTTCTCATCACTGTTTATGAGGCAACTTTCAACGAAACTGACGCACTTTTCAGAGTGCTGCAAAACAAAGTGATGGAGATTGAATACTGTCTTGCACGCATTCACGACATAGTTTCAGTTATCGAGCGCATGAGACAGGACTTTGGCAGTTTCTGTAACTAATTTGAGCAGAAATGCGACACACTTGGTTTGACAGATTGTGGTGACAGAGGTGAACAGGACTGCATGTTCTCTAACATTTTTAATTACATAAGCGATCAAATGAAGGCCAGGTTTGATCATTTCGGTGAACTTTCGTTCCTCGGTTTGGTGGATTGCACAAAATTCAGAGCATTTTGATGAAACAAGACTGCAGAGCTTGTCGAAGTACACCAAATTCTTTGACTTTGTCAGATTAAAGGCTGATCTCATTGGACTGTATAGCTCAACAATGATGAGGGATGAATGTAAATCCCCTGGACAGCTTCTCAACTTTTTGGACAATAAGGGTCTGATCGCAACTGTTCCTCAGGCAACAAAGATGCTCCAGCTCATGCTCATGGTGCGTCAGTGGAGCGCTCATACACAGCACTAAAAAGACTCAAAACATACAGCCGCAACAGGACTAGTCAAGGAAGGCTTTCCTCCCTGGCAGTGATCTCAATAGAGACCGAGAGACTTTTAAAACTAAAGAAAGATAAAGAGGACTTTTACGGGAAAGTGACGGATATTTTTGTGCAGAAAGAGCGGCGCATGGACTTCATTTATAAATAGAGGTAAGACAGCGCTAATTATTCCTGTTTTGTTTTTGTAATGGAATGTGTGTAATATGGGTTATAAGTTTTGAATGTGTTACAAATGCAGAACTCCATCATAACTCATAAACTGTTACCAGTCAAATGACAAATAATTTAGTTTTATATTTTCATCAAAGAACCAATATTTTTTCCATGTCTCTTGGTGAATTTATTTGGCACAATCAGTCTCCTTCACCATTTTGCGACGAGTCTACTCTGTAGAGTGTATGTATTTGTAAATCTGACTCTGATGACGTCAGTGCCTCACCAGCTATGAACCCTACCGCACGTCACTGGTAGAAAGGTAGGAGAGGCTGTCCTCTCCCCTCTCACAACGGATCAAACTCGAGGAACAAAACCGCAGAATCCGCATAGAATAACAGCTAATACTAAGAAAACATATATGTATTATTACTATGCAACACTGAAGCTCACATGAATGCCCCTCATGGATTATTTGAAGTTTTAAAGCCGCTGAGGAAAAAGGCAAATAAACATATCCTTCCTGTACAGATGCTGCAGTCACTGGTTTCAGGTCTGGACGTTCAAGTGCTCCAGACACCACAGTAAACCCCTCTCGGTTACAAGCTTGCATACAACACTGACATTTCTCTGCAATCCTTCTGTGTTTTGGAAAATCAATGGAAAAAAAAAAACTCCCTTCAAATGATCACGGTCATCATACTACTAGTCACTCTAGCACAGGGGTGTCAAACTCATTTTGGTTTAGGGGCCGCATTCAGCTTAATCTGATTTTAAGAGGGCCACACGAGTAAACTCATTGCAAGATTAAATAGAACTAATAAAAGTGGACTTGTTGATTTTTATATTAAATTAATTTCACTTTTACACAATATATTATGAATAACCTCAGCGTTTTTAAGAAAAGTACGTGCAAGTTCAACAATACTTTTACTCAGTTAAGCATTTACTTAAGTGCATTATGCATAAGAACTGATCACAGTGATTGTACAATGTTGAAAAACATTTATTCACATTTTTTGGAACTTAAAAACACTGTCCTGCATGACAAAATACATCACACAGATAAAAATTAAGAAATGATTTAAAATCGATTTTCCACATCTGAAGCTCAGTGCTACCATCTGCTGATTAAAACACAGCGCCCCTCGTGGACAATATAGGAACTGCATATTTTCAATTAAATGAAGTACATGTTTTTTTCAATAATTGTTTTATCATTCTCTTCCTTTTATCTCCTCTTTCTTTCACTTTTTCTTTTTTTCTTCCTACTTTCCCATTGTAGTGTCCATATCATTTGAGATATTCCCAGCATGAATCATAATAAAACTATTCACATTCATAAATCAAGCGGAGCACTATGGCAAAAGCAGTACTGCTCCACTTGTGAAAGTCAAATCTGATGAGCTCTTTTTGGCATTAAGACAACAATTCTTATTGCCACATTGCCAGACAGGACACTGGAGAAAAAAAAAAAAACTTTTTTTTTTTTTTTTTTTTATAATGATAATGCATTTAGCCACCGGGCCGGACTAAATTGTTCGGCGGGCCGGAACCGGCCCACGGGCCGTATGTTTGACACCCCTGCTCTAGCAGATACCAACGCAGCAGCAGTGTTTTGTTGTTGCCATATTGAGGACAGATCTATTCACTGTTTGACTCACAGAAGCTTATATGACCACAAGATGGCCGAGACCTATGCATCTAAATTTAGTCATTTGACGTCATTTGAGGAATGCCCTATTGGAGAGTTGTGAGGATGGTACATCTACATGGTTAGGGAGTCAGTGGTGAGTTGTATGGTAAAAATGTCAAATAGGTTGATGATGTGATCATGACTTTGCAGCGATTCTGTTCAGGCCAGCAGATTACATTATTATCTATAGAGAGAAGGACCACATGCAAGGGTGCCTGGAGAGAGAAAATTTGAGACATGTGAGAGAAGAGGAATGAAAGTCAGATGATGTGAGAGAGAGTAGAAGTACTGAAAATGGATGAGCGTAGGCACCGGGGGGTTCACCATCCATAGCAATGCAGTGCAAGTGAGAGTTGAATAACAGCTGGAGAGGCAGGGAATGTTTATAAGCTGATAATGAGACCTACTATATTTCATGGGTTGGAGACTATTATGGCACGAATAAAAAGATAGAAAGTGGAAGTGGATGTAGCATAGCAGAAGGTGTTCAGGGGTAGATTTTGTTTGACCAAGATGAGGGTTGACTATGAGGCAAAGTAAGGGGGGTGAGGCTGAGATTGTCTGGACATGCGTAGGATGGATAGTGGGGATGTTGAACATTGATCTGCGAGATAAAAGGAAAAGAAGCAGAATATGGCGACACTTCATTAATGTTGTGAAGAAGGAGATTCAGATGACTGGTGTCAAGTCATGGATATGCAGTAGCTTTCCCTAAAGGAAGCAGCAAAACCTTTAAAGCCATAGTTGGTGATCCTGTTCAGAAACACTTTTTGTTTTACTGGGTAAAACAGTCCATCCTGAAAGTAGTCAAAACATTATGTATTCTGAAAAAGGAGGTTAAAAAATCCATCTCTGTGGGAGCTGCAGGCCTGTTGTTGGGTCTGAAGGGCAGGGATTTGACAGTTTTGGTCCTGCCCTCACTCTCCTGTCCCTCAGGTTCCGGGGGTATTGCCTTATCTATTGGTTGTCCCACATGCCAATCATTCTGATGCGCTCACGTAACGCCAGTGTGTTTTACATTCCTTGTTAGTTACCGCTTGCTGGCTATGCATGCATACTTGTAGTGTTTATGTAACCGCTTAGCGGTTAGCTTCGACATTAGCTGTTCATTGTAGCGCCGCTACTCTCACTGTATACTTTGGAACATGGCTGAGAGTCGCAAGAAGCAAACAATGTACCACTTCATGAAAAGAAGAGGAAGGCCTCAGTGGAAGGAAACAAGTCCAGAGTGGATTTGGGAGATTTTGTTTTCACGGGATCCCCCTGAGGAGCGGAAGAGCAGGTAAAGATGGTCTTGCGCAGTTATTCAAAAAGGGACTTGGGGAAACTTCCAGAAAAATCGCAGACTCCACTTTTAAGCAACCCAGGCATTGTTTTCCTAGATACACCAGAATGAGTAGTTCCTGGAAAAGGTGAAATGAAACTCTAATAATGAAACTTGCTGAAAACCTTTAACTCTGAAGTGAAGGTAGTGGGCTGTGTTCTTCCTACCTTGAGACAATTGTTGAGTTAAATCCTGGCATGAATAAGTGATCAGACCCAGAACTCTGTTGGCTTATCCAGTTATATGTGTTGGACTTAACTGATTCAACCGAGAAACAATCTCTATTCCTAACCCTAATCAACCCCTCAAGGGAAACACCTGAACAAATAACTTCTGGCCATGATTAATGGATGTTGGCATCTTTTAGTCACCAATATTAAAGATCTAGTAACCATGCTCAGGAAAATATCTGCAACTGAACTGACGGAGAAGGCTAATAAACGTTAAATAAATGTTTACACTCAATTTACCTTTTATTTTATGTGCTTTTCTCACTGTAACCCAGAATTTTTAGCCAGACCGATGTTTGCATTTCTTGATAGACTTATGCTGTCACACAGTTGTACTTAGTTTCGGAGGAACGTGGGATAAATCCCCTTTAATATTCATGATGCTGCTTTAATCCACGAGCTAGAAAATAAACCTAATTCCTCTCTCATTTAAGTCTTCTCTGTAGATGGAGAGCTTTTCATCTGTGAGCATTTTACATTTTGAAGACGTGTTTGGCTGTGAATGTGGAAGTCTGTTATTGGATTATTGAATGAGGGTCCCCCCCACACCACCACCACCACAACTCTCAACCCATAATGTATTCTTCCTGTCTGCTATAGACATCAAACAAGTCGACCCCAGTACATATCAGCTGAAGTTTATTGGAAGAATCAGCTTGTCAGGGGATTCCTGTTGTCCTCACTGCATTGCAGAACTCCATCTTTTCACTTCATGTGTTTGACAGGCACTGTCTCTATAATCCCAGCTGCTGGGAGTTATTTTTGCCCCCTTTACTATAGTCAGTAAAGCTAATTGTAATTAATGACACTGAGTATTCGGTCGAAGCGTGACAGTTGGAAATGTAAAGTGAAATAAAAGTAAAGCGTAGTCAGAAATCCCTCGCAAGAGCTCAGCAGGACTGAAGTGCAAAACACCATGAGGAAGTTGAGGTGGGTTCAAAAGGGGGACAGAGCGGTTGTTTCTGTTTTATTTTCTTCTTCTCTGACAGACCCAAGCTTGTTTTCAGGCTACAATTGGGAGGTGTGCAGGACACACTGCCAAAGTAGGTTTGCATTTAAGGAATGAAAGCCAAGGTGGAGAGAGAGGTAGGGTTCCACAGCTGGCTCTGTGTCAATGTACGATGCCTGCAGGTTTTGTCAACCACCTGCTTCTCCCAGGAAGACAGAGACTTAGTGCTGCAGTGCTTTCTCATCCAACGTGCCTTGCATCCTTTCATCTTATTAGTTTGGTTTCCGACCTAAATGGTAACCATTTTATGTGCTAATATGGAGCATGTGGTGGACAAGAGGGAATGTATTAATTGATTTATCTGGAGAGAATGACATTATTTAGTTAAAAGTTCTGATGTTAATGGCTAATACTACAAGATAAGAATGACCAAAAAGAATAACCTAAAAATAAATAAATAAATAGTATGAGGGTATAAATAATTGTTTGGTATATACCTCAGTTTCTGGGTCATAGTTAAGTACAATACAGAAAAGCTATATGGTCTTATTTTTAACTTCATTTTGGGAAAAAAGATTCACAGAAACCGAAAAGCAAACCATCAGGGTCCATAAGGAAGCTCCAAGGTCACTGTTTATGAAAAGTAGGGCAAGATATGTCTACTGTTAACTTCGCTTTGAAATAAATAAAACAACAAGCCAAAGAATACCTTTTTATCTTGTTTGTACTTACCAGTTTTCTACGAGCATATGGTTCAAAATAATGTATATCCTAAACTGTCTTTTATTAAGAAAATTGTAAAAAAAAAAAAAAAAAGTTTGTTTCAAACAATGTGGCTTTAAACCTATAGCTGGTAACCCTGTTTGTGTTCAGAACCACTTTTGGTTATACTGGGTAAAATCGTCCTTCCATCATGACAGTAGCCAATACATTATGTATTCAGAAAAAAGAACGACAAAAGGTAGACCTCTCTGAGAGCTGCAGGCCTGTAAAAACACTGACCAATCCCTGTCATTCAGACTGAATAGCAGGGATTGAGCAGAGGATTGGTCCTGCCCAGACCCCCCCTCTCTCAATCGAGCTCCAGGGGAATCACTTTTTCGATTGGTTGTCCCACATGCCAATCGCTATCTACACTTACATGGACAAAAGTAGTCAGAATAAAGGGACGGTCGGAATAAAAAAAGCGTTGTGTAAACAAGCCAATCAGAATATTATGATCGGATTAAGATCAATCGGAATGAAATTATGATCCGAATGAGAGGATCAATTGATGATCCGATCAACGTGCATATAAACAGTTGTCAGGCTCAACCTATTCCGAATGTGGCAAACTGACCCAAGTGTTTATGTGCGCCCGACGTAAACGTGATGTATTTCCGTATTGGTGAGTGGCGGAAATGTGTCGGGAACCAAAACTTTCAGGGCTTCCGATACAACTGTAACATGTGAGCTATAGGACCTTAAGTTATCACAATGGAACAATGAGAGATGTAGAATATCTTTGGAGGACGGGAACTCGTCTCCATTTATTCAAAGCTCTCTGCAACAGCTCAACAACCGCTTCTGGCGTCGTATCCCTCGCAGACCGGAAGTGCCCCCCACTTCAAAATAAGGGCACAAAATAAGATGTAAGTACTTCTGCTGTGTTTTTTTTTGGGGGGGGGAATTTGATAACTGCACATATCAGAGTGGTTCTATTCTGAATGAAGCCAGGTGCAGATACACACCCATTATGATCATCTTAATTGATTGTGTGCCCATATAAATCCGATTATTTAATCCGTATATATATTAATCCGATCATGAAATGTTGTGCATGTAAACATAGCTATTGTGACGCCAATGTGGGTGCACATTCCTTGCTAGTTTCCACTTGCTGGCTGTGCATGTACACGTCTAGTGTTTGAGTCCAATTAGCTTTGGCGTTAGCCGTTCATTGTAGCTTCACTGCTCTGACTGTATACTTTGAAAATGGCTGAGAGTCACAAGAAGCGGACTGTCAAACTGAAGTTTGAGAAGAAGAGGAAGACCTCAGACCAAGTATGAATGAGTGCGATTGGGTTATTGTCGCTATAGTGTAAAGCTCTTTGCGTGGTTAGTATGACTGGAAAAGCGCTATATAAGTTCAGTCCATTTAGCATTTACTCAGAAGAAAGAAATGAGACCAGAGTGGATTTCGGAAATTTTTTTCACGCCTTACCTGCTCTTGGGGAGCAGGTAAGACAGTCTTGCACATGCGCAGTTATTCAAAAGGGGACTTAGGCTTTTCTTGCTTACATTTTTGGAAAAATCTACCTTTAACTTCATGAAAAAGGGCACTAAGGCCACACAGTTTGCAAAACACAGTCTCTGTAAAAACTGTTTTTTTTTCTTCTAATCTTCCTAAAATATTACACAAAGGACTATTGGACTAACATTCAATTTTATGAAAATACAACTTTAACTTATTAGAGAAACATTGAGAAGGGCCGTCTAAAACATAGCCAGGTTTTCTGAGGCTCCTCCTAGGTTAATCTCAGCAGATCTGCAAACATTAGTCAGTTTGATTCATGACTAATGCTCTGGCATCGCTGAATCAACGTGGCATTGTTGATGTTTGTCGTCAGCTGAGGAAAGCACTCTGTCCTCTCTGTGAACCGCCATGGTAGTCCTGCAGCAGCCTCCACCGAGTCACTGTTTGCCACAGCTTGAGGTAATAAGGCTGGGGCAGAGGAACAGGACTAGAAAAGGGTCAGCCGGAGGACATCTGCAGGACATCTGCCTATCCTGCCAGCTCGAACCAGATTACAGAGTTTTGGAAAAAAGAACTGGGTGCCTTGTTGAGTCTGGTTTAGAAGATTGGAGACAGTTTTGGTATTAAGCTTCCATGTAAGCTGGTAGGATGACTCCAGGTGATTTGGACTTTTAAATTGACATTTCTACTCACTGACATTAATGTTTGGTAAGCAACCCTAAATACATTATTTGTTTTTTTTTGTCATTGTTTTTTCCTATATCTTCTGCCCCCTGATTTCATAATATTGCTTTTCATCATTAAGCAGATGATACCCAGGGCTAGGAGCCCTAAAACAGTAAGATGAATTCTGTATGTAAGGCTTAAATGAAATGCCTTGAGGAATTTAAAGCACAGATGGCTTTTAACCTTTTATATTTGAATGAATATAAGATGGAGGTGATGCTTTTTGGTGCTAATGTCACTGGTGGGTCTTGCATAGACAGGGAATGTCTGGCAGATTACAGAAATCCTATCGTCACAGACCTTGGTTTCAAATGGCTGGTGATTTTTAAACTGGACAGGCAGATCAGTGCAGTTGTGAAATCTAGCTTTTTTCACCTGAGGCAACTGGCCAAAATAAAAAGCATCTTGCTGACTTCAAAACAGTAATCCGTGCCTTTTGTTACAAATTGGCTGGATTATTGTAAGTAATTCTTTGTATCTTGGAGTGAGTGAGTCATCCTTATTTTGCCTTCAGTTGGTGCAAAATGCTGCTGCATGGCTTTTAGCTGGAACGAGGAGGACGGAGCATATTACTCCTGTTTTATTCTCTCTGCACTGGTTGCCTGTCTAGTTTAGAGTTCATTTTAAAAGTCTTATTTGTTTTTTTAAGCTTTAAATGGTCATGCCTCTTCCTCTGCACCTGCACTCCCCTTCTTAGTCACTCAGGTCAAATTAGAATACTCTCCTCACTAGTTATTTTTTAAGACCCACCTCTTCTTTTGCCTTTTGGCCTGGTAGTAGTTATTAATTTTTATGTTCTTCCTGTCTAGGTTGTTTTTTTTTTGTTTGTTTTTTCTTTTACTTGGATTTCATTTCTGCTATTAATCATTTCATTTATTGCAAGTTCAAATGTTTTATTAATTATTAATTAATTTTAATCATTTGTTTTATTCAGCACCTTGGTCAGTGTCTGCTGTTCTTAAAGTGTTTAATTAAAGTTGGCTTGGCTTAGCCGCTTCCCTGCAGCATGAGCGAAACAGAATGTGGTTGGTGGCTTGGGTTGATCTAAATTGCAAAGGCAGAGCTTTTACGTTACAACCCGAGCCAGATTCAAGGAGCACATGACGTTTCGCACTTACACCAATATTCAGAATCCAAGGAGAAATGCTTGGGTTCTGCTTGAGGTTACCATGGCTTTTGCAGCAAAAAAAAAACCAGTGTCTCGTTTCTTTGCTCATGGCCTTGTTGTAGCATGACCCAGCTGGTATGGTTCAACACTCTTGCTTTCAAAACGGGGAGTAGAGCAGAGGAGCAGGCTGAAGCTGGGTCGGCTGGAGGACAGAGACTGACCCACAGGCAATCGGCACCATGAGAGGAAGCAGAAGAACCAGTCTGCAGAGAACAACTCAGCTATCACTCTATAGTTGACCTTGTTAACTCATTCATTCTGCCCTAAATATCCATTCAAATTAAATGTATCTTTTTCAAGGATGGCGTTGTTGCTACCCTCCCTGGTGTTTCATGTGTCGGAAGAAAACATTATCTCCTAGTGGAAACCAAATCAAACTGTCAGCAGCCATTCTGGTGCTTTCTTGCACAACAATGGCTGTCTATTTTTAGGTTCTTGCTGTTTAAATCTTAATCTTATCAGAAATTAGTTTTAATTACATTTTGTTGAAAATCTATGCACTAGAGTCCACCGTGGCAAACTGAATGCAAGGTTGTTCTGTGTTTTCATAGAAACGGCAAACAGAATCCTTGAAGCACGGCCACACATACCTCTATTTACCCTGTTCCAGTTCGATCTGACATTTCTGGCAGAGGCAGCTTTACATTTTTCTCAAAATGATTTTTCATGCCAGACACGCCTTTCTGTGAGCTTCTGTGAGATTTGGAACCCAGAGCAGGCTCATGTATTTCTGGGGTTTCCTTGTTTTCTTAGCCCTCTGCTTAGTATTGTAATGTGGTTGATTTCTAAGCCAGCATGACTAACCCTAGCTGTCTATCTCTTATGTCAAGATGACACACTAAAAGTCGTCCACTTATGGATGCCCTGCTAGAATATTCCACTATTTTTGGTAGGACCTTATTTATTCAAAACCTTGTTTTGTTGGGGATCTATTTTTGAAATGTGGATGATTCCTCATGACAAAGTTTTGTTGGGTTACTACTTGACCATTGTGAAATAATGGAGACTTTTAGGGAAAATAAATTCTGTCCTCCTTCAGATCCGTTAGGAGATCTTAAAGTCTCCTGGAGGTCTTTCCTATTAATTTCCTGTTGGACACAAATGCAGAAATTATAGAGCGAAGACTTGATCATTTCTAATTGCAAGTGTAATAACGAAGTGTCTGGATTATGGGACCCATTTGCATTCATGTCATGTAGTGACACTATACACAATATTAGATCATCAGAAGAAATCAAATTCACTTCACTTAATTCACAAAATAATTGATTGATCCCAAAGGCCAATTAAATGTTGAAAGTCACGTTATACAAGTTTCTTGTTGTTGTTGCTGATGGTTGTGGGCAGGAAGTTCTTGTCACGGTAAGTATTACATTGCATCTGGAGATCCCTCTGACAGCCTGATGAAGAGGATGCTCAGGGTTGTCCGTAATGTTCTTCATTTTATGAAGAATCTGTTGCCAAATCATCTCCAGAGGTTCCAGAGCAGTTCCCAGAACAGAACCAGCTTTTATCAGCTTGTTGAGCTGTTTTAGGTCACTATATCTGATGTTGCTACCTTAGAGTTGATGGCACAATAGATCACACTCTCCACAACAGACTTATAGATGATATACAGCGCCTTTCACAATCACTCAAGGACTGGAGTTTCTTCAAAAAGTCCAGTCTGCTCTGTCCCTTATTATAGACAGCATCCCTGTGGTGTCTCCAGACCAGTCTGTTGTCCAGATGAATGCCTAGGTTTTTAGGCTCCTCCACCACCTCCACTTCTCTTATGATGAAAATGGTGTCGGACCCGTTCCTGTTTCTCTTGCGATATACAATCATCTCCTTGTTATGTTCACATTCAATAAGAGGATCATTTCCACACTATGCCACAAAGAGGTCCACCAGCTCCCTGTACTCAGCTTCCTGTCCATAACCGATGTGCCGGACGACTGCAGAGGTTTTCTGCAGGTGACCATCACTCTCTCTTGAGGTGTAAAGAGGGTCTGTTTGTCAGGTAGTCTCTGATCCAAGCGATTATTGAGGCATCTGCCTGAGTCTGAATCTGTTGTTTCTGACAAAGAAAATCAGGCTGAATTGGAGAAATCAAGGAACATGATCCTCACAGTGTGGTCTGTCTTGTCGAAATGCCAGTGGGGTGGTTGAAGCAGGTGTGTGATGGCATCTTAAACTCAAACTGCTGGGGGTCCTGATATGTACTTGTTTAGTTACTCAGGTGGGCTAACAGGAGTCTCTAAGACCTTCCTGGTGTGGGATGTCAGGAGAACATAAATCTATAGTTCTCAAGGTCTGATGGATGAGTTTCTTTGGTACCGGAACAAAGCTGGGTGTTTTACACAACACTAGAACCTGATCCTTGGTCAGGCTAATGTTGCAGAGATGGTGCAGAACTTCAAAAACTGGTCTGCACATAACTTCAGTGGTTTGGGGCTGACCCAAGTTGTGCAAGATTCCTACTTTCATTCTCTGACAGTAAAAATCCCTCTCCTAAAAAAGCTGAACTATTGCTCTTTCTGCTGCATGGGATACTTTGCACTGACATAGTGTGGAAGAATCTTTTAATAAACCCTGGATAGAAAAACTGTCTAGAGGAGTTTTGGAATGATTAACTTGTAATGTGTCCTGAAAGGTCCAGTGTTTCATGACATAATGTTTAGGTCTAAAAAAAACGTCTTTTTCAGCGTATATTTAACTGCCTCAGATAACAAATGATGATGACATGATGTGAAAACATTTAAATACGCCCTCATTTCTAATGTCATAATACTTGTAAATGAAACTCCATTTAACCCGGGAATAGTTTGTTGCCAGAAGAGTTTCACTGTCTCAGAATAGTTGGATGTAGCTGGTTGTAAAATCTGACATGATCATTGACAGAGTCAGATTTATCATGGCAGATGTTTGACTGTAACACAGTGTGACTGGCAGCCTGCCTCGTGAATCAGTTTCCTGTCTTCTGAACAGCCATCAGAGGGTTTCGGGGCCATTTTTTAAACCTGTCTGTGCATGAGCAACGCTCAGGGAGCCTATTGTGTGCACGTTTCCCTTCACTTTTAGTTCTCCATTGTATTATCTCGGGTCAGCTAAGTGTCTGTCTATGACGTCTTGGTTTTCCCCCTTTAAACGTGAGCACACATTTTATGTTTGTGCATTCTCCTTTCTAATGGAACTCTAATAAAGTGCTTCTTAGTGGATGTCCTCATATCCCCCATGGATGAGTAAGCTTATATGTGAAACTGGTAGCAGTCCAAATCTTTCTGCCTTCCTTATCCAGCTTTCTGAGGTCAGCTCTTACATAATTTGGACATTTAGTTCACAATAATCACAGGATGGTATTAATTTCTCTGCTTGTGACAGAAGTCACTCTTAGCTGGTGCATCCTGTTGTTTCCAATTAACTCAGTGGGTCTGACCCACAATCATGTTCTGCATTCATGTGTCACTTGTGTAAGTTGCTAAGCAACAGCATCTGATGTAACCAACAGAGATATGAAGCTGCTAAGAGTCAGTCACTTGAATAAGCACAATATCTGAGAAGAAAAATAAATAAATGTCATAAGATAAATCTGTGCATCAACAAATCCTGCTTACATTCATAGTTGGATTATTTGAAGGTGAGGGGGAGGATTACCCCATACTGGAGTAACGCCACCTCTGTGCATCACTCTTGTGCATTTCTTATCTTGACAATTATTTCTCTAAGACTTGTTTTTCGGTTCGATTTCACAAACCAAACTGGGAGCAAGTTCTAAAGTATACAGAGCCTTAAAAGTGTTTGCACTCCTTTTGTAACATTTTGTCATGCTACTAACAATGTATTTTAAGTGCAATAAACCAACACAAAGAAGTGCATAATTGTTATGTAGATTGATTTTTTTTTCCAAGCAAAAAACAAAGTGTGATGTGCATTTCGATCCAGACCCCTTAGGTTAATACTTTTTGGAGCTGTAATTCAGACTATGAACTGTAATTTCATTGTAATTACAGTTCAAGTTTGATTCAAGCCTGGGCTTTGACTAGGCCATTCTATCTCAGGGATATGCTTTGGTCTAAAACCTTGAGCTGTAGCTCGATCCTGTTGTTTCGGGCTGTTGAAAGGGGAACCTCCAACCAAGTTCTTTGCAGCCTCTTACAGGTACATAGCTCCATCCAGTGTTGGGGAGTAACGGATTACATGTAACGACGTAACGTAATTTAATTACAAAAAAAGAGTAACTGTAATTTGTTACAGTTACAATGAGATAATATGTAATTCAGTTACAGTTACTTCCGAAAATATTAAGAATTACAAATTTAGTTACAAATATAAAGAAAAACCTTTGCGAAATATGTAATGATAGTTTTATTGCTTCGCGCCCTGTATCGCCATTTCCCGCTACAGCTCCTTGTCTCTATCACTCTGATGATCCATCCTGTGCTGGTGGAGCTTTCTGAAAGAACAGCAAGCGAGCGGACGTTTCACGGTTTTATTTCAGCTCAAGCAGCGCATCAAAAATGACAGCCTTCAAGCTTGTTGACAGCCACCTCTTGTTATTCACACACAACAATAAACCGTGAGAGCCGACGTGTGTTGTGAATCTGCAAAACTTTGTCTTAAGCGGAAAATCAAACGCGCGTCTACACAGCTCAGCGTTCAGTGTTGCATTCGTGAGCGTCGGAAAGCTATGGTGCATTCAGGAGCATGGGACATTTCAGTTTTACAACGAAAAAGGCAGAAAACGGAACAGAACTTAACTCATACAATAATGTATTTATCCAGAAACAGTGTGGGCTTTCTTACAATACTGAATGCTCTATAATTGTATTTCTGTTATTTTTGATTATGCACATCTGCTAGCTTTTTATTCTAAAAAATCTATAATATTACAGCAGCAAATTATCAAAGTTTTTCAAAGCCTGTTTAAAAGCTCCAAATGGGGCTTCAGATCATACAGCAACAATTGTACTGTCATTGTTTTACAGGGCAGAATTTGCATTTGCTGACTCTTGTCCTTTAACTACTGATGGATATACAGGAATAGAGTCATACAAGTGTCAATTCCCAATTCCGCTTTTTTAAGGTTCACATTCAGTTCTCAAAAATTAAATGTCAATCAATACTCATTAAAACCTTAAAGTAATCAAAAAGTAATCAAAGTAATTAGTTACATTACTTTTTAAAAGTAATCGAAAAAGTTACACTACAATTACATTTTTAACAAAGTAACTTGTAACTGTAACGGATTACATTTTTAAAGTAACTTACCCAACACTGGCTCCATCCATGGAACCATCGTCTCTGACCAGCTTATCTGTGCCTGCTGAACAAAGGCATCCCCACAGCATGGCACTGTCACACCTATGTATCACAGGGGGATGTTTTGTGTTGGGTTGTCTTTTGCTACACATAGCACTTTTCATGGTTCTGTTGTGGTCTGATCTGACGAGAGTAAAGGACGATTAGTGGAGTTCATATTGCTGAAAGTTTCTCCCACCTGAGCTGTGGATCTCTTCAGCTCCTCCAGAGTTACCATGGTCTTGTTGACTGCTTTGTATTTGTGCGGACACTTTTGCTGGAAGTTCATTGCGTTGGATTTTATTTTGTTGTGGTATGCATTTAATTTAAATACAAATGCATACCACATCCAGTGAAACTCTACAGTAGGTGTGTAACGGAACAGGTACTGTCCTCATTAGCCTGTTTTCCTTTGATTCTGCACCGATTCATTCATAAACTGGATCTGAAAAATTACAAGCTTTTCAGTTTTGCTGTGACACACTTCATCCTTCCGCTATGCAGGGGCTTGTTTTAAGGCACTTTAAAATGAAATTCTCGCTTCTATCAGTTTACATGACCAAGGTGTGACACAAAAAAAAGGAATAAACACCAAATTTGACCTTAAGACAGTCAGCAGAACTTCATTTTGCCCAATGTTGTTCCAGAATAACCACGATTGTGGCATGATGGTCTGTATGTAGCAGTGTTGTGGAAGGTCATACAGCCGGACAGTAATGAGCCTCCTGTTGGGCGCTGACGCACATCCTCAGATCAGTTCCTACGACTTCTCCCAGGAAACCACACACACACACAACCATGTGTCGTCTTCGCAGTCAGTCTTCCACGCTCCTTCAAGCTGAGCAGTGGAGCACTGGTACATTAACCCCGGCGCAGTGCGCCGAGCACAGCTCTGTCTGGAAGTGTCCCCTTCTGGGCAGGACTGCAGAAAATTTGTCTGAGCTTCAAGAAGACCTCTGGTAAAATAATATTCACTGATTTTTACGGTGCTCACATTGTTACATCAGACGTTAAGTGTTAGCAGAGCGTTTCAGCTCAGTGGGATATTAGTACACGTATTACCATTTCATGCCTCCCATTTTGTACCTGTAAACTAACCTTTCTGGAGCTACGTACCATGGTAGATCAGTTTATATTCCTCTGGTCTTAAAAATGTTCACATCTCTTATTTTTTCAGTTGTAAAATATGATACCAAAACTGTTGTATTGCTTATTAATTTTATTCCTGTTTGGGATGCTTGACTCACACAAAAGATAAGACTTTGACCTCTAATTGAATCAAAAACACTTTGAGCTCCCCTTGGTAGATATTTATTGGTGTCCTACAGTATAACCCCATTTTCTACCACGGGTAGTTTAGAGAAATGTACTCCAAATCATCAGTTGTCAAAGTGGGCAGGAAGCATCCCCTGGTGGTTACGAACTGACACACGGTCGGTACGAAACGTCTCGCGCCAGACTGAAGTTTAGCTCATTTGGTACCCAACTGTTTTTGGTATGAGCTGGATCAAAGCGTCAAAATCACCAGAGCGTGTTTATGCCAGGCCCCCAGCATCACGGATCCCCCACCATACTTAACAGCAGAAAGAGATGCTTTTTCTCAAATTTATCCTTTATTTCACACCAAACTCACCTGGTTTGTTTTGTTGCCAAAAAGCTGAAGTCAAACACACAAGTCCAGGTCTAGGGAGATTTTATTAAATGCGTTTCAGTTTGTGGTTGTAGGACATGTATAGCTTTTAAGAGTGCATCCCAAACAAATGACGTAAATGGCTCTGTTGGTTGTTATGGAGACTTGCCAACTCTGCGATGACAGTCTTTGCTACAGTTGTCTTTACAGGGAGATTTTTTTTAAAACGTCCTTTCCCTCCGAATCACTGTAGGTGGGGGGAAGATAAACATAGCTCCTCCTCCAGCCTGATGGCCATTGGCTAAAAGAAAAGGACTTCTGTGCTCCGTCATTTTTTTACCCCTCAAAAACAGGAAGTCATGGACGACTATGCTCTCAAAGTGTCTCAGTGTTAGATTTTGTATCAAAGGGGTTTATTTCAAAGATTTTTTCTGCATCTTTACCAATCATTTAAAAACGTAAGTACAGACCATCTTTTCTGACCCATTTCAGCTGCGTGACCTTAGGCTGATCCTTTAACGAAATTAATGTTTTTGTTGTTTCATATTACCAGCTTAGAGGTCATCATGTCTTTATATGCTGCAAAAAAAGTCTTTTGGCTTTGGGATGTGATCTCAGTCAGCCCATTGGGTTCAGTTTTGGGTAAACACACAGCGAGGCCATGTTAGCTTTTTTTTCAGGCTAGTGTCCCTGAATGCCCTTTGTGAAGCTGCTCGGCCTGATCTCAGCACCTTGGACAGCGTCTGTGCTCAGCGGGAGATACTTCCGCCTCTTTTCCTGCAACCTTTTGAGCTTCACTGAATTTTCAACAAAGAGCAAAGTTTGTTTGTTTGGTTGCTACCTCTTCGCCGTGTGTTGCCTGTCACTTTGCATTTGTCCTTTTGAGTCCCAAATATGTACCGTTAACAAGGCAGAGGGACCCAACATTTCTGACCGAGGGATTTGTTCTGGAATCTTTCCGGATTTCTTCTGATAGACTGGTTTGTGCGTCCTATCGAGACAGCCAGCGGACCCTGCTAAGGCCCCTGCGTGTTGTATACATGAAAGCCTTTGTGACTGTGGGTAGCATCCTGTCTGTTCGCCTCACTGTCACCCTGTGTGTACATGGCTGGGAGGAGGTTGCTAAAGGTGCCTCCCTCTGTGTCTTCTCTGCTCCTCTCTGCTTTACTCCTCGATTTCACCTCCCTCCTACTTTATAGCTGTCCTCCTTTCCCTTTCTCGGGTTCTCCTGGTTGTCTCTCCTGATCAAAGACAAGTAATGTCTTGCTGTCTTTTCCTCCCTGCGTCCATCCCACCCATTGCCTCCATTGTTTCGTCTCACACTCCGACTCCTAATTTCAGCTCTGGCTTTGTTGGTTTAGCCGGGACCTTTCAGACAGGAGCTGAAGGGTGGCGACAGTGGGGAGGGAGGGGATGTTCTGGCTGGCGGGGGGCCCGGGACCTGAACCAGACAGACAGTGAAACGTCACCACACTAAAGCCAGACTCCCCGACTGTGATGGCATGCCTGCGTGTGTGCATGCGTGTGTGTTTGTGTGTGTGTGTGTGTGAATGAGGGTTCACAGTGTTAGTAGCTCAAAGCCAGCTGAGGCTGCAGTGCAGACAGTCAGAGACTGAGGCTCTGAGCAGCACTCTGCAGCTGAATGTTGGCTTGTTCGGGACTTGTCTGCTTCATGAGGAAACTGGACAGGTGAGCATGCAGGTGGATGCACGTATCTGTTGGAGCTTTTTAAGTTAGACAGATACACAAGTTTAAATGTTTTTTTAATTTGTTGTTTTTGAGAAAATTGGTTTTATTGTTTGCGCTCAGTAATGTGTACCTTCTGTTGACCTGTGTCATTGAATCTGAGTTGCATAGCAGGACGTCATTAGTGCTGGAGAGTGATTACCGTTCTTTGATGCATGTTGTCGAAGCTGCAGGTTGTAAGGTGACCTCTCTGGGACAGATAGTTTCGCTCCTGGAGCTGCAGGGAGAGGTGCGGTCACATTCACCTGACCCGCTGCAGGCCTCAGTTTCAGACCTATCAGGTAGGAGCGTCGACAATATTCAGTACCAAAAATCTGTAGAAAAAAATAAAAAAGAAAAGGAGAAATACAGGGTCCATGTCAGAACAATGTCACCTGCTTAAATGAGTTTCTTGGTTTGTTTTGAAGTAAGTTGAGCATTTTTGGAAGAAATTGTGAAAGAGGTTTCTTGATTTGCAGTTTCACAGGAGTCATAGCTGCTGTAATTCAGAAGCTGCAGCAGATTTGCCGTTTTGATTCTGAGCATTGATATCCAGAGAGGATAACTGAGGAAAAAGCCGCTTTTATATTTAACATAAAAATCTATAAAGTGATATTTCATTTAAAACAGAAAGCATTCCTACTGCTACTGAAATAGCATATTGTTTTGGTTTTCATGTTATTTATAACGTTTATATAGTATTTTTCTTTCAAACGTAAAAATGCTAATAAAAAACAAAGCAAAGAAATACCACCTGATAAATGTAGCATTAAAGTGAGCCACATTTATCGCATTTCTACGTGAGGAAAAAATGTTCGCCTTCTTTCAGCCAGCTGATCTGAAGTGTGTAGCAACATGTGGTGGAGGAGCATAGCTGCCTAGCATATACTCTGTATAACAAGAGGAAGAGGATTTCAAACTGTAGAGTAGCATAACTACTTTTTTAAAACCTTGATATTTGTTGGATCTGGCCCATGCCTGGTTGAGGCACAGCTGTTTAATTAATTATTCAAGAATTTGTAGATGGAGCTTAAGATGAGGGTGATGGCCAGGAGGCCTTCCAACCCCAAAGGACCTCTGTGATCTCATCACCAAAATGAAACATTCAAAATAGCAGTGAATGCCTGATAAAAGCTGCTCAGCAGTTATAAAGAGGGGTGTAATTGCTGTATTGTCAGTAAAGTTTTTTTTCTTTTTTTTTTACTATTGATCATTGCATAAATCATTTTTGACATCTAATTTTTTTAAGTAAAATGCAGTAATTTAATAATTTCCTTTTTTTCATTTTTTTTTTTCTGAGTGCCTCTCATTTAAACTGCTCTTTTACAAATATGATTTCTCTACAAGTACAAATGAAAGCATTTAAAACCTGATGTAATTCTTCTTGCTATTATAATGTTTACAGCATTAATGAGGGAGGAATCGCTGTAAGCTAGCACTACTGTCAAAAATAGTTACGTCTTTTTATTGAAATGGAGGTAAACTGATGAGAGGTCTGTTTAAACTCCTTGAACATCTTGTTTCAGTGATTAGCGCAGTTAGCATAATTAGCATTGCTCACAGTAAACAGTATATATTTACTCTAAAGCAGTCCCTCTGCGGTGTAGTGGGCTAAGTCTGTCGTTTATGCGCACTTAGCCCGGTTGCGTCAGGAAGGATGTAAAAACTCTGCCACTGTGTTCAACTTGTACTGACTTGCTTCTGCGACTCCTGAATAAAGGAGCAGCTGAAAGGACTCAATCAATTCGATTGAGGTTTTCCAACAGGCTAGCAACATTTTCTCATTGAGTGTGGTGATGGCAGATAGGGATCAGGAACTGAAAAGAATAGGCTTTAAATAGGAAAGAAGAGCGGATATTTTTTACGTGTCACTCTGTGTTGTCCTCAGCCTTGATTGGATCTATTTCTCTATTGAGAGTCAAACATTGAATGTGGGTGGTGGGGACAGTAGTCCACCATCTCGCTACTATGGAATGTCCTGCATGTGTCTCCCCACCCACTGAACCAGAGACAGGAGCTATGATTGGTCAGCTTCCGGATGTCCTCAAACCAGAATTGTGCCAATTCGGGCCAGGGTCTAAACTGTGGATTAAAGCGACGTCATCACTCACACCTGTAAAAGCAAGGGTTCCAAACCCAGGTCGATTCTAGCTAATTTGGAATTGAATAACTACACTGTACTATAAAAAAGACTGCTAGACTTTTTGTGTTGGAAGTGCTTATCAGATCACTCCACAAAGTAATTCACAGCTGGAGGGCTCCACTATGAAGGGGATTATTGAGGATGTTGCCACTTGCAAATTTAGTGTCTCGTTTTCTGTAATTTGCCTTTTTAAAATGGCAGCCAATCAATCTACAGAAAATACACTTCCCTTTGCACCTTTTTATGCCCCCTCTCTGACTTAATTTTTTAATCGTTAAACTAAAATAAGAATGAAAAAGATCATTTTAAGTCTTTGCCAGTGAGTAACTCTAGAGTGAACATGTGCTGCTGCTTGTATGAGTCAGTTACTTTTCTAGGTAGTGAACTCATCATCTGAACTATGTATTGAGAGCTCAACATTCAGAAGGTCGAAGCTGAACCCTCCTCACTTGGATCATGGATCGATTGATAAATCGATCAGAGTAAATCTCTGTTTAGTTGGAACGCATATGTCCTGACAAGATTTATGACTGTGTGTACCAAGTGAACAAGTTGTTGCTGACAGAACAGGTGGACTGATTGGCTCTAGGACCTGTTAATGATGTTAGGTGTTGTAAAGAAGGATCTGATGTCAGAACACTCCATCCTGTTTAATCCATCGTAAAAGAACTAAAAATTTCTTTTTTTTCCCTTTAACAAACTTTTCTTTTTCATTTGTTGTCCACAATTCCGTTTGTGTTCTAAATAATTAATGTATACTGATATAACACCATCTCCTTCTCATCCATCTTTTCTCCTTCCTTTCTCCATCTCGCCAGCCTCCATGGCAGCTCATTCTGATTCCCTGGCCTCTCACAGCAGCCCTGTCCAAATGATGGATTCTGGCCAATTGGGGACTTTCCCAGGTATACCCCAACACATTCTTCAAGGTGTCACCCAACACCTCTGCCTGTTTGCCTGTACAGCTGCTACTGCTAGCTATAATTCAATCCAACCTGATGGTGCCATAACCAAACAGAGCTTTGTCTGTAAGGTAGATGATCTGAGCCAGAACAGTAGTACAGGATAACGATACTGTAGCCATTCCACATATCGCTGTTGTTGTCATTGTATCTTTACTATCGTTGATTTCTCTCATCGTTGCCAGACAATAGATCTGTGCTGATGAGACATTTGTATCCTTGATATTTGCTGTGTAGATTGAGTTCAATATTTGACCTTTACCATCTGTTCTTTTTGGAGCAAGTAATGACCGTGTTTAAACGACTCATTCTACTTTTTTGGACTTGAGTATGCCTCTTGTTACCTGATTATCAGGAAGGTCTCTAGCACACTGCTCTGACGGGATCATTTGTGTTTATAACACAAAAACAACAAATGGGCAATATTTTCTGGTGAAGCGGGACAATTGGAACATATTGCAACTTCATGGACATTGTGGTTTGCTTCTGTATGAAATCTTTGTTCTGTTGCAGGGCCCAGTTGGATGGCACTGTTGTTTGTATCCAAATATCTCGACCTTGGCCTCATCTGTCCAAAACACTTTGGAAACTGTCTTTTCAGCTTTTGCAAGAAGTCTGTTTTTAGATTGTTTTGCACTTCCTCCAAGCATTTCCCAGTTTGAATTCTTGATCATTTCCTGGGATGTCCTTTTCAGAATACTGACCACAGCAAGTGAAAATTGCCACAGCTATTTTGTAAATAAAAATCTGAAAAGTGTGGTGTACATTTTTACTCAGCTCCCTTGAGTAAATCACCGTTTACAGCAATTAAAGCTGCTTTTAGGTTATCTCTTTGTCAGACTTTGCTCATATGTAACCCATTCTTCTTTGCAAATTAGCTCAAGATCAATCAGATTAGATGGAGATTATGTGTTCAATAGTTTTCAAGTTTTACTACCGATTTGCAGTTGAATTTAGCTCAGGTCACTGATCCATTCTAACACATGAAAATGTTTTGATCTAAACCCCCCCCCCCCCCCCCCACTTCCCCTGCCTGAGGTGTGTGCTCAGGGTGCTGGAAAGGGAACCTCCACCCCAGTCTCAACTCTTATGGCCGCTAACAGGCTTTCTACCAGGATTGTCCTGGATTAGGCGTCCATCTTCCCGACAGCGCTGACCTGCTTTACCTGCCATGTCATACTCTCTCCATTTTCGATTAGGGGATTTAACTGTGTGATGTCCGATATTCAAAGCTTTTCTCTAACAAATCTCTCAGGCCTTCACAAAGCAGGCGTATCTATGCCAAGAATAAATTAAACACAGACTGCGTTTACAAACTGTGCGACTTCTCAAGGCAGCTGGATCTTAATTAGAGATATCACACTAAATGGGTCTAAATATATGTCCATGCTCCACTTTTTAGTTTTTTTTACTTGCTATTAATTATGAAACTGTTCCACTCCACAAAGCTTCCAGATATATTTCCTACAAAATATGTTGAAATTTGTGGTTGCAATGTGACAAAACATTGAAAACCTTGAAAGATAAGAAGAATTGTGCAACATCCAAATTAACCTGGCCTATGTGAGAAGTTCATGTCCACCCTTCCTTGCAGAAACTTCTTATACATTGGAGATTTATCAAGCATCGACGGCCTGTCTAAGGTCCTGTCGCAGCATTTTATGGTCAGAAGTTCAGATTTTGACTTGGCTACTCAAAGATCTTCATATTTATTTGTTCATTCAGAGGTGGACTTGCTGGTAAACTTCAGATCAGCGTCCTGCAGTAAAGCCCGGGGGTGTTTTTGCTTAAGTTCACAAGCTGATGGCTGGTCATGCTCCTTCGGGATTCTCTTACTGTAATTGATGCAACCATGGATTTTACTCTCTGGAAGTCTTACTGCATGTCCAGAAGAACCAAAGCCCTACCCGACCATTACCGTTATCCTACGACCCCCATGTTTGACTGCCAGTAGGATGTTTTTTTCCTGAAATGCTGCGTTAGTTTGTAGACCAGAGGTAACAGAATGGACATCTTCCAGAACGTTCCACTTTGACCCCATCCATCCAGAAAGGTTCCAAAAACCTTGGAGAGCTCGCCATCACTGTGTGTCACTAGTGGGGCGGGCCTTTGAGTTTTCGCTGCTCAGCTGTGGCCCTTGGCTTCTCATTTGTTCCTGACTGGCTTTAGCTTGTGACGTGTGTTGCCTTTAGAGCTCGGTCGGTGTGTATCTCATGTTGTCACTCAGGTTCTATCTCATATCTTGGGTTCTTTGTTTTACCATTAAAGATGTATTTAATGTGTGAAATAGAAGCAAAGACAGAATTTAATCGGTAAAGGGGGGATGCTTTGTAACAATATTGTGATGATGAGATTCCACTCTAGTTTATCAGCCTAGAACATTCACTGAACACTTCACATCTCACTAAGGTTTACGTTCACAAATTAGATGGCATAGATCCTCATTACACAAAAGACGACAAAGTGATGCGCTTTGAATGCTTGGCTCCATGCACAGTAGGAAAACAAACGTTGATGGCATCTACCTGTTTTTTAGGCTTCTCCCAGCCTGGAGGGATTGGAATGAATGTGGAGGTGGGAGCCGCGCCTCTGCAAGCCCAGAAGCCTGCGAGTATTTCAGAGCCGCAGTTTCCTTCTCCCCAAGCCGGGTCAGACGTCCCAAAAGATTTCAGCGCCATGCTGCCACAACCCCAGGCCCCTCGCAGCCCCCTGGATGTTTCAGCAGGTAAAACATCGTCATAAACACAAACTCCTTAAAGAGTTTATTCCCATTCTAGCTGCAGTCTCTCATAAAGAGCCATCACATGCAGCTTTACTTCTCTTCCAGCTGGGTCTGTTCCCTGTGGAAATGCTTTAGTTTCTAATTAGCTCTTAATAACGTGTTGCTCATGTACACGGCAATGGCATGCCTAAATTTTAATGTCAACAACAGCACTACGTAAGTTGTTGCACCGACCTCTCCGGGTCTTTGCTGCTGTTAGTTTTCTCCTCCATCCCTGAGACGTGTACCACATCACTGTCACAGAAAGCGAGTTTCTATGCTTACTTTCTGAACTTTTTCACATGTCATGGTACAAACAAAAACTTTAATGTGTTTATTGAGATTTAATGACAGACCGACACAGAAGAAAAATGATCCATCGTTTTCAAAGGTTTCCCTAATAAATTGTGAAAAGTGGGGAGAAGTGTATTTATATTCTACCCATTTTTCCACTGATTTACATAGGGTCCAGTATACCCCTTTTCCTTCAAAAACTCATGTCGAAGTTTCTATCAACAGTACAACTAATAGTTGTGTGCTTCCAAATAGGGCTTTAATGGAAGAGTGGCTGGAGAAAAGCTGTTGCTAAAAGACAGCATTAAGAAGTGTCCTCTGCGGTTTGGTACAAGCCTGTGTTGGAGACACAGTAAACATGTGGGAGAGGGATGAGACCAAAATTCACCTTTCTGACCCACAGGCAAAGCACTGTGTATGCTGAGCACCCCATCCTCACTATGAAACATGGTGCTGGCAGCACCAGGCTGCGGGGATGCTTTACACCAACAGGAACTGTGTAGTGGTTCAGTTGATGGGGAAACAGGAGCTAAACACAGGCCAGCCCTGGATGTAAAGCTTGTACAAGCTGCCAGTTACTGAGGGTTGGGTGGAGGTTGACTTTCCGGCTCTGGCTGCAATGGAGTGGGCTAGATCAGGGGTTTTCAAATTCCTTGAATGTGAGCCTCCCCTTGGAATAGGTAAAGATAACCACGCCCTCCCCCCAACCACAAACCTACCCCACACAGGTCCCTGCAGCAAATGCATCTTTCTTTTGTGTTGCAGGAATGCTGTGTTTCACAAACATCTGATAGCCCAAAACATGTTTTTAATTGTATTTATTTTAACAAAGTACATCCATAAAAAAGGCCTATTCATAAAATCCATCCATCCAAATATTTCCATTTTACAGGCTACTTTTACATCACGGACAGAGGGCCTATTTTTAAAGTTGAACTGTCATTAGAGCAAATTCATAAACGATTGTTTTCAACAGCAGACAAACTGACCTAAACAGACGCCAATGTCAAACTGAACTCACGTCAACAGGAGACGTCAACTGAAATAATAATAATAAAAAAGAAAACCTGAATTTAACAGACGTCAAAATATTCCATATTCCGATTTACTTTTTAGGCTAATTATACGCAATTAAAACCTATTGCTATTTTAACAACCAAGCATTTCATTATTATCTCTTATCTGATGTATTTCTGATGTTTGGCACTTTGTTTTACCTCGTGTTAAAGTGCTCTTTAAATAATGATGACAATGATGATGATTATGATCAGAATAAACTTTGTATCACCTCCCAGAAGCTGGAAAGAAAAGAGACAAAAAAAAATTCACACCTCACTTTGTAACTCTTAGTAACTCTAATATTTTAGTCTAAATATTTTAGACTAACTATTTTAGGCTAAAATATGAAACTTTTATTGGTTGTTGTTTTTTCTTCAATCCCACCGTTATGTTTAGTAATTTCTGCCAAAGGCTGCAGCCTTTTGATTTAATCCATCTGAATGCAGTATTTGCAAGCCATACTCTGATTGGATGGAAAAAAACCTGTCTGTGATTGGCTGGTGGAGCGGACAGTTTTTGAAGTCACAGCGCAGAAACAGCCGAGCGAGCGCACAGCTGTTGTTGAGCGTGGAATGAGCAGGTGCGCGCGAGCAGATATGGAACTGAGTGGAGATGAGAAGAGTTTTTCAGAGTTCAGTGCGCGCCAGACCGGTTTGAGCGTTGAGAGTTGTCTCACTGCGCGCTTGGATTAGTTCCGGCGCGCTCAAACAGAAGACACGAATATCGCTACATAGTTTCACAGAGCTGAGCGGCAGCGCTGTCTTCTTCTGTCTTCTTCTCTATCTTCTCGCGCCTCCCCTGTGACTCTTTGACGCCCCCCAAGGGAGGCGCGCCTCACCTATTGAAAACCACTGGGCTAGATCAAAGCATATTTCTATGTTAGAATGACCCAGTCACACATCACTAGACAAGTGTGTGGCTGTAACGTGGAAAAACATGACATAGTTCAAAATGTAACGTCGGCATCCACAAAAAAAAACTGTCTCTGTAATTGAGGCTTTCATGCACACAAAGTTTTTTAACAATAAAATGTTTAATCAACTCCATTGTAATTCTAGAACTAAATTGTTAATGTTGAAACATGAAGTACAGCAGCGGCCCAATGGATCGGTGTAACGCCAGAAGATATTTTTAGAGACCACCTTTAAAGTGCACTGGATAAATGCTGCAGAATAAATAATATGACAAGCATAAAATACTGCTGTATTTATCTAAATATAAAAAATTATACATATATAAATATTCACAAGTATAAAGTGCATGAAAAATACAACTCACCGTAACGCCAAACCTGCGGCAGCCCAAGCTTGTTTCTCTGCAACAATGGTCCCATCATGGGCTACATTGACACCCAATCTGTGTTGCTTGTGTCCAGTCTACACCGTAATCTTACTTTTTGTCATTTTTAAGGCCTCCATCATTGCACAGCCTCTCCTTGAACTGTACAGCAAATGTCCTTACTGGCCAGTTTCTTAGCCCTGGCAACACAGTTGGCTACCAAGTACGTCGCTATCAGTGCAGTTGTTGACGTGACCGAGACGTTTGTCTTGACATGGGTCAAGAGCGAGTCGTACACGGATGTAACGGAGAGGATCCGACTATTTTACCAAAGTAAAACATCATTCAGATTCGAATAATAAAGGAAACAGAAATTATGTACCTGTAAGTTATTTATTCTATCTGTGTGGCTTTAATGCATAAACCAAACTCAGTATATCAACTGTATGTCACGGTGGTGGAGGAGGGATGATATGGGCTTGTTTTAGGGCCATGGTACCCTGGGAAACATTCAGTCACTGAGTTGACCTTAAACTCCTCTGTTTGCCAAGGACTCTGTGGCCATCTGTCTGACAGCCAAAAGCTGTCCCAACAGGACTCAACCAGGACAGGGATTCAAACACGGCAGATCTTCCACTGAATGACTGACCAACAGTTAGAATGAAGGTGCCATAATGATCCAGTCCAGGTCCAGACCTTAAACTGATAGAAATGGTGTGGTGAGACCTTCATGGAACTGCGCACGCACTAATGTCCTCATTTCTTACTGAAGGTCTTAAAGTATTCCCTCCCCGCAGTGTGACAGACTGATGAAGTCATGTAGACGAGGTTTAGCTCCTGCCACCTAATGTGGTTCTGAAAGCAACGCAATCAAGGAGAGTGCTTTCCTGCGCTGCATGTCTGTATTTAAGCTTCTTTTTTTTGTTAGTAAAATAGTAGACAAGGACTGAGAAAACAGCTGCAGACTGGAATCAGGCCGGCTGTGACCAACCTGGTTGAATCTGAACGATGCCTTTATTTTTCCAAATGGTGAATCCGCTATGCGAAGCTCACCCAGGTTGGAATAGTAACAACTATCTTGGCCGTGGGATGGTGTAACTGAAAGACGAATGCTTCCAGTTTGCTATTTTCAGTATTGGTGAGTTGTTTAAAGAGCGAGATCAGAAATCAGCCAGTAAATTCAGATTAGTGCATCTCAGCTAAATACTGACATGGTATACTTTTTAATCAGTTTTTAAAAATACTAGATTGTGTTGGGTAGGCTGTAAACTGTTAAAGACCACATGTGTTTTTGTGTTGAAACAGGTGAAACCCCAGAATTAGGAGGGTGTATTCAGTTCAGTTTGTAGCATGGCTGTACACGGTCGCCCTGCGTCGCTTCATTTGTTCCACAGAGCGCTAACAATCCGCTGTCTGGCCGTCCTCTACTTCCTGTCTCACATATTCCCTCTGATGTGATCAAGGTCAATGCTCATCTGATGCTGACATGTAATGTGAGTGCTGTCATGCCCTGGCTTCTTGTCACATGCTGTCTGCATGCGCTGACTTCCTGTCACTGTGCTCAGTGTGGATCTGCTCTCTATGCACTCAGTCACGCAGCCACTCCATCCTGAGAATGTTTGGATGGAAACATGTTGTTGAAGCTCCACTGATAAAGGACGATATATGGAGAATAATTTTTAAGCCAACCATGTGAATGCGGCTGTCTTGCATTGGTAACAGAGAAAATTAAGAACAATATCTAAACACGATTTCAGTTTGTGACTCTGTTGCAGGAGATGAACGTGCAGAAAGAGCAGTGCATTGTTTCTCCAGCCTTTGCTGCCACCCTGAAATCAATTGTCTGTGGGAAACATGGCGGCTCAGACCCATGCAGTCGTGGGTCTGAATCGCTGCTTTTAGAGGTGTGCAAACGGAAAGCATACAAATCGGATAATTGCAACCGGAGGTGGGACATCCAGGTTTAGAAAATAAAAAGCCTGTACAGAGATCAGTTCCAACCATTAGCATTTCCAGCTCCACTGCACAGACGGGGACTAATGTTTAAATCAGGGGTCTCAAACTTCAGACCTGCAAATTTCAGGCTACATTTACACTGCAGGGAAATGCGACCGAAATCTGATCTTTTTCACGGCAATGTGAACTGCCCAATTCCGACCTTTCCCAAAAAAAGTCAGATTTGTGGCACTTCCATATCTGGTACTAATTTGGATATGTGTCAGAGTGTCCGCAGTCTGAGCGGTCATGTCGCATTTTATTCGTCTTTCACGTCACTCTCCTGTCTCTCACTACACATCCACACTCAGTAGTAGCAGCTAGCGCTCCATAAAAGACTGTTGTTAATAGCTGTGCTGGTTTCTTCTTATTTCATCTTGCTATGATGTGGTTATAATGTTGTTGGCTCCCATTGCTCAACAGCTTTCTAATAATAACAAGGAGAGATGCTGGCCGGGATCTGCGGTTTTTATTTTTTAAACCAAACTTTATTGATCACTTTTAGAAACAATTAAATTCACTATTACTTCCATAAATGGTAAATGGTAAATGGACTGAACTTATATAGCGCTTTTCCAGTCATGCTGACCACCATAAACGGTGCACTGCTGTTTGACGTCTCCTTCTGTTATCTGCGCACGCGGGTCGGCTTCATGTTAGGACTGTATATTGTGCTTTTTAGAAATCTTGGGTCCTTTTTGGCTCTTTTTATCAAAACCAATATTTCCAAAACCCCTTTAGAAAGCAGGTGATGAGTCAGTTTAATTCACACACATTGAGCATTTTCACATCTAAGCATGTTGCAGCCTCAACCTTCAGTATATTTTAAGGGGATTTTATGGGAAAGAGTGGACCCAATAGACTGACATAAAGCTGTGAATGGAAGAAAAAGGATGCATAGCTTTTGAAATAGTTTTACAAAAAAAAAACTTGTTTGCCAGAAGCCATGAAGGGAACACATCTGAAAGGTGCCCTACTGCCTCAGCTCACCATTCCCTCAGTGAAACATCATGCTTGTGATGTGTGAAATACCTGAATATAAATTTTCAGATTTCTTGAGTTAAAAATCCTTGCATCGTTTTCTTTCATATTCACAATTATACACTTTGTTGTGTTGATGGGAACGGAGGGGGCGCAGATATCTGCAGGCCTAACTCACCTAACGTAGCGTGTACTTTAGACCCCAGTTAAGCTTGGCAGTACACGTACAGTAAGGGTGTGTTCCTGAGATGCTGACTGGCTGGGGTCCACAGATCCAAACTGAGTCTGGTCCATTCAGCTGATGTGCCTTTTCTGGCTCTCCCAAGTTTAGCACACACACTATAGAGAACACAGTTCTGTCATTCCCTTGTTAGCATGAAATATGGCCCTCCAGAGAGCCACTGTACATTATGGACCCTGACATCTGCTCTACTTTAGCTCTTCTTCCCCATCCATGTGTGGGTATAAAAAGGGATATGGGACAAACTGGGCCAAAGTAGGAAGAGTAAACCCGCTTCAGTGAGCAATTTCTTCTTGAGTTGTTACTGCTCATTTACCTTGCATCTTGCTGCCTTCCTTGAAACTTCTAAAGAGAATTTTTACTGCTATCCATCATAATTATGTCCCTGTCTAAAAGAAGCTGTTTAGTTTAGGCAATGTAGCCTGTAATGACCTAGTTTTTGTGAGACGATAGGAACATTCTTTAGGTTTAATTCATTTCAGGTTAATCCTATAGCGCCAATACACAACAAGTTGTCTTAAGGCACTTTACAAAAAATAATTCAATCCAATAATACTGACGTATTGCAAGTCAAGTACAAACATTCCAAATTAATCCTAGTGTTCAAACAATGCTGTCAAGTTCAGTTTATCATTCAAATTAGTTAAAAAATCTTCAAAAGAAACCCAGCAGCTTGCATTTTGTCATTGACTTTACAGCAATCCCTCATACTGAGCATGCATGAAGCGACAGCAGGAAGGAAAACTCCCCTTTAACAGAAAGAAATCTCCAGCAGAACCTGAAACAAGCTCAGTGTGAGTGGCCATCTGACTGAGGGATAAAAGGAACACAGATCACTGATCCAGGAGTACTTTCTACATTAAAGGAAAAGTAAAGGTTTTATAGCAGTAGTAGCTCCTTTGGTGGAGCAAAACACAGCTAAGCAGAAAATCACATCTTTAACATCTATACGATGAAAGAGAGAGCACATCAAGTAGTCGCAAGAAAAGCTAAGCCAATAGCTTAGTCTAGGAGAGAAACATGGTTGAACATTGAGTTGTTGGCAGTAGTAGCCCAGTCGATGCCTCGCTCCAGGATGTTGTCACATCTAAACAGAATGCTAGACCACATGTCTCTGCTATGAAGAGAAAACATCAAGTTAAAAGTTGAAATGACACCAAATAATGCAAAATTGGAGTGTGGTAGGAGAACGTAGCAGAGAGATGGAGAGTGGCCATTTTGACCAGCATAACTGCAGAGATAGCTCAGGATAACCTAAGCCACTCTAACTATAGGCTTTATCATAAAGGAAACTTTTAAGCCTGGTCTCAAAGGTAGACAGGGTGTCTACATCACAGACTAAAACTGAGAGTTGGTTCCACAGGAGAGGAGCCTGATAACTAAAAGATCTGGGGTCCGTTCTTCGTACTTCGCTAACTCAGTTAGCAGGATTTCATTGTTGACGATTTGGCATGATCTTGGATCGTTTGGTTCTTCGAAAGACATCCTGCACTTGTTGTCATAGCAACATGTGCGCCAGCTTAAGCCTGCTCGAGAGCAGGCTTATTTCATGTAAACAAGATTAGATCACGGCTGTATAAGCGGAGGAGATAGGGAAGTCTGCCGTAGCCATGTCCATTTTTACGACTGCAACCTGTTGCGGAAGGTGCAAGAATAAGAGTTTTTCGAATTAATCGCGTATTGCGCAATAGACAGGATCCTTTAGCGCAGCGCGACAGTGTAATTGTAGAGAGATTTTCTTGGTGGCTGTTATAAACAGACAAACACATCATTTAACAGTGGCTTTTAAAGAGGAAAAAGTGGTGTTGGAGCCATAAATCTAAAATATTTAAGTTATTTGTATGATGGTTTGCTTTTTATTTGTATCCTATTCAGTAAGAAGATTTGTTCGGGCCATTTTATTGTGAAGTTTAATTTACTTTGAAAGGCTTGCTTCCTGTCCAGCCGTATATTGGATTAGAAAAAACTATGGATTGATTATCTAGCCACGGAGCAATACAGTTTTACCGTGTAAACTGTGGATGACTTGGAAAAGGAAAATGTTCATTTTTTATGGATAAAGATTTTTTTTTTGTTAAAATTCCCAGTTTGCACATGTCCTTTACTTCCCGTGTCTAAGGAATGACACTGAAATTTGGATCTCTTGACATAACAAGTGCCTTTTTAAAATAAAGTATAATAATTAAAGGCTACTATTTTGTAGAATATTCTTGAATTTCACTTTTACTTGTCCCCATGTTCTAGTGGGTCCCGTGGAGGCTCTGACATAAAAGAACAAAGTAAATATGAGATTATTAAAATGCAAAAATTCATACTGTAGAAAGTGATAGAAACATCTACCATGGACAGTATTTACGCATTAATTTGTCTGCTGCTTTTTGCCAGCCCTCTCTCCTGGCTTTAGCAGATTTTGAGGTGTTTTAATTAATGACTCAAATTCAGCATAACCTTCCATGCTCGTGTTCTGATTGGGAGAAAAACTGTGGGCGTTCTTTGGCCATGCTGAACAGCCAATAGCAGCGGTGCTGATCAATGTTTCTACTATCGATACATTTCCCCTTTTAAACAAACGCATGAACGCGCAGTTGTCTCAGATAACTCAATCCAGCCATACTAATCGTAAACAACAGGTGTGTTCGAAGAACCCAATTAGCCGGATCATGATTAGCCGGATGAAATCATCTTGGATGTCTCATTTGATCTTGGATGTTTTAAGCAACGTACGAAGAACGGACCCCTGGCTCCAATGTTGTTGTTCTTTTCGTTTTTGTTTTGGGTCCATGTACAGTCATGGTATAGTCATGCTAGAATGTTTGGTATCCCAACATGATACCAATCAACTGTGCTTCACAACGTTCTAAAAGGATGTATTTCTAGTTTTAAGTGAGTGTCCAAAAACCACAAAACTAGGCCTAAATAAAAAATACTTAAGTACATAGTTGAATCTTCCAAAGCAATAAGGAGGCAAAGTGCCAGGTGCTGCTTCAAAAGTGCACTTCGTTAATTGATCATCTCGTAGTATGACCATCTCTACAGTATAGGAGCAGTTTTGGCAGATTGTTGGTTTGAAACACAATAAACACAATGTTAAGATGGGAGGATATAAGTGACAGTCTTAGAGAAGCAATTGTTTCTGCCAACAGGTCAGAGTTATAAGGTCTGTTTCCAACCTTACGATGCTCGAATCTAAATCAGTTGCAAGAAACCCAGCAGCTGTAGGTCAGCATCTTCAGGGCTCATGGTAAATGGTATAAAATGTTAAAATCCATGACACCACCATTATATAAATGGTAAACAGCTGTTGCTCTTTTGGAAAGGTGGCCAGGAGAAAGTCTGCTCTCATGTATGGCACTACGAAAAGGATTTGCAAAGTGCCTCGAGATGACATGTTTCATGAATTGGCGCTATATAAATAAAATTGAATTGAATTGAATGTTGCACCTGAATGAACCACAAGACCACAGCCCATCATGCACAAAGTCATATTTTGTAAAAAAAAAAAAAATAAACAAAACATATTAGCCTTGATGCCAAATTCCAGTTGCTAAAGATAGTTCAAATATAGGGCAGCCTCTTTTTGTTATTTTTACTGAATGTCTGGATCCACAAAGATGGGGCCAAAGTAGATGCGTTTAGATAAAAAGCCCAAACCCAACACAGCACATCAGCTTTGAATCACAGTGGCAGAGGGGTGAAGGTTTGGACATTTTAGCAGTAGCAGGACCAGAGCACCCTGCATTTATTCAGTCAACCATGACCTTCCCTGTTAGAAATATCACGGAGTCAAGTACGGTGTAATTTGTCAGAAGCTAAAGCTTGGCCAACGGAACAATGACCCCAAACAAAGCAGCAACGGCTGGAGACAAAAGGGATCAAGGTGTTGCAATGACCCTGGTTAAAAACTAGACCTCCCCCTGATTGACATGTCGTGGTGGACTTTTAAAACTGTGCACAAATAACCAAATACAAACCTGGAAGTTTTGAGGAAAAGTCAGCCAAATTTCCTCCATAATGATGTGAAAGAATGATAAATACCAATAGAAGATGACTCCTTCAAACCATTGCTGCTTAAGGTGGTTCTCTGACTTAATTATTTACTCTGGGCTTCATGTGTATTTTATGACTAATGATAATGGAATCTGTTGTATTTTCATATACTTTGTTAAAAGACGAGATCATATTCCCCGGAAATATAAAACCCTACAGTTGAAAGAGGATGTTATAACTGTGCATCTATGTTGTGTATTTAGTAATGAATAGGGCTTTCACAAACAATTATTTTAGTAATTGATTATTCTGTCGATTAATTTAGAAATCAGATTAAAAGGGCACATTATGAAGATTTTTCACTAAATTGCTTATTTTAAGTCATAAGGTAATAGAAATAAATTAAAAATGCAAATAAGATAATAATTCAATAACTCTTTTTAAATAAGAATGAATCTGCATCTAAAAAAGTTCTAACATCAATATATTAAAAGCTCAGCCCTTTCTGGTTGACCTGACAGTACTACCTGCCTCTGTAGTGAAAATGGTGACAAACAAAATGTGCATAAAGTTTCATTTGCATATTGCATTCTGGATTTATTTTTTTTACATTAAAGAGCATAATTCTATTGAAATAAAACAAAAACGGTCTTCTGTACTTAAAACAGGAAGAGTGTACCTTGGCCCTTTAGTGCAAAAACAGACAATAAATAAAGATAATTACTAGTGCTGTCAAACGATTAAAATTTTTAATCGCGATTAATCGCATAATTTCAATAGTTAACTCTAGATTAATCGCAAATTAATCGCATATTTCATATTTTTATTTCTGAAAGTGTAAAAGCCTATTTGGGCATTTTAATATGCAATTTTGCAATAAATGACACTAGTAAAAAACATTCTTGTACAAAAAATATGTTTATTTTTCAAGCACTTGGAATGATAACATCCTGGTGCCATAAAATGTTAAACTCTGGCCAATAATGGCAAAATCACTAATCATAACCGCCTGATGTTTACACAATGTGTAATGGGCTGTGACCCCGAGATAGTTGTGATTACTGATGGACGTCCAGTAATCACCAGTGAGCGCGACTACTTTTGTTTTCTCCAACGCCTGCTGTAACTTAGCCTTTTCCGTTTCGTGCAATTTCTATATGTGGCTTGTAATGGTGGCTCTCGAAGGCAATTCGTAGTTCCAGTCGTTGGCTGCGATCCGAATAATATTCGCGAGACCCTCGTCCTCCACAACGTTAACAGGCTTACATGCAATAGCCACCCATTTAGCTATGGCTGCAGTAAGTTTATTCTTAGTTAAAGTATCCATGCGCTTCTGTCTGAAATCATCCATTGTTGCCTGGCTTTGACGAGGGGGCGGAGAATTCGAATCAGCTGAGTGCTTGGCCATTAAGTGTTATTTCAGACTGGTCGTGCTGCGATGATAGCTCAGTTCACACCGACAAAACACACAGATCACTTTGGTCTTGTCAATGGAACCATTTGGCAACTTTTTAAAAGAAAATTTTCCATTCAGAATACTATCGGCATCCATTACGCCGTCTCACGCTAGCCATCCACTAAAAATGTAACGTCAACTCTTTTAATGGCCCAAGTGTGTGTGCAGCGTGCCTGATGTTTTGTTTCCGGTCTAACTAGATCCGGAGTGGTGTTGTAGTTTTTCTAACGTTACTAGTCGTTGCAACAGCATGTGAAAAAAACTACAAAGTGTGCTCGCCCAAAAAGAACGTTAATCACACGATACAAAAATTGACGCCGTTAAAATGGGTTTACGTTAACGCCGTTAATAACGCGTTTAACTGACAGCACTAATAATTACACATTCATCAAAAAGGTGATGAATGTGTAATTTAAATTCAGGCATGATAAATACTGCCTTTAAAAAATGCTTATATTTAATAGAATAGAAATACCTTTATTTTATAATTTATTTCTCTCTCTCTCTCTCTCTCTCTCTCTGTCTATCTATATCTATATATATATATATATATATATATATATATATATATATATATATATATATATATATATATATATAGTTAAGCTGTACAGCAGAAGAGAAAAACACTGCAGTTCACAGAGCAATGTAATGTTTTAGTTGCACAAATGAACAAAAAACTGCAAAGGAATCCACAGAACAGAACCAGTACACAAACTCTCCTCTAAATTGCCAGGTCTAATATGTCTCTGCAGGTTCTTAGTGGAACCTGCTCTTGAAGTTATTTCCATTCTGCAGTGAAGAAGCTAAGTGTGCTATTTATGAAACTTTAACTGCCCATTTTGTTTTTTTTTACAGTTAAAACCGATAATAAAGATCAGACAGACTTTTAAGGCGCTCTCCTTACCTTATTTTGAAGTTGGAAATGGAAAAAATGCATCTCTAAATATGACTTCTGGATCAAAAATCATATCACTTCCAAAAAAGGATATAATTCCCAATTACGTCAGAAAACAATCCATTATATAATTCACTTTATCTATCCCAAGTCACGTCCGTCCATCCATCCTGCCTCAGTCCATCGGTGTAGTATGCGAGTAAGTGACACAGCACTACTCTCGGTACGATTTGTGTACTGCATGTACTGCATGTTCATTCACACTGTAATACAGACTTCATAGGCTGAGTCACAGTGTGAACGCTTAATGGCGTGATTTGTTCACAGCGCTGTGAACGAAGCTGGCTGTGAGTCGTTTGTGCTGTATGAGCAAAGCAGCACAGTACTACAGTCAAAGGACAAGGGTGCTGCCATATTTCAGACTAATGCAGGAAGTCCACTACGGAAGTTTCAGACATTTCTTCATTGTGTGATGCATTGTTAGGCAACGGAGAGCATTTTAAATAAAACTGTATTTTAATTGTCCTATCAGTGTAGAATAGCCCCTAAAATGTATTCATTGAATGAATACTATCATGGCGAAGTAAAGTTCTTGTACATGTTGCCTGTTCTACACCACAACACCCAGGTCCAAATTCTTATTTTTAAAAAATACTTGGTCAATGAACTGAGTTCTGATTCTGAGAAACTAGTATTGTTCCAAGTCAGACATCAGTGGCCATCCCTGTCGATGCGTTAAAAAATTCCAACATCAAGATACAAATCGGGAATGCACCACAAGGACAATCTTTAAACTGGTATTACCTCAAATTAGGGAAATTCCAGTTACTGTCCTTTGACAATCCTCACAGATTTTGGATCCAAATCCCTCACAATAATGGTAAGTTTGAATTCTGAGTCTGTATTTAAAAAAATAAGGAAATGACAATTTGAACTCAATTTCCACAGGTGCTTATATTTTGATTTCAGTAAGATATTGCCAAGTAGCAGGATCCAGTCCTAACGGCTATGGTAATAATGATCCAGCTTTTTTCCTTTCATGAACTCTTGAACCAGGCTATAATATATTGGTTTAAGATTCTCAGTCTTCAGGACGTGACAATCCAGAAGAACACGTTTAGAAGGTTCTTTGCTGGTTAGTTAAAATTTTCACCTTCCTAACCTCATCAAAGTCTGTTCCAATGGAAGGGGCTGTTATATTTTATTTATAAAGTTTGCTCCTCTAAATAGTCATTGCTGACATTGGTCACATTTGTTGTCCTTCTCTGTCTTGTTGTGATTTTCTAAAATGCCTTTGCTTATGTTTTTTGAGTTATACCTAGGGAACCTGTTTTTGTAGAGACCCTTAACCATATCGCAAACCTTAAACTTTCCCCTCTTCACCCACAACAAGGTTCCTTAGATGACTCTTGGCAAGACCAGACTGGCTCCCTATCAACAGACCCACCTCTCACTCCCAGCATTTCTGTGAAGTTTTCTGACCAGTCCGATCAGCTCGCAGCCAGCCAAGAAGATACCCCTGACAGCTGGCCCAGTCGTGAGAGCACCGCCTATGCTGGAGGCGATGAAAGGGACACAGATGGATCTGACAGAAAGCAGAAGAAAAAGAAGAAAAGGCGACAGAAAGATGAGGGATCTTATGAACAACACGAGGGCAGGGGTCAGCCGGAGACACAAGGAGACGGAGAAAACACCCCTCCGACTGAGGAGTTTTATCATAGGATTGGCCCAAGAAGAGACAGGGGAGAGGGTGGCTGGGAAGAGCAACTTGGGAAAGGCGGAAGCCGTGGGAAGAAGAGTAAAAACAGGAAGAAGCTTCCAGAGGAATGGGCAGTGACAGCAGAGCCATTTGTTCCCGCTTCAGTGACTGCCTCCGAAACTAAAGCAAAAGTAATGGTGGATCTTGGCGGCTCAGCAAGTGAAAGAATGGAGACCTCAGACATGGACACCAGCCAAAACACCTGGAAGAAAGAGGAATCCTCCCCTATGTCCCAGGATTTGTTCTCTCCAATGGCTGCGACCGTCAGTCCACTGGTCCTGAACAGTGAGTTGAATGCAACAGCTGCTCCATTCACGATGCCGTCTTCCGCCAGCAAAACAACACACAGCTCCTTCCCTGAGGCTGCTTCCTCTGGGGATCTTGTTGATATCCTGATGGACACTGAAAATGCTGATTTAGGCCAAAGCAATCAAACCCTTTATCCTTCTCTCTCAGAGAATACAGGAGCAGTGGGTGACATGGTGGACAGTGGAAGGTTTGACTGCTCAAGTTCCTTTCTAGAATCTTCTATGCAAAGCATTTCAGAGGGAGACACCTCAGCTTTCAGCCCTGCTTCACAGACAAGCCAGGCCCTTTCCCCCAAAGGTGAGGTGCTGGCTTCAGCTCCACCTCTATCACCCTCTAATGTTTCATGGCTGCTGAATGACTCCCAGCTAAGCAGCAACAGCGATTTATTTGATTTCAGTGACCCGAGTGCTGCAGGTCATCCTGTACCGCTGGGCCTGTCCTTTAACACCCCAAGCCCAGCACCTCTTCGCTCACCCAAAACCACAGCACAAGAATTCCAGCCTAAGCCCAAAGATGGAAAATCAGCCCAGAAGCAGCCCAGAAAGTCACCTTCTTCATCTTCGTCCCCATCTGTTAGGAGTCCCACCTCCCCAGAGGCAAAGCTACTCCCACAGGCATCCCCTGTTGCTTCACCTTCCTCTCCTCTTTCGGTCACTGCCGCTGGAGTTCCAGCATCTGGTCTCAATCCTGCAGCAAAGCCTTTCTTTCCCAGCTTTGCTGATCCAGTGGAAGACACAGCTGTGGTCCCTCCAGTTGTCCCCGTCGTGGAAGGTTGGTCAGTTAGTCAGCCCTAACCGCAGTAGAGGTACTGAGGGCAACCCAAAGATAGAGGCGAGGGTTGCCATGCATGACGCTTCCAACCAGCTTGAGTAGTTCCAGTATTGAGCTGCATTGATTGCTTCTTTGTCTTTACTAATCGGGGGATTATCCTTGGAATCACACCCATCTGTGCTGTTTCTTGTATGACCACATCTAAAATGTTTGTTAGCATGTCTGGTTTTAGCTTTTTTGGGGTGACTAACTTAGCTGTTGACCAATTGGGACTGTGGACTGCCTTGATGCTAACCTTTATTTCCAAAGATGCACTGATGGGATTCTCCCATGATTAACACTTTTTCTGTTGATGGGTATGCAGCCTCTAACCAATCACAGACTCTCTCTCCCTAGAAACACCGGTAGATATTGGCACCAACTCCAAATCACATCTTTTACATTGTCGTCCTCAGTTTAGGCGTGTGCTAACACAGTAATCATGTTCCCCATTACTTTGCATCCAGGGGTAAAATGTTATCTATCTTCTCTGGTCAATTAATTCCTGTATTCCTCTCTGCTGTTCACATCTGTTTCTTTCCGTCTTTCTCTGAACTGAACTATAAAAACTGATGGATTGTTAAAAAAATACAATTCTTTATTTAAAAATTCTAATTGCCTTTTTTGTTTGTTTTATTTTCTATGTCTTGACTCTTGACCTGGCTGTCCATCTACCATAGGTGAGTCCTATTTGAGTTCTTCTTTTGGATTTGTTGGCTTTTGTTCTATTATTTCTTACTGAATGCGGTCCTAAGACAACATTATCCACATTAAATCACAGCTGTCTTCTATTGTTGTGGGGAATATTTACATAGTATCCACTCATATTGATCTTCAGGTTAAATAAGCCAAGTCTTATCATTTTATACATTTGTTTTCTCCCCAAAAATTCTCAAACATCTTTAGTAGTTCTGTATATGTAAAGGTCTCTGGTGTTTCAATACCTTGGAAAGGTATTTATGAATCTTGAACATTTTCACAAATTGTCAGATTATTCCGCTTGGGCTCTGGATTTAGATTCTGTAGCCTCTCCAAAGTTACCATATTTTCTTGACCGCTTTGCTGATTAATGCTTTCGTTGCCTGACCATTCAGTTTAGGACATGGGTTAAAGTTCTCCGCCACTGTGACGGATTTCCGTCAATTGGAAAATGAGCGCAAAAAATGGATCTACTTGGTTCCGTTTAGACTTTTTATTCAAGGTTCTAAACTGAAGCTGCATTCGACCAATGAAACCTGGCAGAGCCGGGACATGGGCCCATCAGAAAGAGACTAGGGCGGGTCTTTGCAAAGCAGACATCTGCCAGTCAGGTTTGTTGATGTTCAGACATCTTAACTTTTGGAAAAACGTCTCAAACTGGACACAGATGCATGAATGAAAGCAGTGGTGGTCAAAGGTTTTCTTTGGATTTATGCGAACCAGTAAGTCAGAAAGTTCAGCAGATCAAACATCTGACAACTCCCTCGGTAAGTGTCTATCGCTGCTCTTGCAGTTAAATGAATTAGTTTTTTCCACCTGTGGCCACGTCATCTGTCAGCGTTTTTTCATCGCTTCCAGTAACTTATCTGATTAACGCGGGCAACCTACCAGGGATCTCGTGATTCGCTATTACATTTTTATTTAAAACACGAAGAAGAGTAATGTGCTAGCTCAGGCAAATTTAGTGTGACGCGCTTTTTTTGAAGAATGGTCGGAATTTGAAACGATGTCCAGCATTTGACTGGGTCAGATTCGTAAAAGGTTAAAAAAAATAAATAAATAAATAAAAATAATAATAATAATAATAATAATTCCACCTGCACCTTTGTGACAAAAAGAACGCAGAGCTGCAGTCATCAGTGAGAGCCTCATCGGCAGCAGAGTCCACCTCATGAGCCGCTGCGCACCAGGACACTCGTTAAATAAAATGACATTGACTATGATACATACAGATTATTAAGGAAACTACGTCAAAAAAATAAACTGTAGCTAGAACATAGATTGGAGAGCGGTTTGTAACTGGGTGAGGCCTGGGAAAGGTGATTTTCAGAGAGATTTTTATGAAGTTATTTTTTGTTTTTACACTGAGTGGAGTGCGATGTGAAGCAACACTGTAGAAGCAAGAAACAGCTGAAAAAGCCTCCTGTCGATCTGTGGACTCATTTTGCTCCAACCCAAAAACACCTGCCAGACAGACAAGCTACAGCAGCCAAGATTAACTAAAACAATATTTAACTTTACGCAGAAGTTTAATAGCATTTTTCTAATTAAAAAGTATCAGTCTTTAAAAGCAAGTTACGTTTTTTTTCTGATAAACTTTTAACAATTTTTTTAAACTTGTTAAAAAATGTAACATTCCATGGATCTATCGATTTTCTATACCCGCTATTCCGTACAGGTGTTATGTAAAGCTTATCTGAAACGCAGCTTGACGTAACTGGGGTTTGGGGGGGGGCTGGTGACCGTCTCCAGGAGTAAATGAGCGAGAGGCGGGGACACAGGGTAATCCTGGACAGGTCTCCAGTCACAGGGCTAAAATGTAACAGATTTATTAAACTTCAAAAGAGCTAAATGATGCCTTTTTATAAACTCGTGAGTTGCGATAATTAATTGTTGAGCAATAACAGGCAAAGCAGAGACTGATTATTGTAATGTGTGATCTGTGTTAAATTTAAATGCATGACGTCATCATAGTATTGGTTATGCGTCCTGCATTGTCCAAGGTTGTGGTTGGCCTTTTATGTTCATGGGATTGATTTCTATTGAATATGACAGGGAGCCAGTGGAGTTAACTTACAGGAGTGAAGTAGATGATGGAACAATGCAAGCTGCTGTGTTTTGTACCAGTTGCAGTTTATGGAGGTTTTCTGGGGGACAGGCAGGGGAGGGAAGTGAAACTGTAAAGTAGAGAAGTGAGTAGACTGTGAACCAGTTTGGCAAAAGTGTGAAGGAAGAACTTGCTTGATGCTGCAAAGATGAAAGTAAGTTAACCAGGTGATGTTATGATGTGGAAAGTGAAGGAGAGGATGGAGAGGCTGTCCAGGATGACGGCAAGGCTCTGAAGCTGAAAGGTGGGAGAGATACAGGAATTGTCAATGCCTATTTTAAAACTGACAGATTTGGTTAAAGTTGACTTTGCACAACAAGCAAGTGTGGTACGTAATGTGGCATGATATCCACGGCCGCGGGAATATATAGTCTGACTAGAAAAAAACTTCAGTCAAACTGATTATTTTTGCTTTAACCCCTGGTTTAGGTGGAAGGGCATGGATTGGTAGGTTTTCAGATGTTTTCAGACGATGGGCTGAACAGAGCCCTGTGAGATGTTTAAAGCTTGAAATAATGTTTTCTAACCCTAACCCAGCTGCAAACTTCTCCACAACATCCCTTGGTCTTCATGAGGCAGTTTGTTCTCTGATGTTCTTCAACAAACCTGAAGTTTACACAGAACGGTTAGGTCTATAGAGAGATTGGTAAAGACATCGACAACGTCTTTAGTGGTATTAGACTAAAGGGGGCTGTATACAAAACAATGCTACACTTGACAGATATTTCTTTGCAAAAAAATGTAAAACCTTGTATCCTTTTCCTCCCTTTCACTAAAATGAGTTACTTTATGTTTGTCTATCACATAAAATCCCACTACACTAGATTCTGATGAGTGGTTGTAAAGTGACAAAATATTAAAAGGTTCAAGGGTATGAATATGTTTACAAGGTTTAGATGTGTAAAACAGGTTTCTCATAACCATATTATTGTGAGTCAGCAAATCCATCATATTATCAATGCATTGCTTATGGGCTATTTATTTTTTGTGAAATAATACAATAATACAAGTTAGTGCTGTGTGCAGTTCCTTGTGGTTGTTCCGATGATAGCCTGATGTGTCAGCTGGAATTTGTGATGGCCTTTATGCATTTCTGTCCATTTCCATGCTTTGGCATCTGGGTTTGTGTGTGCGCCACGGGTGTGTCTTCTTTTGTGTGTGCATGTGTGTGCTTGCTCTGCTGTGATTTATGGAGGTGCAGAATTCCAGGGGACTCATTTCCTCGTCCTTCCTTTCAACATTTCTGTCTCTGCTTCTCATTGGTGGCTGCAATGAGGACTAAACCAGCCTCGCCTCGCAACAGTAGCATGCTGCACCTGGTTATTAAGTTGCCTCGATCAATGCCTCCTCATCTCTCCCTAACAGCACATAGCCTTGCCATAGCCTTTTTTCCCCCGCAGTCATTGTTATAAAACAGCCCTGAATAAATATTTCGTGGGTTAATCATTGTTGTCTTGATATTTGTTTTCTGGAAGTGCCTATCCATGTGTTCACATTTGATTCAGATAATCTGCCTGACAACAAAATATTTGTGCGCTTGAGAAAAGGGATTGTGAACAGCAGTGCAGCTGGCTTAGCTTTCTCTTTAATGAGAGCTTGTGTCAGGGTCTAACTGTGAATCTGTGTCACTAAAAGTGGTATTTAAGCCCAGTAAAAGGGATAGGGTGTGCTGGGCAAGATAAGGAACAAGAATAAAGACTGTGCCTGGTTAGAGAGGAAGGGTTTCAAATAAATCTGAGGCAAAAATAAGTGCTGAATAAAAGCAAGGCAAGAAAGAAAGCTTCCATTTTTGCGTAGTAGAAAAGACTGATGGGAAAAGGGAGAGAAGGTTAAAGCTTAGGATTTTTATATAAACTTAGCAAAGCACGAAGATCAAATTGCATGTCTTGATTTGTTTATCTGTTTTCTCAGCCAAAATCCACACTATTAATAGACAACTGAGAGAACAAAAGGTCAGCCCATGGAAGCTCTGATGTTAATGCACACACTTGTACAACCACATATTGTTGCACGACTATACATTAACCAACAGGGTTTATCCCTATCTTTAGTGATACATTCTGGAAGACCTGAAGGCATATATAATGAAAAGCAGCTATGTTTAGTGTCAAGTCTCTACAGAGCCCATGCTCTGTAGGCTGTTTGACTTTTTCGAGGGGGGGGGGGGGAGGGGAGGGTTTGCAAAAATTAGTCCTTCCACTCAACTTTCCTTTAATTTCCTTGGAAATAGCTCTTTATGATCAGCTGGCTTCTGTCTCTCTCCATTGAACTCTTATTTGTCAATCTTTCTATGTCTCTTAATATCTAAACCTTTTTATCTTTTTTATATTTGCAGTGTAGTATTAAGAATTGCTGTCTTAATACCAAAGAGAGCAAAACAGATTTACTCTCACAAGTGGAGCATTACTGCTTTCACAATAGTGCTCCACTTGATATTTATGCAAAAAAGCTTTATTGGACATTATTGGGGGATTTTTTTCAAATTCAATGGACACAGAAACAGGAAGGTAATAGGGAAAGAAGGGAAGAGAGAAAGATGAGGCAAAACATTATAAGGGAGAGAAGGTGACAAAAACTAGAGTAGAGGAAAAAGAGAGTACAAGATAACATCCTCAGTCTGCTTCTATATCTGGAAAGAACAGTAAAACCAACTGAAAAACTATCACAGGTACAAACAACCAATACCTAGTCAAGTCAAATCAAGTTTATTTGTGTAGCACATTTCAGCAGCAAGGCGGTTCAAGGTGCTTTACATTATGAACACATAAAAACATCAAAAACGCATTGAAACAGTCACCAGTTGTGAGACCAGTACCAAACATTAAATTGTATCTGGTGAAAACATCAATGCACATCAAATATGTTGGTCAGTGGTCCTGTTAGTATGGGATGAAAGCAACTCTAAACAGGTGGGTTTTCAGTCTTGATTTAAAGGAACTCAGTATTTCGGCTGATTTACAATTTTCTGGAATTTTGTTCCAGGTTTGTGGAGCATAGGAACCAAATGCTGCTTCTCCATGTTTGTTTCTGGTTCTAGATATGCAGAGTAGACCAGAACCAGATGATCTGACTAGTTGGAGGGTTGATACAGCAACAACAGGTCTTGTAATGTATATTGGTGATAATACTAATAATAATAGCTAATACTACTACTACTACTACTACTACTAATAATAATAATAATAATAATAATAATAATAATAATAATAATAATAATAATAATAATAATTATTATTATTATTATTATTATTATTATTATTTTTATTATTTATAAACCAATGGGGGGGGGTGTTAAGGTCACACCTCCAGGAGGTGTTTCCCTCTTTCTAGGCCAGTTGGAAAACAAATTGTTGCAAGTAAAGCCAAGCGGGGCAAAGTAGGTAGGGCAAAATCCAGTAGGGCCAGAGGAAAAGGGGCTTATAATCTTTTGGAAGAAAAAGTAAAAAAGGAAGTCCATGCCTATATAAACATAATTTTATTTAATTGTGATATTCACATATGATTTTCCATTTTTTTTTCATAAATCTCAGTGAGATAGACGTGACCTTCTCAAACTGAATCTGCGTTCCTCTTTTGAGCCTGGTAATATTGATTGGTAGTTGTGTATCCATTCATTCTGCTAATTAACCAAATACAAGTCACTTTGTTTACAAGCCTGTCAGAGTTTAACAATGTTGGCAAAAATCTAACCACACCCTGCATTAACCACAAGCAACAAAAATGGCCTCTACATAAAGATGTTTGTAAACAAGAACTATTTAAAACAAGAAATTTAACAGTTTTTATTAATCAGAATATTATTATTCGAGAAGAGTTTTGTGAGATGGACATCAATTCTTGTGGAACATAAAGTGCAAAATGCAACCAAAAAACAAGGCTATGTATTAAACAATTTAACCGGTACTTAATGCTATGGTGAGATTCCTGAAAGTTTCTGGTAAAAAGTATGATAATATAAACTCTAAAAGAAATAAAAAATGTAATAATGTGGAGGGAAACTAACTTTAAACATAATTACCGACACCTAAAGGACGTGTCTTATCCATTGACTGTTACATAGCGAAAAATTGCAGACCTCTGCGATTTGGAAATTGTCTTTTAAAATTGCGATTATATTGCAAATGCGATTAATTGTCCAGCCCTACATTTAAGACACACCCCTATAAAACAATGGGGCTTTTTTTTCTTTCTGAAACAGAGTTAAATTAAAACCGGTGATAAGTTTGTATTAAAACAGCAGATGTTTGGCCCCTGTCTGTCTGCAAAGGCTCATCGACACCCATGCAGACACGCACACAGTACACAACTGAGTCACCGAAGCTATTTGAGGACAAGCTCAAATACTCAGAAAGCAGGCAGGCGTAAATATACAGTATCAGCGGCCCATTTTTACCACATAGTGTTCTTCTCTGATGCTTCACAACAGGCTGTTAGATGGCAGCCTGGAAGGGGCATTTGTACAGTATGGCACCACCCAGAGCTGTGTGGAGCTAATGTCTTTTGACGGCTTTGGGGGAAAATGTCAGGTTTTTTTTGCCCTCGTTGGCGCCATTTTAGGAGCCAACAGCTAACTCCGGGAGTAGAGCATGAGTCATTCTGGGACTGTTTTTTTTCTTTTTTTTTCAGAATATTCCTGAAGAACATGTTACACAGATTCATCCTGAGATGGCTCCAGGTCTTCTGTGTGGGCCGTACTTTAGATCTGATACATTTTAAAAGTGGCATTTATAATAGGAAGTTGTCTGAGCTCAGTGAGCAGAAATTTGGATTTTTCTGCTTTATAGCAGCTCAGACCAGCAGATCTTCTTTTAATCTTCACTATTTTAATATGTTTTATTCATTGTATTCCTTCGGTATGTGTGCTGCTTATCACACTGAAATGGAACTTTGTCTTTTCTTGTTTTCAGTGGATTTAGTTTTTGATTGTTTGCTTCAGTGTAAATTTAGATAGCTATCTTTGGATTCTTTCAACTGTGCCAAATTACCATCTTCTAATATTTTTAATAATGGGGTATGGTATTATGCCTACCACACCACCCCTTTCTCCACCCTAATAAAAATTCCATAAAGATATTCAGTAAGCTTTGTACATATGTCAGGAGATAGTTTAACCAGACTCTGTGCTCTTTATTTGTCCCAGTTTCACTCCAAGTGATGTTTTTGCAACACCCCACATTCCTTACACTTTTGATTTCATATTTTCATGTAGTTTGTAAGCAGGGATTATAGTTTAAAAAAGGACAGAAAGGATTTAATGATTGGCCAGTACAATGTGGCCCGACCAGACTGCATGAAAGCAATACATACTAAACAGCAAACATGTAAGTACTTGAGAATAAACTTGCCTCCTGAAGCGTGGACAAAATGAGATTCCACTGGCATTACTTTCAGCTTATTGTGCAGAATATTAGCCACGTAATGTTGTGCTTGTAATGAAACCTATGGGCATGTCTGTGAGATGGTCACCTGAAATGTCTCCACCAGAGAATCAAGAGGCACAGAAGGAAAAAGGAGTTCATTCATGTTATTAGAAGACATGTTTTATAATTAGGAAAACTGTAAAAATTGCTCCTGCTTAAAAGACTAGGAAATGCAGAAAATCATATTAAAAAAAAACAAAGCTTTTTGCCAGCTTCTGGTTGCTATTCTGTTTAAATATCTTTACTACTATGGGCTACAAAAGAAACATAAGTCAACCTCTGAACGTAACTAGCTAGCACCTATGTTATTCAGTGTCTCTGCATTTAGTAACAAATGGACAAAAAGAGGAGAGAAAAAAAGCAAAGATTGCATACCTTTCATTAGGGGGAAAGATGGTCATAGAAGGGGAACTAATTCCTGACTAAGCTTATCAGTTGTAGGATATCTTTAGCCGACATGCAGGACACACCACCATATCATCAACCTGTTCAGTAAAAATGCTGTTATCTCGAGCAAAGGTAAGGATCAGTCAGAAATGACTGAGGATGGGCTTTAACGGCTACCACAGTGTTGAGTTTCTTTTGCACTGTGGAATTGGCCCGCCTGATTACCTAGTTGAACTGTCCCAGTAAGAACTGTCCCTAAGCTGTAATAAAGCTGTAACAAAGCATGTTTCCCATCTTGCATGTAAGCTGCTCTATAGAAAGAAACCATGTTACTTGGGTCTAAACATGAGGAACTGAATAGGATTTTGTGGACCATCCATGTGTTCTACGTCTTTGAAGTATGTGTGTTGCTTCTGATCTGTTCTGGTTCTGAACAGCATGTTATCAGGAGTGTGGAAATTAGTGTATCAAGATGGGGTATGTTTCTTTTTCAGTGAGAGCACCATCTCCTTTGTTTGCTTTTTGTATATATTTGAGCATTAACATTCTAGGAATATAATGTTTGAGCCCCATGATTGGCCCCAAGTGGTCAGTCTCACTTTTAGTTTCACACATCTGGCATAGTGAGGTGAATGAGTCTTTTTTTTTATTCAGACAGTGTAGTGTAGCTTGGGAATGACTAATGTTGTTTTCAGGTCCTTGCTCTGAAATTTGGCTTACAGTTGGGTCAAAAATGTAACTGGTTCTGATGGAGTGGTCTAGAATAGTGCTATTTTAATTCACTTTACCATATCACTTACTAGTTGAATTCAGTCCCATATTTTACAATGAAATGCATATGAGTCTGACATGAATGGTTTTCCTCTCCCATTGAATTACTTATTATATATTCCTAAAGACTTTTTTAGCACAGTAACTTGTTTCTTTAACAAATAAGGAGATGTCACCCACGCCCTAACAAAATGATCCCTATGGAGCTGCAGCTGGAAAGGAGGAAAAAAGGGAAAATACCTCCCAAAAAGTCTCTGTCCACCCAGGATGGCAGAAATAAAACAGAAAGGACAGGCAAATATCAAATGTCATCTCTCCAAACGATCATATGGGTACATCTGATCAGGCAGTCCCACAGATGGCACATTTTTGTCAAAGCCAGGAGCTCTGACGACCCTGACGTGTCTCTAACTTGTCAGCTAGGAAATGTCTCTTTCTTACGGAAATTCACATCACGTCAGCCAGGGCACTTCAAATCAGGAGCCGGCACATACATCCAAACATGAACTTTGTCACAGCAAAGTGATATGGCACTGGGGTTAAAAAAAGAATATTAAAGTTGCTTCATGCTTGCTCAGTATGAGGGATTTCTGCAAAGCCATGGACAATGCAGACGACTGTCCCTGTGGCTCTATACTCTTTCATGAGGAGTGAATGCTGCTTGTCAAGACTTGATGCAATCTACTTGATTTCCTTAGATAGGAACATTATTTATCTGTATAATCTGATCCAATCAGTATAATCTGAATTTGACTTTGGAAAGTGCCTTGAGATGACATGTCATGAATTGGCGCTATATAAATAGAATAGAATTGAAAAGCTAAAACCACTTCAATAAATAAATAAATAACCATTATTTACTCCGTAAATAAAACTTCAACTCATCATTAAAAGAATATTTCCACATTCTGAATTTGTCAGCTATCAGAAAAGTGGAATCTCTTTCTTCGGGGTCTGAGTCTGTGGAGAAGTCAGTTATTCTGCCAGAAAACACAATAAACTCCTGGTGACACTGCATGACCTGAAAGCAGAATGATGTCACGTCTTGGGTGTCTGTGCTGCAGAAAGCTGCTTCGCTCATTGGGTGGAAATTTTGGACATGTCCAGAAACTCCATGGCAGCCTGTCTTGTCTGGTGAACTGTGAACGCCATACCGTCTGATACGTAGTGGGGTCATGCGCAGTGTTGTTTTGCCTTTACCATCATGTCTGTCTGACACAGGAATGAAAGCAATATATAATTGTGTGATGAGGCGTTAGATACTGACTGCTCACATATAAACTACACAACGCCACTTCAAACTGCACAACCTCTGTTGAACAAAGCGGGTTCAGTGCAGCTTCATGATGTGAGCTTTACTTAGGCAGGACGAGAGCTAAATAGGTAGGTCTACGCACAGAGTCGCCTTTAGAGCTTTGGAGCAAGTTTAATCTATGGTGTCTTTGCGGCAAAGATGTTATAGTGATGTTTGTCAGATTTCTGTCATGACTTCCCTCAGGTTTATAGTTTTGTGTTAGACTTGCTGTGTTTCAGTCTGCCAGGAGTAAAACTTTGTGCCTCGTGTGTTTTTGTTAACTTGTTTCACATTGCAGACAGCTAACTAACTGTTGGACTTCATCTGAAACGTGCTCTGACAGCTAAATGTTAGCTGTATGGATTTGTAAAGAGCATGTCATGCAGATGAAGAAACTTTCAAACTTTAAGTTGTGCAGAACAATGAGGAAATAGGAGACCGTAGGCTGAAATGAATGTCAAGAGAAATGAAATAAGAAAGGAAACTGGGAGTAAACAGACAAGAGGAAAAGCACTGTCCATGGTCTGAAATGACAGAAATGGTTGACGGGCAAACGGACGGCAGGAAAGTTAGAAACAACCTTTGATTTGATAAGATGAGGCGGCTTTCATGGCATAAAGGTCAGATAGTTCACTTCATATATGTATATATCATGTTCAAAATGAAATGATAGGGCCTCTATGGGTTTCAATTGAATTAGGTTCTCACATGTTGTGTTCCGCTTCACTCTCAACTAAGGCACTGGCTGACATGTAGAAATGGGAAGATAGAAAAATATAGGAAAAACATCTGAATTATAGAAAAAACCTCTGTCATTTAAATGGCATACTTTGTCATGCTGATTACTTGGAATAGGATGTAGATTTGCATTTATTGGAATATTTTTAAGAACCAGTATAATTTCAAATAGTTCTGATCGTTTTTATGCATTTTCTTTAACATTATCTATTACTAAAAATCTCAAACATTTCTATACCCAGATTTAAATCTATCATATTAAACACTAAAGTGCACAATTTACTTCTCCACTTCAATTCATAATGGACTCTTCCAGAACCTTTAAAAGGTGCTCCTGCCCCTGGGGAATCTTTTAGCCTGAACACCCTGCAGAGGAAGAACCAGAGGTAAGTCATTTGTACAACAGTACACTGGAAAATAACCTCACACTATTTCAAAGACTTGTTAGTAATACCGGTATTTTATCCATTTGTTTGGTTTGTTAACAGGACAGGTCATCCTCAGTACCAGCAGCGAAGAAGCTGCCTATAAACACTCAAACTAAAAATAAAATGCTTTAATCTCTCTTGTTGTTTCAAAATATTTAAAACGGCATTTTAAGTGTGCCAGAATAAGTAATGAAGATCTTCATTACAGTTAAGAAGGAGGAAGTGTTAGCTGTGGAAATGTGGTCGATGCAGATGATAGACCTGTGGAAGATTAGAGAGACATAGAAGGAAGAGCAAAGTCTTTAACAAGATTCTTTTTAAAATCCTCAGAAGGTAAGAGGGGCAGTCGTTTTCCAACTTGCCACTAAATTGACTTAAATTAGTTACTTCTATTGTTGAAGTCAAGACATATTTTGAAATTATTTGAAAGCCCTAAATACGACTGTAGGTGCAAGACGTTGCCAGTTATGCCAAGTTCAGGCTCTAATTATGGAATCATGTTGGTTCACATTCAGTGTTAGAACCAAGCAAGAGTTGGTTACCAGAATCTGGGTGTGCCATTGTGTTGGTTATAATTCAAAACAACTAAATGTTTCGCACCCTGCTGTTACACTGGTTTAAACGGCTTTTAATTGGTTAGCAAAAAAAGAGTAAATGCTGTAGTAACACGTTTAGCCATTTGAAAAGAACTGAGTTGCAAAAAAACATTTGGAAAACATAACACAGGTCTCTTAAGAAAAGAGACAAATAAAAATAGATAATGAAATATATTTTGCTCACAATTTTCAGCCAGGCGTCTTGTTAGTGAATCTGAGTTATTCCATTTTCTCGTGATTGTTTTTTTACAAGCTGCCAATGATATATCAATGCCCAGAATTCGGACATTAACAAGGTATCTTCCCAAAAGGTTCTAATGTTGGGGCAAAACAAAAACAAAAAAACCATGAGAATGGTCAACATATATGACTCCACATTTTATCCAACATGTCTGTGATACAGATGAGTATTTACTTTTAATTTTGGGACTGACAGGAAGCCTCAATGAACTCTTCCAACAGTGTAATCTTCAATCACATGACAAAGAGGTTGACTGCTGCGTTCTCCAAGTATGGGACCCCCCCCTTCATTACTTTTTATGAGTGTAATTCTGTTTTGGAACTACAGGTGGCAAGCTATGATCTGCATGCCTGCCGAGTCTGTTCTATCTGGAGCAGGTAGCCTGCCTAATGACCCCGCTAATGCCATATTGTTCTTCTTGTATCTTTATCCAATTTTGGCTACCTTTAGCAGCTGTTCAACCTGTATTTTGGCAGAAAAGTATATATCATATTCAAATGGGCAAAGAATAACTTAAATAAAAACATAATTGTAATAATCAATTTGAGCTGTAGTGGGAATAATTGTTACTGTTTTATATATAAAAACAATTGCATCATATTACACATTTTACTTTGAAAGTCTTTGTGGAAATACTGTGTAATTGCAGTATTTTTACTCAAGACCATACCATCCCATTATAGTCTGATACCAGCCCATGCCTGCTTCTAAATGTACTCGTTACAAAGAGCAGTAATAATAATCCATCAATGACCTTTCCTAGTCACATGGGGCTAGTAACCTTCTATAGCAGCCTACGGTCAGGAGGTCGGTTACACCTCAGGGAGGTTGGTAGTCCATCACAGAGCATATGGTGATAGTAGCTAATAAACTATGAAGGTTTTATAAAGTAATGGTAGGCTTCAAGCCAAAGTACTATTTGACAATCAAGTGCTAATATACTTTTTTACCTCTAAATAGTTTGTGAAGCTTAAATTCAGCTAATTCTTCACCCAAATCAAGCAGTCTGTCACAGTTGTCATATATCAAGATCATTTTGAGATTTTCTAGGTACAGAAATGTACAATTCCCCATCACTTTTTCAGAATGAATATGCTCTGTAGCATTGGTATTACATAGAAAATAAAATTTGATTCAACAGCTCAACCACCTTAAGTAGCAATAATTTGTAGTCATTTCTTTCTCTCTGTCTCATTGTGGAGCAATTCTGGTCCAGTGTTTTCAGCGCCTTTCTCTAAAGGTCTTACCATGCAAGAAGTTCATGGTTGACTCGATGGCAAAAGATGCCCACCTCCTGTGGCTTCATAACAAAGCCAAATCATGACCCCGCCCACATCATGCTTAACGGTTGCCTTGTGTTGAAATGTTGTGTTCGGCCTTCACCAAACCTGACATGCATTTTGGCAAACATCTTTAATTTGGTCTCAGCAGTCCAGAGGACAGTTTCCTTGACCAGTAATCTTTTTTTTTTAAATTCTATTCAGTTTTATTTATATGGTGTCAGTTCACAACACGTCATGTCAAGGCACTTTACAAAGTCAGTTCTATCGAATCATACCTACAGGTTGGTTAAAAGTTTTTGACTTGCAGCATTCACTCCTCCTGGATCAGCTTGCTGCTTGACAGTTGCTGGCATTGTCGTTGGCTTTGCAGCAATCCCTCATACCCAGCATGCATGTAGTGACAGAGGAGAGGAGAACCCCCCTTTTACAGGAAGAAACCTCCAGCAGAACCAGGCTCGGCATTAACGGCCATCTGCAACGACCAACTTGGAGTTTAAGAAGACAGAGCAGAGACACTAAAAAAGCACTGATCCAGGAGTACCTTCTGTGTTAGAGAGGGTAATGGCAGACTAGTAAAGAAACACATCTAAGCATAAAAGCTCTGAGCCCTTTTTCCAGTTAAGAGGATGAAAGACAGCACATACAGTTACTTGCATTAAAATCTAGGAGAGAAACTGGGTTGAATCAGACAAATTCAGGGTATTGTTAGGAGGACGCAACCATTTTGTGATCTACTAGCAATAATTGTCTGCTTTAGTTGTCTCCCTCTGGTGTTAAGCTTATGATTACTGAAGACAGTTTGTTTAGTGCTTAAGTTGTGAACATCCTTAGTCTCATTTATTACAGCTCAAAATGTTTGGCTTGTCTATGGTGATGTGAGGTCAAACAGCCGCTAAATCTGTACCTTTAGAGGAAGTAAAGCACTAATGATGATTTGACACGGCAGATGAGCAGGTGGCAATGTGCATAACTTGCCCTGAATGCTTCAGTAGTGGCCATAAATATGCAAACGGTTTAGGAATGTCCTTAGGTTGTACAGAAACTGTTATCAGCATCACAGTTTGTCCCTTCAGTGCTATTTACTTAGTTTGCTCACTCTGAATCCTTCACATGAACGGGTTTGAAAGATCAAGTTTTAAGGGATGAAATGGATGTAAAATGTCACTAAAGGTCACCAAGTTGTTGTTTTCACATTTTCATGCAAAGACTTTCTTTATAGACGGAGATGGGCTGAGACATGATGTGGCTTTGGGGGAAAAAGATGAGATGGAGGGCAAAAAAGAACAAGAAGCAGGGGTTGCCATAGAGACTAAGGATTAGCCAACATTTCTGTAAGAACAGCAACAGATATTGGAGACAACAAAACAAACAGTATGGTGACATGTAGAATCTACCACACGCAACCATTACAGCCTTTGTAGACCATAGCTCTTACTTTGTTTTTGGATTCCCAATGAATCTGATGTATTTGGATTCTCTGGACAAGGGGTTTTGTTTTTTCAGGCTTGATGTTCTTTAACTGGCACATAACTTTTATTTATTTAAAAAAAATTTGTGTGTGTCCGGTCTGGCAATGTGGCAGTAAGACTTGTTGTCTTAATGGCAAAAAGAGCCCAACAGATTTTACTTTCACAAGCAGAGCCGTACTGCTTTCGCCATAATGCTCCGCTTGATTTATATATGCAAGAAGCTTTATTATAATCTATGTGGGGAATATGTCATGTTAAATGGACACTGAAACAAGAAGGTAGAAGATAAAAAAAGGAGAAAAGGTGAAAGAGGACAGGGAGAGAATGATACAACATCCTCAGTTTGCTTCTTCACTTGCAAAGAGATATAAAAAGAACAGCAAAACCAGCCGATAAAGTATTACAGGTTCAAACAAGCAACGCCTTCATACATCATTGAAGAATATACAGTATTATTTAAAATGGAATGTATAAAATAACAGCTGAAGATAATAATAGGGGTTTTCTGTATAGAAGTGAAACTGTAAGTACCTGGATCCAAGCACCTGTAGGTGTTTGTGAGTGTGCTTGTGTATGTAAGGTTTATCCTTAAGAAAAATGCTCAATAGTGGTTGTGAAGAGCCTAAGACCCACACGCCAGAGCACCGAAGCAGACGCCAGGGGAACCAAAACCCCAGATGCCCAAAGGGACCTTCAGAGCAAAAGTGCCCAAACGGCCAACACAGGGAATCTGCCTCCCCCACCCAAGGGAGGAGGAGAGACGGCCCCAAGGAAACCCGCCAACAGCCACAACGCCGGAGGCACGGGGATGAGCCCGTTGGCTCTGCCGGCAGCCAGCTACACTGGAGCGGATCCAGCCATAGGCCCCAGGGACCCGAGACCCGAGACCCCAGGGGTGCCCCGCCCCCCAGCGGGGGCCCTGGCCAAGCCACAGGGGGCCCGGCACCACGAAGCAGCCGCCAGGACATCGCTTTTAATGATAGAAGCCCATAGGGTATCATTAAGATCACAATCAGAGGTAGCAAAGTAAACCGTAGAAATTGATGGAGCTGATAAGAAACTGCCTAGAAATTGGTTTGTTAGAGGAGGACAGTGCAGACAGTAGACGTCAGTGGGAGGTAGTCAAAAACAGCAGAGTCCTCTTCTATTTCCTTAATTATGTAAATCAACAGGCATTGATGTACTGTTGGAGCGATGTCATGTTGACAGTAATTTTAAACTGGCAGACAGTATGTCGGTAAAGCAGAGGAGTAAATGTTTGCTTTGATTGAATTTAACTTTGTAAAGTGCCTTGAGATGATGTTGTGAATCGCCGCTATATAAATAAAATGTTATTGAATCAAAAAAAACTAGGGTATTTTTCCACAGGACCATTAAATAGAGCTTTTCTAAATAATTAAGACCCCCCTTGTGACCGTAGACAGACGTAGGGACAGACAGAGCGACAGACGGAGAAACTGATTAAGATGCCAGGGGGTGGTCCAGCTTTTCACTCATGGTGACCTTCTATCTCAGCATGTTTTTCACATCAACCATAAACACAATGGGTGGCTGAGAAGACCGCCGTTTTAGTGTTTGTTCCACAGATTAGTTTTTGCTAGGATAATCCAGTTTAATCCAAATTGGGGGATTTACTGTTGATATTTCTGTGTTTGTTTAAAAACTTTCCATATGCTTATTTTTCTGTCTTGCTTGTGCTGTTCCTTTTCTACTTGCAGGGCAAAGAGTTGAGTATTTAGGCCTCGATACCTCCTTCAGAGTTACTCTCTTTGCTCAGCCCGTCAGTTTAGGGAATGTTGTGGATAGTTTCCAGTTGTGCAACTCTCTTTGTATTTTTGATACAATAACTTTGATAGATGCAATTTAGATGTTCAAAGCTGATCTTTAAATTGAATTCCCTATTTTAACCTTAATCCTTGTAGCCTGCCAGAGCTGATGTGTACTTTGGTCTTCATCATGCTTCTGATTCAGTACTGTTCTCTAACCCTGACGCCTTCACCAAACTGCTGGATTTATACTGAGGTTAAATTACATACAGATGGACTTCTGAAGGCAACAGTGGATTCTATTTAGGGGTATTGGAGAACGTTCAGGGAGCAGAGGGGAGATAGAAATGAATTCAATTCAATTCAATTTTATTTATGTGCCAATTCATGAAACATGTCATCTCAAGGCACTTTACAAAGTCAAATTCAATCATATTATACAGATTGGGTCAGATTATACAGATTGGTCAAATATTTCCTATATAAGGGAACCCAGTTGATTGCATCAAAGTCCCGACAAGCAGCATTCACTCCTGGAGAAGCGTAGAGCCACAGGGAGAGTCGTCTGCATTGTCCATGGCTTTGCAGCAATCCCTCATACTGAGCAAGCATGAAGCGACAGCGGAAAGAAAAACTCCCCATTAACGGGAAGGAAAAACCTCCAGCAGAACCAGAACCGGGCTCAGTATGAACGGTCATCTGCCTCGACCGACTGTGGGTTAGAGAAGACAGAGCAGAGACACAACAAGACAGACAAAAAAGCACAGAAGCACACATTGATCCAGTAATCTGTTCTACATTAGATGGTAATAGTGGTGATCTGTCTTCCCTAGATGATGTCACAGCTAACAAAACGCCAGACCAGGTGTACCTACTATGAAGAAAAAAGAGAGAACAAAAAGTTAAAAGCTGAAATGACGACAAGCAATGCAAAACAGTAGAACTCCTAGTGAGAAAAATAGGCCCTGATGTCCTCCAGTAGCCTAAGCCTATAGCAGCATAACTATAGAGGTAGCTCAGGGTAACATGAGCCACTCTAACTATAAGCTTTGTCAAAAAGGAAAGTTTTAAGATTAGTCTTAAAAGTAGACAGGGTGTCTGCCTCACGGACCAAAACTGGGAGTTGGTTCCACAGGAGAGGAGCCTGATAACTAAAGGATCAGCCTCCCATTCTACTTTTAGAGACTCTAGGAACCACCAGTACACCTGCAGTCTGAGAGCGAAGTGCTCTGTTAGGAACATATGGGGTAATCTGAGCTCTGATATATGATGGAGCTTGATTATTAAGGGCTTTATACGTTAGAAGAAGAATTTTAAATTCTATTCTTGATTTAACAGGAAGCCAATGAAGGGAAGCTAAAATTGGAGAAATATGATCCCTCTTGTTGATTTTCATCAGAACTCTTGCTGCAGCATTTTGGATCAGCTGAAGACTTTGAACTGCATTTTGTGGACTTCCTGATAGTAAAGAATTACAATAGTCCAGCCTTGAAGTAACAAATGCATGGACTAGTTTTTCAGCACCCCTCCTGGACAGAATGTTTCTAATTTTGGCGATATTCCTGAGGTGAAAAAAGGAAACTCTGGAAACCTGTTTAATATGGGATTTAAATGACATGTCTTGGTCAAAAATAACACCAAGATTTTTTTACTTTATTACCAGAGGCCAAGTTAATGTCATCCAGATTAAGTGATTAAGAAGTTTATTTTTCGAGGACTCTGGTCCAAAGAAATTTAAGGTCATCCAGCTTTTGATGTCATCAAGACATGACTGCAGTCCAAGTAATTGATTGGATTCATCAGGGTTTATGGATAAATATAGCTGAGTGTCATCAGCATAACAATGGAAATTAACCCCATGCTGTCTGATCATTTTGCCAATCGGAAGCATATATATAGTAAAGAGAGTTGGTCCAAGGACTGAACCCTGTGGTACTCCACAAGTGATTCTAGAGTTTGAAGATGATTTATTATTAACATGAACAAAGTGGAATCTGTCCGATAGATAAGATTTAAACCAGCCTAATGGTTTCCCCTTAATCCCTTCAGTATGCTCAAGTCTTTGTAGGAGAATATTGTGATCAACTGTATCAAATGCAGCACTGAGATCTAACAGGACAAGTACAGACACAAGTCCATTATCTGAGGCCATGAGAATATCATTAGTGACCTTCACCAGAGCTGTTTCAGTGCTATGATGAGCTCTGAAGCCTGACTGAAACTCCTCAAGTAGGTCATTACTTTGTAAATGTTCACAAAGTTGATTAGCAACTACTTTCTCAAGAATTTTACATAAGAAAAGAAGATTAGATATAGGTCTGTAATTTACTAACTCATCTTGATCAAGAGATGTTTTCTTAAGTAAAGGTTTAATAACAGCTACTTTAAAAGCCTGTGGTACTTATCCATTTACTAAGGATAGATTAATCATGTCTAAAATAGTGCCATTGATCAAAGGGAATATCTCCTTAAACAACTTGGTTGGGATTGGGTCTAACATACAAGTATAAGGTTTAGATGAAGCTAAAATTTTAGATAGCTCAGAAAGCTCTACTGCTTCTAAACAGTTCAAACACCGCGCAGGTTCTAAAGATTTCTCCAATCCAGCCTCACTTACTGGGGACGAGGTAATCATGTTTGGGAGGATGCCAATTATTTTATTTTTAATGGAATCAATTTTATTTATGGAGAATCCCATAAAGTCATTACTGCTAAGAGATAAGGGAATGGATGGATCAACGGAGCTGTGACTGAGTAAGTTTGGCAACTGTACTGAAGAGAAATCTAGGATTATTTTTATTCTCCTCAATTAATGATGAAAAATATGCTGCTCTAACTCTGCGAATGGTCTTGTCTACAACAGTAGACTGTCTTTCCAGATTAGGTAGGATTCCTCTTGGTGTGTAGAGCGCCATTTGTCAAAGGGTTACTACAAGGGTACTAGTTATGAAAGCGACTTTGGTGTCTATCAGTATTAAGAAAACGGTGAAGCACTGTGTTGACTAGTCTTGGTAATTTTTGACTCAATTGTTGACGTTTAATGCTGAGAAACAAAATTGTAACATCTTATGACATGATGTCCAGATCTTTGCAAAGAGCAAGACAATGTACCTGAGACATTCCTGTCAACAAGTGCAGGTGGTTCGGCTTCAGTAACTGGGTGTTCCCAGTCATGACTGCAGCAACTATAAATTTTGCATCAAAGGGATCCTGAAGACACTGATAGCCAATTCATCTGAATGTTGAAAATGTAACTGGGTGAGTATCTTCTGTGAGTGGTTCTTTTACATCACTGGCAAGCCAATTAAGGAATGGACCAAATCCAAGAAAAGTAGGGTTTATAGGATGTCCTGTTCACACAATACCAACATTGATGCTTACTGTCCTAAACAAAATATCCCTATGCTGACAGTGGTAGTGGCAGCATCATGCTGTGGGGATGCTAAACACATTGCAATCCTGGAAACTGTTTAAATGAAGGCAGGTTTATGTATTAGAATAGCCTAATCAAAGTGCAGGCACAAATCTAATAGAGGATCTGTTGTAAGACTTAAAATTTGGACTTCATGGCTGTCTTTGTGTAATCCTACTGAGCCTGAGCTATTATGCAGAGAAAAATGGACCCAATTTGCATCCTGTAGATGTGCAAAGCTAACCTGACTCTCGCCAGATGGATTTCGTTCCGCAGAGCTCCACACATCCATTTGGTATGGCGCCAGTGGAGATGTATTTCAGGAGGAGGGGCCTTCTCAAAAATCCTTGCATATGATTGGATAAACCACCCAAATGATTAGATAAACCACGCTTTTTCAACCACTCACATTGAAAGCAACCTGTGACGCTGACGTTAGGGAAGATCCAGGTCTTGCCAAACCCGGTCGGGAGAAGGGTGAAAAAATTGTTTCCACTAACAAAAGCCTTCAAAGCCGTTATCTGGTGTTCTTTTAAAGAATACATTTTAGGTAGATTTGATAACACCGATGAAATAGCAGCATAAATGTTGTCGCTTGCTTCTTCGCTCCAAGACCCCATTGTTGTCTGAATCAAAACAGTTGTTTGTCTGATACGTCACATCTACGAAAATCCTGCCCGCTGATCCTGATTGGCTCGTCCATTTTATGTGGTATTGAAATCCCTCCCAAATGCAGCAAGTCCAGATGGATGTTGACGCTGGGTGGAGCTCGGCGGATCTACATCCAACTGGCGAGGGTCAGGTTAGTGCAAAGCTGTCCTAGAGACATAAAGGAACTTCTGCTAAGACTGCAGCAAATGGTGGTTCCACCACTTATCGTATCATTGGCACCGGATAAAAATACACGCCACACCATTCAGATTTTCACCTGTAAAAAATGTGAAAGCTATGTTTCATTTTTCCTTCCACTTTTGGCTTTTCTACATCATAAAATCCCAATAAAATGGATTTTAACGTTTGTGGTTGTAACATGACAGAAGCGTCGAAGTGCATGAAGGGTTCTGCGCACCCTTTGGTCTGTTGAAATAAGTGTATATTTTATACTGGTTTAAAATACATGTTTTTAAATCAAATTTTGTTTAGTTTAACCTCCTGACTACCAGTAGTTCAAATTTGTCCATCAAGGTTCAATTTCAAATGTATGGCGTTCCGATGTCCACTGTAGTGGACACATATTTCAAAAATAAAAACTTTTTTTCAAAAAAACATTTTTTCAGCATTCTAATTATCTTACAAAGATTGTGAAATTTGAAAAAAATGGTGATTGAACAATATTTTTTTTCCTGGTAGTCAGGAGGATGTTTTAACAAAAACACACCCAGAGCTTGACGCATTGGCCTGATGCAGCCGGCAGGATAAACTGGTAAGGTAGAATACATTTGTAAACACATTTCCTGTCGTACATTTACACATGGATATACACACAACTGGCTTTATTAGCCCTCCCTCAACCCACCTCAGCTTGACTCCCCATCGTCACATAAACAGGGCACCAAAGTGTCTTTCCTCCAACAACCCCACAAGGCTGAAGCCACCCCACCTATGAAGAGTATGTTGCCATAGCAACAGGAGGCAGTTGCTTTGGCGACTAATGTGAATAGGGGCTCCCGAGGAAACAATAGACGTTTAGTGAGAGTGGGGGTGTTGTGGCGGGCAGCAAACGGGATGCAGTCGAGCTATAAATAGATCTAACTGGAGCGTGTCTGTCTCCCTGCTTCATCCGGTCCAAGGTTTTTTTCTCCTCCTACACCTGTGATCAGCACTCCTTTTGAATTCTTGCTTTTATGTATTTACAGCACACTAAGGGAATTTCTCTGTGTTTTTTCTTTTTAATGGACTTCTGTCTGGCAGTCATAGCTCACAGCTCAAGGATAACTGTAGATTTTGCAGCTAATTGCCACTAATATAAAACTGGCTGCCAAGAGTATCTGCCTCTCCCTGCCAGCCGGACGGGGTGAAGTCAGCGCCCTAGCTTGGGATAAATGTGGGCCTTCATGGATTTGTCTAGCACAATGACCAAAACTACCCGTGCGTCTACAGCCGCCTGCCTGCCATGTTGATTTTTTTTTTTTTCTGTAAAAAGTGACAGAGTGATATTGCATGATAGGATCTCAGGCTTCTGGGATTGAGTTAGTTGGAGCTGATGCATGTGTACATCTGTTGCGACTGTTGCGATTTGCCTTCCAAACGAGGTGACAGGCTGTCTTTAAGTGGTGTCCAAACACGTAGGTGTCGACTGAAGCTGTTTGAAGCTGATATATGGGTAGACTGAAAAAAGGATGACGGCAAAATAGTCTTGGATGAGAACCCTTTAATCACGTAAAACCAGCTGGCATACACACCAGGATGTTAAACAGACCAGTTCAAACTGAATTTCCAATGACCTCAACTTGTATGTTAATATCCACATTTTCTAAGTACTTTTATAAATGTGAATGCTGCATCAGTGCTCCCTGATGCCTGAGTGTTAGTGACAAGACCCCTGCTGTGCATCTCCTTGCACTTCCTTGAAGTCAAACTCATGGTGGGTCACCAAAATACCAAATCTGCTTGTGCTGTGCTTAAAATGCCACCTCCCTGAAGCGTAGGCCCACCATCCATTGGGTTCTGTTATGTCATCAGTGGAGGAGGGTTTGCTCTGTGGTGTTTATCAATGCATTTTAATACCAGCAAGGAGCAAGAAGGGACTTCAGAACCAACAATCTAGAAAGAAACAAAAAAATCTACTGCACATGTTTTTATTATAGTTTTTGCATTAAAAATTTCTGCCTGTTGCTGAACTGCACTCCCAGTCAGCAATTAAAGTCCTCATTAATCTGCATTTATATTTACAACAGACAACAAGTGTTCATATGACTAAGATTTTCACATAATTTCCCATTGCAACCACAAACCTGTGTTTTATTGGGATTTATTTTTTATTAATAAACCAACACAATGTAGAGTATAACTGAAGTGGAAAGAAAACAATAAATGGTTTTCATATTGTTTACAAATAAATGTCTGACAAGTGTTGTTGTTTTTTTGTATTTGGCTCCCCTTTGTCCGACACCCCTAAATAAAATCGAATGCCACCAGTTGTATTTATCCAATTAGGAAATAGTCCACCTTTGTTGCTTCAATTTGTTCACGTACGAGCTTACCAAGAAGTGACAGTTCACCTAAATTGACAGATCATGCAAGGAGAGCATTAATCAGAGAAGCAGCCAAGAAGTCCATGTTAACTCTGGAGGAGCTGCAGAGATCCTCATCTCAGGTGGGAGGGTCTATACAGGACAGCTGTCATTTGTGCACTGCACAAATCCGTCTTTTATTGAAAAATGCCTAGACGAAAGTAATTGCTGAAAAGATGGCCAAAATAAGTGCTATTTGCAGTTTCCCTGAAGAGGACGTTGCAAGCACATGGAGGGAGGAACTCTGGTCAGTTGAGACCAAAAAAAGAAATTGGCTTATATAACAAACACTGTGTGGTCGACAAATTCACAATCCGAAACCCTGCAGCCCCATTGTGAAACTTTGGGGTGGCAGCAACATTATATGGGGATGCTGTTCCTTAGTAGGGGAGGTCTTCAGATGTAATGGCAAATTTGCTGGAGCAAGATATTGGGCAAAGATCTGAAGCTGGGGTGGAGGTACACCTTCTAGCAGGACAATGACCCCTAAACATTCAGGCTGAGCCGCAATGGAATGGTTTAGGTCAGTGATTCTCCTTTTTTCTTTTCTAAATTAAAACTACCACCTTACTAAACACTGTGGGGATGAAGTACCACTGTATTGTCAAGACATTTTATTATGGCAATACAGCATTATCACAAAATAAGGAGGAAGTTCTTTTGTAATTTTGCAACAAAATGGAAGCTGCGGAACAAAATCTTTATACGTTTCAAATCGGAAGAAGAAACAGGAACCCCGAAATCCGATTCGACCGAGTTTTTAGTTACATCGTGGAAGCTCCAATAATAAGTTTATTTGTACCTTTGGCAGGTTGTGTCATTAAGCCTTTCACACCTAAATAGACGTTTTGAATACATCTGTGAATATGCTTCTTTATTTTTCCTCAGTTCTTGGCATTTTGTCCACTGGCTTTTCCTTTTGAGTTCCATCTGTTTAAAGCAAAAATCTATCTGCTTTAGCCACTGATGTTGTTTGGTGTTTGAGCTTGCCAGTTCTACAGGAATCTTGCTTTATGTTTCTCTTCTAAACAATGGATACCAACATTTTCTGAGTACCACTACGGGTAGCCCAGGCTCCACCAGTCGTACTTGTACCACAGTGTGAGGAGTGTAGTTTAAACCAAAGCATGTGGTAGGATGACCAGACCTAAGTCCAGTTGACAATCTGTGGCCAGACTTGGAAATTATTGTTCTCAGATGCTCTTTATGCAGTCTGACTTCGACTGAGTTATAAGATCATTCAGAGATTTAGTTTGATAGGTCCTTGTAATTGCAGCTAAAGATGGTTTTACAAAGTATTGATTTAGGGGGACTGCATACAAATTCATACCACACTTTACTTTTTTATGTACAGATTTTAAAAGCCAGGAATATATTTTTCTTGTCCTTCAGTTGTGTACAACATTGTATTGGTCTATAAAACACCAATTAAATTTATTACATTTTGCTTTTATATTATGCCAGAATGTGATAAAGTTTGATGGACTTAATACTTTACAAGGCATTCAGACACTGCATTGTCACAGCAGAGAGCTTTTCTCAAACTGTAACTTTGGTATAATATCTCAAACTCATGAGTCAGGCAGTACTTTACTGTGTTCCTTGACATCCTTTTTTTTATTACACCTGTTAGCCTTGCTTCTGATTCTTTATTGCCCTCTTGTGTTGTGAACCTAGACAGAAGTGTTCTCTACCATTTTCCTGTCATCCATTGTTGCCACTTATTCCCCTCACTTTTTTGCCTCTTGACTTCATCTGTCTGCCCTTATCTATCTGCCTCCCACTCCTCATTCCCAGTCCTGTCGTGTCCCTCTATGCTCATCTGACTTTTCATAAATTGTTGTTTTGTGCTGACATTTAGCCCTCAGTGTAACCCAACAGCCGCGGGAACACCCAGAACTGCTGGCTGGTTCGACTGGCAGTGGACGTTAAATTCAGCCTAGCAGAAGCCTGTCACTCTCTGTCCTCAGATAACCTTACATTTCCACTACACTGACTATTACTTTGAAATGTATGCTAGAGTAATGGGGCAGTTACATAAGATAGAGATAGAAAGCTTTAAAGTCAAGTTTGTCTTTATCATTATGTATACTTTGCGTATGAGCTGGGATTATGGGACCTGCTTTGGAATGGGTCACATCCTACTTGTCTGATCCCTTCTTGGGGCTGGTTCATGGTAGTTTGACCTAAATGAACCAAAATAATCAGGCATGCCACTTGGATTTATATTTTTCGTTGTTGTTGGCGAAGGAGAGAGAGTTTCACCCAAGAATCTGAATTAAAAGCCTTGCTACAGAACAACTGATTCAATAACGCCCAGGCCTACAGTTGTATACTCAAAATAGACGTAATCGTAATTGTTTGCTGTAAGTTAAGGTAAAATCCTGTCAAACACTCACTGCTATAACATGCCGTTTCTGCCTGATTCAGCCTGAATAGTGCGTGCTTGACTGTGTTTGTGCATGCATAAGCATGTCTGTCTTTCCTAAATGTATTCCAGGCTTCATGTCAGTGATTACTCGGTAACAGACAATGTGTATATATATGTTTGTACTGCATGTAAGTACGGAAGGAAAGCTTTTCAGAGTATGAGCCACCTTATCCCTCTTTCCGTCCATACTCCTCATATGTCTGTATTACTGTTCTGCTGAGCTGTTGCTAATTTTCATACAAAGTACACCATCAAAGTGTAGACATACTGAGATTAATTAAGCCAGGACTCATGAACTATCTAACAATTCAATCCATATGCACATATTTGCATTTTGTTTTGTCCATGTTCTTTCTCCTGATTTGTCATGAACATAGCGGAGTCAAAGGTATTTGCTGCTGTGCAACAGGAGTGTGTGCTAATTTGTGACAAGCAGGGTTAACAAAGTACTCCCAGAGAGGCCACAAAATAGACTTTAGGCTTGAAGCTAGAGACCTAAAAGAACTTTTAATTAACATTTACCTCATCTTTGGGTCAGACTGACAGTTAAAGTATAGACAGTCTTAGAAGCTTTGATCCCCAAACGGTGTGAGATGGGAGTATATGGGTAGACAAGTGTCTGCATAATTGGTTGGAATTGGTTGTGAGAGCTGTGTTGTGATACATTCAAGAGCACATCTGTTGAATGTATATGGTTTTGAGAGCTCTGAAGTCGGCATCCAGGTTTTCCCTCCTGTACCACTTCTCAACCCACTCTCAATGTTCCCCAAAAGGAAGATCAAATTTTGTGTGTACAATTTATGCTTTGCCAAGAGGCAAAGAAACAGAAAGAAAAGGCTGGGTGGGAGAGCTGGAAAACAGAGTGGGAGAGAGGAGGAGAAGGAGGAAGGGGGCTCACTCACTCCACCACAGTAGGTGGGATCAGGGAACTGACATTGGCCAATTGGAATCCACAACTGGGTCACATGATGACTGCAATAAGCCATGAGGACCAGAGAGAGAGAGAGTGAAGCAGCAGACTGGTTCAGTTTGTATCAGTGTGTGATTGACTTCAGAGGAGACACACACAGACACAGAAAGCGGAGTGCACCTGAGTGACCAAAGGACAAAGAACAACAACGGGGGACAGCAAAGGAGTCAAGTGGTGAACTTTCATTTTTGCAATCTAAGACTTGGAAAGACAGAGACTTGGAAACCTAGGAAGAGGTAGAGCGTGAACAGAAAGGAGAGACAGTATGTCGTCTCTCTCCGATCAGCAGCCTGGCTCTCCTTTCTCAGACTACAGTGAGCTATGTAAGGTACCACCCACTATGCCGGTTCAGGGCTGGGATTGGCAACATACATCAGGCATGGACATGGGCACCCCACAGGGCATGGTGATGAGTGGTAGACCTATGTCAGCCGGACTTACTGATGAAGACAAACTGTGCTTCTTTGAACAACCAGGAACAGGCAGAATGGATACAGCGCTGAAGATTCCTGGCACAAGTGGGGGTATCTCCAGCAGCACCTCTATGGGAAACACCTCCCTGGGTAGCGCAGCAGAAAGCCCAGACAGCCCTCTCTCCTCTTCCCCGTCTCCTTCCCCAGCATCCCCAGGTCAACTTCCTTCTGCTCTAGGCAGTACCAAGATCTCTCTGTCACCAGTTCTTGGATCGCCTACCAGACATATGGAGCTGTCATCATCCACAAGTGCAGTACCTCCAAACTCAGTAGAAGTCTTCCAGACGGGGGCTGGCGTATGCAAAGACCCCCAGCCTGAAACGTGGACCAAATCCAGCTTTTCTGAATCCAGCTCAAAGTTTGCCATTCCCCAGATGTCCCCTAATCATTCCATCAGTGGAGAAGTGAATGACAACCACCTAAAGAAGGATGAAAAGAATGTGAGTGGAGCCAGGGTTGAGCTTGGTGACCAAAAGTTATTTGAGGGCTCCTCTGGCAATAACAGTGAAGAAGAGGAAGATGAGGAGTTGAAGCCCTGTTTCATGGGGCGGGCTCAGCAGCAGAGGAAGGCAATGAGGCGAGCAATGTCTGAGTGTTCCCACTTGTCGGTACCCTCAAGTCTGGAGCTGCCTGATAAATACCCACTTGGAGATGGACCAGAACCTACCCAACCGTCGTCACTAATGGATGGCCCTCGTCGTTCACTACACTCCATGAAGCGCTCACTGACTGTTGCAGAAGATCAACCTCCAACTCCACCGCCTACCCTTTCAGCAGCTGGTGCCACACACCTTGATTTGCGACAAGCCCCACCCGAGCCCCAGCTCTGCCTGTCCCCATTACCCCCTCTGAAGGATCAAAGTGTTGGCTTTCCTCTCTCACCATTAGTGGCTACAGTAGAGGACCTGAAGGAGGGGAGCGAACTGGGAGAAATTGTCCTCCCAGTGCCCCTCAGCCCCAAAGGGTTCAGTGGTAAAGACATGCACCCTACACTAACTGTTTGCTCATTAACTGAAGAGAAGATTGCTTCTAAACTTGATCAACCTAAAGATGTTGAGTTTTATGGGATTGAAGCTAAACAGGAACCGAGTGCAAATGAAGGAAAAGGCTTTGATGCCCGAAAGATAGAGGCTGTGGCGGGGAGCACTGATGACCTTGCAACTGGTAGCTACATTAGCCTGGATTCCAACTCCAACACAAACCCCTTCATCACAATGGATGGTAGGTGGAGCCAAATGTTGTGTTTTAGCTTTTTAGTTTGATAAGTCCTTCTTAGATACTGAAGCTGTTATATAGGTAATCTGGAACCGTATTTATTTGGTCATTGTTGTTGATTACTAATATGCAGAGATTGCAATCATTCAGAAGATGTTATATTTGAATTTGCAACCTTACAGTCTAATATATGACATCAGGGTTATCGAAGGATTTAAGAGCCTTAAATGTATAGCTTGCAACATGTGCACAGAGTGTTAATTCTTAGTGTCGTAGGTCTTGTTTTAAATGTATTTTTCCTCAGAGCAACTTCAGATCAGATCTGAGAGCCAAGCTAAGGATGACCTACTGTTTAGAATATATTTTAATATGGCTAAGGAGACAACAAATACAAAAAAATAGCATGAAAGGCAGTTAGGAGGCGACTGCAGCCACCTGCTGAAATGCCTGACAGTTGACGTATTTCAGTTGTGCTGTGGTCACACGTGGTGTTTTAGTCACTGGTTTGTACAAACTGAACAAACATAATAACTGCTCAGTGAATATTACTCAATAAGTCAGTTTCTTGGCATCGGCTGTAGGCCACACTTGCATTCAGGTTCAGGATAGCTCATTATGATCGATTCCTCACCAAGACCATTTGTCAAACTACTGTTTTTCCAGATCTTTTCACTACTTGCCTCATACCTCTTTTTGTTACCCTGAGTGCTCCTCATATTCCTGATGAATGCAGGGTGATCATGATAGCTGAAAGCAGATCACGGTCACATCAAATTAAAACTGTGCAATTTAGAAAGGAGTTCCTCACTTTGAAATGTCCCTCACATTTTCTCAATCTAGTGTTCTCGTCTCTGTCTCTCACCATTTTTACATGCATCATTTTGTCTCCCCTTCTCTTTTGCTGCCATGCTGAGGTTGTTTTCCTGACCAGGCACAAAGCTGAGTCTGGCAGAGGCTACCAGCTTTACCACTAGAGGTCTGAAAGGGCATTATTTATTTTTCTACTCCTGTAAAGTTTAAGCAGAAGTGAGTTATCTGGCCTGAGGCTTTGTTGAGTTGTACTCATCTGCTTGTATTCTTAGCAAGGCCATTGGTCATTGTCTGTGGCTGCTGATGTGAGTTAGTCTGTTGTGGCTTCTGTGATCCAACAAAATCAAAACTTTGATATGTAGTAGGAGCTCGGTCTTTGCTGCGTGTCTGAGGAATTGGTGAAAAGAAGATCTGGAAAACAAGAAATTTGTAGACGCCGTTGACGGGGATTAGCAGAACACCTGAATGAAGAGATATGCAACAATTTCCTGATGATGATGATGATGATTAGATGAAGTATGACACCCAAACATGGATAAATTGGGTGAGTGGTTTGTAAAGATGAAATAATTTTAAGGTGAAGAAACATCAAAAATATTATCGAAATACGAATACTTTAGTTTGCAATGAATAAAAGCTGCTATGTCCAGAACAGCCACCAGACGACAAAGGTGATAAAGTGTTAGTACTATTGAGCAGGGTCAATGAATGTCTGAATGTCAGTCAAAACAGTGAGTGAAGGTTACCAGACACACAGGATGCCTTGTAGAGAACTTGAAAAGCATTTGATAGGGCGTGTGTTGTGTATTTCAATGCACTGTATTGAACAACTGCCGTCAGACAAACAGCGGTATTACTATCCCATGCTTGGGCCCGGGCCGACATTAACACCAGAGAAGAGAGAGCCATTGTATAGAGTGACAATCTAACTGGGAAGATAGACTGATGAGGAATGTCAAAGCAGCTTATTTTCTTGCTTTTTTTGTCTCAGTTGAAGTCCCTGAGAAAGCCTTAATCTGCTACGCCAGCATATGGTTAACTCTGCTTGGGAAGCTACTAGTTCTAACATTCCACAATCATCGAAAACACATGAGTAAATGTTTGTCATTTGTTTCTGAAGAAAATCTGCCTCAACTCCTGTAGTTACAGTTTTCGGCAGGAATACACAATATATTTGCATTAAAATCGGTATCGGATGTCAGTCATTTTTTTATCATATTGGTATCGGTCCGATAAGTAAAACTGACCCGATATTAAAAAAAACAATGTTTATTTACATCTAGTTGCGCTTTGTGCCAGTATTTCAAGAGGGGGAGGGGATGGGGCTGGTCATGCGGATTTTATTCAGTCATGTGAGAGTGACAGTGCTGCATAACAACCAGGATTGTGGTGTTTTTAAATGAAGCAGAGATGCAATTTCAGCAGTGTGATCTTTTTTCACGGTGTCGAAAGAGAGAAGTCTAGACTTGTAACCCACAAAATTCATTTAGCATAATTTTCAGTTGGTAGAAAATTGTACTAAATTTGACCATCAGACACGAAAATGTGTGTACACATACACACGCACACATCGGTAAATATTGGTAATCGGACATGACCGCAATATTAATATTGGATATCGAAATCAGCCCCAACTTTCATATCAGTGCATCCCTAGTTTTCGGTAAAGACATCTTTTGCTTTTACTGATATTGTTTATTTCCAGAGCAGTTTACTAAAGTCATGTGCTATTGATCTTAATAAAATTGATACATTTTGCATTTAATTGCTGTGGCTGCACGTACAAACCTGGAGGGGGAAAATATGTACGCTGAAAAATAGGCTAGTATATTTTTCTACATTGTGCAAAAGGAGGAATCACAGGGGTTCTTGGCCATTGATTTCATTTGTTACTTCTAACACAAATTGGAGGCATTGTGCTGAAGTGTGCTGAGGCACAGCGGAATTCGGACACAGATGGTTTTAGCAGAAGCATCAATGGTTCTGAAGGGAATTGGTTGGAAAAGGATGTTTGGTCACTACAACTTGGAGTGTTAGCCATCAACCTGATACTAAGGGTGGGTCATATGATAAAACCATAACGTTGTCTTTGGAGATGCATCATATGCCATTGAGGGGTGGCAGATAGTAACTTGAGGTTTAGATTTGGGCTCGGGTCATGCTTAAGTTGCAAAAACACTGACTTGACACACTTTGACTCGTGGTGATGGACTCGAATCCTATCTAAAAACTTTATCTGATGTACTATAGCAGAGGTCACGGATTAGCGGACCACGGTCCGGATCCGGACCCAGCTGCTACCTAATCCGGACCCAACCTCATTTAAAACATTTATATATTACTGCATGTTGTCCGACGACAGTGTCTAACTCGGGCGTTAAAGTTCTCCGTCGCTGCGACGGATTTCCGTCATTTGGAAATTGAGCTTAAAAAGTCCCGTCTAGACTTTTTATTCAAGGTTTTGCACTGAAGCTGCTCTCAACCAATCAAACCTGGCAGAGGCGAGACATTAGCCAATCAGAATGAGAGCAGGGCGGGTCTTTCCAAAGCGGACATGGCCAGTCTGAGGTTTATCGGTGTTCATCATTTTAACTTTTGGGAGAGCATTTTAAACTGGCCACAGATGGTATGAATGAAAGTAGCGGTGGTCAAAGGTTTCTTTGGATTAATGCGAACCAGCAGGTCAGAAAGTTCAGCAGCTGACAACAACTTCCCTCGGTAAACGTCAATCTCCTCCTGCAGTTAATCAATGAATTATTTCCACCTGTGGCCATGTCGTCTGTCAGCGTTTATTCCCTCGCTGATAAACGCGGCGACCAACCAGGGATCTCCTCGTGATTCGCTGTTATGTTTTATTTAAACACAAAGAAGAGTAACGCGCTAGCTCAGGCTAATTTAGCATGACCCTTGAAGAAGAAAAGTCGGCATTTGACTGGGTTCGATTGGGAAAAAGTAATAAAAAAAACCCTGCGCTGTTCTGAAACAGTGAAGCAGTGTTCACCTGATGAGCAGCTGCGCTCCAGGACACTAAATAAAATGACAAGGATTTTGATGCTTACAGATTGTTAAGAAAACTACATCAAAAAGATAAAACAAATAAACTGCAGCTACAACATGGACTGGAGAACGGGTTCTAACTGGGTGAGGCCAGAGAAAGGCGATTCTCAGAGAGTTTTTTTATGAAGTTAAAGTGGAGCGCGGACACAGGGTTCATCCTGGACAGGTCTCCAGTCACTGGGCTAAAATATAACCATTTTATTAAACTTCAAAAAAGTTAAATCATGCCTTTTTATAAACTGTAATTATTAATTGGTGAACAATAACGGGCAAAGCAATCTGTGTCAAATTAAAATGTATTATGTCATGATAGTGTTGGTGATGTGTCCTGCATTTCCAAGGCTGTGTTTGGCCTTGTATGATCATAAAATTGGTTTATATTGAATGTGACAGGGAGCATCTTGATATGCTTGAGGTTGGCTTTGTTGCCAATCAAACTAAGGTTTAAAACCCTTGCAGGGCAGCCTAAAGCTCACTTGTCTCATTAAGCCATAAAAAAGAAATTAAAAAAAGTTCAGTTGTTATATAAAAGATGTGAAAGTCAGGAAATTGTCTATATACCAAACTGTGAAAGATTGTGGTTCTCTATTTCAAAAAGCACTTTGGATTTTAAAATAGAAAAACGTTCTATTTTTATGTTATTTTTGTGGATGCATAAACATTTTATTTCAGTGTTAAATACTGTTTGAAGTAACGGATTGTAATTACAAATGTGTCCGGACCTTTACTGGTTGTTGATTTTCTTTATTCGGACCCCGCTGATTTTTAATTCGTGACCCCTGTACTATAGAGTGAAATCGAGCGTGTATGAAAACCCCAGACTGCAGCTCTGTCAGGCGATGCACCCCAAGTGCATGTTTTCCTTTGTGAAAACATCTAGAAACATTAGCTATTGATGTTCCTGGACCTTGGATTGTTAATGACTAACAAACTGTTCGTGTTAACTCTAGCTCCGTAATGATAACCACATAGACGTTTCCAGCTGAACGATGTATGACTTGGCTTCTGGGCTGTTCCAGAATAAAATAAGCTTTTTAAGATCTTTTCATCCTTATTGTTTCTCTTGCTGTGAAGTGAGCTGCGTCATTGTAAAGACACTTCCTGCTTATCAAAACAAAAGCACTTCTGTTCATTTAGATGTTTAAATTTCTCTGCCCTGGACTTACCACACAGCATCTTGCTCATTTTGATCTCATCTAGCAGGATATTATTAAAACTCATCCAACTTTAATTGAGAACTCTCCAGCCCCTCGAGAGCAAAGAAGTTAATTTGATGAGAAAAAGTTAAATTCAGTCATTAAAGACTTAACCTGGACTTGGGAAAAATAACATGGCAACATCTAATATGCAGTGCGCTCTACTCTTACCAAGATCTTATCTCACTACATATTTGCATAATAAGGCAAGACCTTTGGTCTGCTCTTACATGCGTGACATGATGGTATACTGCGGGGGAGGGATCAGTATTAATGTATGAATTGCTCAGAGTAATCATCTGCGGTGGAAAAGGCACCATTTGAATGCTTGTACAGTTTAAGCTGCAACTCTTGTAATTGCAATAACTCACTAATGACATTAAAATCTTTCACTTCCTTGATTTGCAGATAAAACAGCTGCGCATCATGATGAAACCGTGTCACACAGCACGTCATAAGAGATCAGCATAAATTTCCAAGTTCCCAGCCACGCCTTTTTCTCAGACAGCCTTAAGCAGAGTTCAAATAGAAGAGCAGGGTTTGCATATTTCAACATGACACAACAAGAACACTGAGTGGAAGCGGTGCTCTGCAGGAGAGTGTAAGCCGTAATGGCCCTAAATGAGTGCTAAGTGTTCTCATTATGCTAATGAAACCTTCAAATGAATTGGCCCCAGCTGCTCATTGTTCTCTGCTGCTCTTTGCCAAATATGGAGGCTTGTCTGCTGTGTTGTAGTGGGAACCTTCAGAGCAATGCTGGGAGCTGGGAATGTTACCCTACTGAATGCTACTAGCCCAGAACCATCACCAGCCCATATCTCTTAGTTGCCTCTTCTGCTTTGGTCACGGCATCTTTATGCATGTCTCTTTGCATCCTCTCTACTCAGCAGATTTTTTTTGCATGAAACTGGTCAATGACAGACCGCGTTTAGCAAGACATTCCTGTTCAGATTACTGAGAAGCAGAAGTGACAGAATAAATGAAAAAGGGTCATTGCCAACAGGTAGAAATGTTGTTGGATGGGGGGTGAGATGACATGAAGGAACATGTAGAAATGAGGTTTTGATTAAATGAGATGCCCTGGAAGCAGTGTGAGAGGCAGTAATGGAGCCTGGGGGACACCTCCTGCTGGAAGCTTTAATGAAGCCATTTCTGCAGGCTTTCCACAGCTGTGCCACTGATCGGGTTTCTGCCCTAATTAGATCAGGTTGATCTCCTGAGTGCCTGCATGTTTACGGCACAGAAAGTGAAGGCTTTGTTCTATCCCGCGCATTTCATTTCCTTTGGTGATCGTGGTTTGTGTTCTCCTTGATGGGCTAAATGTCACAGTTTGGTGTTTTGGCCACTTCATCCTTAGCTTAGGCCACAAAACCCCAGTTCTGTTGAATGGAGAGCAAGGGCATGGACAAAAGAAGGAACTTTTAGGCTGTGTTTAGATCTCATTTTCCCCAATCAAACATTTTATGTTGCCTAAAAAACATTCCATCGATAATTGTTCTGTTTTTCCTCTTTGCTTCCCTTTTCATCTTTTTTTTTTCTTCACAACTGTCTTTATATATCTGATTATTAATATTTGCTCTGACTCTCAACCACAAGCATTGAAGACCAGCCCTCTCTTTGTCTTGGCCCTTTTGTGATTATTTATACTCTCATTTTGACTTATTTTAAGGTATTGACATATCTGTCCAAGTCGATGAATGTGAATATCTTGGACTTTGTGGACAATTCATCACTATTTTTAGCTCAGCTGAACCAAAACGTTCTGCTTGAAGATGTGCAGTTTTCACTCCAGCCTCTGGGGGTAGCAATGCTCTGGGTCATTATTTATATATATATATATATATATATATATATATATATATATATATATATAGAGAGAGAGAGAGAGAGAGAGAGAGAGAGAGAGAGAGAGAGAGAGAGAGAGAGAGAGAGAGAGAGAGAGAGAGAGAGAGAGAGAGAGAGAGAGAGAGAGAGAGAGAGAGAGAGAGAGAGAGAGAGAGAGAGAGAGAGAGAGAGAGAGAGAGAGAGAGAGAGAGAGAGAGAAAAAATATGCTTTTTACTCAGAAGAAAAGAGGAAAATAATTTAATTTATAAGTCCTTCAAAGTCAGTTATCATATATGTTCACACAAGTTCAACCAATACGGTGTCCTTAGCACTCTTCTTGCTCAAAACTCCATGGTCAATAAAAGATGATTTAGCCCTGTAAGGCATCTGATCAACCCCAGGAATTATTCTGAAAGGCAACCATGAGAAGAAAAATTAAGGATTGCTGAACAAGTGCGACGTGGTGATGAGATACAAACCAAAGCTGGCGGCTGCAGTACAGTCCTACTTCAATCGTCCATCTAATCTGGGAAATACATTTTTCAGCAGAACCAGAAGCCAATATTCCTGTTTTTTCGTTTATATTCAATCATCTCAGATTTTCTTTACAGGAAAGTGAACCAAGCGATTGATTGTTGCACAAATTGTTTTTGTTAGTTTGCTGTACTTGGTGGACATGAAGTTGGAGCAAAATGGAAAATGTTTGTGTGCTTTCAGGTAGACATCGTTTCTGCTTTAGTTCAGACAATCTTCGTCTTGTGCACACATCTTTGTACCAGACCTCCTAATTCTCCCAACAACCGTGTCACCAGGAGGTTCGAATTATTGATCTGGGCTATGACTGTGTGAAAGATAGTCATATGTCTTACATTAGATTCAAATTTAATGTCCATCTACAGTTAGTTTGCTCAAAACGGCATCATTTGGCCGTTGAGTTACTTTAGCCTGGTGCTACATGTGTGGTTGGGAAAAAGTCTGAATATCAATGAACAATCTGTTCATTTAGCTCGGACACTGAGACACAAGGAAAAATGCCCCCTCTGCATCAGCTAGTTAGCGTTATTGTGCAGAATGAATGTGTGGAGACGTGGTTATTGGGTAAGTCCCACTGAACAAAAGATGATTTTTTTACCTGAAAGCGTCATTCTCACAAACAACCACAACTGACTCAGTTATCTGCAGACTGGCGCAGCAAGAGCTGCTGGATCTTTGGTCATCGTAGCGTGATCTGTGTTGGGTCCTCACCCTTCAGCTTTGGCTAGCTCTTATGCTTGAGGCAAATCTTTTATTTGGTTCCTTATCTCTGGACAATAAAAGGCTGTTTGTTGTTTAATTATTTTTATGCTTTCAAGATTTTAAGGTTATGTGGCTCTACCTTTTAAAAATGTAATTTCCCTTTCCTTAATTTGCAGTTAAATCTGACAAGACAGAGACAGCAGAGAAGAAGGAAGACAAACAGGAGGATGAGGTGAAGAAGGTGGAGCCATTTGATGTCCTGAACAAAGCTGAGCACGGGAGCGTGAAGGTTGAATTCACAACTAATGAAAGTCTGGTCAGAGTGGCGAACGAGGTAGAAAAGAGCAAGGAGAAAGGAAAAGATCAGGGGGAAGAAAAGGCTGGAGAAGAAAAACAAGCAGACAAAACGAAGGAGACGGAGAAGCACGTGGAAAAAGTGGAGGACCAAAAGGAAACGGAGGAGGCAAAAGAGAAGATGCAGAAAGTGGACAGTGTTCAGCAGAAGGAAGAAAAGGAGGACAAAACACCCAAAGTAGAAGAATCCCCTGTCAAAGTGGAAAAGACAGAGAAGTTGGAGATGATCGACAAGGTGCAGAACATGGCTGACAATGTGGAGAAGACCAACAATGATGAGAAATCTAAAGAGGAACAGAACATGGAGAACAAACACAATGAGAAAACAGAAAAGGTGGACGAAAGTGAGAAGTCCAAAACGGAAGAGAAGAAAGCGGAGGACAAACTCGCTGAGAAAGTGGAACATGTGGAAAAGCTGGATAAAGACCGGGATTCTAAAGTGGAAGAAAAGACAGAAAATAAAACATGTGAAACGGCAGAAAAAGCAGAGATAAAGGATGACAAGGAGTTGCACAAAGTGAAAACCCCTTCAGAGGAACAGCCAGCCCCCATCAAGCCTGACCCCACCGATGACAAGATGGAGACGAAGGCCAGCGTGGAGGTAAAACCTGAAGCGGCAGCAGAGAAAGAAAAGGCAGACGCGGGCGAAGCCAAGAAGATGGAGAAGCAGGACGGGGCAGCCAAGGCCCTGGGGAAGCCTGCTGTAAAAGAAGCACAGAAGACCGAAAAGGAGGAGAAGCAGGATAAAAAGACGGCAGAGAAGAAAGACGGCAAGAAGGAAAATGCTGTCAAAGCAGACGGAGACAAGGCCAAAAGACCTGTGAAGGCCGTAACTAACGGAGGCAGCTCAACAGCAAGCAAGGACCTCACCAGTGGAAGAAGCAAGGTAGGACTTATCCGCTGCTGAGGGGATCTATAGCTAACGTTAGCATCTCATAAACCAACAGGAAGAGTCGCTGTTGCGCTTTCAGGAAACATATTCTATGGCGTCAGCGGACAAAGCTATACAGAGAGCTGTCATTTATTCACACAATGTTAATCAGGTGCCTCTAAAAACTACAAATACCAGAATGCTTCTTTGCTATAATCACAACAAATTAAACTGATTTAAAATTACAATATTTAAAGTGAACTAAAACAAATGCTTTCTGAAAAACAGAGCAGCCCCTATCTTCATCATTTGGAATTGCAATACTTGATCCGAAAAAACAGACGATATCTGTAATGTTTAAACCACCTTTTTCCAGTTCTTCCTTTCTCCCACAATGACCCCTCCATTTTTATGAACATTAGCATCACAGCCACTTCAAAAATACACCAAGTGAGGGCGTTGAGTACCTTGAAAGCCCATCTAGCAGGGCAGATATTATGGAGTAAGAAAGCTGTCAAATAGGCATATTCTAATACGGTAATTCATTTTGGTATTTTTTCTCAGAAAAATACTGTATATAAACTTCTGCTGTTATAAATGTCAGTCTAAAAAAATTGTGAGTTAGAATTGTTTTAATGCAAGTACGAATCTGAAAGATGTGAGTCCAAAATCTCGTAAATAAAACTCTAATTTCTACGATTACAAGTCTTTACTGCTGTGGACACGAATAAAACCAATCCTCACAATATTTTTTAGAATTTTGTATTTGTATTTTTATTGACATAAATGTAAAAATGAATTGTTAAAATCATGCACCCATCTTTTTGACAGCTTTCTTACTCCATAAGGTATATTACTGGCATCCAGAATGTGCATGCATGGATCATAACAATATAAATTCCCATCAAAAGCTACATCCAAGCCGTCCTTTAAAATTGTGATTTTTGCAATCACAATTTCAGATTCAGCCTTCGTGAAACCTGCTTTTGCCCTTCTTAATAGTTAGATATTTAGGTTTTAACTCAGGTCGTCAGCCAGTTTTATTTTTCTTATTTTACACTGCCATCTTTTAAATATTTTTTTTACGGCATGCTATTTTGATTGTTCTTCAGTTGCTGCTTGCACAGCTTAGTCCCACTGCCATTTTCTATGATTTTCTGTTTTATTTTTTTCTGTTTGCTTCTCCCCTTTATTTTGCCTTCCATCTACAACACTGGTGCTGGTTTGATGATGCAGCCTGGCGCAGGGGCCACCAAACCAGTAGGCGCCATCAAAATGCGGCCAAGCACGGCTCCTGCCGGCGGTTCCGCCACAAGCCCCACCAAGCGCCCCACAACCGCCACCGCCAGCAGCACCACAGACAAAAAAAACGCTACACTCAAACCAGCTTCCACAACCGCGGCAGGGCCCAAGCGGCCCCCTGCCAGTTCCACTAGTCGCCCATCATCCCTGCCCTCCTCCACAGGCACACGCGAAGTTAAGCCCAAGGTGAGTGTTGACTGTCTGCCAGGGGCTGTGGAAGGTGAAGGTTTAAGAGAAAAAGTGTGGAGCTTGTGAGCTCTTTGCAGGACTGAGTTCAGTTCACACAGAATAAAGCTTAAATACATATCTTTATGCACAATGTTCACTACCTGAAGACATGAGCTAATGTCACAGCTTTAAGCTGAACTGCTTCCGTTTTTATTTCAGTTTTTATGAAATAAAGTTTTTGAAAAAAAGATTTTAAATCAGTCATAAGTAACATTTGCCATCTGGTCTGTCAGCCCATTTAAAGAAAGCATTTATACCTCTTAAAAGTTTACTCTATTTTTCAGGTTTAAAAATAATAATGTTAAAAAAACATCTGAAAGCCGAGGCATGCCTTTGCATTCTGCACCAACTCCACTTCTCAAGAGCCGCTGTCCTGCGTGTATTAGATGTTTCCCTGGTTCAGCATCCCATCACCAAATGAACGGTTCCTTTGGAGACTCCCGTAGAACCTGATGATTTTTCTCAGGAGGTGATTCAGGTTTTTAAATCACTTTTTCTTTTTCTTTTTTTTTTGTACAAACACATCTAAAACAAACAGGACCTTGGCTCTTAAGGGCTGGAGCTGGACTTTGACTAGGCCATTGTAACACATGACCATGCTTTGGTCCAAACTTTCCATTGTAGGTCTGATCGCTGCTCTCCTCCTGGCCACTGGCCTGCTTTTGCAGCCTCTGGCTTTCTTCCACAATAGCTCTGCATTTAGCTCCATCCACTTTTACATCAACTCTGAACCGCTTTGGCATCCCTGCAGAAATAAAGGATCTCCTCGGCATGATGCTGCCACCACCATGTTTAACCATGGGAATGGTGTTTTGGTAATAGGCAGTATTATTTTTTTTGGAGGGGTGTGATCATGATGTTGTTCAGTAATGTTCTTGGACATTTTTACTGTATGAGTATTGGGATCAAATTGCACACACAGACTCAGTTTACTAAGGCGTTTGGTTTTATGTAGGAGTATCAGTAAAACGGGCTGGCTAAATACATGCCACACTACCTTTTTTTTTAATTGGGAAAAATATAAAACCACAAGTGGTTTTCTTTTAACATCCTAATTATTTGCCCAGGCTCCATAGAACCATGGATAGTCTACTGATTATACAGTGTGATGTGACATTAGTAACTGTTGTTTAGCTACATCAAGGAACAACTGCAGATTAAAGGCTGTGGAACAGTTTTTGTATCATCATCATCATGTTGTTGACAGTCCAACCTGCCTAAACATGAGCCAGTCAGTCCCTGACCATAATATATAGGATTTTATTTTCTCCATTTGAATAATTTAGATGTTTTCCAATCAACATTGGCAATTCCTTACATCTTTCAAAAACATACATGCATGAATAGCTTCTTCACTTGGTATTGTAGGTTCGGTTATATCTGGCTCATGATGTGTCCTTAAATCCACCTCTCTGCCCCCCTCTTTTGGAGACCTTCTTAAATGCAGCCAGCATGACACTGTAACCCGGGCACAGTCAGCCTTTATTTAGCCCCTCAGCACCCTAGGGTGCTGGGTGAATCAGTTTAGGATGGGCAATCTGTTGCAGGATGGCTCAGCTGTATTTGGAGCGTGGCATCATCCAGAGGGAATACATGGTGATGCAGTCATGTTTAACAGAATGAAATCCTCTTTCCTGATGAAGTGAAATCCTGGATTTGAAAAGGGATGCATTTGTGTTCATAATGATTGTGAATGCCACCTTGTAAGCGCTTTTTGTTAAGGATCAACAAACCCAAATTTTTCCCAGAATTCAGTCAACAGATACATGAACTCCTCTCATCAGGAGAAGCAGGAGTCCGTGTAACGCAGAGTAAAACTGCAGCTTGTTGTGTTCATTTCCTGCAGCCTTTTTCATCCTTCAGAGCTGACCGTTTCTCTGCTCTTCTTTCTCCCTTCATAGGCAAACACAGAGAAGCGCCCCCTGGTGTCAAAGGCCAGCAGCGCCACCACGAGCCAAACTGCGTCCGGCCCTGCTACCAAAAACGGGACGGCCAGCGCCACAGCGAACAAAACCGCTTCATCGGTGCGCACAGCCATGTCCACTCGCACAACTGCTAATGCTGCAACCAAAAAGCCTTTGGGTATGTGCAGGTTTGGTGACCTAACCTACAGCTGTTGCACACTGACTTGTTTCTCATGGGTTCCTTTACATATGTTCTCACAATGTGTGTTTCAGCCTCTAAAACAGACAGCAAGCCGGGAGAAGAGAAGAAGCCCATCACTGTTAGGACTTCAACAGGTATCATTAAACAGTTCAATTATGTTGCATCAGAAAAAAAAAACCAATTGGCACCATCACTTTTCTACATGTTGAATATATTTAGTGATGCATAAACAAAATAAAGGGTCTTATTTTATCAGTGATGCATCAACCTTTTATGTGTGAAGGCTTGTTCAAATTTGGTTTATGCTTTACGCATCCATGAGGTCCGCGCGGCCATATTACGTCATTTTGGCTACCACGCCCCTCCACACAGCTAAAAGTTTCACTCCAAGCACCTAGAAAAATTCCTAACTAGCCCTGTGCAGAAAACATGGCGGACGAGCAAGCGCTCCTTCCGGCGGAGGTTTGTAAATATATAAATATATGTTTGTGATTTGGCCCGTAATCAGAGGCTTTAAAATGTTGGAAACAACCGTGTTTTCTACTTCTACGTGTAGTGGGGTGTAGTTTGCCTGGCCAGCCAGACTCGCTTTCGCTTTGCTATACAGTGAACTGAGTCTGGAACTGCTCCCATAGAGCCCTCTTTCCTGATACCGACCAATCACAGGCGTGGGCGGGCTTTATATGTTGAGTGACGTGCAAGCCCCAGAATCCCTCAGCGAAAACAAATAAGTCTTGCTCATCAACACAGACTGGCCAATGCCAAATCCAAGTCCGCTAATCTTTCAAAGGGAGTTCTTGGTTCTTTCCCTTTTACATAAATATACACCGAGTTGCAAATAACACCGTGTATCAAGAATCATTCACCGTAGTCTCCACTCGACCACGGCTCGCCATGTTAAATTATATTGTGAAATGTTGACAGAGGAAGTCTGCTTGTGCCTTTTTTACATTATGTCAGCAGTTTATCTGATTGGTTTACTTTGCGCCTGTTAACCCAACCCCAGAAAAAGCACTTGATGGGAGCAGTTCCAGACTAACTTTAGCTGTATCGAAGAGAGGCAAACGTTAGTTTGGCTGGTCACGCTAGGGTGTAGTACGCTTGGTGTAGGAGCTCAACGCTGCCCTCTAGAGTCCGGGAGAGTAGAGCTACTGCAGAGGAAAAGCCCCACGGAGCATAAATGCTGCAGACATTGTGTCTGCATGTCTCATTTCCACGTATAACATACATGCCTCAAGCATGAATCAGCCTTTATGTGGTTATCGATTTGGGTGTCAAGTAACCTTTCACGGAGCTCCCACAAGGGAACCTTTTTAAAAGGAACCTTTAAATAATAATGTAAGACTTGTGAAATGAGTCGTACACTTGGATTTGCATTCTCTTTAGAAATAGTTATTCCCTCCATTCAGTATTTGACTATTGTTTTTATCACATTTTTGTTACTCCAGCATTTGCTTTTAATATCATCTTCACTTCCATATTGTTAAATCCTGTCTCAATCTTTTCCTCTCCTCTTTTTTGTTTAACGTTGTACATCTCAGGGATATTTTAGATGGCAATGAGTGAACGCAAATCAAATGTGGGGCTCCTCTGTGCTGTATTCTCGGGTCATTTTTAATCTGTGTGTACCTGCTATCCTTAGATGTCACCACATGATCGCAGACTTTTACTTTTTTACTGTGTTGGAGAGCAGCATTCAATTAGATTTATTAATGCTACAATCTGCAGAGACTGCCAGAAGCCTGGGTGTAGGTATCCACTCAAACCTAAACTCTAACAAATAATTAATTACCAAATCAGTTTATTGCCATCCTAAAACATGCCAGAATGAAATTATTTCTGTCGAGAAGGTACACATAAAAGCTTTTTCCTTTTCTGTTATTTTTTGGATTTTTGTTTTATCGTCAAACATCTCTGCCAGTCCTTCAATTGGCCTCTGCTTCTTTTAAAACAATAGATCTTGCAAATCAAATAACCGTGCCTTGCCTTAGAGCTCCATTCCTTCTGCTGACAGATCAGTTCACATTCCGGCAGCAGAGGGACTGTCAGCAGGAGAGGAACCGACTCTGCTGTCCAGGCTCCAGTAGAGAAAGACTTTGTTGCTCAAAAGCTCGGTAGACTTTAAAACCTTCGGAACAGCAGCCTGTGGATTACCAACTGCTTGCTGTTGACAGGAGTTTGCAGCTCTCGCTGATGCAGCCTCAAGTTGTCTAATCTGCCAGGGTTCCTATATAGAAAGTCAAATTACTCTTAAGCTCCATCAAAGCAAGGGGAAGGATTTCCTCAATTAAAGATGCCCTGAAAAGAGTCAGAGATATTCCCAAAGCTTTTCATGGAGGATTGACAGCTCACCGTGTGATTCAGCATGGCTCAGCACTGTGAAGAAATAGCTGACAGAGGGTGCAAATAAATATGGATGACAGATTTTCCTTGGCACAAAGTCACTGCCTCAGTGCATCTTGCCTCTGCGTGCTGAAGTCAAAGATATTATGTTAAGTCGGCTTTACCCCAGCAGGAGAAGATTTTCAAGTCAAAATGTCCTCTATCTGAATGTTTTCCTTTAATAGCAGTGAACCCAACATCCTTCTGCTTCTTTTTGTGTCCTGTTTGCTTTTCATGTTGTGTTTCGCTGGCTTCTTTTTCATTTCATAGTCTATCTCTTTTTTCATAAACCTGTCAGGGTTGAGAGACAGAGAAAGCCATTCCTACTGTAATTCTCTTCCATGTGGTGCTGTGCTTCTGATACGACTTCGACAATTACGCTTTGATTTAGCAGTTAGCTGGCTGCCTTCGGATTAAGCAGGAAATCTTAAGAAGTGCTTTGAGGTTCTTTAAGAAATCCTTCTCTTATTACTGTTGATTTGTGTTTTTAAATTTAGAGTTTTTTCCCCACAAAGCTATTTTTGACTGTTTCTATTCATACACATCTGAGTAATGATCTCATTTACCATCATGTTCACTTCCTTTAGTTTGTCTACACATTTATAAAACGTGTTAAACCATTTCTTTACATGGACTTTTAAATTCAAATTTGAATAAAGGTTTAAGTCATTTGCTTATTTTCACTGACTTAAATGGCTGAACTGCCAGGAGGCATTTCCATAAGGCGCTATAAGGATTGCTTGACATTTTTAAAAGTTTAGTATTTCTTGCCACCAGCCAGTAGTGAGATGCTTAGATGTCAGAGCTGTAAATTTTATAACATTACATATTAATTAGAAAAAGTATGTTACATCCCTAGATCTTTTTCACATTTTCTCAATACAGCCGGCAACCTCAGTTTATTTTATTGTGATTTTATGTTATGACCAACAAAAAGTAAGGTATAACTGTGAAGAAGAAGGAAAATGTTAAAGGTTTTGTTTTATTATCTAAAAATGTGGCGTTTTGTTTTCACTTTGTTTTTAGCTGAGCTTTACAGCCAGCTAGTCTGTGCACGTGTTTTACTGTTACAGCCCTACATAAACTGTAACAAGCTGCCTCCATCTCTCCAGTAAACGTGGTCCACCTTTACGATCGCCCAAAACTCCGCATCCATGCGGACGCACAGCATAAACGACAAAATACCTTTGCTGACACACCTAGTCTCGTCTCCCTGAGGATGGGACCTAAGATGTGAGTCAGAGAAGCCAGAGGATTGTGCTGTGTGTGTGGCTGACTGGGCTAACAAATATTGGCAGCACACATTGTTTTTATGTTTTATGCTGTTTCACTGCTAACATGTTCAACTGGCAAAAGGCAGCCAGTTTGGCTTTTGACGTTATGGCGAGGGGCTAGTTCTGCTGACTTCTATAAAGAAATCCCAACTTCTGAGCACAGTCCAGTTTCTTTCTCAAGCTGGGAATTTTTACATCATTGTTTAAATTAAATTCGCCATTTCCGGGAGTCAGTAACCTTAAAGGGGACATATCATGATTTTAACGTCTTCCTTTTCACATTTAAATAAATTAGTTTTGGTCAGTATGAAGTGGAACTGCAATGCTTTGGTCTGAATTCCTCGTTAATTTAGCTCCTCAGGCCCTCAAAACAAGCCTCTTCTGAGGTTTGTCTGAGAGCAACTCATTTTGGTGCCGTCTCTTTAAATACAGAGGAGGCACTTCACACCTGCCTGTCTCCAGGTTGCAGAGCATTCTACTCCACGGCGTTCAGACATTTTTATAGTTTGCTGGGGGACGGTGTAATGAATTGTGTGGGTTGATACACTCAACAACCGAACATTTTCGGTAACTTGTAACTTCAGCATCCTTCAGCTTGGACTACAAAATCACAGCGGAAAATAAAAATGGTAGATTCACAAAATTGGAAGCTGGAGCTTGTTTTGCAGCTTTGCAGCAAATCCTGTGATAGTTGTGTAAAAGATGTAATAGAGAATAGGGAAGACTGAACGGCTTGAAAAGTAGGACCCAAACAGAATATAAAGATATCTACACAGCACCTGGACAGACTACACTCACATTCTCTGCTCTCCTAGAGACTCCAAGGGGCTATAAAAGTGGATTTTGGATGATATGTCTCATTTAATGCAAGTAAATTTTTTGTGTCAGCATCCTTGTCTCAGAATTTAATTTTGTCTTTCTTTGAAAACAATTTCAGGGCCACAAAAAGAGCTGTTTGTATTTTGATTGTTTCTTAGTCCTAACTGAAATGGTAGAAAAATGCAACATATTTATTTTAGTGAGAGACCTTTTTAAAGCTCTGTATGCTTTTTCTTCAGCTGACTCTACCAGGCCCAAGACCACTACCACCACCTCAAAGAGCACGACTTCTACCACTGCTGCGTCTCGCACTCGAACAACAGCAGCCAAACCAGCTACGCTGTCCTCCACCACGGCACCGGAAAAGAAGCCCTCTGTGCCCCGTACCTCTCGACCCACTACATCAGCCACATCTACCACAACAAGCACCCCCACGAGGCCCACTGCCCGACCAGGCACAGCGCCGGCCCCCGACATCCGCAATGTCCGCTCAAAGATCGGCTCTACTGACAACATAAAGCACCAGCCTGGTGGCGGGAAGGTAGGACTTCCTGTGGTCCCAGCAGGCAACTTCTGATTCTTAACAGCCCTTAACTAACTGGAAATGTTCTCACACTGCAAAGTCTTGGCTTTTATTCTTTCTCATACTCTATTCTTGGAGTAAAGGTGTCATGGGCGACCAGTTCTAAACATGTTGGCTCTGGGTCAATTCACCCCTTCGTACTTCTCTTCATACCAGTGTGCTGACATTTTGTCCCTTCCACTTCCATTTTGGACCATTTGGAACAAACCATTTCTTACATGTCTACTAAAACCATTTTGTATCAGGTTATTTTTCTTTGTAGATGACCATTTTCATGATTCATAAACCTGAATAGTTAAAATAATACAAATATAATCGTAGGCCATCATGAGGTGTTCAATGTATGATTATGTTGCATAAAAATACCAGTTTCCCAGTATCACTCTATTAACAGAAAGTTTATAGACATAAATGTACATGACCAGACGAGACTGGGTGGTAGAGCGATTGTTAGCACCGTTGCCTTGCTAGCCTGATCAAACTATCACATCTCAGTGAGTAAAATTTCCTTACAGTATATCACAAGTAGCATACAGAAACTAATTTAAACCTTTGGTTATTTATGTAGGTATGAAATATCCCCCTGGCTGGTACAAGTCGTATGAAACCTCCTGCCACAGATGAAAACTTTGGGTACGAAACAATCAAAACTAAGAGGATCAATAGTGAAGGGCTGAAATGACCGGCACCCAGTAGATGTAGAAATCTTACTTTTCTTGGTTTCAGTCATGTTCTTCATCATTTTCTCACATCTAATCATGTCTCCTGCATGTTAACTAACTACCATATCCACTCTGTATAAAGGCTTTCACCCATCACACTTGAAAACAAGAGTCACGGACACGGCACGAGTCCCTGGAAGCCTGCTGATAATGCGTTCTCTGCTTGTGGTTCTTAATGCACTGCTTTGCACACATGAGCCACCATCTAGAGACCTTGTAGAGGTGCACCAAAACCTGACCTTAGGTTACCCATACAACATTTTGTTTGTTTCATGAACAAATCCCACATGTTGGCTCATTCCCAACTTCCTATGTTGGTTCTTTACCTCATAAGAGCAGTTTTGCAATACCCCTAGTTTGACCATAAATTGTACTGCAACATCCATCAATCCTAGGTGATATTTCACCCTAATGTGGCTATTCCTTAACAAATTTGGAACAAACCAAGAAAGACATTTTACTACTTCACTCCTTTCTCCATCTGGACCTGGTACTAATATTTCTCTCCACATTTGGACTTTTTAGAAATATCGTCCTTAATTTTTATACTGTGTTTTCGCTCTGGTTTCCCAATGTTCCCTTGTTTCCTGTCACTCTTTTAAACCATTATCCATTGATATCCACATACTTCATGCACGATGGCCGCCTCCTCTCTCGGTTTGCTATTATACATTGCTTTCATTGATCAGGGGTGGGCTTCTCTTCCTAGGTGTCCTCTGCTTCTCAGAAAAGAGGCGTCACCTCCAAAGAAAGCAGCCAGGGCAAAGTGAGTCCCCCCTCCATTCTCTCCAACATGCACTTCTTTATCTCCATCCATCCATCCATCCACCCATCCATCCATCCATGCATCCATCCATCGCTTTCGTTATTTTTGGCACAAATCGTTATGTCAGAGCTTTAGCTAGAGAAATTAAGTCTGTCAATTTTTGATAGTAATTTGGATTTAAAGCTGTTCAGTTCTCCACGTTAATAATGCGTTCCATTTGTCCTCTCTAGTTGGAATCTCCAACTTCCGATTTGGAAATTTCAACTGGAATTGCCCCTAAATCAGAATTATGAGACGGAAAGTCGGTGCAACAGGATAATACCAGACTTCTGCATTCATAATGGGTGCTACTCGCAGCAACATTGAGTTTTTAGCAGTTCTCTTATGTAAAAGTTAGTAAGTCGTACATGTACTACTTTTCAGTGCTCTTAAGACCGGATGTTTTTCATGCTGTTTATATGCACAAAATAGCACTTACTACAGCCTTATTGTTATTGTTTGTCTAAACCAGCAATGAAAGATCGCCACCTATTGTTTAACATTTCATGTTTAGTTAAAGAGTTCAGCTCGATTTAAAAAAAGACAAAGATTTTGAAATAAAATATAATCTCATTCTGAGACTCGGGTTGACTGTATTCGTACATGTAATAATGGCTTTTGTGCCAGCGTCCATGTTTTTTCTTACTGTCTGACAAGAAGGAAACTGGAATACAAAACGGCAGAGGTAATGTAATCTGCAACGTGTTAGATTCAAGTTACGAGACAAATGGAACGCACCATAACTCAATCATGATTCTAGAAAATGATCCTCATTGTAGGTTCACCAGGACAAAAGAGTGCAATGGACTTGGTTATAGTTAAGTCCTGTTATTTTTTATTCAGTACAGTTGATGCTTTAGTGAAAGCAGATTTTTTTACTTTCTACTTAATTTCGGAGCGAAGAAACGTTACCTATTCTAGAAAAACTAAATCTAGAAATAAGAACACAATGATTTGTCAAGATGCTTTACTTTTTGTTTAATCTAGCAGGTGATTCAGATGAAATAAAATTTTGATCATTTTGACAATGGTATTTTGATCATACCATTGTCCTCTCCACTGTCTGCTGGTTGCTTATGCGCCTTCACTCATATTTCAAACATAAAACAAATGACATGGTGTTATTTTTATGCTTATGGTGTACACACACTCAGTTTGAATGCATTCTAGTTGTAAGTCAAAAACTATTGACATATGCTAGCCATTTTGCTCAGGGATCAGGCTAGCTATTAAGATAGTATTATGACTGTAAGCTAACCAGCCCTTAATATACCTCTCTGTGTCTGACTATGAGCCACTCTGACCTCTTGGACCTCACTGACTCGTATTCAAGCTTATCTATACTATTTCTGAGCTAGTTTAACCACAACATTTTACTCAGAATCACCCCCTATGAGAATCATAGGGGGTGATACTATTGTAGTTTGTACACCTTTTACTGAGAAGAGAAGAAGAAAAGAGCTGAAGAGAAATAATAAAAGTTTCAAAGTGCAGTTTTTGATCTTGGAGGGAAAAATGCTCCAAATAAACAGCAGATCTCACCGCTGTGTTTCTTCAAACATGCAAAATTGTTGTTTTTCTTCTTCTGCTCACGATCCAGTTTATCTGCTTTATGTTTGGCGCCACCTGTTGGATGGGAGTTGTATTTTCACTTTCGGCACTTGGCAGAGGTTCCCATAGATTCATAACAAACAATAATGGGCAGGTACAGATGGCAAGGTTTACATCATGCAGGCTTCTCAGTCCAGGTGATTGAAGAACGGACGAAGAGGTGTGAATTAAACCTCAGCCAATAGCAAAACTTTTTGTTTTCCATTTTATGTGTTCGGACTTACTGTGCAATTATGTCTCTCTCAGGGTTCATACCTAACAAACCATCAGAATAACTGTTTATTCCTGCAACACATTGGATATCTTTCTTTAGGTGGGTCAGTGACCTCCAACCTTTCAGGGTAACATTCCAACTTCTGTTTTTTTTTTTTGTTTTGTTTTGTTTTATTTTTGTTTGTTTGTTTGATTTTCCAACCGGGAACTTTGAAAATCAGATGGAGTCCAAATAGAATAGAATAGTGATTTCAGCTCTACTAACAAATGTTCTCTATCGAAAAATGGTCCAGAGTTTATGGTCATAGCCAGAGTTTTGTCAGTAAAAAGGATGATTTGGCATTTTTACACTTTTTTGTGTGTCTATAATAAATTATTATAAACATTTTATAAAATTTAAAGCTATTTAATAAAAAAAACACCTCAAGTTTGTTCAAGATGTTATTATGTACAGTTGCTCCTTTTTTGAGCCACAATGTTGTAATATTTGCTTCTTAACATAGAGTATTTTCTATCATGCTGGGAAAGGCACAAATAATCACCAAATTGTTCTGGAGTCATCCCACTCTTTATTTGTGACAGTATTCTTGACCAGAATGTTGAGTCAGCTCTGTATTTACACACAGGACTCATGGCAGCCGTTACCTCCTTGATGTTTTTCTTGGACAGAAGTTTCTGCTTTGTTACCCTCGCTGTGCTATCACACCCAGACGCTGCTGATGTTGAGCAAGCTCTGCAATGGTGGCAACCCAATGCAGAAGCTCAGCTCAGAAGTGGACGCTTGCTGCTTGCTGGACACCCTTGCATACCCTGAAGCCTTCTTCATCGCAGCTCGGTCTCTCCCTATGAAGTTCTTTGTCTTCTTGTTTAACAATGGTAACCTCCGAAGATCAGTGTGAAGCACAGCTGATCCTCTTCTATAGCAGTCTGCTACTTAGGTTGAGCTACGCTGGACTCTTTCAGTTATAGAAAATAGTTGATTTCTGCCGCTAACAAAACTTTAATGGGAAAGTTTGCTAAACCCAACAGTTGTCACTGTCCAAACGGTTGACCATGACATATCCTTGATCACGAATAATGTAGGGAAGTATGATTTTCTGTTGCTTCTTTCTTTTTCCAAGTTTAGGATGTTTAAATACCGTCCATCTCTAAAAAAACATGTCTAATGTGAATTACCGGCCAAAACACGATTTTTAGACATTATGTTCAGGTAGCCTTGGTCTCTCCCGCTGTCTTGTCCTTTCTAACCTCAGCTGTGGTGGTGACTTCTCCTATGCTCCTGTCTTCTTTACCCTCTACTTCACTTCTCTCCTATTTAACTTCCTCCCATGTGATTCCCTTCCCCTCCTTGGCCCTTCTCTGCCCTCTCCCTTCTTGCTGCTGTGCTGTGTTCATATAGGTTCACATAGTCTCCAAAAAGCTGGACTTCAGCCACGTCACCTCACGCTTGGGCTCCAAGGACAATATGAAGCATGTTCCTGGTGGAGGGAATGTAAGTACTGTCTGTCCCATGAGCCCAGCTTAAAAGCCACAGTAAGGGAGTCAACAGCTGGACAAATAGGCCCACCAGAACAAAGAGGAGAAATTAGATTTTGATCTCCTAACTAAATTTAACTAAGTACGTTCACTCAATTTTATCTGTCAGTTGGTAATTCCTTGGAAGATGACTTTAAGAGATCCGGTTTCCTAAGAAATACGCTTCTTTGCTAGAGGCGTTTTCCCAAATAAAGCCACTTTTGATGTAAAAAAAAAAAAAAAAGCCAAAACTATGAGGACAAAACGGATGACTCAAGGTTTCGAAACTATTTAAAAAAAATAAAACAGTGGGTGACGTCACTGAGGCTCAGACCAGAACTATACACCATTTGGCACCAGCTCCTCCTGCCACAGAACCTGCTTCACCTTCCCTGAGCTTCCTCAAACCTCCCCTCTGTTGCTCTGCTTTGCCACTAACTCACTAAGTAAACCTGGCTTTCTGGCCTCTGATTGGCTGTAACTGTTTTTTTATTTTTATTTTTTTTGTTTGGCTCTTTCACCCTCACAGGTGTTTTTGGCGCACTGGATGTACTGTCCTATCATGGGACACTTTTTATTCCCCTCTTTCCCCACAGCTAAAATGACTTTTGTCGATTGACAAATCGTTTGAAATCACATGAGTTTCATCGAGGTTCTCACAGTATGATAACCCAGTAGCCTGGTTACACCATTGTATATCTGCCCTGCGTGTCAGTGGCCTTGGAAGATGAGCACCTTTAGGTAAATAACATTCAGGCATACTGACGTACTCTCTGAATAAATAATTATTTCACCACACCAGGAGCCCTCATCCAACTTTAATCCCTAGAGGCAGTTCCATTAATACAGAGTTATTGTTGCAGCTTGGTTAATTAATTGGAGAAAATTTTACATGGCAAAATGTTGCACTTAATGACACTTTGCTCAGCTGACTAATTTCCGCCACACAGTAATGTTGATGCACATGAAGGTAGGTGGCATTCCACTCCACTTTACGGGATTCAAATTTATGGCTTTTTATTTTTATAGGCAGAATATTATTCACACTGTGCTGCGCTGATGCGGTGGAGTGTTGTTTGGGTTAGATCCACTTCTGCGCCAGGAGTCTCCACACAGACAGCGACGGCTTCTTCTCTTGGCAGCTGCTGCAGCATGGAGCGAAGCGGCCTCCACCCCAAAGCAGCTGGCGAGAGAGAAGGCTCCCGCTGTCTTTGTGAAGCCAAGTCTCTCCCGCAGAAGGCTGACATCACGGCTGCAGCAGTGCTTGCTCAGCCCTCTATCACAGCAGCGGTTCGATCAGCGGCCGTGAAGAACAATGTTTTAAACCGCGCACTCTTTAGAGGCAAAACGAAACAGCTATCAGCGTAGTGAATCTAGTGTTGCCCTCTCGTAGTATTGAGTCAGCAAATCGCAGTTGATTTTCTTTTTTTTTCTTTTTCCCTCGGTCCACTGTTGACAGGCCACACCCACGGCCAATCGCTGACTAGCGATCTGCTCAGGTAAGACCTTCTGAGTAGGGTTGGAAAAACCCAGCCGGGTAGGAAAAAAATGCAATCAAAAAACTCAAAGCGCGCAGAGTGGAGTGCCGTGAAGCGGGGTTTGTGGAAAAGTCCCATCACAATTGCTCTGACAACCCACAACAGACCAGATGATATTGGTTTATGCCTGACTATTGTCTTATAGATGCCTGTCTCCTGGAGATGTTGAAAGATGGGTAGGTACTCTAGTACGACCGTCGGAGGTCTTTAACCCATCAGCAGGACCGCTATCCGCTCCTTTGTACAGGATGAGTTCTGTCAGAGCCCTACAAGGGGACCTCCAGACGGTCACTGGTGTGAATGTCTCTGACCAAACCCTTAGAAACAGACTTCATGAGGGCGGCGTGAAGGCCCACTGTCCTCTAGTAGGCACCATCCTTGCTGCTGGAACCGTAGAGCTTGACTGGCATTTGTCAGAGAACACTGGATTTTGGAAGATTCAGCACTGGTGCGCTGTTCTTTTCACAGATGAGAACAGGTTCACTCTGAGCTCATGTGACAGACGTGAAAGTGTCTGGAGAAACTGTGGGGAACGTTCTGCTGCCTGCAACATAGATCAGGATGATCGGTTTGGTGGTGGATCAGTGTTGGTCTGGGGAGGCATCTCCATGGAGGGTCCCACAGACATGTACAGGACCAACAATGGCACTATGACTCATATTAGGTATCAGGATAAAATCCTCAGACCCATTGCTAGAGCTTTTGCTGGTGCAATGGGTTCTGGGTTCCTCCTGGTGCAGGATTATACCTGGCCTCATGTGGCAAGAGTATGCAGACATACATACTCCTTCATGCTACCCTGACCTAAATCCAATAGCACATCTCTGGACATCATCTTTAGGTTCATCCAACGCCACCAGGTTGCTCCTCAGACCGTCTAGAAGCTCAGTGATGCCCTGGTTTGGATCTGGGAGACACCACAGGACATCATCCATCATCTCATACGGAGCATGCACTGACTAAAGGCATGCATCCCGTCATGTGGAGGCAACAGAATCTACTGAGTACCATTTAGAGTTGCTGCAAAGACATTTCTGTTTTATGGAAATAAAAATGACAAAGCCTCTAGCAATTACAATTTTTTCCACCACGTACCACCTCATTATCTGAAGAAACAAGACTTTGACGTAATGGCAAAATTGACATACTACTCCCTTTATCCTGATGTATAGCATACATGTGTATTATACAAAATGGATGGTATTAAAAGTGACACAAATATTTTAAAGACATGACAGCACCTGAGGTTGCAGAAACTTTCAAACTGTTTACACATTGTTTGATATGCCAGCATGGCAAGATGGAGGACAGACTGAGCTTAAGTAAAATTACTTTTATTTTACAAAACATCTTACAATATTTACTGGTATACACAAATGTAAAATAAAAAAGTGAAACAGAAAAGCAGCAGGATTTCATACAGCTGCAAACATAATCTAACATATTGATTTGTAAAGTTTTTTTGTTGTTTTTTTTAAGAATTGAAAAGCACCTACTTTGGTTCTGGTGTCCAAATAAACATGAAATACTGCAGAGTATTAGACCATTGTGTGGTTCTCCTTTAGTTTCCACATCATGGCTGTTTTTTGTTTTGTTTTTTTACAACAGAGCTATTTCCAGATGTACAAATATTTCTTAAAACGAGAGAACAGGTTGGTAGCCATCGTTCCGCCAGCTGACCAGCAGTTTGGAGTAACATGTCGGGGAGGAGCTGCGTTGCATTACTCTACTCAATCGGAGAAAACTAAGATATTCAGATCATTCACTGGCTTCTAGTTTATGGAACCTTTAATCCTAGGAGCAGAATGTTAAAACATTGTATTGGTCTTGAAACCATTAATTTTTTTTTTTTTTTTTAAAGCTTGACACTTTTAGCTGACCCATGCCTAATCAGCTCTCACTTTGATCATGTTTTCTCTTAAAAAGACATTGTTTTCCTTTCCAAGATAAAGCGAAGCTACCAAAGGACCCTTACATCAGAAAAGAATAAGAATTTACAGAATAAAATTTGAACTAAAAACTCCTTTTGTGACATTCAACAGGTGCAGATACTCAACAAGAAGGTGGATGTAAGTAAGGTGACTTCAAAGTGCGGCTCCAAGGACAACATCAAGCACAAGCCCGGTGAGCCATACATGTTCTGATCGGGCTGCATTGGTTAACTTTATAAACTTCTCTCTTTTCTCTTGAACAGACACGTCCACCTCCAGGCCACGAGGGCCGGTCTCCTTCAGGTTTTAGATCTGTCCCTGCTCCAACACATCTGATTCAAATGAACTATTCGCCTTCTCCGTTTGTTGTCTAGATCTGCAGAAGCCTGCTGATTAAGCTCTCATTGGGTTCTGCTGTGTTGAACCAGGACAACATTTAAAACATGCAGGACGCTTGCCCTGGAGGACTGCCTTTGGACGCCACTGCTCTAGAATGTGTCCTCCTGAGGCCTCTGAAGTCAGTTAGGATAACAAACCTTTGATGGCGATCCTGCTTCATGTTAAGATTGAAAATGTTCAAGATGGCTCATTGGAAATCTTAGAAAACAACTCATAGGCTCTGAGAAAATCTAGAAAATGGAAGATTTAGATGGCTTCAATTTTTATTAGAATATTTTTTTCCTGCATGTGTGTAGCAGCACTTTTTTTGTATAACACATCCTTTGTCTTGAAGTGCTGCGCCTTAGTCCAAATTTATGGGCGATACAGCAGTGTGTTGTCACATTTAGAGCACAATCCCTAAAGCTCCATAGCAGCTGATTAACTGCAGCCACCTTGCGGGATTTTCTCTAAAAAAAAAAAAAAAAAAAAAGTTCTTACCAGACCAACAACATTAAAAAAGCATTTTCATCAACTCTATGATCACTGAAAAAGAAAGAATTACTGTCTTTTAGTGAAGTAGGTCTACCTTTCTGGACGTGATAGAAATAATCTGGCATTCAGAAGGATCTCAGGTTATAATCTAAGGTTAGAGCAACTCATTCCACATTGGACCAGACAGATGTGTTTTAAGACAATGCCATGGTTGAAAGACAGCAACAAAGGCCTCCGAGAAGCAATGATTGGTCCCAATCGTTCTGCAAAGGGTTCCAAGATCATTTCCACACCATTCAGAGTCCAGAGAAAAATCACTCTGGAAATGGTTAACACATCTGCCAAACTTAACAGAATTAAGATGTCCCAGTAAATATATGCAAGGTCCAGAAGAGACATTGCAAAATTAAAAGAAAACAAGAACCCCCATCCCAGACTCTACAGACTGTAGTTATCATGTTGAATGTTAAGGTTTATTACAGTGTTATTACAACACCTGAACAATATGGCTTGTGTGGAAGTGTTGCCATAGGAAACCCTCTTCTTTTCTAAGATACATGTGGTGCCACAACTTCGATTTTAATCTGAATGAACCCCAAGATTTCTGGAACAAGGTCCTTAGGACTTATGACACCGAAAAAAACAAGGTTTCTGCCAGTTTCAGTTGACAGAAGCATAAGCCCCTTTCACACATCATAAATCCCAGAAATTTACTGGGACCACATTTCCGGGTCGAAAGAGAATTAGTACATTTCACACTTACCCCAGCAACGAAAGAATGGATGTACTTAATATCACCTACAGGTGGCAGTAATGCAAGAGTATAGCTTTAACTGATCAAGCCAATCTCTAAAGAAGAATTTCAGCTGGAAATTTCGTCTGTCAAACTGCTGATTAGTCCCAACACACAATGTCTTTGGCACCAGTGGGTCTTCCAGTGGTTAGTAGCTTTATGAAAACTTCAGAAGAAATACAATTTCAGTCCATTTCTCAGTCAGATAAGCGACTTGCAGACCTCTAGGGTGGAGCTAAACGAAGACAACAAACGTCTTATGTAATCACGCAAATGCATGCCTTACCCCGGACCGTAACAGCTTTATTCACACTAGAACGGTCCCAGTAAGTTAGCAGGTATGATACTAGGTCTTCACCCCGTAAGTTGCCGGGTAAGTTTTAGTCGGTAAATCAGTTCTGGCTTTATTCACACACAACCCTGACCCCTTAAATCAGTGGGGAAGGTTTTGTGAAAGGGGCTGAAGACTTTAAAGACCCTTTTAATATAGTCATGGGCTAGATTTTAGACCTATGGGAACTATTCTGAATAACTGTGGTTTATCTTTGTTTTTCCAGCTCTGGGATGTAACTCAGATTTCCTAATTTTAACACCTTCAAGAGAGCAAGCCTCCTACCAGCTATTATTGAAATCCCAGATTTCAGGGGAAAACTATGCGTTATTCATTAAGAAGGACCTGGTTTTAGATGACTAGCAAAAAAAAAAAAAAAAGATTTTATTCCCCTGAAGAAGCTTTAATTGACCAGTGAATGGTAGAAACAATGGACAAAGAAATGGACAATTTTAAAACTAAAGAAAAATAAGACCTTGAACTGGAAATCTTTTTAAGACTTAGGTTTATTAACGTTTTATAGATTTAAAGTCTGCAGAAATCCTGAAAGTAGAGATATTTGTCATTGAAGGTTGAGGCTAATAATTTAGGCTTGTTTTACAGGCTCGGGACCATGATCCTTTGCAGTCTTGTTGACAGCCATTAACTCCTCTGTAAACCAAGGTACTCTGGAGTCAGATGGGAGATCATGTGTTTGACAGCAGTTTGTGGATCTTATTCTCGTTTTTCTCATATATGTATTTTTTTTCCACATCATAAAAATGTAGCTGCTTAATAACCCGGCATAGATACATGGTGACCCTGGTGAAGATGTTTGCTTTCTATGTTCTCCTGAACGCACACGTGTGATTATCAGACTGATTATTATTGTTTGCTGCAGGCGGAGGCGTCATGAAGACAGAGTCCCACAAAGTGAACTTTAGGGAAAACGCCCAGCCCGAAGCGGGGGCACATGACAGCGAGGGCCATTCTCCTGGAGGAGGGAACGTCCAGGTGAGGCCAACACGGTCACCTTTCAGTAAGAAAGCTGCAGTCTCTCTGTTGCTTTAGCCGTCTCTGTTCCACTGCATGATCACATCCGGCCATCATTATAATATGCTCAAAATCATAACTGAGAATGGCATGTGTTTAAAACCTACATGCATTGATGAAGAGCTGTTTTATTGGCTAGAAAATATCAATTTAAGATATTTTGCGAAGTTTTGAATCATTGTTTCTTTACACTTCCACATCAGTCAGGTGCATTTGATTGGGTATTTAGTAGTACGTACAGCATATTAGGCTTCAGGAGAATGAGTGGAGAAGATAATTCAGCAATATTGTTGGGAAACTAATAGCCTGTATTTTTAAGTAAAGCATAAAGTAATTACAAACTGTATTTTAAAGAATCCTAAAGCAGATTTTTTTTATCCTGTCTTGACTAGTCCACATATTGCATTTTTTAAGATTGTCTCATTCTAAAATTGTCCTAATCCCCAAAAAAGTATTGAAAAAGTCTCTTTAAAAAAACAAGCAGAAAACATTTAAACAGCCTTTTAATTTATGGCTACGACAAAGTTTTAAAGCAGATGTGGGCTCTGGTTTCAGCTGTGACCAACGGTTAACTCATCAGTTTTCTCACAGTGCTCCTAAATTATTTAGATCAAACCCGTCAATGTTTCCTTTTAACGCCGGGTACCAAAATGCTGCTAGATGAAAGACTTCAAAGTGGTGGATTCCTCCATGCTTTTGTGATCGGCTTCCTTCCTCACTGCAAAATACGAGTCTCAAACTGAGTTTTATCTGTGTTTTGAAGAGTGAAGCACCTACCTTTGCATCCAGAGCTCAGTAGTAATAATAATATTATTTCGTTTTAGCTTAGCTTTAATCCGTCAGTCCAATCAAACGTCTCTCTGTAGTCTCGGCATGTGACACAAATGTTATGTTTTGCAGCTGTTGTTAAGAATAATAAAATCTGTTAACTATGTTGACTTTTATTAGATTTAGAAAAGATTGGAGTATTTATATTACGGACCTTCAGACAGGAAATTCCCCAGATCTCAAAGCCCCCTATGGTCAGTTGGTAAACAGCAGGCAGAGAGACAGAAGCCAGCAAATGTAATGAAGCTACTAATAAAGCCTTTGTAAATAATGAAGTGTTTTGGTTAATATACCATAGAAACTTTTAAAACATGTAAAAATGTTCCAGCTACAAAAGGCATTTTGGTCGGTACCGAAACCGTTGGCAGAGTGTCCATAGATGGGATTCTTTATGCCTGGTAGACTTGATTCTGGTGTTCGCTCCAGTATGCAGTCATTGAGGGAAGAGTGATCTTTGTGCTCATTTGTGCTCAAGGGTTGTTATATTTTACATCAGCTTTTCCATATGAATGTGTTACTCTTTCATCTGTTTTCTAGCGTTCTATTATTTAGCGTCTGGTTTAAATTATTTTAGCTTTGTGCAATTACATCTCTCTCCACTAGTCTGGTCTCAGAACCTCAGAAACTGACAACTGGGTCAAATTTGACACACAATGTCCAGTTACTAAGTTACTTCACATGTTCCCCTCCATGGGCATTTTAAATAAAAAAGAAATTGTGTGTGCATGTGTGTGTTTCCAAATGTTTTTGTTTGAGGAAATCTCATTTAAAGTGGTTTAGGACTAGACATGGACAGGTATCAGATTCTTAATGTATGATAACCTTGAGTGAAATTAAAATAAGATTGCATGGCTTTAATAACAAATATTAAACACAAAAATCATCTAACTAGGATCTAACTACCTAAAAAATCAACACATATGATTATTGTTTTTATAACTACAGCTCACCACCTATAACTTTCACTCTAATAAAAGTGATAGGTGGTGCTGCTTTAATTTTCACACCATGACTTCCTGTAGTTTTCGGGACCAAAAATATTTCCATTATATATTTGTTGTGCCATAAAATGGCCAATCGGACTACGGCTCCCAGCATGCAACTCGGTTTAGGACCCAAAACCTTATAACTGTGAGACCATGCCCCTGACATAATAAAAGCACGATACAAACATGAGTTTCTTTCCCCTTCTTTCAATCGACAGAGGAGGCCGTCTTTTCTGTTTTTGGCCGAGCAGTTCACAAAAACTGCTGAGAGCCGTCTCTGCACCAGTTGGAGCGACGTATCTCTCCCTCCACTGGACCAGGAAAGAATCCCTTTTATTTCTTATATAGAAACCGATCATTGCCTGGGCAGAATTTATTTAAAAAAAGGTTTAATGCCGATGTTTTACTCCAGAAGGAGTCTGAATATTTTACATGCTGTGACTGAATTCAGGTGAAAAGCTGCTTACTGTGTTTTACTTTTATTTGATTACTTTGAAATCACCTCTTCTTTCCTTTTTCCTCCTCTCTCTCTCTCTCTCTCTTCTGCTGCTTTGCATTTTCACACAGATTCTGTTCAAAGCGTTCATTGGATCAGCTAGTGGCCCTTGTCGAGTTTAGCCCTCCTTTGGTGACACCGTGTGCTTGTGGTGTCTAAACAGTAGCTGTGGTTAGCTCAGGCACAAGCCTTAGCCATTTGGAGCTGTTGGCTTGTAGTGCGTTCCATTTGTCCTTGGTGGCCGGAATTCTCGACCTCCAGGTCGGAAAGTTTAACTGGAATGGCTCTCAAGTCGGTATTACGAGTCAGAAAGTCGGTCTAGCAAGATGGTACCCGACTTCGGCATTCATGGTGGCTGCTACTCACAGCAACATTGAGTAAAACCTCTTACTTTGACTGTTTGTAGAAGTTCTCTGAGTGAATGTTAATGTAACATTAAGTCAGTTGTACAGGTGACAAGACGGAAACTGGAACCCAAAAAGGCGGAGATGACGTAATCTATGACTTGTTAGTTCCAACCTCCGAGACAAATTGAACGCACCATAAGCAGCTAAATCTAGCTCATTGTAGCCACTCTGCTAGTAACAGGCCTTGCTTTAAGGCACCATCACATCACTCCAGATCCATTTCAATGTTTACATCATTTGCTACTGTTTTTACTTGAGCCCTATATCTTAAAACTAGCAGCTGACTTTATAGCCTCACCTTTGACTCACCTTTTTAACCTTATTCTGGCCACAAAAGAAATTTCATCAATTTGGAAATCAGCTTTTGTTCTACCACTGTTAAAAGGTGGTGACCCAACACTCTTGAACAATTATAGACATCTAAATTATCCGCCCTGGACAAACTTCTGGAATTACTCATCAGCATTCAACTTAAAGAATTTCTTTCTGACAATAATATCTTATCTGATTTTCAGTCTGGTTTTAGGAAGCAACACCCACAACCGCTGCAGCATTAAAAGTACTCAGTGACAGCATTACCACCCTGGACAATAAACATCACTGTGCAGCCCTGTTCATAGACCTCACAAAAACGTTTGATACAGTTGACCATACACTACTGGAACACAGACTCACTGCATCCGGACTTTCAAATCAAACAGTAAAATGGTTTGATAACTACCTCGCAGACCGGACTCAATGTGTGAAGGCAGATGGGCTCTCATCACAAACACTCACCATCACTAGAGGGGTACCACAAGGCTCAGTACTAGGACCTCTACTATTGATTTTTTACAACAACATAAATCAGAATATCATAAATGCACATTCACATTTCTATGCTGATGACACAATTAAGTACAGCTCAGCACCCTCACCTTCTCAAGCCATCACTCAGTTACAGTCAGCTCTTGACACTATTCAAAATAATCTCTTTAATCTAAAACTCAGACAAAACAAAATTCATGCTGTTTTCAAACACTAAATCCAACTCTCAAATCCCATCACAAATCAGAATCAGTTAACCAATACAAATATCTCGGAATCTTGATAGCACACTTTCATTTGCACACCATATTAAACTGCTTGTAAATCGACTTAGTCAGGCTGGGTTTCTTTTTTCGAATCTGGGCTTGTCTGTCCTTTGAGGCCCGGAGGAGACTTGTGGCAGCCACATTCATGTCAATGTTGGACTATAGCGATGTATTGTACTTGCACTCATCAGCTCAGAGTCTGAGAGCTCCGGACACTGTCTGGAGCTCTGAGGTTTATCACTGGCCTCAAAGCTCTTTGTTAGTGTTGGCTGGCCCTCTTTGGCATCCAACAGGCTTTGGCATCTGTACTTAGTCATTTATAAATCTTTACTTGGTCAGCTTCCTTGCTACTTACAAATGTATATTTCTCAGAAATGCACTGGTTCCTATCATCTTCGTTCCGCCGACCTATTTTTATTGTCAGTTCCAAAGGTCTGAGCTGAGAAAGAGTTTTCAGTTTGCTGCTCCTTCTGCATGGAACCTTCTACAAAATGAGTTAAAACTGAAGGAGCTGGTCTTTTAAATGACAGAGATGCTGTCACATTAACATGTAGTTGTTTTAATTGATTATTTTTAATATTGTAAAGACTGTTGCTTCTGACATTTGATACTTTCACTGGTTTGTAATTCTTTATTTTGTATGTGTGAATGAATGTTTGTAACTGACATGTAACCCTGCTGCCTGTCTTGGCCAGGACACTCTTGTAAAATAGATTATTTTAATCTCAATGAGACTTTTCCTGGTTAAATAAAGGTTAAATAAATAAATAATGGTGATTATTCTATGCTTAATTAAGTGAGCCTTAATTTAAGTTAGAAAATTGCTTAAAGGTTTCTGCATCCCAGTTTCATAATTTTGCTGTTTTACGTTTAATTTTCTCTTTTATGTTGTTCTGATTTAGTAGATAGTGTGTTCAAGTAGTATTAGTATTTATCAGAATAATTACTGTAACAGGGAATTATTGGTTTAATGTGGCATTTTTCAAATGACGTCAGATTCTTCCCGAGACAGCCGGTTTCCCGGTTGGTTGTATAGGAAGAGTGCAAATTACATTGGCAACAACCGCAATACTAATCAACCAACAGAAATAATTTCATGAGGCTGTACATTTGGTTATGTTCAAACCAAACACTGCTGCTGGTTGTCATGTTAGTCCGACCAGTTTAGAGCCAGGTTGTTCCACCTGCACCATCTGACGTGTTTCTATGTGTTTCTAGGCTGAGGGCCCCCAGGAGCCAGAGGGGAGTGGGACTGTCATGACTGGCAGCCTGGCCCCAACCCCAGGCGCAGAGTCGGGGCCAGCAGGGGCCCCTAATGCCCAGGAGAATGGGCTGAAGGACGGAGCTCCCAGTGATAGTGAGGGCCTCCGAGAGCCCCAGGTTCTGGACTCCCAAATACCAGAGACAAGTACGTATGTGTGTTTCACAACGTCATGTGCTCCGAGTTTCCTCTTTAGGTCCATCCGTACATTGGAAGCCCAGATGGAGGAGCCTGACTGAAAAGTCAAATGTTCTTTTGCCAGGAACAATCTACGAGACCAGGGGTTCCCAAAGTTAAGGGTTGGGACAACACTGACAGTAGCAAAACAACAATTGTTGGGTCTTACAGCTCAGTTCTGACGCTTACATACTCTCATAATAGGCATCAATTAATTGATGGATTAATTAATTAAAAATGTTTATGTTTATTTGAATCTTTTTTTCAGGGTGGACTGATAATACAACCTACACTTTTAATGGTTCAGTTAAAAACAAGAATTAGTTGCACAATTTATAACCAGCATGTAATAATTCTGCCTGGATGTTTGACCCTTTCTCCAATGCCACTTAATCTATGATTGTTTCTCCATATTATTACTCCACCCTAAAAAAAACAACCATTCAAATAAATCCTCAAAATCCCCAAATTAATATAATATCTCGATGAGTGACTGCTAACATCTGACTAGTAACAAAATTGCTGATTAGTACAGCATATTTACGGTATTATTCTACAAAATTATGTGATAAGCACATACCCCGAAATAAAAAAAAGAAACAAAAACAATAGACCTATATATGCAGGCCTCATTATATTGGGTTTTGGAAGCTAGAAACATTGGAAGCCACTGCTTTAGCCATCGGACAATATCACCTGTGCGTGCGGCTTGTGTCTGAATGTATCTGTATTTTACATGTCTGCAGTTCATCTGATGATATTTCGGCTTTTTATCTTACAGGCATCTAATGCTGCTATCCCTCTGCCCTCCTCATTTCAACCACCCCCTTTAACGTCACCGCCTCCCCCTCCCCTTTTTTCCTCTCTGTAAATGTATTTTTTTTCTTTCTCCCTGCCTCACTTTTACTCCCCCAACCTCCCCGTTCCCCTCCCCCTAACCCCTCTGCTGCAGATTGAGTCTTTCAAGCTCAACTTCCGCGAGAATGCTCGCTCTCGCATGGACCACGGCGCTGACATCACCATCTGGCCAGCCCCTACCCCTCCAGACAACTGCAACAGTTCCTGTCTACATAGTTCCTTGTTCTCCCAGCACGATCATCAAAGCCACCGCCCAGATTCTTGCAGTGTTTTCCTCGTCGAGTCTCTGGCTTCCACCTGCTGCGTCAGCTCCTCGTCCCCCCACGCCTCCTTGCTCCATCTACAGGTGGAGCCCCAGGGGGAGCAGCAGCTCTGTGAAGGGATCCTGACCTTTTCAACCCCGTTTATCTCAAATCTGTTGTTGCAAAATTAGAATCATGCATTAGTTCTTCTCACACATCATCATGCGTCATTGCCTTCATCATCACCACTTTGACCTGAAACAACTTGTTTAGACTGTGCTTGGTCCTGATTGATACTTTATGTGAAGGAAAATTCCCGGACGGCAATTATTTCTGAGTCCGGCATCTTGGAATCGTCGGCTTTCATGTGGAAGCCAACTGGTGGACCTTCTAGAAAAACCGTCATCATCTCCCCTGCATCCCCACCAAATGGCAGCAGCAGTCTCTTCATTAGTCACCAGAACATGTTGGATTCCCTCCGGCCTTCGTCTCTTTTTTCCTCGTGACTGTAGGAACTGTTTTTCCCCCAGTAACCATGTACTCTCTGCTTCTATAGCATCGTAGTCATTCAGTGTCCATCTTATCATGGCTTCCTCTCTCTCCATTATAATGTACCAAGCAGACTAACAAAAAACAGAAGGCTGTTTGAATAATTTAGGAGGTTCAGCTCTTTATTCTCTGTGTTTGTGATGAGGTGTTTGATTGAAAAGATTTTAGGTAGAAACGAGCATCTGTGTTATGTTTGGATCCTCTTTTTTTCCTTCTTTCAGTCTCGTCCATTGATAATAGAACTAGGTTGTACGTATTAAATCTATGCTGTTCATAGAAAAGCAATACAACGGATTATTATTTCCTTCCTGTCAAGTAGTGCTCAGAAAATCTTGGAAACACGCACAGGTTCTTGCAAACTAAGACACACAGTGAAGAGATGCCATTCAGAGGGACGAAGGATGTTGTACAAACGATGACGTAAAAGTTGATAGATTGAATAAAAAATAATTTTACAGTTGTGGGTAAATATCAGATGTGTTGTGACTTAAGAGTTTTTAAAATCGTTGGATAGATAGGATGTTTGCTGAAGTTGAGGAGCTTCGACTGAGTCCAGAGGGAGATGAGGACGCTGCAGTTCAGATTGCTTCTGAAACAAAAAGAGCTGTGTGTCTCATATGTGCCTCCTGTTTGTCTTACCTTAACAAAAAAAAAGAACCCCAGTAGATAGAGCGATGCAGTCTCACGCCTAAAACAGCTCAAAGAGAGTATGGTGGAAGATGAAGAGATGTTCTATTCTGAGCAGCCTGGTACTGGTTTGTACATCAAGATGCCCTGGTAGACTGTTGTTCCATTTCAGGTGTTTCTGTGCGGGTCAGGTTAGCGTGTTTGTGGCAGTTGCTAAAGATTCGGCCAAATTTTGAAATCATCTGTAGGACGGTGTTCAGCGCTCATCAGTGGGACATGGTGACACTGTATTCTCTTCTCTTGTAGCAAGCTGTTGCCTCCTGATGCCTTTCTAATGCATGGCGAGAAAATAGAAACTCCCCCCCAATGCTTATTGGCGGCACTCCAAGTGTTGTTTTCTGGTATTGCTTGTATAAATTTAAAAAATGGAAATTAATAGGAAGTCCTTATAATGATTCAGTGTTTAGATTATAATCATGCTGCTTCCACATTGCACATACTGATTACACAGCTGAAACATTGTTCTTTAATTCTTTTAGCCGAATGATTTTCTGTTATTCTGTGGTTATTGGCTTTGTAAAACAAGTTTTGACCTGTATCAGTACTTCTAATATGTTGCTTTGTTATATTGAGGATATTGTAGGAAGTAGCTGCTTTTCTAGCTAAAGCCATGCATATCACAATATTTATACAGAGTCTGTTAGCAAACAGCGGTAGATTAGCTATTGTTTAAACTTAAGCATTTGTTTGGCTAACAATTGTAAGATTACCATTTTGTCTTATCACCAGCTGCTTAGAAACTACTCAACTTCTTAGAAACTATTAATATCGCCAGCCTTCTACAGGCTTCACCATGGCCACCTGCTAGCTACCAGCTCCACCTGCCAGTTAGCGACTTTTGCGCTTGGCTAACGTAATTTGAGCATGAGCTGACAATATCTGCTATACCTCCTAAAAAAATATTGATCATTTCAATGAAATAGGGCTCTGTATTTGGTTTCTGAAAAATGTAAAGGTGTAAACGCCTGTATGCTGTATGCAAGACAAATTAGCCACAAAAAGCAACCTTTTAAAGCTAATTCTGTGACAGGTACTCTGCTTTCCTTCCTGTTAATGAATATTTTTAGTCAAAGCTTGCAAACATAATAAAACTATATAAATGATTGTTTTTATAATAAGTTAAATTTAGAATGTAAATTATGTATGTAATAGACTAAAATGCTGAGTTCAGAGCCTCTTGAAGTCGTAATTCTTAATAACATGCCAACAAATGTCAATGCAGTTAAATAAAGTCAGATTTATACAGGATAAATGTCGTTCTAGTTTTAAAATCCTTTAAAAAGGAATGTTTTGTAAAGCCAAATGCTTGACAAACATGTCTTGCCATTAGGTAATTGTTTTAGCTTGGTAACTTGCCAGAAACAGAAACAGAGTAGACAATTGTTAGTTTGATTCAAATTCTTAGATGTTCTAAATTAAGTTTACAACTTGTCTCAAAAATCAGTGTTAAAAGGTGCTTTCATTTATTACTCGATGCTGACTTCACGTACTTATTTTTTTATTGATTCAAAATGCAGAACCTGAAATGGCAAGGCAAAACAAAAGGTTTCCGACGCTAATCGGTAAGTTGCCTTTTAGTCAGTTGTTTAGCACTGATCAAAATAGCTTCAGAATCTAGAAACATTGGTTGTTTGACACAGAGGACCACTAAGACCATCATCAACTTCAACAATAGCCATAAAGCTTGACTGAGATAATGTAAAGATTCAAAATCCCACTGAACCTTTCTTTAAAGGGAATTTCTCTCTCAAATTGATGCTGTTGATTTGTAGAAAAGCTTTGATGAAACTAAACTGCACCTTAATGATTTCATAATATATCAGGGGATTAACTGTGATGGAGTGTAATTCGACTTTTTATGAATAGTAACATTAACGTGAATGAGCTTTCGCTTGGCAACGGTAAGCTTTGTTCAGGTTCAGATTCCTTTTAGTCCCTCAAGTCTTGTTCAAGGGGTTTTCACTTGTTAAAATCTTTATTCTGACACATATGGCCAATAGCTTGTACGTGCAGGAAGTGAGATAATTTCATATGCAAATCATGGCATGTTGCTAAAAAAAGTGTAGCTTTGATCTCTTACTGTTTCAGGGCTGTTTTAGCTGAACTCTTCCATGTGCCTGTCCTTAACTTAAAATCTAGCTTTGCTTCTAGCCCTGAATTTCCAACCGCCTCAACTTCTGAGATTGTTCTTGGATGTACATAGATGCACTGTTTATGGCCCTGAAATCTACGAACAAACAGCTGCAGTTATGGGTTTGTGGGTGGGGAAGGCTGCTTTTATGTCCGTGTGGCTTTGCTGGTTTTTATGGGAGGATGCGTTTTTATCATGACTGTTATGGCTGTTATTTCTGATCTACTTGTCTTGACAAAATGGAAAGGGTCTGCCTTTTTTCGTTCGAAAGGGGCCACTGAAGTGAAAGAATGTCTTTTGAGATATATTGTGCTAAAGACGCAACACTTTTGTACATGTATTTATCGTTGTGTTCCTGTAGCCTCGTGGCGGGTTCGCCCTCATGGTTGAAGGGGCTCGAGTTGGGATTTTTTTGCAGCAGCAGCCAGTTTTAACGATGGCATCCGGAAGTCATGCAGACATTTACACCACAACACAAATCTAAAAGGAATTTATTTGAAGTGCTATAACTCCTTTATCAAAAATCCTGAAGTGGTATCTATCATTGAGCCTAATTAATTAAGGTATTTTTAACATATTTACTCATGCTTAGGTGTGTCTGCCACCACAAGCCCAGTCTTAAGAGATGAAAATAACAATGAATTATTTTGAAAAGCAAGGATGCAGTGACCTCCGGTTTAAGGGGAAAGTGAGATGGGAGTGATGCTTAAAGAACTGATCCACCTAAGGCTGGCTGGTGTTAAGGGAGGTAATACTGGCTACTAATGGCACTTAGAGAGCAGCCGCCTGCCTGGGGGAGGTAGCGGTCAAGTTGGGCCTGCTTCTCTGAAACCTTTCCAAGGAGCGGGTCGAGCTTCATCTAAACACGTAACACTAGCTAATGAACACCTAGTATACCTGCAGAGCATGCTGAAAACCAACTATGGCTTGTGTTTGGTAGACTTTCTCTCATTTACAGATCTTCCTCATTGTTTTTGCGTGGGATTATAATTTTTATTCAATATTTTGAATTTTATTTTTTGGTTTGGAAAAAAAAAGAAGTGTTTATTGTGATTACTTGTTAATTAGTGATGTGATTATTAAACATAAAATAAATTGGACTAAATCTCATATTTGTGCTGAGTCTTCTTCTGGTGTGGAGCAGGTTTGAATCCTGCTGAGATCGCAGTGGTTGCCAATATTTACAGTCGTGGGCCAAACTTTATCCTGCGGAGTGACCAGTTTTACTACAAGACACTTGGATCAGCTGGAAAGGTTTATGGCAAAACTTTTTCACTATACAGTCCTGCTCACCATTATCGGCACCCATGAAGTTTAAGTACATTTTATGGAATATCTACTGTAGGAAATTCAAGTGAAACAACATTTTACTACAGACAGCTTGTGTTTGATACAAAACAGCAAATGATAAAGAGCATTTAAAAGGATAAACAGCATGAGGAAAACATAGAAAAACAATGTTTACCGTATCAATGGTATTGGCACCCTTTGCTGCAAATTATTATGGAAACCCAATTTTGCTCACCTGTTGCAAATCACAAATAAGAATCACTTGTGATGAATTGCCTCCACCCATGTGACATGAATTATCCAATGAATGATCATTTTGGTGTTTTAAAAAGCCACCTGTTACTCCCTCTTCATGTGTTACAATGGTAAGGACTAAGGAGCAGTCTGAGGACACCAGAAATGCTATTATTTGCAAGCACAAGACCTCCAAGAGCTATAAGGCCATCTCCGAAGGCCTTGGTATCCCTGGTTCTACGGTGCGTAATGTTATTAAGAAGTTATCCAGGCATGGAATGGGGGGGCGCTGAAAAATTGATGACAGAAATCTTTGAAGGTTTGTGTGAATGGCTGAAAAAAACACCACGTCAAACATCTAAAGACCTGAATACCACCCTGGAGCAGTTTTGGTGTAATTGTTTCAACAAATACCATATGCCACACACTAAACAAAGCGGGGCTTCTTGGGCGGAGGCCAAGGAAGATCCCATTGCTGAAGAAAAGACATAAAAAAGAATGATCTTAGTGAAAGAGAAGCTACACAAACCTCAAGTATTCTGGGACAATGTTTTATGGACAGATGAAGCAACTTAAGAGCGAAATGTCTTGCCCAGTGTAAGGAAACTTTGTTTGAGGCAAAGATCATGGGTCCATCCAGCAAGATGAAGACCCAAAGTACACCTCCAAAAGCATGCAGAAATGTTTGAAAGGGAAAAAATTGACTGTTTTAAAATGGCCAGCAATGAGTCCTGATCTCGACCCAAGTGAAAATCTTTGGGGGAGCTGAAATCTGCAATCGGAGAGAGGATCCCTGCAAATGTTCAAGAGCTAGAGCAGATTGCAAAGGAAATGTGGGAGAAAATACCACCCGAGAAGTGCAAGAAGCTTATAGTTGGATATAAGAAATGTTTGGAGAATGTCATCACTGCCAAAGGATATGCAACCAAATATTAAGGAGGGATGTCAATATTCATGCACATGCTGGTTTTCTGTTTTTTCCTTTGGAATTATCTATGTTGAAATAACTATTGCCTTTGTTAAAATACTTTGGACCTCCAGGAAAAAGATCCTGCTGGTATAAATTTGGTGCATTTCCATTTATTTCTGAAGCTATTCACTGTTATGCAAAACATGAAGGGGTGCCAATTATGGTGAGCAGGACTGCATTCTGTACATATGATCATCTAGCTTTGTATGAGCAGGTGAAACGGTTGCCATAGAAACACATTACCGTCCTGTGCTAACGATGCTTACCTCAAATAAAAAATCTGCTGCCATATGTATGGCTGTTTAGAAAGTGACAAGTTCATCTGCAGGGTAAACCATTTCAGGGTGTAAGTGTGTGCAGCAAGTATCTTCTCCCCCTGGAGTGTGCCGCAGACCCGTGTGGCTGCCAGCGCAGAACTGCATCTCCAACGAGGGATAAAGTGGCTCACAGGTCAAACACTGACATTTTACACCCGCTGCCAGCAGAACACCTTGGATCTGAATCCCACTGAGATCCCGTGGTTGGTTTTCAAAAAGGTAGATGCCAAGAAAAGCTGCTCAACTATCACCATGTGAACAAAAATGCTTCACAGTGAATTGAGGAAGGTGTGAAGAGAGATCATCACGATATAGTTTTTACATAACTGATCATTTCCATAATAAAAGCCTTCAAAGTTTCTGAAATGTTATATTCCTTCAGTAAACAATAGAAACATTCAAAAGAAGAAAATACTCAAATCACTCTCAAGGTAAAGAGCCCGGTACAAACTATGTTCTTCAATGTTTACAGGCCTCCTAAGTCCAAATCAAACATTTTTAATGATCTTAGTGAACTATCTGTGATATGTGTTGATTATGAGTCTAATTATTGTGGGAGACTTCAACTTTCACGTTGACAACCCTGAAGACAGAAGTGCAAAAGAACTGTGTGACACACTTAGAAACTTTGGTTTAACTCAACATGTTAAACAGCCAACACACAAACAGGGACATATTTTAGACTTAATCATCACTAAAGGTCTAAACATTTCACAGGTCAATGTAACTGATGTTGCCCTATCTGATCATTTTTCTGTTACCTTTGAAAGCATCATTTCCAGTGACTCATTTAGCCAAAGGGACATCATAAGAAAACGCACCTTTAAGGACAATGCCGCGGAAACTTTTATTCAAGCTTACTCTGCTACCTCAACCTTGGGCTGTAACTCAGTAGATGAGCTACTAAATAACTTTCATTCTAAAGTCTCAGACATCATTAACTGCATTGCTCCAGTTAAAGTGAAAGTTCTTTCCGGGAAGAAAAATCTCCTTGGAGAAATACTCCAGCAGTTAGAGGTGTAAAAAAGGGAGTGTCGGAAAGCTGAACGCAGGTGGAGAAAGAACAGACTCCAGGTTCACTATGACATCTATAAAGAGAGACTTAACAGTTATAATTTACAACTGAAAAATGCAAGAGAATCTTTCTTCTCTGAGATCATCAACAAAGACATTAATAATGCTCGTGTCTTATTTGCCACAGTCGACAGGTTAACAAATCCTCCTGTGTCCGTGACTTCCGAACTGCACTCCACCAGGGCCTGCAATGAATTTGCTGACTTCTTTACTGAGAAAATCCTAAAGATTAGAGGATCAGTTTGTACATCCATATCAACTCCAGAACCAAAGCTGTATCCAACTAGAACTTATCTTGACAAAATGTCCCAATTCAGCCAAATAAACTCCAAAAGCTTAGAGCAGATCATTCAGCAGCTAAGTTCCTCCTCCTGCTGCCTTGATGTTCTACCCACAGCTTTCTTTAAAAAAGTTTTACCTGGCATAGCGTCTGAGTTGACTCAGATAATAAACACGTCCCTTCTGTCAGGTGTTTTCCCTCAGTCCCTAAAAACAGCAATTATCAAACCACTGCTGAAAAAGAACAATTTAGACAAACTACTACTCCAGAACTACAGGCCCATCTCAAACCTCCCCTTTATCAGTAAGATTATTGAAAAAGCTGTGTTTCAACAATTAAACACCTTCTTAACAACGACCAGCCGCTTTGACGTTTTCCAGTCAGGTTTCCATGCCCACCACAGTACACAGACCGCCCTTATCAAGGTGTTTAATGACATCCATATAAATACTGACTGTGGAAGAACCACCGTGCTGGTACTATTGGACCTCAGTGCAGCATTTGATACTGTCGATCACTCCATCCTGTTAGAACGCCTGGAGAACTGTGTCAGCCTTTCTGGTACAGCTCTTAACTGGTTTAAATCCTACTTAAAGGACAGGGACTTTTTTGTGTCAGTAGGTAACTTTATATCAGAGATGACAAAAATTTCATGTGGGGTTCCTCAAGTGTCCATCCTGGGTCCCCTCCTTTTCTTTTTGCTTCTCAGTGAAGGCAGACGCCTTTCTTTTCTCTCCTCTCTTTGTCTCTTTTCCCCTTCTCCCTCCCCCACTTCCCTGCTTGCTTCTATTAATATTTTTGGAGCCTCTTTTTACTTATCTTCCAAACTATAAATTTTGGATCTGATCAGCTGGAATCTCAATGCAATTGATCAAGTTTTTTCAATGAGAAGACTGGACGAAGGAAAGCCCTTGTGCCCGACAGGACACGTGCAGCTGGACACACGGTGGGAGGAGGATCGTGTGTCTGTCCATTTTGTCAGTCCAGGTCCAGGATGTGAAAAATCTTTTAAAAAATGGATTTATGATAACAGGGTTTCTGCTTGTTGGAGCTGGCAGTTAGCTGGAGTAATGAAAAATTGTGAAAATGTCGGCAGCTGTTTCGGCCCATGTCAAGGCTGCCTGAACTATGTGAGGGATATGTCCACAACCAGCACTCAGACTGAAATGCTGTGTAAGCAGAACTGCAGCTTAGCTGCGGTTTCTGAACTTGCTGGCAGAATGGGAACGATCTCGGAGAAAGCTGGAAGATTGACTACAATCTTGGCTGTTTGGAATCGCCATTGAGAAGAACCAGAGAGACTTTAAGGCAAACAGAAAAACAAGAGTCTGCCTACCCAAAACAAATGCTATTTGATTACTGCAACTGTCTTTTCACAAGCCTAAAAAGTCGATCAGATAACTGCAGCTGATCCAGAACACTGCTGCCCGCGTCCTCACTAAGACTAAGAAAGTAGAACACATCACCCCAGTTAAAAGTCCTTAAACTGGCTCCTTGTATCTCAGGGAATAGACTTTAAAATACTTTGTTTATAAATCACTGAATGGCTTAGCACCTAAGTACATCACAGACCACTAAGGTCTTCTGCCTGCAGCCTACTCTGCATACCTAGAACCAGAACCAAACACGGAGAAGCAGCATTTAGTTCCTATGCTCCATTTATCTGGAACAAACTTCCAGAAAACTGTAAAAGTGTGGAAAGCCTGAGTTCCTTTAAATCGAGATTAAAAACACATTTGTTTAAGCAGAATTACGTCACAATTAGCTAAACATTTTGGGTATCTAAAGGTTACTTTATTAAAGCTTACTGGTTATTCTAACTATGGAGAAGCAGTGGACGGCTGTGCATGTCAGAAGTAAACAATAGGGCAGGGGTCGCCAACATGGTGCCCGCAGGCACCAAGTAGTCCCTAAGGACCACACGTGGTGCCCTTGAGCATGTCCTAAAAATAAAAGTGCAATCCACCAGTGAGCAGCATCTAAAACATTATTTTATTCTGTTACTTTTCCTGTTTATTCACACATTGCATTTATATAGATTTAAACATGACAACTATAACAAAGCATAAAAAATCTTTTTAAGGTGAACTCTGGCTCTTCTTGTTCAAAGGTCAATACTGGTAGCTTTTCACATAACACAACACCAATGAAGTAGCTCTCAGTTTCAAAAAGGTTGACCCCTGCAGTGGGGAGACAGAGATTAAACTGCTGGAGGATGATCAAATAAATGTGGAACAGTATCTGGATTTCCCTCAAGGGAGACCACAGCCACAGCTCACAACCAAGATGGTAAAATAGTCGCCAAAAAAGGTAAATAAACCATTGGAGATTGTTTCATTATGGAAACCTATGTGTAATATGCCTGTCAATACATAAAATAAAGATTATAATTAAGTAAAATTAATGGGGTAACAAAAAGGTGCAAAAAGGCAGAGTGGGAGGGACATGTGGGATTTATCCTCTGGGTATATCTAGGTGAGAACCCTCTGATTTAAAGGCCTTCAGTGAATCAGGGAGGGATCTTCTGGGCAGTCACCCATGTATGCTGGTTTATCCTGCCAGCTGCAGAGCAACATTTGGACCAGGTTGGTGATGGAAAGGTAAGGTATACGTCCCCTACCATTAATCTACGGAAAGTTGCCAGAATGTTGAGGCTAGCCTGTCTCAGGTCAATAAATGCCAACAGAAGTATTTTGACCCCTAAATTAAGATTCTTAATTTAAGAATTATACTGCAGTTGAAAAAGGATTATGGCGATGAGTTGTATCTATGTTAAGTACAACAATCTTATTCCATTGACAAATCATTTTAACTCTCCTGTCAAGGACAAATAGACTCGTTTCAAGAAAATGTAACTTTTAGTTCCTATTTTGCAGTGTGATCATGAACCACATTGGGTCCGTCTCTCGTTCTTTCCCGCTGCTGCTCTGGGATCAAGAGGAGAATCAGCAACATGCGGGGAACTATTGACCTCAGGATCAGTTCTACAAATTAGCGATTACATGGCAGTTTGACGATAGTAATCCGCGCCCTCTTATTGTTTTTGCCATACCTTCATCTGACACTAGGTGGCGGGCATGCATTTTATCGCACATCATGAGAACGCTGAAGAAGATGGTTACCGGGGCAACGTCTACATCGCTCGACCCGCAGGTTACTTGTTAGCGTGCTGCCTGTACCGGACCGGTTCTGCGCTATTTTCCAGCACATAGCAGCAGCTGAGGAGCTGAGCAGCTGCAGCAGCCGCCGGGAAGCCTCGAGGAAACGCGTCAAGGTCCGGAAGTGAGCTGCTGTTCGTGGTGAGCGCTAGTTTTAGCGTCAGCTAAGCTAAGTCTGTCTGGGCCGCTTTCGCCCTTGATATCAGCTAAATTAGACAATGTCTGGCCTTTAGGAGCAGGTTGGACGAAGAGATGCCAGACAACTAATGGGTGTTAATCTGGGCTTGGTTTAAAGGCATCATGGCGAGCCAGAGGCCGCCCTCCAGCGTCGGTAGGCCGATGAGCCGGAGTGGATCCGGGAGACCCCCGACAGCCGTGCGACCTCTTCCCACCGCCATCCGTGTACCGACCGGGGTAAGGCCGCTGCTGCCAGCTGGCGAAAATGTTATCTCAGCCAGGAGCTGTGGCTGTTGACCCCGTTGCTGCCAGGTGTGACGCTGTCTGTTAAAAGCGGTGATTGGTTGATAGTAAAAAAAAAAAAGACGTGCTCTTAGTCATCAAAGGAGAGAAATTAACTGATTTTAACTGGTGTGACATGATGAAAACAATTATTTCCCTCAATGATGTCACTAAGAGCTACTTTTAGCCTCAGGATCTTTGTGAATACAGGCACAGGCAGGGCCGGATTATCCATAAGGGCCAGTGGGCCAGTGCCCAGGGGCACCAACCATGGGGGGGCACCACATGACACATGCTTTAAAAATATATTTTTCATAAATTGTTATATTATTTACTTGAAATTGTTGAAAGACCATGCATTATTCGTTTTGTGAACACTGATGTCACAATAATAAAAAATTATAAATAAATCAAGATTAGGCTACATGATCTATCACTCCCCCTCCCCAATCTGTCATAGTTGAGCTGGTCCACAAGTACGTGCAAATGTATCGTCTTTTTTAACGCTACAGAAAATTAATCCAAAATGAACAGACATCCAAAGCTGTGCTTTTTGATTTCAACATTTTAAAATGAGATATTTGAAAATCAAGGGGATTTCTGTAATATAATTTACTATTTACTAACTTACACAACTACACGTAGGCATATGAGCAGTGAGCAATATTGTCTGATGTTTTTGACCGGAGGACAGCACGGGTAGGGGGGGGGGGGCTTTGAGGTATAGTGCCCAGGGGCACCACATTGTCTTAATACGGGCCTGGGCACAGGACTTTACGAGGCTCTAAAATCAGACAAAAGCTTGAGACATGAAGTTGCTGTTGAGCAGATGCAGTGGCTGGTGCTGGTATATAAGCAGGAGTTTGGGCTCTTAGCTGAAATGCTAACGAGTAAAGACACCGACAATGACCTAATAGAACAATGATTGCTGCACATCAGTCTAGGGCGGATCTGAGGCTCCTCTGATGTCCCTGGATGTGAAGAGTGCGTCTTAAGATTCATGTTTTACAGATGGTTCCGGGTACCGGTGGGCATCCCGGTATGAGGGGGAGCATCCCCTCTCCCGGAGTCCTGTCAGCACCCATCAAAGTGACTGACAGGCCCGTCACCCAGCAGGGGCTCAGTGGGATGAAGACCGGCATGAAAGGTACTGTTAAAGAACCCCCAGCCTTGTCTTTGTGCCTGAATAAAACAGTCTGTGGATGGATTCCTCTGGATCTGCGTCATTTTATTGAACGTTACTGTCATTAAGGCTTTACATATGTCACTCTTTTTTTGTTTTTCTCTTCAACTTTGTCCCTCCTTGCTTTCCTTCCCGAAGGGCCTCAGAGACAGATTCTGGATAAGTCCTACTACCTGGGTCTTCTCAGGTAATGATCTAAGTTCTGCCAGCAGCCTGTGGCCACATCTAGCTCCATGAGCCTTTCATCTGATGAGCCGTGTTGGTGTGGATTTGTACTATCGGGATTATGAAGTATAGTAGCGTGTTCCATTTTGGTTCTGGGACTTAAATTAAGAGGATTAAAGGTTAAAAGGGAAACAGCACATCCCTTCAACCTCTTCACACCTTGTCACATCACTACCACCAACTTTCATGGGTTTTCTTGATATTTCATGCAATGGAAAAACAAAACACCCAGAATTATTTATAGCCTTGGCAGATTCTGAGTCAGTTTTCATTTCACCAGCATATTTGTTCTGACTAGAAGTGATGTGAACGTCCCAGCCGCAGTCCTGAGCTGAACCTGACAGACAACCTGCAGATGGCGCTAAAGATTAGGCTGATGGCGAGGAGGCCTTCCAGCTTTAGCGGCTTGGCCCTCATCACCAAAGATACATGACTCGATACTCAAAACACACCTTTTCTCTCTTGCCTATCCTCCCTAAACCCCCACCCTGTCCCTACCCCCCTACTCCCACTCTTGTAAAGCAACCTTGGGTATCTTGAAAGGCGCTATATAAATTGAAGTTATTATTATTATTATTATGATCAGATTACCAGTGGAAACAAGCAAAAAGCTCAATTAAACCAAGAGCTCCATGTCTGTAAGGCCAGCAGAGATTTTTACATCCATGAGGAGGATATGTGTCATTTTCAACGTGGTATTTTTTAATTCGAATGTAAATAAAAAAAAACGCACCTTTTTTCTAAATTGATGCTCTTAAATTGTTTAATGGGATCTTTTTTTTTTTATTTCCTGTCAAGAACAAATTTCCCGTTTGAACAAAAACAATAAAAAAAATGGAAATCTGCCAGAGATTTTGGTGATTGTGGGCTTAGCTGTGAATAAGAAGAAGAAAGAAATGGATACATTTAGAAAAAAAAAGTTTTTTTAGGACAAACAGAAATCTGAAAACTGTAGCATGCTCTGGTATTCAGCCATGTAGTCCATCCGTGGCGTGGCGGTGTAAGTCTGCGTTTGATACGGGGGACCTGGGCTTAAATCCCAGGGCTCACACTCTTGTTTTCACCAAGCCTAAATATAGAAGCTCTGGCTGGATGGTGTCGCCCTGCTGGGAGGAGAACCTCCACCCCGTCCTCCAGTCTTCTGCAGCCTCTAAGATATTGTCTTCCAGGATTGGCCCGCGTTTAGCTCCGCCCATTTACCTCTGACCGGGTTCCCGGTCCCTGCATGCCCGCTCCGATCATGGCGCCATAATACGGATGGTGCCGTCTATGGTTTTCCCCGTACGCCGTGTTGCACGTCGCCCAAACAGGTCGCCGTTGGCCTCCTCTGATCACAGCGCCCTCTTCCACGTGTTGCTGACATTGCTAGCAATAAAAGACGTGGCATCTTGTGGTTGTCATGTGACAAAATCAGAAACCCATTAAGGAACGTAAATGATTTAGCGAGGCGCCATATTGGGTCACATAAATGCTTCCGTATGTGACCTTTTGGTCTACGTGGGGACGTGGAAAAGTGACGTTCTTGTTGTTTTCAGGAGTAAAATCAACGAGCTGACCACGGAGACCAGCAAACTGCACAAGGAGATCGAAAACTACAACCAGGAGAACTCCGTCTATCTCTCCTATGAGAAAAGGTGCGTGGCAGAGTTACCCAGTGGTACCGTTCAGGATTAATAAAAATACAGTTATAAGGATGACATCAGGGAATTGCACGTCAAACCCCGTCGTCGCTAACCTTTTGCTGTTTTGTGTGCTTGCAGAGCGGAGGGCCTGGCTGCAGAGATTAAAGACCTGCAGGGCCAGCTTGCCGACTACAACATGGTAAACAGGACGGGCTTCTGTCACGTTCACCAAAGAGAAACCGCTGCGGTTCTGGAGCTGCGGGAGGTTTCTGGGCTGAATCGATTGACTGTGATGCCGTTTGAATCTTGGTGAGGGTCTGAGGGGCTTTTTGATTCGTGTTTGTGTCAACTACGTTTTCAGCTGGTGGACAAGCTCAACACCAACACGGAGATGGAGGAGATGATCAACGACTACAACATGGTAAGCGTGACCTGGCAATCATGCAGAAGTGGCCCGAGTACCCGTTAAATGTCCCGTCTCACCGCTTTCTCTTTAACTGCGTGTCTCCCAGCTGAAGGCGCAGAACGACATCGAGGCACAAAGCATCGACAGCATCTTCACAGAGAGGAGAGAGTAAGAATCAGCTCCCTGGCTTCTACCAGACACCAGTGCGGTGCATGCTGAGCTGACATTTTACACTTTTCATCCAATAGTCAGATTCAGTAACGGTCAGATAAAGATTGGTAGAGACACTAGCAGAAAAAAACAAGGTATATCTCACCTTTTTTCTTTCATAGTCGGTCCGAGACAACTGGTCCACCCGTCTCGTCCCCTTCCTGCTTCCTTTTCGTTCCCAACCTTCCAACATCAGTTTATTTCTCTTGGTGGTGTGATGTTTTGGAGATTAATTATTAGAGCTTAATTTAAACTTCCCAGGAGTAGGTTGTGTCCACAGCTTGGTTCTGGGTTGAACACGAATGTTACCAGGAGGTGAAATCTAACAGGCTTAGCTAGAGAGCACTGGGTTTATTGGAAATGTATGTAGCTTAGAACAAGGATTCTATAACTTTGCACACTTGGGCAGAATCCAGCAGCTTCAATGCACAGCCTTTAAATGAACAAACCAGTGTCCAGTGCATCCCTCAGTGCATCCAAGGTTTTTGCAGTGCCCTTGGCTGGCTTGGATGCAGCTGCTCGGCCAGGCAGGGCCCTTCCATGAAGCTCTCTCTGCTCCTTCTGAGCTAATCTGCAGGCCACATGAAGTCTGGAGGTTTGTAGCTGGTGACCTGTGAGCCCACGCCAGTGTTAACATGGCCGACCACTCTGTGGCTAAATTAGTACCACGCTTGAATTCACTGAGCTCCTGAGAGCGACCTATTCCTTCAGAAATGTTTGGAAAAGCAGGTTAGTTGGTAACTCCATGGGGCTGAAAAAGGATGCTAAAGTATCGCCAATGAAAGCGGCCCAGGGTACCTTTGAAAGGGACCTTGAGGATACCGTCTTTAAAGCTTCTGCTATTTAACGCCACCCCAGGTGTAGCCGAAAACAGAATGAGACCGTAGTCATGTGACCTGCTTGGACTCTTCTCTCTCACTGGACTTTAGCGCTTATCCCCTACAGAGAACCATGACAACAAAACGGCTAAACTTTGGTAAAATAAGATGCAAGGAACATTTATGTTGGAATAGCACTACACATTACATAAACCTCTGAACACGATTACAGCAACCATACAATCCGGCACACAATGACATGGAGTAGGGTCATTAAACTTTAAACTGGAATTCATCCAAGTATGTAGAAACGAAACAACCTCATAACCTTATAGCCTCATATTAGATCTAGCATGTCTTAATCTGATATCAGCCTCTCAGTGAGCATCTGTTCCTCCCAGAATCTCTTCGTCTGAATCCTCGGCCTTCTTGATGTACGGATCCTCAAAGTATCCATCCTCCTCCTCTTCTTCCTCCATCTGATGACTCAGTTCCTCAAACATGAACGTCTGCTGGCTCCCAGGCCCCCGTGTCTCTCTGCAGACCGCTGACACGGTTTCCGGTTCCTCGTCATCGTCGTCGTGGTGCAGTCTCCGATGTCTGTAGTTGTGGATGCGTTTGTACCAGGACGGCCCCTTGATGGCGGCGAGGATGAGCATGCAGGTGGTCAGCGCCAAGGCGGCGACGCAGGCCGTGAACTTCCATGTGTTGCCAGGCGCAGGCTTCTGGTCTGCTTGGGGGGAGATGGAGAGGAGAAATGTTGTGACCCATTAGAATCTGTCAGTGACTGCAGTTTGTGAAGCTTCTGTCTGGGTGCCTAGTCCAGGAGAAGAACGGTGCGTGGCGTGTCTTACCTTTACTGATGGTACAATTGTGACTTGTTGCAGCGGTCGCCGGCATATTGCTGATTCCTTTGGTTTGCTGAGAGGTGGCTGGTGTTGGTGGCGGGTTTGGGACTGGTGAGGATGTGGAACACAGGTTGATAGAATCCAGGAGTTTTCTTCCTTGGAGCTCTGCTGGAGATGAGCAGCTTCCTGAAGAGAGACCGGAAAGGTAGTCATATATTTCAGCTAGACTGTAGTTGGACCGGTGCCAGTCCGGGTGGGTTTACAAAGGAATCGTGGTACCAATAGTGATGTTGGCTTCTTTCAAGCTTCCAATGGCGTTCAGCAGAGGACAGGAACAGTTCCACGGGTTCTCTTCCAGGCGCAGGATCTAACCAGATCACCCAAGGCAGGGTTGGTAGATAAAAAGGAAACACCTGGATCAATCAAACTAGCCTACAACACATCCTCCTTTATCATGTGACCTTCACTCGTGTGACTGCTGGACTCCTCAGCAGCTGTCGGTAGCGGTCCAGTTAGATTTCTGACCGACACTTGTCGACATGAGCAGTAAATCACCATCCAGGCCATTCGTTTAGGACTCTTAGCTGTGTTGGACTATTTTTTTCATATAGCCGGACCACTTAGGGATTTTCTATTGGCCTTTGCATGGTTCACCTTTAGGGTTTTTAGCTCGGTCATCTTGGCGGGGAGCTCAGTCAGGTTGTTGTTGGACAGGTCCAGCTCTTCTAGGGCATCCAAGCCAGACAGAGCCTCAGGGTCCAGGCTGGAACAAAGACAACCCAAGAGTCATTTGTTTTCCCGTCAGAAACTGGATTGAACATGCTGTAGGGCCACTGTGTTTTGCTGTCTTAGTCACCTGCTGATGCGGTTTCTGGCTAGGGATAACACTCTGAGGCGTGTTAGCCCAGAGAAGTACCTGGCTGGTACAGCAGTGACCCAGTTACCACCTAAATGGAGTTCAACCAGTGTGGGATAAGTAGCCAGGGCTTGTCGGTCCGTCTCGTTCAGAGTAATCTGGTTGCCTTTGATCAGCAGCGTGGAAACATTTGAACTGTTGTAGTTAGGAGGGATGACCTGCAGCAGCCTGCCTGTCAGGTTCCTGACCCCCTGAGGGATGGACAACAGACGGACAGCCATAAACAGGAGGACCTGAAACATGGAGATCAAAGATCTAGGCAGCTAAAACCTCTCCTACCGAGGCGTCTGTTTCCACATCTTGCCTTGGCTGTCCCGTTACCACAGCAGAAAGGCCCAGCAGGAGGAGGAACGTCCAGCACCCATCCATCATTTCACTCTGGAGAGAAAGAAAACCAAAACCCAACGAGGAGATCATCCCTAACTGAGGTGGGAAACAACTGGTAGGTCATTTTAATGGAGACAGCTAAAACATCAGTCCAAAAACCTAGCTAACGTTTACTATACGTATTTGATCTCTCAGCATAACATGACCAGGTACAGGCTAGAAAACCCACATGGTCCAGCTCAGTAGCAGAAGGGTTCTTGTCAGGCCCTGGGTTTTTGGTCCTCTCTTTAACACGGAAACTTTGAGACCTTCGTATTTCCTGGCTACGTTTCTACCAGCTTAACGCTTCAGCTTCATCAACAGATTTCTCTTCTTCATCCACTCCTTTGTTGCCTTGGCAACACGCTCTGGGTTATTGCCCAGCTGGAGAACCCATCCACGACCAACCTTTTAGTGGTCTGGCTGAGGAAAAACAAGAGTTTACACTGCAGTCATTGGGTCCTTTCCCACAGATGGCCAATCAGCCCCAAAGCCTAATGTCTCCACCGCCGTGCTTTACTGTGTAGATGGCGCTCTTCAGGACATACTCAGCCACGGAGCCTGTTTTGCTCCTCTTCAGACTGCAACCCTTTCTCCTGAGCCTTCTCTAGTCAGTCCAGTTTATCTGTAGCACATTTCAGCAGCAATGCGGTTCAAAGTGCTTCATGTACATCATGAAAACATAAAAACACCATAACATGTCCAAGATGGCGCCGCAGACGGCTGCCACGGTGGGTTGGTGCGTAGTTTTTTACTTTGTTTTACTATTTAACTCTGGTTTTTGCGATGATACCCAGAGCTCTTTCACCAGAGAAGAACTCATGAACATCAGGGCTTCATCACCAGAGGATTTATTCCCTACTTTTCTTCTCCCTACGCTGGAAATTTTGGACATTCTGGTCAGAGGTGCGGTCACCTTTGCTCACGCAGCGAAACGCCGGAGGAGAGGAAAACGCGCTGGAGCGCTTGTGCGTCACCGCCAGCGCGGACTCCGCTCACCGCTCCCGGGCATAATCCTGTCCAACGTGCGTTCCCTGTCCAACAAACTACACGAACTGAAACTGATGCTGGGCAAAAACAGGGACTTCTCTTCATCTGCTGTTCTTTGCTTCATTGAGTCGTGGCTGTGTGGAGAAATCCCGGACGCGGCGCTGCTCCAACTTCTCAGAGTTGACCGCGACACACATCTCTCCGGCAAAGCGAAGGGTGGAGGGATCTGTTTCTACGTCAACATTGGCTGGAGCAACGATGTGGCAGTGATCCAGCAGCACTGTTCTCCTGACCTGGAATCCTTCATCATAAACTGTAAGCCTTTTTATTCACCCTGCAAGTTTGCTTCATTCATTCTGGTCGGTGTTTACATCACGCCGCATGCAAACGTGCAGGTCACACAGCGCACGCTCGCTCGCAGACCAGATTCTGAATGTGGAGCAGAGAAATCCGGACTCCTTAGTTATTGTTCTTGGTGACTTTAACAAAGGAAACCTGACTCATGAACTTCCTAAATATAAACAGTTTATTAAATGCCCGACCAGAGAGGACAGCATTCTGGATCATTGTTACACCACAGTCAGAGACGCTTATCACGCCATCCCCCATGCTGCACTGGGCCAATCCGACCACGTCATGGTTCACCTGATTACTGCCTACAGGCAGAAACTAAAGCTCTGCAACCCTGTAGTGAAAACATCAAAGAAGTGGACCAGAGAGGCTGTGGAGGATCTTCAGGCGTGTTTGGATTCTACTGACTGGGATGTCTTCAGGGCTGCTACCAACAGTCTGGATGAGTTCACAGAGGCTGTGACATCATATATCAGCTTCTGTGAGGACTGCTGTGCTCCATCACGAACCAGGGTGAGTTACAACAATGACAAACCCTGGTTCACAGCAACACTCAGAAGGCTAAGGCTGGACAAAGAAGATAAGATAAGATAGTCTTTATTGATCTCACAATGGAGAAATTCACTCGTCACATCGGCTCATACAAGAAGGTGCAGAGTAGGGAAGGTGCATTCAGTTATATACAGTGAATCTTCATATATACAATGGATCAAAAAGAATACCAAAAAAAAATACAAAAAAAAGGAATTAGGAATGGGCATATGATGTCTCATTTACATTCTTAGTGGTCTATATATATATAAACATATCTATATACTTAAATATATACATATATCTATGCGCCTAAATACATACGTACTTACGCGTATATATGTGCATATACATTGTATACATTTGTACATACATACATACATGTGTACTGACTTATGTTCAGGTGTTGATAGCAGCAGAAGTCTCTACATCAGGATTATTGCACGGGTTATAGTACAGTATATTAAATAGATTAGTTATTTCTCATTAATTATTACAGTTGTGGTCACAGTTACAGTGCAGCATTGTAAAATCTGATAGCAGCAGGAATGAATGACCTGCGGTACCGCTCCTTCTTACAGACAGGATGTCTAAGTCTGGCACTAAAGAAGATGCCTTCAGAAGTGGGGACAAATGCAGATTCAGAGATGCAAAATACATGTTTAGCAAGGCGGTGAAAGAGGCTAAACGACTGTACTCTGAGAAGCTGCAAAACCAGTTTTCAGCCAACGACACTGCTTCTGTCTGGAAAGGTCTCAGGCAGATTACAAACTACAAGCCTAAAGCCCCCCACTCCATGAACGGCCGACAGTTAGCAAACAATCTGAACAACTTCTACTGTCGTTTCGACAGACAAAGGGACAGTCCTGCAACCACCCCCCACGACACCACCCAACAGATCACCTCCTCCTCAGTGACAACTCTTTCCATACATGAGAGAGATGTTAAACTCTTTACAAGACAGAACCCCCGGAAAGCTGCTGGACCAGACTCTGTCTGTCCATCCACCTTGAAGCACTGTGCTGATCAGCTGTCTCCATTGTTCACAGACATTTTTAACACCTCACTGGCGACATGTCACGTGCCAGCCTGCTTCAAATCCTCCATTATTATCCCTGTTCCCAAGAAGCCAAGGACCACAGGACTTAATGACTTTAAGTCATTAAGTCAGGTCCGTCGCTCTGACCTCTGTGGTTATGAAGTCCTTTGAGCGCCTTGTGCTTTCACACCTAAAAGAAATCACTGATCCCCTCCTGGACCCCCTACAGTTTGCCTACAGAGCCAACAGGTCTGCAGACGACGCTGTCAACCTGGCCCTTCACCACATCCTCCAGCACCTGGACTCTGCAGGAACATACGCCAGGATCCTGTCTGTGGATTTCAGCTCTGCCTTCAACACAATCATCCCAGCTCTGCTTCAGGAGAAGCTCTCCCAGCTGAATGTGCCCGACTCCACCTGCAGGTGGATCACAGACTTCCTGTCTGACAGGAAGCAGAACGTGAAGCTGGGAAAACATGACTGACCCACAGCTCATCAGCACTGGTTCCCCCCAGGGCTGTGTTCTTTCTCCTCTGCTCTTCTCACTGTACACTAGTGGCATGCAAGCCCGACGGGCCCCGACACAATATGCAAATTCGGGCCGGGTACGGGCCTTAAATTCAATGAATAGCACGGGCTCGAGTAGGGCTTTGGCTTGACACTGATAAAGTTGGTTTTATGTATTCATGATTTTTCAGTTAGGTCAGGTCAGAAAAACATTCACGCGCACAGCTTTTTATTTCGCTTTTTTTTTTGGAAGCAGATGCTACGCAGCACGTCACAATGTAGTAAAACGAGCGCACATTCTCTCAACATGCAAAACATTTTGCGATGACCCCTCTAGGGCTCCGTACTTCTGTTCCGGTCAGTCAATAAAGATGGACAAACTGAAAAGCCAGCTAGCCAGAGGTGAGCTATTGAAAATTCCCAATACGGGAGGGAAAATCTCTTTATGGGAGCACTTCGACCTCATAGCTAACAAGGAGCTCATGTGTGCTGCTCATTTATCTACTCCCGTGGCGCATAGATTTACCGATGTCATATATCCTGGCTGTCCGTTACATGCTGCTTTTGCAACAATGACATCCCGTTATTTCAACATTGAGGTCTAATTAAATACATAAACGCTTGTCTTTGCAAGGGTTAATCGTGTGTTAAAAGTATTATTTGTTTAATTGTTCAAGTCGGCTTTCTGAGAAACTATTACGCGACCGAAGTGTCGGGGAAACAGTCATGTCTAAATAGTGGACCCTTTTAGTCGGGCTCGGGCTCATTAATAGCTTAATTTGTCGGGCAGGGTCGGGTTAGGGCCTGATTGCCAGGGGTCCGGGCCGGGCCGGGCCTGAAATTTTAGGCCCGTGCAGGCCTCTACTGTACACCAACAGCTGCACCTCCAGTCATCAGTTTGTCAAGCTCCTGAAGTTCGTGGACGACACCACTCTCATTGGACTTATCTCTGATGGTGACGAGTCCGCCTACAGGTGGGAGGCTGACCATCTGGCAACCTGGTGCAGGGAGAACAACCTGGAGCTCAATGCTGTAAAAACAGTGGAGATGGTTGTGGACTTCAGGAAGAACTCAGCCCCAGCTACCCACATCGTCCTGGGAACTATCATCTCCCAGGACCTAAAGTGGGAGCTGAACATCAACTCCCTCACCAAGAAAGCCCAGCAGAGGATGTACTTCCTGAAGAAGGCAGCTCAAGGAATTTAACCTGCCAAGGACAATGATGGTGCAGTTCTACTCCTCCATCATTGAGTCCATCCTCACCTCCTCCATCACCATTTGGTACGCTGGTGCCACCGCTAAGGACAAGAGCAGACTGCAGCGTGTCATCAGGTCTGCAGAGAAGGTGATTGGCTGCAATCTTCCATCTCTCCAGGATCTGTACGCCTCCAGGACTCTGAGGCGTTCAGGGAAGAATATGGCTGATCCCTTCACCCCAGTCACAGACTATTTCAGACACTACCCTCTGGCAGGAGGCTGCGGTCCATCAGGACCAAAACCTCACGCCACAAGAACAGTTTTCCCCCATCTGCTACCGGTCTTATGAACAAGGCCCAGAGCCGCTTGTGAAACTGGACACTGCCTCTCTCCCCCGTTCAGGACTTACAAGCTTCTGCATTACATTAACGCAAAGTTTACTGTGTATATAGCTTCTGTATATATATCCTTTTTACTTTTTATTTTACTGTATTCTTATTTTTTGTCTGCACCATCAACACCAAGTCAAATTCCTTGTAAGTGCGAACCTACTTGGCGATTAAACTTGATTCTGATTCTGATCTTGTTGCATAATAATTAATTAACACATCGAAACGGTCACTGGTTGAGAGACCAGTACCAAACATTAAATTGGATCTGGTGAAAACATCAATGCACATCGAATATGTTGGTCAGTGGTCCTGTTAATATGGTCTGAAAGCAACTCTAAACAGGTGGGTTTTCAGTCCTGATTTAAAGGCACTCAGTGTTTCAGCTGATTTGCAGTTTTCTGGAAGTTTGGAACCAAATGCTGCTTCTCCATGTTTGGTTCTGGTTCTGGGTAAGCAGAGTAGACCAGAAGCAGATGATCTGAGTGGTCTGGAGCATCTCTGAATCATTTCATAGTTTACCTGCAAACTCTCAGCATGCCTTCCGTCTATAACAAGGTGCTGCAAGATTCCAGTCCGTTACATGAGTTAGTGGTGACTGTGGTCCAGACTGCCTACCGACCACCCAGCGGCTCCAGTTTCTCTCCTTCCTCATCATCACCCTCACCCTCTGAGGCCAGGTCTGCTGTGAATCCCTTCTCATTAATTCAATCTAGCTTCCAAGAATGCCAAGGGTGTTTGAAACGTTGATGGATTTGGGGATTTTTTTTCTCAATATAGCACAGAAAGGTTAAAAAGAAAACTAAATCTAAAAATGCTGACGCTCCAAAACGCATTTGTGCAACAGCCGAGACGTGCGGCTAACAGCGTGGCCTCTGGGAACGTGTCTTGCACAAGAACATGACGGGCTCATAAAGATCAGCTGACATGTTTGGAAACGCGTGTCCTCCTGAACGCCTTCATCTTTTTCTCCCTGACAACTAAAGGAAAAGTCGACAAGTGGAAGCGGCTGAGACCGAAATTCAGAGAAGCACCGGTGCGCCGCGTTCTTTTAACGGCTCACACTGCAGCGTGTGCGCTCCGCACTAGTATGGACTCAAAAAGATCCTTACCTGCGTTTCCACTCGCACACATCCGATCTGCTTCACCTGTCGTCCACAAGCCGCCTGCGCAGCCAGTGACCCTTGCTCCCTGTATAACCTGGACTGGGCTTTGCACCGCTCCTGCCAGCTAAACATTTATGACCAGACTTCCTCATTATTTCCCTTCCTCAGTTAAGGCTGAACATGCGCTGCGGAGATTCTGGTTACAGTGGGAGAGTTGGAAGGTTTGATAACATCCAATATACAGAAATGGGAGGAGCTCATTATTTAGTGTTAATTACCGGAGGAAATGGTGAAGAGGGACAGCGAAGACGAGGAGGTAAAGTTAGAGGGAAGGACGGGACATTGGTGGGGATGCTGTCTGCCAACGCCTTAGGAGGAGCTTCATCTGCACAGATTGGTTCTTTTGCTGCTAGAACGGCTCTAAGGTGGCGACAGCGTGTTGCTGTAGCTCTCTCTATGTTCTCGCTTGGATCTTCTTGCACAAACACTGAAAGTACATCCTGTTTCTATTCTAGGGTTTTACATCCCATATCTGGGCTTCACTGGGGCCCAAACTATTAAAAACTAACCTCAGGTTTTAAAAGAGCCCAACAGATGCTGGACTAATAATAATAATAAAAAGAACTCAGTTCATCCAGCAGTGGGGTCCGGGTGTGCTGCTCTGATTGGACGGCCTACTTGAGCCACCTGGCAGACAGAGTGCTGTGGCTCACAGCAGTTCATCGTCAGCAATAGGCTGAGGTCCTGTGGCGGTATCAGGCCCAGATCATCACCCCTCCACCTCCATGTGTCAGTGTTTGTGCTGATGGGCTGTCTGTGGTTTTCCCCAAACATGCCTCCTGGCTCAGCATCTCAACATTGTTGTGCTTCATGCAAGTGCATCTTTGTACACCTCAGTCATGCTGTCAGATTTTCAGGGAGAGACTTCTCCCCCCCCCCCCCCCCCCCCATCAAACCTTTCTAAACAAGTGATGTTTGTTTAGTCTTCTAAACATCCTTTTCAGCTTGTCCAACCTCTGGTGAATTAGCTGGGAGGTTCACGCCGGTGGAGAATAACCTTCCCTGGCGTAGAAATATGGACCTGAGCCTGTTTGCAATGACTTTGTTGTATCATCTGGTCTCGGATGTGATCAAAACAAGGAGACGGTTGTAGAAACGGGAATATGTTGAACACTTTTTCCATGGTGGGAGAAGAAGTGGAGGAGTATAAATACCTCAATGTCCACCTGGCCCACAGACTGGCCTGGTGGATGTGAACTCCAGCTCTCCTCTGTCCTGCATGCTTGCTCTCCAGACGAGAGGAGGTGATCAGAGCCATGGAGGAGGAGATCAGACGGGAGAGGCAGGTGGCCGACGAGGTCGTCCAGGCGATGCCTTCAGCCAAGCGGGAGAATTATTTCTCCATGACAACAGCCAACGAAGAACTGCTACAGGTGCGTCTGTCTCGCTTCTGTCATGTGAAAAAGAGGCCAGGACTAATCTGACGACCTCCTCCCTGCCTCTGTGTTTATTTCGCTTTGCTTTGCAGGAGCTCGCCGTGCTGCAGGAAGAGCTGGACATTCTGGTAACCAGGAAGGAAGACTACGAAGCGGTGAGTCGAGTTGCACAGGAAACAGAAAACTGGACGCAGATCAGGGTTCTTTTCACGGGTTGATCCTGCGATTCCCTTGTGTGCAGGAGCTGTCCCACTCCCAGGTGAAGCAGGAGATGGTGCGGCTTCATGAGACGCTCTCGGCACTGAAGGGAAAGCGCAATGCTATGGAGGCTGAGCACAAGAGCCTGGGCTCCCCTCAGGAGGAGAGGGAGAAGTTGCTGAAGCAGGTGAAGCCCTCACACAGAAGCACACTTAGTTTCAGCCACCATGTTTGACTGAGGGTGGACTGGTGGAGATCACAGCCAGCACGTTCTCCCGCCTCAGCTCTGGATCTCTGCAGCTCCTCCAGAGCTAGCAGACGCCTCTAGGCTGCCCACCCCACGCCTGTCCTGTCGGTTCAGGCGTACTGTGGGGTCTTGGTAGGTTTGCCAATGTGCAATACTCTTTTCCCTTTCAGGTGGTGGATGGAACAGTTCTCTGTTCTAAGCCTTTTAGAACCTAAACCCGCTCCTGGCTCCCTGACCTGCCTGCTAGCTGCACCGGCTTTTATTCAGGGGCATCAACAGATATAAATGTACGCCACACTTTTTGGATTTCTAAAAATGATTTAAAGTCATGGATCACTTTCCTTCAACTTCACTATTGTGCGCTAGTTCAGGGGTTCCCTAACTTCTCAGCCTGTGAAAAGTTTAATTATTTTCCATATTTAACCGCAATATGGTAATAAAATCGTAAAGTTAGAATTTGGTACCGGTTTCACGATTAAGGATAGCAAATCAGCAGTAATTCATTTTTTGTGTCAGGACATTGAAACCATTATGCAAATGATTGTTTGACTTTATTCTCATAATGCTCTTGGTTCTGGTACACCTAATATTATGACTTTATTCTTGCAATTTCCAAAACATACAAACGTGTATTCTGATCATTTTAGATTAAAGAAAATAAATTATTGGCCACTGAGAAGCAGACTTCCACAAACAAATCTCAGAAGGTTTGGGATTAATTTCTCATATTTGCGAGAATAAGCTTGGATGTTTTCCAAACTGCGACTCATGGAGTGGGCCGTAAATGATGGATTTGCGACGTGAAAACGTTTAGGCCACATTCCGAACTGGATCTGCCTTGAAAAACGCCTAAACGCGTCAGCAAGGGATGAAAATAGGCTTCGGAGAGGAAGCAGCACCCCCTGCAGGCCAGACAGGGAACACGTTAAAAACGTTGTAAAGGGGATATATTTCTGAAATAAAAATATGATTTTGGACAGATTATATGAATAATTTGAAATTAGCCTGATTTTGTGTAATAAAATGAATCCAATGTAGCATGACGTTGAATTACATTTTTCTCTTGATTTTTTTAGGTGAAGGAGCACAACCAGGAAATAGCCAGCATGGAGAGACAGTGTGTATTCCCACCTGTTAACTAGCTGCGTGTTCCTTTAAAACGCCGAGCCAGCCGGTGTAATGCGTGCGTACGTGCGTGTGTGTGTGTGTGTTCACGCTCACTCAGGCTCACTGAGATCAGGGACAGGATGAGACAAATCACGGAGGACATCCAGAACCTGGAGCAGGACTCGGAGGCAGCTCAGGGTAACGCCGCTGGGTGATGCTCTGCTCCAATTCACCTTCCTTCATTCAGTGTGAACATGAATGACAGACTTGTCGTTTCCCTCACAAGGGGAGTGCCAGCAGAAGTACAAGGAGCTGCGGAGGAAGGAGGAGGAGATAGACCGTGAGTTACCAGGCCGGGAGATGGGCAGTGATATTCAAATCCGTGGATCTGCTCGCCTGACAGACGCAGGATTAGACGGAGAGACTTTTTGTTTAAATCCCTCCTCCGTTGTTTCAGGCTTCCTGGAGTCGTTCGAGGAGTCCAAGGCCGAGGAGCTGGAGAGGCTGACCCAGAGCCAGGAGAGCATCGTCTCTCTCCTGGAGCACTGCAGCAGGGTGAGCAGCAGATGTTTTCTTTTTTTTTTGGGTGGGTTCAGCTGTCAGGATGTTAAGCGTGCGTCCCGCTCTGCCTGCCCAGAACATGCTGAGGCTTCGCCACGTGGACACGGTGACAGCCAGCGAGCTGAGGAACATGCAGGAAGTGTTGGTCAGCAAAGAGACGGAGGTGGTCCAATCAGAGAGCACCGCCAAGGGACTGACTACAGGTCCCTACCACAAACGCCTAAACCAAGTCACTACTGAATGTATCACGGTTTGCCCTGAAGGGACCAAACTGGGGGGTATTTTATAAATGCATCCCCTTTCAAAGCGTTGTTGGTTGCGAGCTAAGAGGTAGAAAACTGCTCCTGTCCCGCTCAGAGTCCCGGCGCCTGCAGCTGGACCTGGAGAAGGTGCAGCAGCTGGAGGGGAAGATCACCGGGGAGCTGAGCATCCTGAAGGAGCAGCTGGGCACCATGGAGTCCGAGCTGCTCACCTACAGAGACCTGGACACCCTGAGGCAGGCGGCCGAGGACAAGAGGAAGGTAGCCGCTGCTGGCGTACCTCCCCTTCCCTTTGCCGTCAGCCTCTGACCGCCTGGTTTGTCTCCTCCTGCAGAGGCTCCAGGAGGAGCGGCTGGCTCTGACCCGGCGCCGGGAGTCGTTCGGGCAGCTGCTGGACGAGCTGAACCGGAACCACGAAGCGCTCAAGGCCAAGCTGCAGGAGAACGAGACGCACGCTCAGGTCAGAACCACGTCTCGGTCCAGCTACAGGCTTTCATCGCCTTAGGTCGTGTTTTTAACTGAAAGTGACCCAGGAGCTTCTCTGTGTCTCAGCTGACTAACCTGGAGAGGAAATGGCAGCACTTGGAGCAGAACAACTTTGTGATGAAAGAGTGTATCCTTCAGAAACGGCACTGAACCTTTAATGTCCCATCTCTAGAAATAAACGTAGAAATCAGCAGCGGGACGGCGGCCATGGGATCCGACTCCTCAGACACGCCTCTGGTTGTCGGCCTCCATCATGAACCGTCCCCGTTTATTTCTTTAAACATTCTCTGCGTGGTGTCGGTCTAAGCTTCCCCGACCCGTTCTTTAACTTCACCACCAGTCATCGCATCCAAGACCCAGGAGAGCGACTACGCGTCGGTCGCTAAGGTGGTCTCCCAGCAGGTGGCCGAGTACAACCAGAGCCTCATAGAGTCGCTGCAGAACAAGCGGCCCTGACCCGGGGGAGGCCCACGGACCCTCGCTACCAGCTCGCTCTCTACTCACTGGAAGTCAGTAGGCCAGTAAAACGGACACTAGTTTCCAGCAGCCCACCAACAAATGTTCTCAGAAGCTTGCTGGTATCTGTAGTCGTAGAGAGCTTTTGAATGTTCAGCATGAGTTCATCACGTCTGATTGGTCAGAGCGTTTGTGTAGAATGTGACATAAATAAGTGGCTAGAAATGTAAACTGTCTGCTTTGTATCTGAACTCCACATGTTCACTGCTTAAATGTTGCAACAATAAACTCAGTCTTTCAGAAAACTTCCATTTTTTTTTGCATTTATTGCTTATAGTTAGAGGGGAAAAAAAATCAGTTTGCATAAAATCCAAATTCCACTCTAGAAATATATTTGACCTTTCCAGTACATAGGTATCAAAGTACAGTAAACATAATGGCTGAGGTGGCAGCAGAGGGGCCCTGGCGGATGTACAGCATTGTTCAAACGGGTCAGCAAAACAATGCTGGGTGGTCTGGTGCTTGGTCAGCGTGTCCGCTGGACCTCCTCCTTCGTCCACACCGGCAGTCTGAGCGCGCCGCCTCTGCTCCTGATCTGAAGCTCAACGTGTTTGTCGACTCAAGAACAGGAATGAGAACTTGGTTCTGAACGTAGCTTGTGGTGGGAAGCTGGAAACGGATCGGCGGCAGCGGCTGGAAGGCCAAGGGTGTCGTTTTTGCGGCAGTTTAGACCAGAGATGAGCTTCCACCACCGGACAGTCGCCTTCAGGTGAGAGGCGTGAATGCATAGATCGGCTGCAGCGACAGCAGGCTGACAAATACACACAGAAAAACGAGCAGCACGGCGACAAAACCCAGAAAAGAAAGAACCGGTGAGCAGCCATGAGAAGCGTCAACGGGCCCAACAGAGCCGGGACTGGACATCTGTAGGCTGGCAGCTCGTAGGACCACCACCATGTTGCTGAGTAGAGAACCCAGGCCAGAACCGATGCTCATCCGGAACTTTCTCCCAGCTCCGTAGCTCTTAGACAGATTTCTAGTATTTTTAATGGGCAGAGAAATTCAAGTAAGATCTGGAGATGCACCAATCAGAGATGTCTGGCCAACTCCAGACCTCTGGAAGACAGAAGCCGGCATGCCTCCGTAGAAAATCCAGTTTCCTTTCTAGAACCTTCCTCCATGTCATGTCCTTCCTTTTCCAACATCTTCCTGACACTGAAAGCATCTCTAGTAGAACTACGTTAAAGCGCTAAATGTAGTGGACGAACACTTTGGGGCTCCATGTTCTTCATAATTCCTGCTGCACGCGTCTCTAATACCTTGCATAAAAACAAAGAACAAAATGCCACTGCTTCAAAGAGTTTCAAGTTTATCAACACATGTAATCAAGTGTCAGTTAACGGGTCTGCTATACATCTGAAAAAGCTCATCAAATGAAGGTGAGACTCCCTCCTGATTCTAGAGTCTGGTGTCAGTGGCTGGTTCCACCGGAGGGCAGCGTCCTCCAGAGGAGGAAGCTGTAAAGTTGTCCACCCACAGCAGATCCATTCAGCACCTTGGCTGCAGACGCCGTCCTTCACCAGCCGGACCGGGCAGCGTTCCAGCGCCGTTCTCCTGCTCCGACAGCGTGGTTCTGCTCCCCCAGTCGTCCTGTGAGGAAACCGCCGGGACTCCCAGAGAAGTCTTCGTCTTCAACGAACCGCCGCTTTCAGCGCAGCAAGACATGTGCAGGGTTTGGGTCAAGAACTGACTAAGAGGTTTTTAAAAATACGTCGTAGCGCTACCCGACACATCCGGCTCCTGTTTCAATACCGAGCGTTACAAACACGGTGTCTGACAAAGTGTTGGGTCAGGAGGTGGTTCTTTAGTTTGATTAAAACAGACATCTGGCTCCATCTAAAACAGCAAGTAGAAAAACTCTTTAGTGCACTCTAATAAAGCCACAGCGACGGTTCCCCTCATGTGGTTCTGCCCCGGCATGAACTCGGTCGTGGTGCTCTACAGCGCACTTTGGTTCTCGCCTTGCATGAGTCCAAGTCAAACAACATAAACGAGATTCATCATTTTAAAACAGCAGCAGCAGCTACCTTCTAGTCCAAAGTTGATAGAAATCAATGAAAATCCTTAAATATACACAGATTCCTTAGTTTGAAGGTTTACATTCAAAACTGTGCAGAGAACTTCAAGATAATACTCCTTCTGCTTCCAAAACTTGAGCGATTATTGATCTTAGAAAACTGCTGTACAATTCTTCCACACGATAAAATCCAAGATAAACACAATGAGACGAAACCATAAATAGACTCGACTCCTTAAGAAAAAGGTGGATCAGGACATCTGAGCTGCGACTCAAGTCACAAAGAAAGGAAACCAAAAAAAAAAAAAAAGATCCAAATCTTCCTATAAAGTAATAATTTAATATTTCCCAGCCCTCAGTGCAAAAATGTCCAAACTAACTGAACGGTACGGGACCAGGAGTCACATGACTGTTGGGATGTGAGAAATGTCTCCATGGTAACGACATCTCTGTCAGGCACGTGTACCGAGGCTAGGCCCGCTGAGCCCTTGGCAGGTGGCGCCATCTTCCAACGGTACCAGGCGCTTCGGTACCTGGGAGCAACGGAGGCCCGACGACAGAGTCAGAACGACGAGAGGAACTCTTCTTCATCCTCCTCCTCCTCCTTCAGTCTGCATTGTCAAGTGCTTCTGAAATGTTGGATGCTGCATAATTTAACCTGAAGCCACCTGCAGCGAGCACACACACACACACACACACACACACACACACACACAGAGTCAGTTATGGGATTCATCATCACAAGCCATGGAACCGCTTAATTTTCCACGTTACGACAACAAACCTCAATGTCTACAATTGGGAGTTTAAGTGACAGATCAAAACAAAGGATTTCATCTATTAAGGCTAGAGGATAATCATACATGGTTTTCAATAAATAAAAATCTGAAAAGTGTGGCAGGCATCTGTATTTAGCCTCTTTTAGCACTAAACAGAAACTTCAGGCTCTGTAAATGAAGTCTGCCTGTGTGTAATCTAACCGCCGCATAAACTAGGGCTGCAACAACTAATCAATAAAAATCGATAAAAGTTCTGGCAACGAATTCCATTATTGATTTGTTGTGTCGCGCAATTAATGCATCACTCGCCATGTCACGGAGCCGTCTGCTTCACCTGCAGAGCGAGTTGAACGGAGCGAGGCAGAGCTCAACCGCAGGGTAAGTAATAGCTGAGGTTTGTTGTGCTTCAAAGTGAGAAAAGGAGTCGTGTGTGACGCTCCGAAGCACGACTATAACGTTAGGCTGATAGCTCACCTGATTCTATTTATATGAGCTCAAAATCCGATCGTGACCTGAGTTTACTGCCCCCAAGCTTTATTCAAAGGACAAAGTCTGACATTCGCAGAGTTGATAAACTTCCCTAAAGGAACTGCTGAAGTTTTGTACTTCTGCCTATGCAAAAAAAAAAATGTAAAAACCAACGCAAAGCTGTTGGTTCTGACTGTTCTGAGCGCATAGAATGGACCTGTGTGAGGTTCTGAGACTGGTTGAAACGTTGTTTCTTCCTACAATAAAGCTGCAGGCTCAGCATCTCACGCTGTTGCTGATGAGAGCGGGAGGAACTCATGATCATCCCTCAAAGCGCTGCTGCCCCATCCTCCACGTGCAGCAAGTGTTGAGATGGACGCTGAGCGGATTTTGGATCTTCTCCATCACAATAGTCTCATTCTGATGCATTGAGGGTAATAATTTGTGGCTGAAGCTTTAAGTTGTAATTTGCTGCCTAAAGGTTCCCACATACTCGGGCGTACTGTGCGCATACCGTGAGCTTGGTGGACTCCACGATGACTCTCTGTGGAGGTGTTACCCGTCATAGTCGAACGTACTGTTGCCTACATTTCTTGTGGCAAATTCCTACAATTCCTGCACTTTCTGCCATAATGGCATTTTGGCACTCAATGATACGAGGCAAATTGAAAACTCTTATAGAAAAGCGAAAAATAAGCATGCATAAAGAACATCTTCAAAAAAGAAAAATGTACTGAATATCTACCACTCCTTTTGACTCCTGGGAATAAAAATATGTCCAAGGAAAAGTAGCTGTAGTATTTATTTATGTGCTGAGGCCGTCTATGAAACAGGCTGGTGTCTGTTTGACTGTTAGCTGCTGTTTTTCCCATAATGCAACAGCACAGAGGTGAGGTCTACCCAAACTGCAGTTTTCCAGCTTCTCTTCTGTTGTGTTAAATGTTCATTTAGAGAAGACTAAATACATCGACTTACAATCTAGTCAACATAAAGTTCTTGATTAGTTAACTAATAACTCATTAATATTATTGTAACAGAACACCTAAGCAGCAACTTGGTTTTTTGTGCGCTTATTTGCTCTGTTAGTCCAAATGTTCTATTTTGGACAAAACAGGTGGAAATTAAAAAAGTTTTTTTGTATCCGATTCATTGATTAATTGAAAAATAATCGAGCGATTAATCAATTAAAATAATTGCTACTTGCAGCCAAAATATAAATCCTTGTGTATATAAATCCAACAAGAGGCTTGTTGGAAACATCGTGAAGACCAGCTGGCAGAGATCTGCTGATGCAGAGCCAGTAGAGACCGACCCCTAAAGGCTCCGAGCTGTGACGGCTCAACAGTCACATGCCACACTTTTGATTTGTGAGCCTTTGTGAAAACCCCGGACTATGTTCCTTCCACTTCACAATTGCTTTCTTACATGAAATCCTAATAAACGCCCCTGAGGTAGGGGCTGAGAGGGGTCAGAATGTGAACATGCTTCCTCACCTTGCTGCGAGGAGTCCATGGTGGGCTGGTTGCAGTCCTGAGCAAAGTGGCCGTTCATGCCACAGTTGTAACAGGACAGCGTGCCGTTCTTCTTGTTGACCCCACCTCCCCCCAGGGCGCCGGCAGGCAGCATCCCCAGAGGAGTCGGGTACACATGCTGGTAGATACGCTGGGAGAAGGTTGCCGCCGGCGCCATCTGCTGCTGCAGGCCGTAGTTTGCGGCCGCCACCGCCACTGGGGGCTGGCTGCCCATCAAGTGGGACGGCACCTCCGCCTGGCTGTGAGGGTGAAGGTAGGGGCACGGGTGCACCGGGGGCGGAGCCGCAGAGAAGAAAGGAGGGAGGGAGGGCGGTCCGTTAGCCTGGTGAGGAGCCTGGGCCTGGGTGAGGTAGAGGAGAGACTGAGGAACGCCGAACATCTGGCGCGCTACTGCTGCCACCTGGTGGGGGAAGTAAAAGGGGGGCTGACAGCCAGAAGAGCTTCCTACAGTGCTGCTGGCGCCTCGGCCGCCACAGTTGTTATGACAACCGCAGATGCCACATCCCATAGGCTGCTGCTGCTGCTGGAGGGGGGGCGTCTGCTGCTGCGGGGGCATCTGTTGCTGCTGGGTCTGCTGAACAGTTATGGGGTTGCCAGGGGCGACGGGGGCGCTTCCACAGGAAGCACAGGTGCTGCCGTATGAGGGGGAGTCGGTCTGCGCGGGGCTGTGGCTCGGCGCCGGGCCAGGCGAGTTTGAGGGCACCGCTGGAGGAACAGCTGCTGGGACGTGAGCAGGAGACGGAGCTACTCCCGGGGCCACGGAGGGTCCTAGAGCAGGCATGACCGAGGTGGGTGCAGGGGCCAGGCTGTAGGGAGAAGGCATCCCCGACGGTAAGGCCAGGCCATGGAGCTTGGTGTGAGGGGTCTCCATGTGTGGCAGAGAGGAGGGCAGGCCTGGGCTCACACCGGCTGGCTCCTGGCAGGGCGGAGGGGGAGAGGAGTACGGCGATGACCCATGGGCTCGTAGGGGGGCCTGGTTGGAGGCTTGGGGGCCAACAGCGGCAGAATCACTCCCCGGGGGTCCCTCGGCGCCACTCGGGCTGTGGGACAAAGCTGTTTTGAACCTTTGAACCAGAGGCTGCACGCCTGCATTCAGGGAAGAGTGGAGAGCAAGAGGTGGAACCCCGAAGGTTGTGAGAACGTCCCTCTTCTCCGGATCCCCGACAATTCCAGGGCCTGGGATGGCCGGAGGCACTACAGACATGGGCATCATGGGCAGCGCCGCCGGGGGCTTCCCGTCAGGAACCAGGCTTTGGCCGGGAGCAGAAACCAGCGGGAGCCTGGGGTCGGCCGCCCCGTTGGGGAGCACACAGGCCAGGGAATGGATGTAGGAGAGTGGGGGGAAGTCGGGGCTGGCTTCTAGGAGGGGGGGCTCCATCCGAGGCTTGTGGCTGTTGGAAGACAGAGGATGGACCGTGGAGGCGTCTCCTAGTACCGCTGGCTCAGTCTGGCGTGTGAAGAACATGTCCGGGGCCACGCCCTTACCGCAGTCATCAGAGAGGCTGTCTGTGTCTGAGAGAGACGGACAGAGAGCAGCTCAGTACGCATCAGCTATCATCAGCCTGAATATTACATTAAACTAAGAAAAAAGCTTTTCATGTAATTATTACAGTATCATGGCCATGTAGTTGGTCTTCAACACCCTTACAGGGAGGGCAGCCTACAGACATGGTTGTTGGATGTGGCCAACATTTTACTGATCCGCTTGTTTACAGGCGCTCTGCTGTGCTCCCTGGCTTACATGGGCTGTGTTGCTGCCTTTCACCTTTGTTGTTGTCGTCGTCGTCGTCATCACTTTCCAGACTCTCCCGTCTTCTGTACTGAGGGCTGGATGGAGAGCTGCAGCTTTCAGAGGAGGTCTCCCCAAACGTCTCCAGATGCGACGCTCCAACTGAAACGACATCACCGCGTTACCGTCAACACGAGGGAGCAAAGATGGCCCTGACTTGTTTCCAGCAGCTTCCATGTTCCCGCCACATTTACAGGAAGAGGAGGCTGAACGCCTTCATTAGACATGTTTTTATTGGGAGGGGTTCCTAATGTCCTGCTGCCAGACATAACACGGATTCCTTTCAGTAAAACCTTGAACTCTACGTCAGCTCTCTTTCCTCTGGCACTAGTTGCTGCGTATCATTCCCTCAGGCATCCTCCTACCTTTCCTCTGCGACGACAGGGCTGGTACCAGACTCCCGTTGGTTATGAAGGCAGCTCCTCTGCCCTTGGCAGGCACCTTGTCCCTGCAGACACAAACCAGGGTCAAAAGCTCATCTATCAGCTCATCACGGCAGGATATCGTCTGCATTTCAGACCATATTCTTTCATATCTGTCTGATAAAAACTATTCTGCTGGCTCCTTTGATGAACCTCTTTGTTGGCACACTAGTAACTACGAGTTTGGACTTTCTGTTGTGTTTTAATGAATATTCCAACAAGAGTGAATAAAAAAATAAATCTTGCACACTAGAGGAGACATGGACCCTATGGAGTTTAGTGGACGACTTCCAATCTGAGCTCTTCGTAAACCTTTGAGGTGCTACTGGCACTTCATGCCGAGCCCAACGTCTCTGTAATAATAGACAGACTCTTCCAGCCTTCCCACTCTGAGCGGTTAATAAGTACTAGTATCTGGAGCAGAGGGGGATGACATCACATGTATCGGAGCGCAGCCACTGTAAAACCTTAGCATCCCATGTTAACAACGAGCATGGCTAGCATCACAGAACAGGGCTGGACCATATGGAAAAAAAAGCATATTGATAAAACAGAAATCAAATTGATCGATAGTCATCAACAAATTCAAAACATATATTTTATGTTTGACATTTTGTGTTGTTGCTTAGCGACCTATTTTTAGATACAGAACACACAATCAGTGAATTCAAACTCAACCAACATTTTACCAAAATTGCAAGTTTTTAAAAAAATTAAAAAGAACGTGTGCTCTCTGAACTCTTTGAAGGGGGCGGAGCTTGGGGGTGGAGTGTTCCTGGGTCTGCGTTGTGATTGGTTGGGAGGATGTAATGACTGTAATATTAGAATGCAAAAGGAAGGAAAACTGTTATTCTATTGAACTTTTTATAGACCCTTTTTTTCTATCATCGATATACATCTATCGATGGATATATATTGTTACTGAATTATGGTCCAGCCCTATTACAGAACAGCGCTCTGACGGACACTTGAGCTGGAGCTTTCCAGAAGGCTGCATGCTTCTCCACATCCAGCCTGCTCGCAAACAGAGCGCGGCTGCTTAGCCTTCCTGTTCTCTGCTGGAAGTCCCGGCCTCTCTCACAACCTTAACGAACGACTAGAATGTCAACATGTAGTAGAAAATACCTTTTAAACTACTTTTTATGTCTCTATGCCACCTCTCACTTGATGTTGGGCACCTGACAGATAATGAAAATAGCAAACGTGACTCTTCTTGACCGATTAAGTGTCCTAACCAAAGAGTGCTTTTCTCAGCCTTGTAAGCTGTGTTCACTGATCAGAAAAGTGTTGGATTTTTGAGCCTAGCAGGGCCAGTCAAGTTGAAAATGGGCTGATTAGGGTCCAAAAGCCCACTAGGCCCAATTCATACCTCTCAACCGTGTGGGGAGATGGGTCCCGGCTCACTGGGACTGAGTGCAGCCCAGATTTGTATGACAATACTGACTGGGCCTCGCCAAGCACACAGCAGCTTAGCCAATCAGCAGGCCAGATCAGAGCAGCAGGAGGAAACCACGTTTCCATTTTGATTTTCCTGAAATAAAGTGTGTGGATATCTGTCATTTCTCCCCCACTTGGACCATTTATTTCTCAGGTATCACAGGGACAAAAAATGGTGCCGATAATCCTTTTATTGCTGTTTTCTGACTTTATTTTCTTCCTATTAGACAGTTTACACCAACACCTTATCGGCCCCCCTGAGACTTCAGTAAAAGTGTCCGAGTGGCGCTGTGGTTCAGCCATGCAAAACTAGTATGAGTGAGTCCATTCAGGCTTCAAAGAGCCCTGGACCCAGGGGTCCAGGGCTCTTTGAAGCCTTCAGAGGGTTCCCCTAGTTGTGGTCTAGTCCTGCACCGTGCCAGTCTGCATTGTTTCCCCCACAGAACCTACCTGTCGACAGGTAGAAATCTGCTCTTGCTCTTGGAGGTTGGCTGGCTTCTCCTGTCCGGGTCCAGGTGCTGGAAGGAAGATCAGAATGAGGAGAAACATTAGACGGTTCTTTAAAACAAAGAGAGTAAAGCACCAAGGTGAAGTTGCTGTGGAGCAACATGAGTACAGGCTGCTGAAGGAGACAGGACACAAGGAAGCAGGTGTCCTGAGTCTGTCCACGCTGTGGAAACCCAGACAGCAGATGAGTGGACCGGCGCCCAGCAGCTCCACGGTGGCAGCGACAGAGGGCCGGTTCTCCATCCGCACAGCGCTCCATCACACACACAGCCAGAGTCATTCGTGGCTTCACTCAATCCTTCCACATCTCTGGAGCCTGCCACCATGGAGCTGCTGGACCTCATGGATGTGTGCTAACAGCTAAGCGTCTCATCGGACCGCTCACTACGTCGTTCCCACCCTGCGGTGCAGCTGGATGCATCGCAGCTTCATCCTCCCGGTGCTCCTCCACCGGCCAGGCAGCGCTCCTGCTTCTGGTTCAGAACATTTTAACCGCCTGTCCAACGGAGCCAACCTAACCAGCTCAGAGCCGCCCGGGTAACACGGGACAGGGTGATGAGGAAAGTGTTTCAGCCTCAGCAAGTAAACTCTGGGTTGGACTTGCACCGGCAAACATCTCAGCAGCTTTTATTTCCTGTGCAGAGGAAGCTGTGAAGCTAAAAAGCTGCTGTCTGTTAATGTTCTGCTGACAGGAGGCAGCAGGCGGGGGGCCGGGGCCAGGGCCGGGAATGTGCTCCTACCTCCTCAGTATCCTGGCCGCTCCTGGTTGTGCTGCTCTTCTTCCTTCTGTCTGTGGGTCCGTTGAGCTCTGCTGCGTGGCCCCCCCTCCAGGTGTCCCCCTGGGGGCTTTTGGCATGGGACAAACTGGCAGAGGAGAGAAAGATTGAGCGCGGGGCCCGGTGCCATGGGGGACAGCAAATGGGTCTGAAGGCAGTCTACTCACAGCTGACATGGACTCTTGCACGCAGGTTTCTTCTTGGGGTCGTATGACTCTGGGTGGACAGAAAATCAAGGAGATTCAGGAGCTGGCAGCACCTTTGAGCAACTACAGGGTGTCGCCTAATGGTTCATCCAGCTGGTGCTTTTTATTTTGCTCACTTCACCAGCTCTTAGTGGGACTTTGTGTAATACATACTCTATATTGCCAAAAGTATTTGCTCCCCCATCCAAATGATAGGAATCAGGTGTTCCTGTCACTTCCATGACCTTCCTGGGCCTGCAGACTGTTTCTACAAACATTTGTGAACGAACGGGTCGCTCTCAGGAGCTCAGTGAACTCCAGCGTGGTTCTGTGATTGGATGCCACCTGTACAATAAGTCCAGTAGGGACATTTCCTCGCTCCTAAATATTCCAGTCAGCTGTATCATAAGAAAATGGAAGTGTTTGGGAAGGACAGCTACTCAGCCACGAAGTGGTCGGCCATATAACCTGAGGGAGCGGGGTCAGTGAACGCTGAAGGCATAGTGGGAAGAGGTCACCAACTTTCTGCAGTCAGTCACTACACACCTCCAAACTTCATGTGGCATCAGATCAGATCAAGAACAGCACAGAGAGCTTCATGGAGTGAGTTTCCATGGTGATCAGCTGCATCCCAGCCATACATCACCAGGAGCAACGCAAAGCGTCAGATGCAGCGGTGTAGAGCACGACGCCCTGGACTCCAGAGTCCTGACCTCAGCCCGATAGAACACCTCTGGGATGAATTAGAGCGGAGACTGAGAGCCAGGCCTTCTGGTCCAACATCAGTGTCTGACCTCAGAAATGAGCTTCTGGAAGAATGGGCAGAAATTCCCAGAAACACTCCTAAACCTTGTGGACAGAAGAGTTGAAGCTGTTCTAGCTGCAAAGGGTGGACCCACGTCATGTTAAACCCTATGGATCAGGAATAGGAGGTCGCTTAAGCTCATATGTGAGTCAAGGCAGGTGAGCGAAACCTTTTGGCCATATAGTGTGGCTGAGGTGGCTGCAGCATACTGTGGGGAATATCGTTTAGCTGGGACAGAGAAACTGATCCCAGATGATGAAAGATGTAAGGAAGTGACCCTCTGGAAGAGAACTGAACAAGCTGTAAGAGGCTTAAGGCAGGGTGGAGGATGACAAGACCAAACGTACCTCCAAGCAACGATCCATTGGTGTGGATCAAAGCACATTCCAGGGTTAGAATGGCCCAGTCAAAGTCCTGATACAAACCGGATAAAATGCCCACCAAACCTTTCAGATTATTCATTTGTGAAAACCATTTCTGGTTTTGCTTCCACCTCGCAGTTGTGCACCACTCTGTATCGGTCTATCACAACACTTCCCTGAGCCTGCCGTGTGATTACCTCATCTAACCAGCAGGGGCACGCAGCCAAGCTGTGGTCACCGCCGACTGAGCTGACCTTAGACCAGCACCAACAGCGGCAAATATAGCCCTGAAATATGAGGATTTGAGGCCGGCGGAGCCAAAAATAAGCCCTGTGCTGGGCTCGCCGTGTGCAGCCCTGGTTAGTGGGCTGCTCCTTTGATCTGACCCAACCAATCAAGCCTCTGAACTCTCCTGCCTGCTTCTGTCAGTTTGTCTCCTGCTCCTGCCGTCACTGCTGCGCTCCTTTGTCCAAAACAGAAAATCCCCGTTTTCTCTCCCCTCACCTTCATCCTGGCTGGAGGCGTCAGAGCCGTCTGGTTGGTAGGCCTTCCCGGGCTGGAAGTTGTCTAACAAAGAGAAACCAAAGTCATTTCACGACAGCTGTGATTGGCCGAGGAGCGGGCTTGGTGACAGCAGCAGGGCTTCATGCAGACGGGACTGAATGACGGAGAGATTTAGGCTGAACAGACATTAAAAAGCCTGAGTGTGGCACACAGAGGTCTGACATTTAACAGAAAAGCAGAACAATGCTGTTTTCTTTACGCGCGGTGAACTTTATGGGCTCACTGACCCAGTTAGATCCTGCACCACTGAGTCAGGAGTCACAAGAAGAACATTTTCAAGCAGGAGGAAAGAAGCTCTCCTGTTTCACCAGAGCACACGAGCAGAAACGGCTCCTACTCACATCTGCTGCAGGCGGTTCTGGGGGAGTGGCCGGACTCGCAGTTGAAGAAGCTGCACACCTTCCTCGTCTGTCTGAAGAGAGGCGGAGCAGACAGAAACCTTTCCCTGCAGGAGGACGGAGAGAGACGGCCTCTTAGATCCCATTCTGCATCCTCACACACACACACAACGACCGACGTCTTCCAGCTTCACACCTTTTTCTCGGGCCGGTAAAGGGGCCGCAGACAGCCACGCCCACCCAGGGCCCACCCAGTCACTCTCAGACACGCAGACATTCACACGCACACAGATCAGAGGCAGTTTTATGGCTGGAATTGAACAACTTTCAGATTACAAGAGAACTCCCCTACCAACTGAGCCGCCTCCACCAGACTGTTACTGTAGGCATAATCTAACAGAGATCTAAAGACCCAGCAGCCTTTGCTGTCCTCGCGTCCAAACACAGAGAGAAATGGTAGAAAGAGCAGATCCAACTAGAACCGGCACCAGAACACGACTTTAGCTTCAGCTTTTCTGCTTTGAATAGGAGCTAGATGATGTTCCACGCTGTGAAATGTGTGTGAATACTGGAATCCCATGGCAGCAAAGCATGCTGGGAGGTCCTCCGGCAGAGAGGACACGGGGCCGCGTTGGCGACCGGGTCATCGGACCTTTGAGCGGCCGGGCCGCTGAGGGGGAGGCAGCCGCAGAGGTTTCACTCCCACAGTTTCACTTCCCAGGAAACGAAAGTCAGAGACAGCGGACGGCGCCAGCGGGGCTGCAGCTGCTTAACAGGAAGGCAGAACAACAGACGCTCTAGAGGGAGAACAGACACAGACCCGCTCTGGGAAGCACCGTTCACAGCTCAGCTGAAACCCGGCTGCACCAACAGAACCTCCGGCTCTGATCCAGCGGCTGACATAGCTGAACATTCGTCTCTCAGACGTCTCTTGTTGATCTGTTGGTGACTCATTAACCTTTTTAACAGGTCTTTACTCAGCTCACTGATGTCCCTTTGTGCCACAAAGCCATGATAGTCAGAGACAGAACCATCCTTGGACCCTGGTCCACAGGAAACGGCACCTAAAAACTTCTGTAAGGCCTTCAGTCAGATCATGGTTTGCATTTGGTGCGCTACGAATCTTACTGCGCCCTCTCTGCTCCGTCTGTCAGCAAAGACTTCAAGGAGCCGCAGACTCGCCGTCTCAGGACCAGTCCGGTTCCGTGGAGCTTTGTCACACTGGATGAGAAACACGATATGTTGCAGAAAACTGCACATGACGGCGACCGGCGCGGCGTCCCGCTGCAGGGATGCTCTTCCTACGCAGCTGATCAGACTCCATGGTGAGACAGACGGAGCTAAACACGTTTAAATGGGTTTTCCTCATACTCCAGTAACAGAGATGCCAAGGGTGGCGTACAGACCGGGTTCTGTTGGTGAGCTCTACCTGCACAGCCCATCAGACCCGTTTGATCCCATCTGTCCAGCAGCAGAGACGACGCTCCAGCTGTCGTCGTTCTGCGTGCTGGGAAGACGGTTTACGCTGCCTCTGCGGTCTGAGAGGAAGCAGAGCAGGAACTCACCTGAGGTTCTTCTCCACCTCCCTGCTCTCGTACTGGTCCCCCTGGCTCAGAAGTCTGAGGATGCTCTTCTCAAAAGACTCGGTGGACTGATTCTTGGGAAGCTGGACAAAAAGATGACACTAATGAAACATGGCGGCGCGCAACGGATTCAGCGCTAAGGTAACACACTGTTCGTTTCTTTCGCCTGGACCACAGGGCTTACCTTGAGAAGGAAGTTCTCCAGTTGGTGATGGGTTTTGGTCACCCAGCTGGAAGACGAGTCGGACCACTTCACCTGAGGGCCGGCAGACAGCAGCCACCATCAAACCCAGAAGACCCAACCAGCCCCACCGCCAGACCTCCACTGACACAGCAGCCCTTCTACAGGACAGGAGCAGCTAACCTTCAACCCCTGATCAGGTTTTCTCCTGTTAAACGGTGATGCGGCGGTTTGAAATGGAAACTCTGAAACCCTGCCCCAAGGAAAGCAAAGCAACTAAAAACATTTGGATGAAGGTTAGAGGTTTGGAGCTTCTGAGTTTAGGAAGATTGGACCTGATGCTCTTTGCCCCCCTACATCAGAAGGTACCGCTGAATTGGGCTCCTCATCTGTCGACTTGCTAAGTTTGCTTGGACCTGAACCAAACTACGGCTGCAGCATTATCTCACGGTCCAGCCTGGAGTGGTGGTTGATAGTGTTGGGAATTGATAAGATTTTCACGATTCCGATTCCCTTATCGATTCTGTGAAACAATTCGATTCCTTATTGATTCTCTTATCGATTCCAATTTGGGGAAATTTTTTTAACCTCAAACAAAAATAGACGTGGTATTAAGCATTTAAATTTAAAGAGACATAAAAAGACAACAAATGAGCATTAAAGTACGGTTTATGGGTTGGGTTCTGCAATGTTATAAGATGAGTATAAAACTCATCTTTAGAACCAATCTCTGCTCAAAATGGTGATCTCCACCGCCTAATCTACTTTCAGCAGTTATCATTAGTTATTGCAACCGTAAACTGCAGAAAATACAGGCAGAGCGGCTCTTTCTGAGTTTACTCTCTGCTGCTGTCAGGAGGAGCTGCATCACGTTATGAGGCGGAGGGATATTTCAGCGTCACTTAGTTTAGACCTCAAACAAGCCACTTCACTTTCAGAAACAAGCCCAAAAAAAAAAAAACTGCAACCCACAACTCTTGAAAGTTACAAGCGACTTTAGAAAAAAGAAGACCAAAGTCGTATAAAATAAGTGGGCTTCGCAACAGTGAGCATTCTATCGAAGTGTGTCGTATTACTCCGCCCCTCTGGTCGGTAAACAAATGTTCCGGCAAATTCTACATTATAAAAAAGAAAAACCTACCAAAAAGTCTCGCTCTCATGTCATCTTGAAGACATTCTTCTTCAAAATGTTGGCTACAGACGACGTGTTTTCTGTCTGGCCAGAAGTTCGATGGCAAGTTGGAGGTGGATCATGAATCGGAAAGGTGAAAAAACTGTTTTTTCACTTTTACCCGATGTAGTGGAACATCCTACGACCGTGCACGTGGGCATTGTTGCTTCAACAATAGCTCTCGTGAATTTCAATGGTGAATTCCTCTGGAAATCCGAAACAATTGTTGTTGTAGAGCGCAGTGCCTTAGCGCGACATTACGTCACAGGATGTGATGTCGGGCAATAATGGTCGCCCCCATACACAGTGATCAATTTATGCTTTTATTTTCTTATTAATTAACGCTAAATTCATTAAATCACCACGAACGTATTAGTTTTAGGTATAGCTAATGATCCACTGATCTTTCCTTGTTGACCGGACTTTCGATCGCTTTACCCGATGGGGCGCCATTTTTTTGTTTTGCTTTTCTAGACTTACGCCTGGTCACGTCGTACTTGCTTCCTGAATGCCGTGTGTGTAACCTGCGTAAAAAGCGTGACATAAGTCGTTCTGCCTGGAATCGATAAGAGAATCGTTAAGCGAGCTGCCAAACGGTGCCATGGAATTGGAACACACGGAACCGGTTCTGAACAGGAACCGGTTTTCGATTCCCATCCCTAGTGGTTGATCTCTGAGAAGTTCCTTGCTGCCCGCTGGAACGTCGCTCGCTTCTGCTCTCGGTTAATAACTCTGATGTTTGACCTTTTAAAACGTACAGAAACAACAGACAGGTTTTCCCACATTCTTAACTGAGTTTTAAAAGACTTCAATTTAATAAGAGGAAGTCCATCAGAGCTAGCTCTTAACTGCAGGACCGACGAATCAAAACCCAAACTGGCCCCAAATAAAGAGAACAGGATCAGATGATCCAACCCAGGATGGAGGATCAACACTATTTTAAACCAATGCAACCGAATAAACTAAAACAGCCCATACAAGGTTGTCTTTTCCAACGCTGATCTGAGTTATGGAGCTAAAAAAACAACCAGGACTGCCTTAAACCAGCATTTCAGGCAAGAGAACTAATAATCTCCTTTTACACAGTTGGGAAATTATAGCGGCATGTTCTAGAGAGGTTCTGCAACATTTGCTTCTGAGCCCATCATGTGATCAGCCTAGAGCAAGATGAGGGTCAGACCAGCTTTAACCACGGCAGCCCATCTTCAGAGATTTGCATTCCTATCTGAAAACCATCCGGCGGGCTGGTTTCCTCCAACCTGTGCACGCCATGGACACACGTTCAGACCGACAGGACGGTCAGTGGTCACCAGGTCTGACAAGCTGTAAGGCTTTAGTCTCAGCTGTGCATCCTGGTATGAACCACGTATGAAAAACAGTTGTGGAAGTTCGGTTCTGCCCAAATGGAACATGTGAATCTCACAGTCAGGGCGGGAAAATGGACATAAAGTCATGCGCTGGTGACTCAGATGAGAGCGGAGGCAGATCCCCCAGCGACCAATCACAGCTTGAGTTCTCATGGCCAGTGTCCCGTAATCAGGAAGACTCTTCATTTGTCTGCAGAATGATGTGAAAACCATACAGCAGACCCGGGGAGCAGCGCCATTTCGGCCTGGACAGTGGAAGCTCCCCGACACTGAACATTTCAGCGCTGATGAGGTCCGAGGAGCTCAGAACTGATAAAACACCGGGCTGGTACTCAGCAACGCTACTGCGACTCTGGGTTGAGGTCACTTTCCCAGGTTAGCACTTCTTGTCTAAGTGAGGTTAAGATTTCCTGACTGAGGTTCAGCGCGTCAGGGGCACCAGCGTACTTCCTGGAAGGTTAGGCGCCATTACTTACCTCAAAGTTGAATTCTTTATCTGCTCCTGTCCTGGAGATCCCCCGGAGCACAATCGCCTCGATATGCACGGCTGCAAGAGAACACAACACGGTCGTTTCTTCTCTATGGAAATGTTTAGAGTCATCACCGAAGCCCAGAGACGCTACAGGTACGCATCGCATTCGGGCCGCAGCCACCGCCCCCCCTCTTTTACCTTCTCTTTGCGCCGCCCAGCGACTGGAGCGCCGGCTCTGGCAAGGAGGATGGGAGGCCGCGCACTCTCCGAAATCCTGCGCCGGGGAGGCCAGGTAGTCCCCCTGCTGACCCGTCAGCTCCTGGAAGACAACATCACACCAGCTTTGTTACTGAGACGCTGAGCTGAACTCCACTCACACATAAAAAGTGTTTCCATGCAGCCGATCACAAATAAAAGCGGTTTGTGGAAGAGTTTTGATGCTATTTTTCCAAAACGAGCGTTGAAAGTGTTGTTAGGAAGGGGAACACTGACATCATGAACCAACTAGAGGTCCAACAAGACACTGGCTGGGGAAGAAAATCTACTACAGACTGGGCCTGACTGGTTTTCTCATCAGCGAACGCACCAAGCCGTAGCATTACAGGTCTGGCTGACGACACTCTTCGGTGTGGAAGTCTTTATTGAGTGAAGACCACTCAGGAGGAGAGGGTCTCAAATATTGGCACATGGAGAACAAAATTTGAATTTGACTTTGTAAAGTGCCTCGAGATGACATGTTTCATGAATTGGCGCAATATAAATAAAATTGAATTGAAAACGGTAGCTTCCAGGAAGGGAACTCGCTGCTACCGAGTTCAGTCGGGCTGAACCATTTTGGTATCTTCATCCACAGCTCAAATCCATTGTTTGTCATTTTTAGGCTATGTTCACATTTCAGGGAAGTGCGACTCAAATCCATTCTTTTTCGTGGCAGTGTGAACGGCCCAATTCCAAAAAAAAAAAATCCAATTTATGCCACTTCCATGTGTGGTGCTCATTCGGATACGTATCGGATATTTGCAGTCACTTTGAAAAATATCTGATATTTTTCGGATGAAATGTGCAAATCATGTCACATTTCATCCGTCACTCTCCTGTCTCTCACTACACATCCACACACAGCAGTAGCAGCTAGCGCTCCATAACAGAACGTTGTTAGCTGTGCTGCTTTCTTCTTACCTTACTTAATCTTGCTACGATGTGGGCTTAATATTTTCGGCTTCCATTGCTCAACAGCTTTCTATTAATAAAAAGGAGAGATGCTGGCCGGTATCCGGGTTTTTTTTTAACGAAACTTTATTGAACACTTCTAGAAACAATTACATTCACCCTTACGTCCGTAAACAGGGCGCTGCTCTGTGACGTCTCCTTTATGTGATCTGCACCTGCGGGTCACGTTGCGGACTTGAACCGTTCAGACATAAGTCTGATAGCAGTTGCATTTAATAGTAGTATGAAAGGCCACCCCCAGAAAAATGCTATTTCAGCAAAAAAAAATCAGAATTGAGCATCAAGACCTGCAGTGTGAACGTAGCCCAAGTGTGGAAGCGAGCTTAGTTGTTTTTTTTGGGGGTTGTGCATCTGGCTCAATCAACGACGATATCTTCACCAGGTTCTGGTGAAGATATCATGGGGGGCCGTGGCCGAGTGGTTAGAGCAGCGCGCTTGCACTCAGAAGGTTGCAAGTACCCGGTTCGATCCCCAGTGCCGTCACTCTAGGAGCAAGACCCGTAACCCCAGATTGCTCCCCAGGCGCCGCACATGGCAGCCCACTGCTCCCCAAGGGGATGGGTTAAAAGCAGAGAACAAATTTCATTGTAATGTATGTTTCAATGACGAGACGATATTAATAATTACTATTCTAAAGATATTTTACATCCAACCTTGTTTTCGTGAAAACACACGTTTATTTTTTCTTATGGAAAACTGGAAAAGTTGTGCGTGGACAAAGAAATACATCCTTTTAGTGAGTAGATTTTCTGTTGTAAAACCTGGAAGTAGCACACCTTTGCTGCCTCCTAGGTATGAAGAGGTAAAGTATGCACTCAATCATCTAGTGTGTACGACAGCAGAAGTTTGGGTAACTTACTTCTCTAGTGTGACTTGTTAAAAACCGAGGTAATAATGTAGTAAAAAAAATTCCAGTATCTATTGCACCATTATCTAAGTCTGTCCATTTTGTTTATAGTGTGCTTATATCTGTATTCTATCCTTTATGGCAGAATTAAGCACACAGTGAACAATCCAGCGTCATCGTCCTCCCAGTGTCTTGATATTTCCCTAGAATTGCTCGCTTGCTTGCAACAATAAATAAACGAAGAGGCCCAAGAACTTTTGCCATAAGCCTTCCAACCCAAAGCTCTAGGCAGCGCTGACACCGCTCTTAGTTTAGCTCAGCCTAGGGCTGAGAAATGTGGCTGAAATACAATTAATCAATTGTTTTTAAACTTTCATTTCATGAAAACAAACCACCGAAATGATTTTAAATAACTTTAAAAAACAAAAACAAATCATTGACCTGAATTCAAAGTTTAAGTAATTATAAGCTTTGAAACGTGCCAAAATCAAATGGAATGCATGAAAATATACCAAATGGTAAACAATGAAAATACAAGGAAACATTTGCTGCTAGTGGCGTTGCATATCTCAAAACAGCCTTGACTTCACTGGTAGAACTGGAAAAAAAATAAGGAAATAGATAAATATAAGCGCCTCGTCTCAGGGTAAAACAGTTTCCTTTTTAGATTATTTTGACAACATATTTTCCTAAACATATTCAACATTGCATGCTATTAGCAAAACAATTTTCCCTTTTAAGAATGATATAGTGCCAAGTTTCATGGACGCCCTAGAGAGGCCATCGCCCCCCCCCCCCCCCCCACAAACAAAAAAAATCTTAATTTTGCTACAATGAAATCTTTAAGAATTGCAAATTTGGATTAATTGATAATAATTGATAAAAACCCATTTATGGCCCGGCCATAGCTTGGCCATTATTGTACACTTTGTCAGACTAATAAGACTGGCATTCACAGAAGGAAGAAAAGAACAACAAATGACCACCCGGGCATTGTTGCTTTAAACGTTGTTTTTGTTTTTTTGCCCTAAAAGATTCTTTTTGTGGTTTAGCTTTAGCATGTTTTTTTTTTTTTTTTGTTATCCCCTTAAAAAATAAGCAAAGATAATCCGAGCAAGAAAAAAAGAAAAGAAAAGCAATACACATATTGTGTGTATTGCTTTTATTGTATTTAGAATGACTTATGCGGACTGTGGCCCTCCTTAGCTTAGCCCCACCTGTCCAGCCTGGGCTGCTTTTAGCCGCTTTCAAGCAGCTGGCTAACGTGTTAGCATCATTAGCTTGACCAGTATAAACAGCTAAAGCTAATGCTAAACTACGACGTTTAAAGAGTCTTTAGCTCACTTGGTGAGCGCAGGAGTCAGCGCTAGGCTCGCCTCGGTTTTTCTAACAAGTCAAATGTTTAGGTTTTACGTTTACAACTTCAATTTTCATCACTTTAGTTGCTTGACGTGCTCGACTCCCACCAGACATAACACTGGGAAAGATAGCAAGAAAAAGGCCCCAGGACCTGTGAGCCGCTCATTACCGTCGCCTGGGCGTTTATCCTGAGCTGCCTCTGTCGCTTTTCCTCCGCCGAGGCCAGCTCGATTTTCTCCAGCTGTCCTCGGATAACTTCCCGCTGGTGGAAATGGAAAGCTGGGTGCAGCGAGGCCATGGTGTAGAGCAGCGCCAACTGCTCCAGAGCCCCTGCCGCTGGTTCGTCCCGGTTCTGCTGACACACAGAACCGTCCGGGCATGGCGGAAACGAGGGGTGGGGGTGATGCTGAGGCTCCCTGAAAGGAGGCAGGGAGCAGTCCAAGCTCCTGCAGGACAAGGCCAGGTCCACGCTGCTCAGGATCCGAGAGAGTATTCCAGCACATTCCCTCCTGTCGGAGCCGAGGAGGGACAGGCAGACGATGAGTTTGGACCGAATCACCGGGTCCACCACGTCCACTAAAAGTCCCAGATCGCCCGGGTTGTTCGCCCTGCACTCGAAGTCCCGTAAAACGTGATAATCTTTCCTCGCAAGGTCCTCCAGATACGACCCCAGGAAGCGGAGCTCCAGGGGTTGGCACATATGCAGCAGCCCGCACATGAACTCGATCCGCTTGGCTGGGTTCAGATGGTGGCCGAACCACTCGAACACGCTCTCCCTGTCCAGATGCGGCGCGTGAACGCGGGGTCCCGGCGGCTCCCGGAGCCTTTCGTACACTGAGGGGGAGGCTGCCGCCCTGGGAATACGCTGCCTCTCGGATGGATCCAGTGGATCGTCCTCCGCCGTCTCGTCGCCTCCTTTCTCGCCAGTTTTCCTCGGTAGCTTCATTTTTAACATTATCGGAGACGCAGGAGAAACTTCAGAGTGTAAACAAAACGACAATATACATTATCGACAAATAACACCGATTAGTTGCACTGGAACTGACAGTTTTTACTGCTAGCTAATCTGCTGAGGCGACCAGTGAGTCCTTTTTTTCCTAAGTTGCTTTCTTCTTCGACTGTTGATTTCCGGCGTCGCGCTTCTGTCTGCTCAGCACACTGCTGCCACCTGTTGGACTCACTCCAGCCAACAGTCTGGAAGCTGTTGGCTGGAGTGTACTCAAATACTCAAATACTGCAGGCAGACAGTCATTACGGGAGTGTCTTATAAAACTATTCATACCATTTGTTGGTAGAAGTGGCTACACAGCAGCTAGACCCGTTATCCCAGAAGATATATTTTGGCAGAAGAAACAGGACTCCACACTCTACTTGCGTTTGTGCTCTGAGAGAGGAGGGGCGGAGCATACCCGACCCACCTGAACTCGGCTTTTTATTAAAGGTATACTATGCAACTGGGATTGATTTTCCAGCGAGGCGCCCCCCAGAGGGCGAAAGTAAAAGTGCACTGTCGTAAATATGCTCAGCTGTTCTCCTGGTTTCTCCATCAAGCCAGGCGCGGTTGTTTTGAGCTTAGCAGACAGGCGAACGCAACGAATACAAAAGTCGAAAAAACGGCAGTACAAACAATGACTAACACAGTGAAAGTATGAACATGCACACACAGAGAGAGAAACCATTCCAATGCAGTGTTTCCCCTAGGAATTTGCTTACCGGCCGACCGGCGGGGCGGGGGGCGGGGGGTGGGAGGGGGGATGTAGAGACAAGCTTTGCGCGACCGGCGGAGCGGGCGGGCGAAAGAGACAAGCTTTGCGCGACCGGCTGAGCGACCGGGCGGGCGGGGGAAAGAGACGAGCTTTGCGCGACCGGCGGAGCGAGCGACCGGCGGAGCGAGCGGGCGGGCGGGCGGGCGGGGGAAAGAGACAAGCTTTGCGTGACCGGCGGAGCGAGCGACCGGCGGAGCGAGCGACCGGCGGAGCGAGCGACCGGCGGAGCGGGCGGGCGGGCGGGGGAAAGAGACAAGCTTTGCGTGACCGGCGGAGCGGGCGGGCGGGGGAAAGAGACAAGCTTTGCGCGACCGGCGGAGCGAGCGTCCGGCGGAGCGAGCGGGCGGGTGAAAGAGACAAGCTTTGCGCGACCGGCGGAGCGAGCGACCGGCGGAGCGGGCGGGCGGGGGAAAGAGACAAGCTTTGCGCGACCGGCGGAGCGACCGACCGGGCGGGCGGGCGGGGGAAAGAGACAAGCTTTGCGCGACCGGCGGAGCGAGCGACCGGCGGAGCGGGCGGGCGGGGGAAAGAGACAAGCTTTGCGCGACCGGCGGAGCGACCGGCAGAGCGACCGGGCGGAGCGACCGACCGGGCGGGGGAAAGAGACAAGCTTTGCGCGACCGGCGGAGCGAGCAACCGGCAGAGCGGGCGGGCGGGGGAAAGAGACAAGCTTTGCGCGTCCGGCGGAGCGACCGACCGGGCGGGCGGGCGTGCGGGGGAAAGAGACAAGCTTTGCGCGACCGGCGGAGCGAGCAACCGGCAGAGCGGGCGGGCGGGGGAAAGAGACAAGCTTTGCGCGACCGGCGGAGCGACCGACCGGGCGGGCGGGCGGGGGAAAGAGACAAGCTTTGCGCGACCGGCGGAGCGAGCGACCGGCGGAGCGGGCGGGCGGGGGAAAGAGACAAGCTTTGCGCGACCGGCGGAGCGACCGGCAGAGCGACCGGGCGGAGCGACCGACCGGGCGGGGGAAAGAGACAAGCTTTGCGCGACCGGCGGAGCGAGCAACCGGCAGAGCGGGCGGGCGGGGGAAAGAGACAAGCTTTGCGCGTCCGGCGGAGCGACCGACCGGGCGGGCGGGCGTGCGGGGGAAAGAGACAAGCTTTGCGCGACCGGCGGAGCGAGCAACCGGCAGAGCGGGCGGGCGGGGGAAAGAGACAAGCTTTGCGCGACCGGCTGAGCGACCGGGCGGGCGGGGGAAAGAGACGAGCTTTGCGCGACCGGCGGAGCGAGCGACCGGCGGAGCGAGCGGGCGGGCGGGCGGGCGGGGGAAAGAGACAAGCTTTGCGTGACCGGCGGAGCGAGCGACCGGCGGAGCGGGCGGGCGGGCGGGGGAAAGAGACAAGCTTTGCGTGACCGGCGGAGCGGGCGGGCGGGGGAAAGAGACAAGCTTTGCGCGACCGGCGGAGCGAGCAACCGGCGGAGCGAGCAACCGGCGGAGCGAGCGACCGGCGGAGCGAGCGGGCGGGCGGGCGGGGGAAAGAGACAAGCTTTGCGCGACCGGCGGAGCGAGCAACCGGCGGAGCGAGCGACCGGCGGAGCGAGCGGGCGGGCGGGCGGGGGAAAGAGACAAGCTTTGCGTGACCGGCGGAGCGAGCGACCGGCGGAGCGAGCAACCGGCGGAGCGAGCGTCCGGCGGAGCGAGCGTCCGGCGGAGCGAGCGGGCGGCGGAGCGAGCGGGCGGGCGGGCGGGCGGGTGAAAGAGACAAGCTTTGCGCGACCGGCGGAGCGAGCGACCGGCGGAGCGGGCGGGCGGGGGAAAGAGACAAGCTTTGCGCGACCGGCGGAGTGACCGACAGAGACAAGCTTTGCGCGACCGGCGGAGCGGGCGGGCGGGGGAAAGAGACAAGCTTTGCGCGACCGGCGGAGCGACCGACAGAGACAAGCTTTGCGCGACCGGCGGAGCGGGCGGGCGGGGGAAAGAGACAAGCTTTGCGCGACCGGCGGAGCGACCGGTGGAGGCGGAGCGGGGGAGACAAGCTTTGCGCGCATATCGAGTTAGTTTTTTTTTTTCTGGAATGTTGGGAGGCGGTAGCGTGAGGGAAACCCTACAATGTTACTTACAATCGCATCAGCAGAAATGCGAGGTCCGCGTCAGCCTTGCAGCCTTCTTTTTTTTTTAGCTCTCGCCATTCGGAAAAAGCTTGCCCGATGTTCACCCGTGTACAACTCCTCTCTCTTTCCACAGCCCTTTTCCTCTTTCTTGCCTGCTCCGACATGAGCTTTCGCTGTTTTATCGCTGGTTCCGCCATGATAACTGCACAGATATCGCCACTGCGCTAGCAACAAACATGTTCTCGCCGTAAAGCAAGACCGACTCTTGCGATCTTGCACGAGATTCTGAGCCTGTGGGCGCGGGCCGAGGGCTCCTGCAGTTGCAAGTGCGGTATTTCCCCCACAGACCACCAGGAAAACCTTTGTTCAACCTGAAATGACTCATTTAATCATCCAAAACGGTATGGAACACATTAATTAACTGAAAAATGTTGCATAGTGTGCCTTTAACCATACCACGTGACAAAACCAATTCATACATCACTTCCTTTTACAAATCTGTGGAATAAAAACATAAACCAGAGCATAAACCTTAACACCATTTAACTCACACTTTTTGTCACATTGCAACCACAAACTTCAAAAGATTTTTTTACAAATAAAAAAAAAAAAAAAAAAAAAAGTATTACATGCAATGTGTGCGCTGCCTCATTTACCCATATTCCCTAAACAAAAGTGCTACCAATGATCTTCAGAGATAACTTCATTGTTTTAGAGTCCACCTGAGCCCAGTTCGTTCTCAAGAGACGCTTATTTGGAACATACCTTTACATAAATTCAGAGCAAGCATCAAAAAGTCACCAGGAGTGGGGCTTTTTCACTCATATGATCCCTGTAATTAACTAGAAACAGTAAAACATTTGTTTTGTTTCTTTTTATTTCTGCTCAGTCTCCCATCAGCTCAGTACGAGGCGCCAATGTGCCCTCCAGCTTATTTGTCCATCTGTTCTCAGTTCTGTGATTAAAGAGCTCTAGCTTTAAATATACGCAAAACAATAGCGAGGGTCTCAAAGGTATGATTGACTTACTTTGTAGAGAAGAAAAGGATATATATCAAAACCCCAAACTGGCTTCAGAAAAGAAAGAATAATCCTGTCTTTTCTCTGTGTCATGCTGGAAGCATGAAATTAGAAGGCCATTAGATAACAGGGACCTATTTGGAAAGTAAATTTGTTAAAAAAAAACTTGAAATGTAAAAAGAAAATACTTTTAAATGTTATTAGCATCAAAGTGTTGAAGTTAATAGGTTTCTTGAGGTCAGTATTTGCGTATAGTGTGTAGTATATGGTTCAGCATCAGTTTAATAATAATAAAAAACTGGAATTAATATCAGGCATAGAGATTATGTTGAGGTACCATCATAACAAGTCAATATTAGCATTAAAAGTAAAAATGCCACTACAGCTGAGAAGATTTCACATACTTTCTACATCCTGGTACAATCTAGGGGGTCATACTGAAAATCCTCCAGATTCGAGACATCAACAATAAACATTTTAGAAGAATCGGGAAATTGCAGAAACATGTATATATAAATACACACTCTAGACAAGTGGAGAGGAAGTATTTTCACTATTGTACATGATGATGTCAGTACCCTAAATGGTCACCTAGAAGTTTGCTTGTGTGTATCATCTCCTCTCTTGCTGCACTGAGCGCTTCTCACTTTCCAGGCTGGTGGGTGAAAGCAGAGAAAAAGATGCATTGATCTGCGGCCCCGCGCCAATCAACGCGGCACCAACCACTCCTCCTCACTAAAATAAAAAATGTCTGTCATCTCCTAACCCAGAGTTGCTCTCAGCAGCATCTGAATCGCTCTTAAGCAGAGCCTGATAGGGAGGAACCTTTAGGCTAAAGTAGGAGCTCTCCAAGAGGACTCAAAAACCTTTGTGAATACAGACACAGGAGTTCTGGTGGGTGGCCCTCTCTGGGCAGGTTTGTCGTGTTCTCCATGAAAAGATGATTGATTTGATGGTGGTCCGGGGGAACATCAAAGATTTGGATATTCATTTATCACCCCATCCTTACCTGTACATCTTAACAACTTGACTGATTCACCTAATCACTGATTACATGACTCGGAAGGCAATTGGTTGCACCAGTGCCTGTATTCGGAAAGCAGCTCTTACTGACGTCATTTTAGGAAAAATCTTAGAATTTCCTGAATTCCTAGACTTTTATATTTACTTTTATGTAACCTTGGTAACATAAAAGTTATTCACAAATCATCTTAGGCCTTAAGAGAGCTCCTAAAGTGAAATTCTTTTAGGAATAGCGAGGAGGACTTTTACCAAGCCTAAGAGTGTCTTAAACAGGGAAGAAGGAGGAAACAGAGAGAGCTGATTGGCTGATCCACCACCTACACAGTGGAGGAAATGAGCACATAAACTTCTATAACAATAATACAATTATTAATATGTAGATAAGATCAACTTTATCATCCCCATTGAGGGAAATTAATTAGTTTCAGTGCCCCGTCAGGTTAAAGGCGCAGTTTTTGTAACGTCATTTTATGGGATATATGAATATTAGGAAAAAGTATTAAATAATCATGAATAAAATGAGGAGAAATGTATAAAAAATATAGTACAGAGGAATTTTTATATAATTTACAGAAACATTTTAGAAGAATTGGAAAGTCGCAGAAAAATATTTACATAAAAACACACTCTAGACAAGATAAAATAGCTGCAAAAGTATTTGCTTAGTTGTAAACGATGATTTTTGCTTAAATGGTGATATGAAGTTTGTTTGTGTGATGCCATATGCTCTCTGGCTTCTGATTGCTGCACAGAGCGCTTCTCACTTTCCAGGCCTGTACGTAAAAGTGGAGAAAAAGTTGTAATGATCTGCAGCAATGTGCTTCAAAGTCCGCCTGTTTGCACCGTGATCCCTGGATCAACCTACCTTTCAGCACTCCTCTATTCTCTTCCCAGAGCTGTGCAGACAGAGAAATGCTACTCCTCTGTCCACTTCAGTTTTCTCCACCCTTTTCTCCATTTTATGTCAGCCATTTTGTCAAATCCCATCGCTTTATACAGGCAATCTTAGTAAAATTCTGACAGGTGAGAGCACACATATCAAATAGATGAAGTAGTAAAATGACCAGTATGGTGCGTAAACATAAGCACGAGCAGACAAACAATCCTGTAAATAAGGTCAAATAAGGTAAATGAGGTGCGTTTAGACAGTCGTATGCTGTGTGACAATTATTTAATTTTCATCATCATGTCACAGATTTCTTAATGGGTTCATTTATCTCCGTTGATTAATTATAGCAACACATCAAAAAGATCAAGCGGCGTGAATACATTTGGAAGGCACTGCATGAGTTGATCATCATTCTTTAATAACTAAGCTGGAGTCAGATTGAATGTAACTAAAATGTCTAAAGGAGGAACCTCCCTGAAACAAGCCTGTGTTGGAAGCTTGCTGAGACCGTGGGATATTTATGGTAGCCAATGCTGCCCTCTAGAGGAAACCTTTGCCAATCAGAAGTCAAATTAAACCAAAATGAATACGCAGCAGTTTGGCACACTCGCTATGTCTTAAAGATTCAGATTATAAAACAAGTTAAAAAACGTGCTTATTCAGACCAAATCAGGGTCACCAAACTTTCTGCATGTTGCAGACTACAACACCTGCTCAGGGAAGCAGAAGGATGAGGACACATTTCCGGAAAAACAGGACAAACTCATAAATACAAACCAGAAATGTATACCACAGTCAGCAGATCAGACCCTCCTTCTGTGGACGCTTCTCTCTCATCTTAACGGAAACTCAGACATTGGCTTGTCCATTCTTGCACACCCCCATCACTATAAGGAGAGGATACCTTTCCCACTGAGCTCCAACAGGGGACAGTGACACTCCAGGCTTCCCCAAGGATCTGAAATCAAGCTCTTTTGCTTCAGTTTTTCAAAGCTTTTCATTTATTTAGAAAGCCAGTCTCCATCCCCAGCCTGCCAAATGTTTCCTCAATGTTGCCCTTTTCTGCCTCTCATCACAGCTCCAGTAAATATATAACAATGCAGTGTAAAGGCAGACAGCATCCCTACGCACTGAAATAAGGCTCGTTTTATTAAACTAGATAGTCTTTATCAGAAGCAGAATAAGTAGGTTGCTGCATGATAAGAATTGAGCTATTTATCAAAGATGTGTCACATAGACCTGGAATTAACAACAGAGCATGTCTTTCAAGGAGCTTCATTTCATATATCTGTAATATTAGCTACATTAAACCCTGGGTAGCGTCTAGTCATCATTAGGCTTCTGCTTACCTAAGGTCTGGAACATATCCCAGAGGGAAAACCAGGCATCCTTTAACCCCGTCGGCGTTCGAAGTTGTTCCCAGGCCAACAGGAAGAAATGGTTCTTCCAACAGGTTCTGGGCTTGCCCATGAATTTTCTTCCTGTGGGAAAACCTCCAAGGCGAGATGCCCGAGAGGCATCCTGATGCCTGGACCACCTCAGCTGACTCCATTCAATGCGGAGGAACAGTGACTCTTCAAATGCAAACAAATAATGGAGTGTCTCTGACCCTGAGCTCTGCCATCTTACAATATTTTCAGCATTAGATAGAGTGCTGTGTATTGAGTATAAATTGTGTTGTCTGAACTTTGGTTTGGAAAATAAATAAATCATTTAGGCCTGCACAGTGGTGCCGTTGTTACCGCTGGTGCCTTGTAGCTACAAGGCCTTGATTTTGAGCCCCAGCCAGGGCCAGCCTGTAAAGAACAACACCTGGACCACCTCAGCAAACCCTAAAAAGGGGTTTCTCCAGGAATGTTGGGTACTTTCCACTTCCTAATGCATGTTAGGCTAATTGACTTGAATTCACCTTCGACAAAGGTGTGTGCATGCATGGTTATTTGTCCTCTAATGTACCAGCAACCTGTCCAGGGTGCATCCTGACTCTCAAATATTGACCCTGATAGGCAAATGTGGGTATAGAATTAGACAACTGTAAAATAAAAAAAAAAAATCATTCCTTTTAACTTTAATATAACTTTAATAATCCAGGATATGGGTTACTTTTTAAAAAAAATCATTTTAGACTGTTCTCACCTCAAAACTTCAGTCTCACATGTCAAGTCTTACTACACCCATTACCCAAGGATCCTAATGAGAGTCATTTTGCTGCCGTCTAGCAGTCGGCTTTTTGCTCAATTATGACTAATTTCCCTAAATTGCACACTAAATACAAAAATGTATATCTATTGTATATCAGCTATAAAAATTAACAATGCCTACTTAATTTACAATCTGTTTGACAGCAACTGTCAAGTTGCCAACTCAGTTATGCAGCTTCCCCAACTTGAAAGGGATTATGACCGTCTACATGGAGAATAAACTGGAATCCACTCAGTTTGCTTCTTTTCCACTTCCTTTTTCTTTTATTCTCTTTAGCAGTGGTCAAACAGGTAAAAAACCTTTAGACAACCAAAAAAAAAAAAAAAATTACACACATAAATATCCATAAATTTTTACAAATATACATGTAAATGTCAGCCTTAAATACTCCATTCAATACAAAATGCTACTTGATAAATAACACCAAACACTGAAACACATACAAGCTTACGTAGCACAAACCACATATTGCCACTTTAATTGCACAAACCCCATTTAACCTATTTATCCTTTATATCTGTTAACCCAATTAAAAGGCAGACCCTCTTATCACACCAATCGACCAAACACTTTCTAATAATATTTAAGAAATACGCAGCTTATGGCCATACTAACACACATTTCATCAAGACAATCAAAGCATGGCAAAACCATATTGAACAGAGCTACGCATCCATTCTGCTGCACACTAACACGTAACACCATTCTCAAACGGCTCAGCAGCAACAGTAGCGACTCTGTAGCACAGATTTTAAGTTTAGCTTCTTACCGGCTGCCCCTCCAATCGTTGTAGGCGTTCAAAAGTACTCTGCTGCGTTGGTATTAATTTTAACAGGATCCTCGTCCGTGTCTCAATAACTTCTGCTCCTACTTGGGTCTGATATCACACCTGCGCTTCAGGGATGCACCGCGTGTGTGACGTCATGAGCTCTTGAGCGCACCAGGCAGCAATTAAGCAGATTGTCTCCGTTGGTCTTGTGGGTGGATTGTCTCCGTGCAATTCACTACTGCCGTCAGTGAATTGCACCCCCGTATTTAATCTCTTTTAGTGCAAATTATAACTTTATTTATTTATTAAAAATGCACTCATCTCAAGTGTAATTTGACTTGACAGCAACAAACAAATAATTATTTTTTTGTTTAACTGGAAGTAAATTATATAAGCCATCCATTGATAGTGTTATACAGCTACTTTAATCATTATTTTGGGTAGAAAACCTAACCCAGTACGCTCACTCAATCCCGTTGTCTGAATCGGTCTGTAGGCCCTATAAGACTATTGGTTGAGTAAACAACATGTCCAAGGACTATTATGGGCAATCACAGCGACATAAAGAAGATGACTAGACTTTCCTTTGCTTCAGTACAAGGGATCTACTGGAGGCTGAGCTACTGCAACCTGCTCTTCCAAAAACCAAAAGTGCATAGGTGCCGAAATTGTGCAACAGCTTCCATTTTTCAGTCAGGGGGCGTGACAGTCACAGTGATCCAGCGTGCAGTGCAGATGCTTTTCATGTCTTGCCGTGGAGTTTCTGAATCCTGTAATTTAATTCAACCCCTGAGCAGCTGCAGAGGGAAGTCACTCCCTATCAAACCACAGCACCGACACAGGTTATCACATAACTAACTCTTAACCATTGAACCCTTCCCACAGGACATCTCAATGAAAGAGCTCAGACCTGCTGCTTACTTCCTGTTCACCCAGTGATGGAAAATCTCAACCAACTCCACCGTCTTCACGCCACGCTTCCTATTAAGAGAAACGCTGCTGAAGATTTCCTCTGATTCGGTCTTCCTCACATTGAGGCCTCTCAGCTCGTCACATGTGAGCGCGCGCAGGTTTCCACATCGGACCCACGCCGGTCTGATGTTGTGTCACTTTCTGTGGCGGAGCCGGCCACAGTTTACTGACACTCCCACCACTCCCTCTGCCAACCAGAGAGAGGGCTGCCACTGGCGAGTCAGGACTCCTCTCCTTTCACCTTCTGCTTCCACAGTGGCATTCATCACTGGCTTCCAGCAGCTGGGGAAGAGAAGGTAAGGCCCTGTTATTACTCGATGTGTTGCGTTGTGGACTTTATGCAATGGGAGTCTTTCCAATCAGAGCGGCAACAAGATGTCAGGTTTTTGGAGCCCGTTCACGTTTGTGATTGGTGTGGGTGCTTCTATGAGCTCCCCTCGTATGTTATATTTGTCCTTTTTCTAATTGGGTGTCTCCGTGATCGGTGGTTAGGTTTGGCCATTAGAGTCCAGCCACCAGGACAACAGGAGGACAAGCTAAATATACAATGGAAAAGGATGCAGAAAGCGCTGTGATTATGGGTCAGAGAGGTCTCTGGCTGTAGAGCAATGGCACCGGTTCCCGTCTGTGTCTTTTGGCATTCAAGACCTGTCCTGTCAGCTGAGCCTGTTTCCTGAAATAACTTCTAATTACAGTATGGACATGTGCAGAAATGATGGAGAAGTTGCGTAGAGCGCTGTTTAAGATGGTCCCAGGGTAAGGCAGGGTCTCATCTCTGCATATGCAGACCGTTTTTTCTCTCTTCCTCAGATGTATACAGCAGTCATCAATCACTCAGGGCATCCTCACTGTCTTTACAATGATACCTGTGTAGACTGTGGCAAGCTGGGCAGGACTGTAGAAACACTGGGTTGAATGCTGGTTAGAGTTGGCGCCAAGCGGACGTCTGTGAAATGTATACGTATGCATACAGCGCACTGGAAAAGTATTCACACCCTACACTGTTTTTCTTGTTTTTTCACAACAACAACCACAAACTCCCATGTATTTTATTATGATTTTTATGTGATAGACCAAGTGCATTATGGGGATTTGGGAAGAAAATCAAACATGATTTCTAGATTTTTTTTCAGGTAAAGTTTCTGAAAAGTGTAGCTCGTGTTTTTTTGTTTACCTGAGTCAGTCCTTTGTGGAACCACTTTTCGCTGCACTTACTGCTGCAGGGCTTTTGGTGTATGTCTTTGAAAATCCAGAGAATAAATAGTGTCCCCACATTCTTTGCAAAATAGCCGAGCTCTGCCAGATTTGACGGAAAGTGTCTGCATGTTTAGGGTTGCTCCACTCCGAGTGTTTTGTAGCCTCTGACAGGATTGCCCTGTATTTTGCTCCTAACCATCTTGCCATTTACTCGACCAGCTTCCCCATTCCTGCTAGAAAAGCACCCCTGGGTGTCTGCTGAGTCCCTTTGGTCTTCATGATGCTGTTCATTCCCTGTTGTTCTCTAACAAATCTCTGACTTTATACCTTATGGTTCAGCACAATTTATCCTGACATTAAGTTTCCCATAAGTGGAGCACATTTCCAGCTTAGGTTACTTCTCAAGGCGGATGGTTGGACTAGATTTTTATTTAGGTGTGTTGGAGTAGGAAGAGGGAAATGGGGGAATACAAATGCATGCAATGATTTTCTTTTTTTCTGGAAATAATAAATTTCCTGATTTGGCTCTCATGTTCTCCCTGTTTTCCAGTTACTTTGGAATTGGGCATAAAAGACAAAATGTGTTGTTTAGCTTCTGTCTCAAGCGCATTGTCCTCTTTGTGTAGGTCTATCACATAAAATCCCACTAAAACACTTTCAGATTTATGGGTTTCGTGACAAAATGTGAAAATGTTTAGGGAGTAGGACACTTTCAAAGATACTGAATATAATAAATGAAACATGGAGTCAGCATGGGCCCCTTCATTTCAGCACCAAAAGTCTCCAACAACGCGGCAAATGTACGCAGCATTTTCAGAACTGCTATTTGGAGTCTGAGCTCCCTCTTTCTAAATAACGGTGGAGAGCAATCCCTGCATCATTTGCGCACAAGGAATGCTGTGTGATCCTGCGGAGCCGGCAGAGGCAGCTGATGTGGTCAGTGCGCATCGCTCCACGGTCGTCCAGATGTGGGGTTGGGTTTAGCAGGAATCCTGTTTCAAAACCCACCTAGCCACACACATGTGCCCGTAATAAATAATGATGAACTGAGGCACCATGGTGGAGTCGTGAAGGTGGATATTTGACTTAGGGGCATGTGGAGTTTCTGGTGCTCAAAATAGAGCCCATGTTTCAGAAATAGCTCAATGTTCTTCGAGCTTTTCTTCCCTCCTTGCAGCACCACCGGAGAAGAAGGAACGCGGTGACGAGTGTGAGGGAGCAATCGCTGTAAAAAAAAAAAAAAAAAGATTTTACTTTGAATGAAGATAAAACCATTACAGAGATGACATTTTATACTGGCTTTGGTGTTTTAGGTTAGCGGTTAGCATGGTTAACATGGTTAACATGCTAACCGCTAATAGACTATCATTAGGCTATCATTACTGAACTTGGTGTGTATTACCTGGAACATTCAGATCTTTACTTTAACTCTGAGGTTTCCTAAAGGCTTGCCAACATTTCCAAATCCAGCATTTTCATGATCAACAGAGGTTGACCGATTAAATAGGATGAAACAGATGCCTTTAATGTACTAAACCCGTCCTTGGAGTTATCTGAGTCTGGCTCTGTCCCAGCCTGAATAAACAGCCTACACGAGGGAAACATGTGGAAATGGTTTCCTTTAAACAGCTTCTTTCACAGTGATTAAATCTACCTCATTCAGTAACATCATCAGGTAAGAAATGGCAGTTCATTGAGGGAAAAACAAGTTTGAGTTCCCCACAAACTCAAGACAATCAAGTTTAAAATCAGCTGCTTCCGGTCCCCAGCCAGTTTCTCTCTGCATCCCAAACTTTCCCCAAATTTCCAGGGATCATCACCAAACAACTACTGAATAGTTCCCATGTTTTGATGGATAGTGTGTGTGTGTGTGTGTGTGTGTGTGTGTGTGTGTGTGTGTGTGTGTGTGTGTGTGTGTGTGTGTGTGTGTGGGGTTGTTATGATTAAACCTTGTGTCAAACAGAACTCTACAGCAGAGGAAGACTCAGGCACATCACTATAATGTCTCCTTGTGTATTCTGGTGCTAAACATGTAAGAGCAAACATTTACCAAGAGGGTCTTACTGAGAGAAATAACCACTGAGACGGACCGCCAGCTGGGTAGCTGGGCTTCGGCTGACCGTCTAGAGATGTAACGGGTTTCAGTTAGTTCTGCCTTTACATGGCAAACACTTGGATTTTTTTGAAGGTGTTAAAGCAAAGACACATCATCATCATCAGTGTTTGGCATTTACCTCCACCTGTAAGGTAGGAAAATCCTCCCCAGGCAGTTTAGAAGTCATAATGGTGGGATGAAAGGAAGACTTGTTGAGCTGTAGATAGACCTTGGACTGTACTCCCAGTGTGTGTTCTTTACCTTAAAGTAAAATCCTCCATCTTTTGTCTTGACAGATTTCAAAGTAGCTTGTCAAAATAAACCACTTTATGGCAAAACCAGATACAGTCAAGGTCTAAAAATCCTTGTGCTTTCAGTTCCAGGGTTTTACATATCAGGATAAAGCATCAATGAACTAGCCGTGTTCAAGTCCAACAGAATTTAAATCTAACCGCAAGTGTCCCAAACACATATTAGAGTCCACCCCGTCACTATTTATTAAACAAGGACAAAGCCACAATGGAAAGGCTGTGAGTGAAAATCACAGTATCAAGAATCGTTTATGTGTTCCCATGGTAAAATTACCTTTGAGGCAGACACCGGTTTATTTAATTTAAAAAAATTTTTTTTTTTAAAAAAGGGTTAGGGTTATGACGTACACAGATAACGTGACACACAGACACAACAGTAGGTCAACCCTTGCTGCTTCCACAGGACTGAAGAGCCTGTATAGCAGCTAGACGCTGCTGATGAAATGAACCTGAGGAATTAACCATCATTAGTGAAACCATCAGAATAACAGGTCAGTGTTACCACAACATCTGGATGGAAAGGCATTAGCAGGGAAGTAACTGCTGCTGCTCATCAATCTGGGACGGTTTGCAGAGTCATTTATACGAGTTGAAATTCACAGTTTTACTACGTGCCAAACTTTCTAGGAGTGGGAAATTTGCCCGAAAAAGTCAGATTGTGCAATATTCAGCAAAAAAACCCAAAAAAAACAAAACAAGAGCACCATATCAGAATCTGTTGCCTCGGTTAAAGTTACCTAGGTCAAACATTTTGAGATTTCAACCTTCTGAAAATGGTGACGGTAACTGAGTTAGGTTTATAGTGACCTAGTTCACACACCTTTTCACCACCGCCCACAGATATCCTACAGGACTGGCATCAGGACTTTGTTATTGTAACTGCTAAACACTAACTTTGCTGTCCTTCAGCCCCTTAATGAGTAACTCTCTGTAGTAAGCTTCGGGTTCATTTGGAAGATCCATCAGTGCCTGAGCTTGAACTGTATCATTTCAGTGATGGTGACACTCTCTTTTTTTTTTGCCTTTAATTCCAAAGAAAATATTCAGGCATCCCAAATGTTTGTAAGCCAGTGTATTGAGTTCTGATGACACCAAAGCAGAACCTTTGGGTCATGAATCTAAAAGGAACACACGTTAGAAACCAGAACAGAACCGAGGATACCTGGGAATGCTCCAGGGTTACTATTGTTCTGATGGAAACTAGTTTTTGTGGAAGGCGGTAAAAAATATCAGTACAGTCAGCTTTCACCTCAGACTTTTACGGTGAAGATTGGATTTCATTTTGTCGCTTCACAGTGAGTCCAAGCATTCATCAAAGTCAACAAAAGAACGACTTTATGGGAGGAAGAAGACATAAAATCTGCGGGGTCATCTGAAGCGGGTGAGAATTTCTTCATAATGAAGAAAGCTTTACCCATCATGGTCAGTCTGGACCACCCTCTCCACCAAACACCGGACAGGCAGCAGAACGCCTGCTCTAACAGACTGTTACAGCTCCTCTGTCGACCGCACCGATGCAGGAAATCCTTTCAGCCATGTGCCGTCACCCTGCACAATACCTCGCTTTAAGTATTGCTTGTTCCTGTTCATCGTCATTGCTCCAATTCCACAAATATGTATGTAGATGTTTTACATTATTATAGTGCATAGAAATTCACATTTCATATTGTATTTCTGCACATCATGCTGCTGCCCAATAATTTCCCAATTTTCAGGACTTATAAAGTACATTTTATCTTTATCTTGAATCCCATAGATTTGGAGAACTTTCGCAAAGTAAAGTGGGCAAATAGTGCCAAGTCATGATAAAGCATCTGGGATGGATTGCTTCTTATGTTCTCAATTATAAACTGAAGGTCAATAAAGTTTTTGAATCGAGTGCTCTAATTTGTTCCGCATTTTAACAATGGTATATACTTTCTTGTATCCAGTGCATTCCATGGAAGAACATAATAACAGTGTCTAACTTACATTTTTTTAGCTAAAAAAATCCCAGACACGTGAGTTTTTTTTTAACAGTGCATCACAACCGGGCAGAGAGAACAGTGAGGGATTATGGGAAGACGTTTGTTCCGACGGGCTGCAGAGGTTCTTCTCTCTTCAGCCTGTTGACGACCAGCACTTTGCCTGCTTCATCTTTGCGTCCTCCCATCCAGCACGCTGCCCAGGCTGTTATTTTCTCTGGCCTGGCCTTGCTTGTGGTTGGCAGAACATGGAAGGAGCTCTGCAGAAAATGTGCCACTGCGTTATTATGTACCCTTCAGGGCACGGGATGAAAACTCGGCAAAGCACTTTAAAAGGGGAGGAGGGGGAGGGCAGTGGGGACGGTATAGAAGAAAACACTGTGGCCATTTCACAGGGCAGTCTGGATTCTCAGCCATATACTCCATAGTGGATGTGCTGACTCATGATCACAGCACAGTTTGGTCCTGAGACCACCGAACCAGCTCCCCAGCTATGTATATGTCTACTCACACACGCTGCTGTGAAATATACGAAGAGCCAGATACAGCATTTCTAAGATGGGACTGACTCTGTCGAATCAAAAGAAAGTCTTTCTTCTCACCGGCCTTCATCCTTTACAGTCCTCTCGTTGCTGCTCTCGTGTCAGATCACGGTTGCTGTCGATGGTGCAAAGTTTGTCTTCGAGCCGGTCCAGCTGAACCAATTTTAGGGCCAACACAAAATGAAAACTAAACAACCATTTCTAGTTCGTTTGTTTGTTGAAAAAAAGCTGAAAACAAACCAACAGGAGTTTTGTTTGACAGTTTATGATCAAAATGACTGGGGCAGCAAACAAACAAAAGCTTTTCATGTTTATATTTCTACTGGCTATATCTGAAGTCCTGTGAACAATAACCAAGTTGACTTCAGAGGGTGGGGCAAAAAAGAGAGAAAAGGCCACTGATTTATGGGTATTTATTTTAGTTTCATTATGCTGCTGCACTCCCTCTTGTGGCCTCTCCCAGAGCCTCAGCTTGTTTTTTCTTACTTATTCAGTCAGTTAGGTAAAGAAATGTCTGGATGTGGTGCATATTTGAACAAAATATGAATTTAAAGTTCTATCATCAATTATGACTTTATATCGTGAGTGGACATCTGACCAGAGAAGTCAACAGGCGCTTCAGGGTGGAGCGATTGGCTGGACAAATCTGAATTTTCTGTGGATTTTTTTCAAATCAATACAGAGACAAAATTATACATACACACTCAAATACATACACACACCCCGACCAAGATTTGATTAAACATCCCAGAAGCCCTGATGCCTATTTTATTAATTGAAGGACCATTCTTCTGTTGGATCACCTATCTATCTGCTGGTGTGAAGTGAATCTGAAGAATATAGTCTCAAAACCTCACACTCACACTGACACCTCTACAAGTCTTATCTTATGGCCTATTGTCTCCTCTCATCATAAAACCTTTCTCCAGAAGCCTCCTGGCTTGTCCAGTTTAGGAGCCAAAGGGTCTTGAGGTTCCGACACCTGTAATCTTGGTATCTGTGGTGGAATAGCTTAAATAATCAGTAAGTTGGGGACATAATTAGGATAGTCAGGTGGGAATCCTCCTTCTTCGATGTTTTGTTGACAAGCCTACGACATCTCTGATACTTTGTGATACTTGACATTCCAGGTGCACGTCCTTTACGTCGGACCCTCCCGTTTCATTTTCAGCCCATGTGATGTGTTTTCTTTAATAAACAGCCAATTGCTGATTTTTGCCACTCCAGTGGACTAGGACTTGTGATTTGTTGGCAAGGACAACCCCTCAATCCCATATATTTTAGTTGGTAGATTGTGGATGTTGCAACAAATCCCATATAACCTGCTTTAAAGGGACCATCTTGCTCCTATTCCATGCTGGGTGTCAGTTTTGGATGAGGTGCCAGGCCTTTTGTACTTTCTTTTTGGGAAACAAAAATGGTGTTAACAATATTAAACTTCAAAATAAGCTCAAATTCATTAGTAGGCATGTCCTGCCAGAACACAAAGCTTACGATGGCAAGAAGAAATGACTGATTTGGCAGACCTTTAAAGGGTTTTCGCTCCGTAGGTTTCTAGCGGACTTCTACACAGGGCTGTTCACGAATGACGTCACATCACTCAAGCTCCTGGAGACGGCTTAAATTGCCCAAATGTTCAGACAAGCAGAGTACAAGTTTAGAAGGGTGACATCTGCAATATCAATGCGTTTTGAAGATGACGACGTCCCAGGAGCTTTATTCCAACATGCTTTAATCAAGAAAAACAGAGTGGAGCGGCTGAAACGTAGAGGCCTAAAAGTGAGCAAAAAGGAAGCAGTATTTCATCTTTCTAACACCTGTTCTGCAGGATTAACTCATCTCCACAGTCGGTTTTTCAGCAATTCACACCTTGGGTCATGTGACCAAAATCACTCACTTGTCCTAATTACCCTGTTAGTGATCATCATTACCTTCTACTGGTGTGATTGTTTCTGACTACAACTAAGAAGAAATTTCCTGCATTTAAATTCTGACAAGACAGAAGTTGTAATCTTTGGGCCAGAGTCCTCAAAAAATAAACTTCTTAATCAATCACTGAATCTGGATGGCATTAACTTGGCCTCTGGTAATAAAGTAAAAAATCTTGGTGTTATTTTTGACCAAGACATGTCATTTAAATCCCATATTAAACAGGTTTCCAGAGTTTCCTTTTTTCACCTCCGGAATATCGCCAAAATTAGAAACATTCTGTCCAGGGGTGATGCTGAAAAACTAGTGCATGCATTTGTTACTTCAAGGCTGGACTATTGTAATTCTTTACTATCAGGAAGTCCACAAAATGCAGTTCGAAGTCTTCAGCTGATCCAAAATGCTGCGGCAAGAGTTCTGATGAAAATCAACAAGAGGGATCATATTTCTCCAATTTTAGCTTCCCTTCATTGGCTTCCTGTTAAATCAAGAATAGAATTTAAAATTCTTCTTCTAACGTATAAAGCCCTTAATAATCAAGCTCCATCATATATCAGAGCTCTGATTACTCCGTATGTTCCTAACAGAGCACTTCGCTCTCAGACTGCAGGTCTGCTGGTGGTTCCTAGAGTCTCTAAAAGTAGAATGGGAGGCAGATCCTTTAGCTATCAGGCTCCTCTCCTGTGGAACCAACTCCCAGTTTTGGTCCGTGAGGCAGACACCCTATCTATTTTTAAGACTAATCTTAAAACATTCCTTTTTGACAAAGCTTATAGTTAGAGTGGCTCATGTTACCCTGAGCTACCTCTATAGTTATGCTGCTATAGGCTTAGGCTACTGGAGGACATCAGGGTCTAATTTTCTCACTCTACTGATTTCTACTGTTCTTCATTCTACGGTTCTCCAGTTTTGCATTGTATTACATTGAAATGACTGTCGTCATTTCAGCTTTTAACTTTTTGCTCTCTCTCTTTTTCTTCATAGTAGGTACACCTGGTCTGGCGTTCTGTTAACTTTGACATCATCCAGAGAAGACGGCTCACCCGTTACTACCATCTAATGTAGAACAGATTACTAGATCAATGTGTGCTTCTGTGCTTTTTTGTCTCTCTTGTTGTGTCTCTGCTCTGTCTTCTGTAACCCCAGTCGGTCGAGGCAGATGACCGTTCATACTGAGCCCGGTTCTGCCGGAGGTTTTTTTTTCCCGTTAATGGGTGGTTTTTCTTCCCACTGTCGCTTCATGCTTGCTCAGTATGAGGGATTGCAGCAAAACCATGTACAATGCAGACGACTCTCCCTGTGGCTCTACGGTTCCCCAGGAGTGAATGCTGCTTGTCGGGACTTTGATGCAATCAACTGGTTTCCTTATATAGGACATTTTGACCAATCTGTATAATCTGACCCAATCTGTATAATATTATTGAACTTGATTTTGTAAAGTGCCTTGAGATGACATGTTTCATGATTTGGCGCTATATAAATAAAATTGAATTGAATTGAATTGAATTGAAGTCTGTTACTTCCAACCTGGTTCAGAACCAAAGAAGCCTTTTGGATGAGAGGCTGAAAATCTCTGACAAACAAGGGTAGAAATCCAGGTGCCTTCTTCATTTAGGATTAAGCAGAATTGACGTTAATACATTTTGGAGTGCGTGTCAACATGCATTCTACCAAAGTGTTTGAGAGATAACCAGTCTGCTGAAATGGATTTCGTCTCTGTTTCAAACAGGTTGGATTGAGCAGAAGTCCTCCGCCTTTCTACAGAAACATGTGGTCAGTATGGAGTGTGATGTTACTTCTGACCACAGTGGACGCTGTGGACGATGAAGATGTCCGAGCGGGTAGGGATGAAGGGTGTAGTTATTTACTAAAGTTAAAGAAATAAAGAGACACGCTGTGGGTCAATAAAGCATGTAGAGTGAAAACATGTGGGACATGAATGAAGTCTGTTAAAGAAAGATTAGGATTCATTTAAATGTTTTTTTCGTATGTCCTTCTGCGTGTACTCAGGCTGCAGCACAGCTGTAAATGACCTGGTGTATATCGTTGATGGCTCTTGGAGTGTCGGCATGGCGGACTTTGACACAGCCAAGCAATGGCTCATCAACATCAGCAGCCAGTTTGACATCAGCCCTCACTATACGCAGGTAAAGCGAGTCGTTTTTCAACATATTTCCAACTTTGTGTCCAGGGCAGATGACATAAGTTGACTAGTTGTGACTTACTAACACAAGACAAAGTGCTGCAAGCAGAAGAGTCAACGCTCATTAGAAACCCTGCTTTGATAAGGAATGAATTGGGCCCGTTTCTGCTGTAGGTGGCTGTGGTCCAGTACAGCGACACACCTCGATTGGAGATCCCTCTGGGGAGTCACAGCAGCGGAGCCGAGCTCATCCAGGCCATACGGAGCATCGACTACCTGGGAGGGAATACACAGGTGAAACAGCTGGGTTTGTCCGTCACAGAAAAAGTCTGTCCTCACTCACAGCGCCGTCCAAACCTTTTGATACCGCTGGTCAAGATGTACACACAGCTTTAAAATAAGTCAATCTTTTATTGTAAAATAATACTAAATATTTAATTAATAGTTTTAATTAATTAAATATTTATTGATTGGGAAATGCATGAGTTGTCTAAGCCACTCTTTAAATTAGAAAAGACAAGAGAACATGACTTTCAAGTAAGGCAGTTGTGCAGTAATGTGCCATTTGCTCAGGTAAATACATAGCTACTCACCTAAATCTGGAGGGCGAGCAATAATTAAACAAGGCCCTCGGAAGACGGAATCTTAGGCAATGGTAACAGAGGTTAATCTGACCAGGACATGATAAAATTCACACAAGAAAAAATGATCTTTAGTGAATGTCAAAGGGAACAAATGTCAAAAAAAGAAAGTTGGGTTTGACATTGTGTGCAATGTGTGCAATCAAGGATATACATTTTCTTAAGGCTGTCTATACATCTTTAACAGTAGTGCAACTGGAGTGAGGAAGACAAACAAGAAAATACAAAAGATGCAACTATTGTCTTTCTTTTAAGCCAATGTCTGACATTGCTGCTTGTTCATTCTATTTGTCTGTTGTTGGAAAGAAAATCTCAATGTGGTGAAGTCTCTTTGTTCTGTGTCAGGTAAACAACATCAAAAACTAATTTTCCACTGAATTAGCTAGTTTAAGATTATACTGAATGAAACAAAATTAACAAAACCACGACAGGACATCAGGTGGAATATTATATCAGAGGCTTTGAAGCTGAGATCATTTACTTGAAATGAAATGAAAGAAAGAGAAACAAACAAAGAACTGTGCAACAAATGAGCCCTGCAAGCTTTCAGTGATGGAAGACTGTCAGCATATTTCATCTTGACTTCAATGGATGTGCTTGTGTGGCGAAGCCGGTTCCATACTCTAACCAGAACATCGACCCAAATACTCATAACTGCTTATCTGTGCCGGGTCGCAGGAGGACCAGTGCTTTTTTCCATCATCACTGGGCGAGAGGCAGGGTACTCCTACTATCTTCATCTTCATTATTTTAAGTTTTAAATCTACAGTTATGGACTAAGGCTTCCTGGGTGCTTCTATGATTAGTGATATTGTGGCAAGTCAATCAGATTCGGTTGACAGACACTTCTTGGTATAGTACCACTCTTTCCACTTTCAGACGAAGGATTAACAGCTCCCTGACCCGTTTAAAAATTGAGAGGATATTTATAATCCAACTTTGCTTTGAACTACTCCAAAACTTTTCCTCTGACCTGTCTGCTGTGTTACTTGGTCATCATTAAGCTTCTGTTTGATCACTAATACTCTGAATAAACCTCTGGGATCTTCACTGAATAGGATTTAAAAGATTATATTACACACAGACGAACCCTAGTTAATAATGAGAGGGTGTCATAAGAGGTTGTGATGGGTTTAATTTACGGGTATCAGATTTGAAAGCGTCCCACACCTTTCAATTAACTGAAAACCATACATTATTTTTTTCCACTTTAACATTGTTCACTGCTTTTTCTTGCTCTATTACAACACATTTCAGAAAAATGTATCAGTTTTAATGTAATACTGGTGGTAATGTTTTAAGATATGAAAAAGAGAAGCTGTATTGAATACTTTTGCAACGTGCTGTGATTTGGTCTCTGTGGCTGCAGCTGTCTCTGGCTGGACGCAGGTCAATAAATCATGATCATGAACCCATCTCTTATTATTTTCAGCTGTTTTTTGTTGTAAACCATGTTGATTTAATGGTATTTCCTGAACATTTATACAGACGGGCAGGGCCATCAAGTTTGCTGTGGACCACGTGTTCTTTGCCTCCCAGCGGGTCAGCCAGGTCAAGAACCGTATTGCGGTGGTTGTCACAGATGGCAAGTCTCAGGACGATGTGGTAAGGGAAGTCCTGCCTTCTTCTTGGTTTTTTAGTGATGCTCAGTCATGTTTATGTGGGTGGGCCAAAATTACATTAGATGAGTTAAATGGCTCGGAAAGTTATTCCAAGAACCCTATGTGGCCTGCCTACAGCAAGAAAACTACAGGGTTAATAAACACAATCTTTACCACAAGCTACATTTGTTCCTCAGGTGGATGCAAGCATGGAGGCGCGAGCTCAGGGTATTACAGTATTCGCTGTGGGAGTTGGCAGTGAGATCACCACCTCGGAACTGATATCTATTGCCAATAAGCCATCATCTACATATGTCCTGTATGCCCAAGATTACACTACCATCGACCGGATCAGAGACTCCATGGAGCAGAAACTATGTGAAGGTCAGAAACTTGTGTATTTTTAGTGTGCTTTTTCCTGGCTATAACATTGTTGTCCTAGTGGAATATTATCAGCGTTTGGCATTCGCTATTTACCATTTGTATTCAGCAGGGAAATGTAAAGACATTTTTTTTCTTATATTTTACATTTTTCTGACTATGGCAAAACACTTTCAAAGGTGTTGTTGTGAATGATCCAATATACCTTTTGGTCTGATAAACCTATTTTCAGCTAATCCTTTCAATACAAGCATGTTAAAAAAACAACATGCTAGTGGCTGCAGACTATCTCAATGTGTTCCTTCTTAATGTGTATGTGATTTTGAATCAATGGGATGGTTTTATGAATGAATGACCTGTCTCTTCAGAATCTGTTTGCCCCACAAGAATCCCAGTGGCATCTCGCGATGAGAAGGGCTTTGAGCTGATGCTGGGCATGAACATTCAGAAGAAGGCCAAGAAGATCGCTGGCTCTCTTGTTTCAGAGACAGCCTACGCTCTTACTACCTCCACAGATATTACTGAGAACACCAGGTATCAAGCCGACTAAATCACCCTTTTATTTCATGCCAAACAAGAATCATTGGGTGACAGTTTGATTGTTTTGACACAATTTTTATTAGAGAGATTTTCCCAGAAGGCCTTCCTCCGTCATACGTATTTGTGGCCACTCTACGTCTGAAGGGGACTTCTAGCAAGTTGATATTTGATCTCTGGAGGGTTTTGTCAATGAGTAAGGAAATCCAGGCCGCAGTGACACTCAATGGAAAAGATAATTCTGTCATCTTCACCACCACCAGTATGACAGAAAAGGAGCAAAGAGTCATCTTCACAACAGGCTTCCAGGTCAGTATGAAGACTGTGGTACAGGAGTACTTTAAAGCACCAAGTTAAGCACCCAGAAGGAATGATTGGACATGAATGTCATGTTGTAGACAATATAGTGATGGATAAATGAATGATGTTGTTCACAAAGTATTATGGCATGTAGAATAATACAGCAAGATGAAAATTAACAAGAGAGATCATAATTCTCTAATTTTATCTTCCCTTCATTGGCTTCCTGTTAAATCAAGAATAGAATTTAAAATGATTCTTCTCATGTATAAAGCCCTTAATAATCAAGCTCCATCATATATCACAGAGCTGATTACTCCATATGTTCCTAACAGAGCACTTTGCTCTCAGACTGCAGGTCTGCTGGTGGTTCCTAGAGTCTCTAAAAGTAGAATGGCAGGCAGATCCTTTAGTTATCAGGCTCCTCTCCTGTGGAACCAACTCCCAGTTTTGGTCTGTGAGGCAGACACCCTGTCTACTTTCAAGACTAGGCTTAAAACTTTCCTTTTTGACAAAGCTTAGAATTAGAGTGGCTCATGTTACCCTGAACTATCTCTGTAGTTATACTTCTTTAGGCTTAGGCTACTGGAGGACATTGGGGTCTATTTTTCTCACTACTGAGTTCTCCTACTGTTCCCATCTCTATGCGGGATTGCTGCAAAGCCATCAACAATGCAGACGACTGTTCACTGTGGCTCTACGCTCTTTCATAAGGAGTGAATGCTGGTTTCCTTTGATAGGACACTTTGTGACCAATTTGTCTGTATGATTTGATTCAATTTGACTTTGAAAAGTGCCCTGAGATGACATGTGTTGTGAATTGGCACTATATAAGTAAAATTGAATTCAATTGAAGAATGGCCATCAGATACCATAAGTTGTGGAATCATAAATAGAGCGATAGTCTTATCAGGTAGTTGTTAGTGTCAAAGCAGTCAAAACAACAAGCAAAGATCACAAGATCCTTTTGGATATTCAGTGGAAAAATTGGTAACAGAGGGACAGACAAGAACACTGTGCGAGCAACGTAAAAAAAACAAAATGTCAGGAGCTTGTGCTCCAAAAATGTGCGTCTTCTTTTCAGGCACATATACTGGCGTTTTTACAACAGTGTCAGACAGCATGACATCTAAGGGACATCTTTATCACCTATGTGCTGAGCAATAGGGGGTTTTCAGCTGACGTCACGCTCACGTGACTACTCTGCGCGTCCGCCATATTGGGTGTCTGTCGTTTCGCACATAGACATATGTCTATGGTTTCGCACCGTTGACCCGCATTGTATTACGCCTTAGGCAGTATTGGAAGTGAACAATGGGGAAAACGTGTTTAATGGTTGGTTGCACGGCCCGTGGAGGTGGAGATCAACGCTCTTTCTATCGCCTACCAGCCGTAATAGTGAATCAGTGTGAAAAAACAAAACAGCTCTCTGAACAACGCCGTCACCTATGGCTGACACGGATATCCAGGTCCGATTTGGACGGTGTTAAGCTGGAATACGCCAGAGTCTGCGGTGCTCACTTTGTCACAGGTAATTAACTGTTAAGTATTTAAAACATGTAAACCGTTGCTGTATTGTGGGCTGTAACAGCGCAACACATGATCGCCATGGGAAAAACATAGAAACGGGTTAATTTTCCACCGCTTTCCTGCCTGGAGAACAACTGTTAGAGATAACAAAGAGTCGTCGGCTCGCTTGGATCGCGGCTGTAAGACGACCGAACATAACTTTCCACGGTATCCCGATGTCAATGAGAGTGTGTTCTAAACGTTTGAAACACATAGCAGCTAGTTAAAAGTACATTACATGCGTGAGTGGTTGTTAGCACTAACAGTTAGCAGCTACTAACTTAGCATGTGCCAGAGCCCGTCTGAGCACAGCTTACCTTTGAACGAGTTGCTGTGTTCCCACTGTTTGCTGGCTATATGATCTGCCGCTCCTGAACCCATCCATTCGTGAACTGCACATGAGACTCAAAGGACTTGTAGCTTCAGAACTGTTCTGAAGTATAGGCGCTCACACCACAAACAAGGTAGCCGAAGACGTCCGATATGGAAAGTGACGTCCGCGCTACTTCCGGGTTACGCCGGTAGGCTTTTGCCGGCGTAAATACGGTAAATACAATTTAATTTTGCACTGGTCATTGTTCTGCTTAAATAATTAAAGCCGCGAGCGGCGTCGATCGGCCCTGCAGCCAAGCGCCTTTGCGCACCGCCGGCCGTCAGCCACCGCAGAAGCATGCGACGCATTTGCGTCGGATTGTTTACATTTTTACCATCTTATTAAAACTCACCCGTCCACGTATGATGGCGATTTCCTTGATGTACATAACTTCGACATCTCGTACCCAACCAGATGTGAACTGGTTGTGAGCCTCTAGACCCTTGTAAGCTCTCATTTCCTCAAGAGTGTGCAGAGGGTTTTCACTGAACACCAGGTAATGCACTATGTCGCCGTGCTCTACATTTGGCCAATCATCTGGATTGCGGCTAAAGAAGGCACCGTGGAGGGCATAGGGGTCCATATGGTCGATCACGGAACATTTCCTCAGATATACGTCCTTATCTGGTCGCTCTAGCGTGCTGGCGTACTTATCCATTCTCGATACGGAAATACGTGTAGGACAACTAGAGATAAAGAAGTGTGACACCCAATATGGCGGACCGGAAGTTGGCCAGTGACGTCAGTGAAAACCCCCTATTACTCTATCCAACCTTCCAAGCTCAAGCAATGGGAGGAAGACGCACAACAACTTTGCTTGGTTTTAAAACACTGAATGCATTTGTGCAGCCTCCATGACAATTTCGCCAAAGAGCTGAGTCAGATATTATTAGGAAAACAGGAAATGGCTGACCAATTTTTCATGCAAATTGCTTGGATGGATGCGATTGAATCCTTTGCAATGCCCTTTTTAATTCCATGATCCCAGCTGCATGCTCTTAAGACATGACGCACATCGTGAATAGCAAGAAGGGTGCATGTTTATCTCAGATTGATGATTAAACTATGTTTGATGACCATCAGGCACATTGGCAAGTGGCTGTAACAGTGCTTGACTGGAAGGCAAACTAAATTCTGTTGCTAAGATGTTTACCTCTCACCCAAAAGACTCTTTCAGTTCTGATCATGGCTTTAGAGTTCTGGTCATTTGAGTTGTTTATAGGACAAAACTGGATATGATAGTATCTGCAGTTGTGATACTATAACTTGTGTCCTCTAGTGCACAACGCTTGTCTGTATGTGTACTAAAAATACACTCAAGTTGCACCATTGCATCTGGCAGATTAACTTTTTGTATGTTTTTTAAGTATGTTTTAATGCACACTTCAAAGTACTGTCTCTCTAACTTCTAAAATTTAAAGACAATCTCTGTGCAAGTCAGCAGGATTAAGTTCTGTCTGCAAAACCGCAGATGTTCAAAATCTTCAGAAAATGACTCGCAGCTGTGCTAAATTTGTTTACGAATGAAACAACATCCCTTGGAAGTTTTATCAGATCCAAAGAAATTGCAGTATACCCTCAATCAGCAATTTAAGTACCTTGAACAGTGAAACAGCATTCACTAGTCAACAGTATTTGTTTGCTTTTCACACACATATGAACCTAAGTGGCATCCCATCATTAATCCAGCCCACCCACTGCAGCCATAACAGCTTGAGGTCTTTTGGGAAGACGTTCCACAAGGCTTACGGGTGTGTTGGTGGGAATTTTTGACCATTCCTCTAGAAGCATATATTTTTGAGGTCAGATACTGATGTTGGACAAGAAGGCCTGGCTTGTTTTCTCCATTTATACTCATCTAAAAGGTATTCTATTGGGCTGAGGTCAGGACTGCAGACCAGGTTCTTTTATAAAAAATTTGCTCAATCTTTGATTTTATAGATCTTTTATGAACTCGTCATGTTGGAACACGAAGGTAAGATCCCCAAGTGTTCCCATAAATATGGAAAAATAAAATTGACCACACTATCTGGGTGTGTTGAATCATTAAGATTTATATAGATAGTTCAAGCCCTACTTCTAATATAACAACCTCACACCATTGTCCTCTCTGCACCAAACCTTTCACTTGACACAAATCTGTCTTGCAAGTGTCGTCCTTGTTTCTGTAAAACTAACGGGCTCGACACACGGGGAGTTGTAAACGACAACAACTAATGGCTTTCATCATCACCACGGGGAAAACCCAACACACGGGACGTGAAAGCGACGGCAGCATTTCAAATTGCGCCGTTGAATCGCTTGTCAGAAGATTTAGCTGGAATTGACAGAAATCTTGTTTTATGTCTACTATACAAAACAAAACACAACTGGATTCATCCTGTATTACAGACAAGGAAATATGGAGAATATCATAATTTTAAGGCCGCACTTCTCGTCTGATCCGGATAAATGGCTGCAGTGCCAAGCGATGGTGACTGAAATTGAACATTGTTCAACTTTCTTTTGTTGCGTTGCTAGCTCGCGTGTGCACGTTAACATGTACGAGCTCAAAATTTCACACGCATGAATTTCACTGGTCGCCTCATCGCATAAGTTTAATAGGAAAGGAATGGAGAGGAAGTGACATCGCTCCCTGTGTGTTGAGCCTATTAGACTCACCCATTGCATAACCAGTCAGAGAGGCATGATTTAATATTGTGGAGAACATGTCTCCACTGTCCAGTGGCGGGACCATTTTTTTACACCATTGTATCCGGTGCTTTGATGCAGATGCTTGGGCAAGGAAACCCATTTCAAGAAACCCTCTACCCATGCTAAACTGAAAGGTACCTGGAGTTTGTAGGTCTGTAGCAGTAGACTGCAGAAAGTTGGTGACCTCTGTATGCTATGTCCTTGTTATGGGAATATTATTCTGTAGTCACTATGGCCTCATGCCACTCGCACATGTGAGCACGGGCCTGCTGATTGCAAGGCCAAATGCTGCGTAGCTACTGTGCGGGATGATGATTGTCAAGGATAGACTGTCTTTGTGTTGTCTCATGCCAAGGCCTCTATGGAGTATTAGGGAGAGCCGAAAGCGAGGAGGGGGAGAGACAGACAGACGCAGACTGCAGCGGGACCGTGGGGTGCGATTACTTTCCATCTATGTGATCTCTGCTCTGTTTCTCAATAAAAGTGCCGTAACTTCATCACTGCACCGTTTACTTATTCAATAACTCTAGGAAGTCAGTTATTGTTTAGAATTCCGACCACAGTGCCCTAGCATCTGCTTACCCTGCTCTGTGATTTTGCAGATAGCAGATTTTTCATTACTGAATCGCTGTGATTCCTTTTTGTTATAAAGCCACTACTAACACTTGATCGTGAAATATTTCTGTAAATTTCACAACTGGACTTATAGGTAGGGTGGATGATTTTTCTGGAAGAAAAAGTAAGAAACCCCAAGTCCCTTTTTGAATGACTGCACAAGACCGTCTCACCTGCTCTTCTGCTCCTCAGAGGTTTCGCATGATACATAAACACTAGAAGTGCACATGCGCAGCCAGAGTGTGGAAACTAACAATGAACGAGCACACACATTGGTGTTATGTACATTTAGCCAAAAAACCTTTTCAGTTACGTGTAATCCTCTGCTGAACCAGTGAAGACGAAATGTGACGGAAGCCAGGAGGATGCTCAAAGAAAATATTTCTTCTTCTGAGCCACTTCCTCACTGGAAACAGGTCTGTGGGTTACCTGTAATAGTTGTTGGAGTTGGACTCTGTTTTGACGGCAGCACTAGGTAAAAAGCCTGTTGCACTTGCCAGGTTGATTTTTCCAAAATGCTCTCCTACACCTCAGAGTATGGAAAGGAACAGGGTAGCACTTATGTAGAATCTGTATTTGCACACGTTGGATCTAATTTTGTTTGATGTGACACAATGGAGAAGCCTGTCATTAGCCATTTGGAAATGGTGGCTCAATCCAAATAAAACCACAGCAGTTCTGTTTCTTCCTTGTTTGCTATATTTTAAACATGGTTTGTGATGGAGACAGAGAGAAGTTTTTGGTCCTGATGGCTCACTAGTTAATACTATTTGCTGATAGTTTTGGGAATACACATTTTGTGGACTTGTAAACAACGTTAAATTAGATTAAACGAATGTGCACACATGCAGGACAGCCAAGAAAAACAGATGGCTGAGTAAAAGAAAAATTAACACAAGGATAATTGTTTCCACATATGACTTTAGTAAAGAGCAGATGGCAGCACAAAGCTTTGCTTCAGCTGCTCAGTTTATACACCTTTAATATGCCATTTAGGATAATCTTGAAATAATGGTATTATTTTTCTAATTCCTCTCCTTTCACAGCCCTTGTATGATGGGAAATGGCATCAGCTGAAGCTTCTGGTGAGGCCTCAACAGGTCGTCAGTTACCTCGATGATCAATTGATCCAAGAAGTCCCGCTGAAGCCTGTGGAACCTATTTACATCAATGGAAAGACACAGGTCTCAAAGAAGCGGGGGATGCATGCCACTGTGCCGGTATGTAACAAATTCTTATTAGCTTTTTATCACCAAACTGAAAGGTCCACTAACAGGTATCCTGTATTTAAAATGACAATAAAAAATCAATAATAAATTCATCAGGAAACCTTTTTGTTAAACCTTTCATACGATGCCTTACGAGAGCATATGTACCTCTTGAACCTGTTCACTTTATGTCACATCTATGAACGTCAGTGTGTTCTATTGCTACTTTATGAGGTGGACCAATACAACATAGTGTATAAATGTAAAGTGAAAGGAAAAGGATACAAGGCTTTTTACAAATACATATCCCTTCCTTTACTCTTTTTCTTCTTTCGGCTTTTCCCTGTCAGGGGTCTCCACAGCAAGTCATCTATCTCCATAATCCCATCTTCTGCATCTTCTACACCATTTACCTTTTTTATCCTGTCTCACTCCATCCATAAATCTCCTCTTATGTCTTCCTCTGGGTCTCCTGTCTGGCAGTTCCAGCCTCAGCATCATCCTATTGATGTACTCACCATCCCTCCTCTGTACATGTTCAAACCATCTCAGTCTGGCTTTATTTCCAATACATCTAACATGAGCTGTCCCTCTGATGAAATAATTCCAGATCTTATCCATCCTTCATCTATGATCTCTGCTGCCTCCAGCTCTGCCTCATGTCTCTTCTTCAGTGTCACTCTCACTAGGTCGTATGGACGGGTTCTTATTTGTGGAATCGTATCGTCTCTTATCCGAGAGACTTCTTCAGTCTGTAGAGTTGTAGGTTAACTCAGCTTTATAAGCATAGTGGATTAACAAGTTAAACGATGACATTCAAAACTGGTTGTTCACACGCAACAGAGGACCATCAGGCTAGCAACTGATGGTTAGTACTCTTATTGTTCCCAGGGGAATGAGTCATGCTTGCAATAGCACTATTGTAAGAGGGGGACAACTGGACCCAAAGGCCAGTTTAATGACAGGTGGTTTCTCATCACAAAAATGGCTCCCTTTACTCCCCTTTTCAGTTCTCCTTATCCACGATGAGAACATCTTCGTCCCTGAAAGAGTGACTGCTGGCTTGCAGATGGGTGTAAACTGCTGAATCTTGGCCCAATGATATTCTGGTCTGAATCCTGGCCTGAGGAGCAATGTTGTGTGTGCTGTTTTCAGAACTCAACACTCCACTGAAACTGCTAATTGTTTTTTCTTGGAAAATATCAAACGTTTCCTGGATAAAGGGGGAGTGTTTGGAGCTGTGTTTCTTAATCTAAAAAAAATTGTGCCATTTTACAAAAACATAAGCTTTTGAGTTGGGAAAATGTCACCAAGTATTCAAACCTCTGTCTGTCATACAAAATCATCCATGGTCTGTCAACTCCTCCACTCAGTCAGTTTGTAAACATCAGGAACACCACACAGAGAGTAACAGGAGGGTCGGCCCGAGGAGACTGTTGTTCTTCTGCGGAAAAGTACATTTAGCCAAAAAACCTTTTCAGTCACAGCAGCAAATTCCCCACTGTTGAATGAAAACCCTACATAATCATGTAACTCAATATATGGAAGAAGGCGCTGTGTCCATACTAAAATGTAACCTTTGGGCCTATTGACACAATGGTATTTGCGGCAGAAAATCAACCTAAACTGACTATCCGCACGGTGAAAGATGTGGCTGGAAACATTATGCCATGGAGAGGCTTTTCTTCACAAGGGCCAAGGAAGCTAAATATAGCTAAATTTACAGCAATCCACAAAAAACCTGTTGTAGGTTGCAAAACCCTTGTAACTGGTGACGAGGTTCACATTCCAGTTGAAAAAACAACCCTAAACATACAGCCAGAGCTACTGGTTTACCTCAAAGCATATTTGTGTACGGAATGGCCCAGTCAAAGTCCGGACTTAAATTCAATCTAAATCCTAGATACAATACTATACAGTATGTGGCAACACTTGAGCATTTTTGTTCACAGATGCTTTTGTCTGAATCTGACTGAGCCTAGGCTAATTGCAAGGACTCTAGACCTACAAAGCTGGAAGAGACATACCCTAAATGACAGCTATATTTGCAGTAAGTTAAAATGATGACTCAGTGGGATTTTATCAGTAAAAACTATATAAAATGAACCATGTATGATTTTTCTTCTTTACCATATTTTTACCATATAAAATACAAAGGTTTGTGGTTGTGACGTGACAAAATGTAAAATAGTTTCAGGGCAAAACTCTAAATATTGTTGTCACTGGTTAGCAATGATTATTCAGGCTGTTTTTCACGGTGGGATTTCACTGTGACTTGGCTAATAATTATTCTAAATAGAGATCTACTGTTGTTTCAATGCAGGTGGAGCTCCAGAAGATGCGTCTGTACTGTGACCCTCATCAGAGTGAGAGAGAAACTGCTTGTGAAATTTACTCTGTGGTAAGCCGTCTGCTGTTGTCTTCACTCAAATGGAAGAATGTGTTTTGCATCCAGGAAGTTTGAACTATAAAAATCTATATTTTTCTCATTTTCTTTTGATTCACAGGATGATGAAAGGGTAAGGGACATGTTTTCCTTTTGTCAAGGATTTTAATTGTTTTTTTCTTTATAATTGAGCACCACTGAAACTTGGATGTCGCTATGGTGACATCACTTATGGGTTTATTGACTTCTGTTCTCAAGCCCCAAATTCCCATTTTGGCCATTTCAGTCCTGGTTTCTGCACATTTTATTTGGACAAAAATAAGAAACAGTTTCCAATAAATATTCTATTAGACCCAATATAGTGATATAACTTTTTTACAGAACCACAAAAGCCCCAAAAAGAGCCCATGGAAATAGTCTGTATTGAACTTCTTGCAGGTCACGGCTGCTGTTTATTCAGTCATGGTGAAAAGCTAAGTACACTGCTTTCGAAATCCAGGGTCCTGGATTTAAAACTAAAGAACAGCTTTTTCGAACAGTGGTTCTTCAGTTCACAGATATTCGCTCATTTTCATTTAAGCACAGCTCCCTGAAATTCCAACCACAAATGTTTTAAAGGTTGTTTTCCAGCCTTTAAATAGAGCTTTGCAATAATTGGCTATTTCTCTTCATGTCTCTACCCCAACCCTGGTCTGATGTTATGACACATCCTTTTTGTGGTCATCAACAAGCTTATGGCATAGTTTTGGCTGTACATGTGACAATTTCTCTGCCAGAACTGTTCATTTAAACTTTTATGTTTTCTGACCTGGACCTGAGCTATGTTCACAGACTTTCATAAGAGTCGTGGTCAGGACTTCGGGCCGTTCCAAAATAAATTTGAGGTGCGTTTTAGATAATTTCTCTGTTGGAACACCCTGTGGTGCCCAGGCATCAACCATCCCCGTCCTTTTCAGAAAAAAAGAAAATTGATGTGTTTGGAAATAATCCAGGAAACACCAGGCCTAAAGCTGACCCTAAACTTGAAGATATTGGAAAACCAGCAAGACTGTCCACAGACAACAGCGTTTACCACCAACATGAGCTGAGAGGATTGTGAACAAACAGGAAGAGCCTCAGATATCGTAAAGCTCAATGGAAGTTTGCAGCTGTCCACGTGGAAAAGTAAAATATAGTCTGTAAGAAAGTGTTGGTCAGATTAGACAAAGACTGAACATACGATTGAACTATGTCCAAATAGACAAAGTTGAGTATGGTTGGAGAAGTCAGGGTGAAGCTTTCACACCTTCTCATACCGTACCTGTCTAGTGGACGTAGGATGATAACACTGGCAATTGCAGAACTCATGAAGACAGAGAACCTCCCCCTAGTTCATTTAAAACCACTAAGTTGATGGTAAAAACTCAGACATATTTGGGAGTTCAAACAAGTATGATGGCTTAAGTTTACAAGCAGGGTTTTGAGGCAGAAAAGACACCCTCCAATTCTGTGAAAGAAAGGAGGTGAAATATCCAGTCAGGCTTATGTTTGTTGATGGTTACAAGAAGCATGTGTTCAAGGTGCAACTTCTCTGCAACTGTAAATATGGGAAACTATGATTATCAAAAAAATTTCAAATAAAGAAATCTAATGGAGTATTAGAATTTTCCATTATCAAATCCAATTTTTTTAAAAGGACTTCATCTGCAAAGTCTAAATAAGCAGGTATGAATTTAACGGTGGAGGAATTTAAACGCGATAGACTTATTGTTACGTGTGAGTTTACTTTTTCCCCAGTGTCCGCTGAATCGAACAGCCACGACAGAAGAAGATGAAGAAGACTGCAACTGTGCTCTTGGCCCACCAGGGAAGCGTGGCCCACCAGGACGCATGGTAATACACAAACAAATACAAAAACCTTTGATAAATGACCCCCATTTATCCTTCCAATGATTTGAAATTGGTGTGGAAATGTTTTGGCTGCATAAATAAAGTGATTAGGAGCTGATGGTCCTGTTTCTTGTCCATTTATTTGGTGAAATAATTATAGTCTTGCCACATCATACATGCTAATTTCCTGCTGTGTGATATGGAAACAGGCAGGACAAGACCACAGCACATGGAACCCAGGAAGCTAGGAAAGCTGCAATGGCTGTTTGGGAGGATTTGATGTGGCTTTACTGCATCATACAGAAAAAAATACAAAAAACATATCAAGACAAAATCTGCTTTCCACTAATGATCTGTAATGAAGTCTGGTTGTAATGATTCTCTTCTGACGACTATTTATTTATTCAGTGAAACAGAGAGCTGCCCCAACATATGTGTTTAAAAGAAGTGTGGATGCCTCAAAATCATTTATGCCATTTTAACAATTTACACCAAGAAAGTGTGTTTCTCTTTTCCATATTTAACGCTTATGTGAAGAATTAGGAGCTGCTATGATAGCCTGTGCTTTTATAACTATTTTGAAATATGGATATTCCATATAAATGTGAACAATACTGGAAAAAACAAGCAATATAAATAAACAATTGAAACTGAAGAAAATAATGTTTTAAAACTCAACACTCTTATTAGACAAAAATGAATTTCCAGGGAGGAATAAATTAGGCCCCCTAATTTAAAATGGGCAAACTGACACACAGGCCTATCCCATCATATTCACATGATTAGAGAATCATTATTAAGCATTTTGGTGGATGTTTGCCCTGTTTAAATGTGCTGAAGTCAGAACACCGTTATAAGATTGAATCAGCTGTCAGACTCCTTTAGAATGACGACTGGAACAGCTTATGTGTTCGATACGGGATTTAATGAGGTCGCAAAAGAATTTGAAATCAGCCTTTCCACTTCATGGAAATGGGTCTGCAAGTGGAGGACATTCAAAACAACTGCGAATTGTTAGGGTATGGAGCAAACTGAAAGATGCTTCAAAGATCCTAAAATGTCAACACAGGACTCAGGTAATTCACGTACAAAGAAATCACCATGAGGCTCCAACCTCCAAACTGTTGGTATGGTATGTTTGGGGTGATTAGCAGTGTAATTTCTCCTCCAAACACTTTTGCAAGATCACAAGATTGTGAAAAATCTCTTTGCTTTCCCCCATCTTAAGCTGCTTCTAATTTTGCACCATTAGCTGTCAGTTATAGCTAAACCGGCTGTTTATCTATAAGCATCAAGAGGACCAGGATTGCTTTTTAAAAACCACAGATTTCAGCCAGTTTCATGTCTTTAGTACTTATTCCCTAACCCCTGACACCCACCACTGCACACACACACACACACACACACACACACACACACACACACACACACACACACACACACACACACACACACACACACACACACACACACACACACACACATCCTTCTTTGAAATACAAATTGAGGACCGTACCTTGACTTCCATGGACTTCCATTCATTTTCAAGCCTTTCTATGACCTGACCCTGACCCTAACCCTACGCCTAACCTTTATCAGTATATCCCCAAACTTTGGTAATGCTGCATTCTCAAGCCATAGGGCTTAATGTAATGTCAGCACACCTTTTCCAAAGTCAACTCTTCTCGGAAGGCTTTCCACAAAATTTTAACTTGTGTTGATCTGAATTTTCACCATTTCTTCAGAAGTGCATTTGGAAATTCAGAAATTTGTGTTGGGCATGAAGTGTCTCTTGGTCTCCGTTCTAATTCATTCCAGAGGTGTTCTATCAGGTTGAGGTCAGGAGTCTGTGCAGCCCGGTGAAGTTCATCCAATCCAAGCTCCCTCATCCATCTCTTTGACCTCGCTTTGTGCGTTGGTCTGCAGGCATGATGCAGCAGAAAGGAGCCATGCTCAAACTCTTCCCATAAAGATGGGTGAATTACATTTTCCAAAAAGGGTTGGTATGTGGAAGAGTTTATTTCACTAAACAAAGAAGCAACTCCTGAAAAAACTGCCCCTCATCTCAATCCTCTCTGCACCAAACTTTATACTTAACATTTCTCGGCAGCTGCCAAACCCAGACTCGTCCATTGGATAGCCAGTTAGGGAGACATGATTTTGTGTCTCAGAGAAGATGCCTCTATTGCTCTAGAGTCCAGTGGCAGCACGCTTTACACTGCTGCATTCAACTCTGTGTCGCACTTTGATGCTACTGCTTGGCAATAGAAACCCATTTCACAAAGCTTTCACTTTTCCCGTGTTTACACTGAAGGCCACAAGAAGTTTGGTCTTAGCAATTGACTCTGCAGAAAGTTTCTGAGGGACTATGTCCTGATTCTGCTCTGTGATTTTAACGCTTCCTACCACTTTTTGGCTGAGTTGGCAGGCAAATATTACATTTCTAATAGTAATCTAATAGTATGGCTGAAAAACTAAAGCTGTGATTCTGCCCGTAATGAGATTTCTTTAATACTACAGGGTTTCAGAGGTGAGAAAGGGAGGGAAGGACCACCAGGACCAGACGGTAAGCCTGTAAGTGTTTATCACTTTCACCAAATCTTGTTCATGTTATATTGCTCTCTCCATTCTGTGGGATAGCGGATGAATGAATGTGATGGAAGTTGCACCGACTTGTCTGTTCGCAGGGTAAAGAAGGTAAACCTGGTGAGCCTGGCCCTCCTGGATTCCCGGGGGCCAAGGTAATGATATTCAGCCTGGTGTTTTTGGTTTTTGATCATGGGTAGAGAAGATTCCTTTGCATGTTAATGTATGTTTTGAGAGAAAGATACATCAAGGTAGGCCAGTGTATTAGCAGAGCTGAAAAGGCTGATATTTGCCATTGTTAAAATTAGGACCATTGAAAACCATAGAATTAAAAATATCAAAATTTTGTGACACTCAAATTTTATCTAGCTTTCCTCCCCATACACTTTAAAGCACTCACTCACTCACTCACTCACTCACTCACTCACTCACTCACTCACTCACTCACTCACTCACTCACTCACTCACTCACTCACTCACTCACTCACTCACTCACTCACTCACTCACTCACTCACTCACTCACTCACTCACTCACTCATACATTAGGGTAACAGTAGGGCTAGGACCTAACCTAGCAGCAATGTATTGCCCCTCCAAACTCCATCAGAAGTTTCGGACCTAAAAAGTTGTCCTTCTTCTGCTGGGTAGGGGGAAGAAGGCCCCGTAGGCCTAAGAGGAGAGCCTGGTGTTAAAGGTGACAAGGCAAGTACATCTGAATGCAGTTTTATCTGTATTAAAAAAAAGAAAAATCTAAATCCAGTTCTGAAAATTCTTTGTTTCACTTTGTGCCTAGGGAGACCAAGGGGAACCAGGTTCACCTGGAACACCTGGACCAACTGGATCACAGGTGAGACTGTCATAGCCAAGAAAATGAATTTACAGGAATACCTTTCAGCTTGTTTAACACTTTTTGCTCTCTGATAGTAGATAAGGAATTAACTCATGTTTTCACCCTTCTGATTACTGTATGATTGAAAGAGATAAAAATCAACAGCATTTATTTCCAAAGACATGTTTATATGAATCCTAGAGCTGCCTCACTGCAAACTTTTGTTGTTTTTTCTTATAAATTTCCATACTTCTTCTGAGTAGGGACTTCCTGGGGAGAGAGGTGAACCAGGACCTGCAGGAGAAACTGGTCTTAAGGTGAGATTAAACAATTGTTAAAGATGAAAGGTAAACTGGAAAAAAATACATCTCACTCAAAAATAGCGTGAAAGCTGAAAGGTGAATGGGTAAGGTGATGTCAAAGATGAGCTGAACTATAGCAGAAGCACAGAATACAAATTAGCATAGAGATTAAAAGAGCAAAACAATTGTGAAGAAATGTGTTTAAGAAATGCAATTGAATAATACCGAATAGGCAAAACAGGACATTAAATAATACATTCCCAGTGACTAGCCTAGTTTTATTTTAGAAAACTAAATAAAATTTCTCAAACCAAATCCAAGCCAGACTACTGGCAGACCTGTAGAATTCCGTGTAATGAAATCACCAAAATAGAACCTGTTGAACAACACGAAGAAGGGTTAAAGATCTCAAAAGGCAACACATCATGCTGTGATCTAAAGATATACAGGAACAGGCGAGAAACAGAATCAGCGTAATCTGTCAGCCTGGTAAGGGTTACAAAGAAATTTCTATGGGTTTGGGACTTGTGAACTACTGTAAGAGCCATTACCTAAAAATGGAGAAAACGTTAAATAGTGGTGAACCTTCCAGGAGTTGCCAGCCAACCACATATGACCCAAGACCACATCAACCATTCATTCTGGAGCGCACAACAGACTATTCTGAAAATATTTTGTGTACTGATAAAATAAAAGTGCAACTTTTTGGAAAGTGTGTACACTGTTACATGTTGTGTAAATCATTCCAACAGTCAAACATGGTGGTGGTAGTTTAATGGTCTTTGCTTCTTTGGGACTAAGATGAAAAGCTGATGGAACCAAAAATTCGACTCTATATCAGAAAATCCTGAGGTAAAATGTTCAACCATCTGTTTGTGACCTTCAGTCCAAGCTCACTTGGGTTATGGAGCAGGATGGTGAGCCAAAGCACACCAGCAAGTCCACCTCTTAATAGCTCAGTAGAAAACAAACAATGTTATAGAGCGGCCTAGTCAAAGTCTGGATTTAAATCTGATAAAGATGTTGGAGGATCTTAAACAGGCTGTACATGCTTGAAAGATACCCCAGTGTGGCTGAATTAAAACTATTATGGAAAGAAGAGTAGGTCAAAATTCTTTCATTTGGATATGAATGACTGACTGCCAGTTGTCCCAAACACTTAATGTCAGTTGTTGCCACCAAGGGCAACCAGGTTTTAGATTTAGGATAAATTACTTTTCACATAAAGCCAGGTTGGTTTGGATAACTTTTTTCCTTGTTAAATGAAACTGAGACTTGAAAACTACTTTTCATATTTACTCAGGTTATCTTAGAATGATTTGATTAATACTTGATTGTTAATTTGGAACATTTAAATGTGATAAAAAAACAAAATGTAAGAAATCGGTAAGAGGGTGAATACTTTTTCACAGCACTGCACCTCCTGTGGTTTTTACTTCGATAGTGCTGGACTGAACTGCATAGCCTACTTTGTGTCTTACAGTGTTTTGTTCTCCAAACAGGGGGAACCAGGACCACTGGGCATCGAAGGAGCAGCAGGGCAGAAGGTCAGTACAGAAAAGGTTTTATAGATCGGATAAAAAAAAAAACAACATAACGTATGAGGGGCCGTAAGGGACATTGTTCTGAATTTGCTCTCACACACTACTGAAAGTTGCAAGCTCTTTCACACACTACTGAAACGCTCTCACACACTACTGAATTGCTCTCACACACACACTGAATTGCTCTCATACACACTACTGAAACACTCTCACACACTACTGAAACGCTCTCATACACACTACTGAAACACTCTCACACACTACTGAAACGCTCTCACACACTACTGAAACGCTCTCATACACACTACTGAAACACTCTTATACACACTACTGAAACGCTCTCACACACTACTGAAACGCTCTCATACACACTACAGAAACACTCACACACTACTTTAACGCTCTTATACACACTACTGAAACACTCTTATACACACTACTGAAATGCTATCACACATACTACTGAAACGCTCTTATACACGCTAGTGATACACACTAGTGATACACACTAGTGAAACGCTCTCATACACACTACTGAAATACTATCATACACACTACCTAACTGCTCTTTTACACACTATTGAAATGCTCTCACACACTGCTGAAACACTCTTATATACACTGCTGAAATGCTCTCACACATACTACTGAAATGCTCTTATACTCACTACTTAAACGCTCTTATACACACTACTAAAATGCTCTCACACACACCACAGAAACGTTCTTACACACAGCACTGAAACGCCCTTACTACTGAAATGCTCTCACACACTATTGAAACATTCTTATACACACTATTGAAATGCTCTCACACACTGCTGAAACACTCTTATATACACTGCTGAAATCCTCTCACACATACTACTGAAATGCTCTTATACTCACTACTTAAACGCTCTTATACACACTACTAAAATGCTCTCACAAACACCACAGAAACGTTCTTACACACAGCACTGAAACGCCCTTACTACTGAAATGCTCTCACACACTATCGAAACATTCTTATACACACTACTGAAATGCTCTCACACGCACCACTGAAACACTCATACACACTACTGAAATGTTTTCAATTTATTTCAGTTGAAATGGAAGGTGTTTCAGTAGAAACAGAAGTCCATGTGGCAAAAAAGTTTGCATTTTATGTATGTCGCAATGAACTGATGGCAGCTTAGTAGGAGGAAGGTTAAAAAGAGGCAGTGGAATAAGTATTTCTGAATAAGGAAACAGATGAATTCAGGAATTCATGCATTGCCTGCAGGCTTGACGGCAATTGTTGACACATTTGATACTGTCTCTGGGGAGACTAATAAATTATTGTGTAAAGCCGCTGCCTCGTTTATGCTTCCTCCTAGTTGCTGAGTAGCCATTAGTTCATCACTAGGTATGTAAAGCACACTTCTAGTGAGACAATTTCCGTTTTTTCTTCTTCTCTTTATTGGCAGATTGTAAAAAAATAATAAATGTGCCACCGCCTACTGCACAAGAGAATGAAGCTCTATATGTTCCACCTACTATATTAATTTTTTTAGTTTAGTGTTAAGCAAAAATAAAAACAATACTTTATTAATAATCCTTATTTACTCACAATCCCTGTCTGTTCTTAATATTATATATTAATATAGCAACTTTAAAGTACATACCACCACCTGTACAAGAGGGTGTAGCTCTATATGTCCCACATACTATATTCTGTTTTTAAAACAGTATCACATAAAAATAAAAACTCCCTGTCTGTTCCTAATATTCTTTTAAACTCCATTCTTCTTCTGTTTCCCTTATAAATGCAGTGTTTACTCAGACAACTTCCGTTTGTAATGAAACACCATCTTTATCAACTGCAATAAATTGAAAACATTTCAGTAGTATGTATGAGAGCATTTCAGTAGTGTGTGTGTTTGACAGTAGTGTGTATGAGAGTGTTTGTCAGTAGTGTGTATGAGAGTGTTTCAGTAGTGTGTGTGAGAGCATTTCAGTAGTGTGTGTGAGAGTATTTCAGTAGTGTATATAGGAGCATTTCGGTAGTGTATGCGAAAGCGTTTCAGTAGCGTGTGTGAGAGCTTCTAGAATTTCAGAATAATGTCACTTACGGTCCCTCATAGACATGGATGGGGTTGCATTTTGTGTCACAGCTTATGCAATTGAATTCAAATCAGTTTATTTATATTGCAGCAAATCACAGCAAATTGACCATGTTTGTCTCTGTGTAGACTAGAGCTGAGAGCGCAGTGCTCTGTTGGGATCATATGGAGCAATCTCTGATACATGATGGAGATTATTAAGGGCTTTATACGTGAGAAGGAGAATTTTAAATTCTATTCTTGATTTAACAGGAAGCCAATGAACGGAAGCTAAAATTGGAGAAATTTGATCTCTCTTGTTGATTTTCATCAGAACTCTTGCTGCAGCATTTTGGATCAGCTGAAGGCTTTGAACTGCATTTTGTGGACTTCCTGATAGTAAATAATTACAATTACTAGTTTTTCCGTATCGTTCCAGTACAGAATATTTCTAGTTTTGACAATATTCCAGAGGTGAAAAAAGGAAACTCTGGAAACCTGTTTAATATGGGATTTAAATGACATTTCCTGGTCAAAAATAACACCAAGGTTTTTAATGTTACCAGAGACCAATTTAATGTCATCCAGATTGAGTGATTAATTTAAAAACATGTATGAGGAAGCATGTATTCTTACATATGTTTATATGTTTCACGCAAGTTAACAATTATCCTCTATTAAAAAGGAAATAAAGATGAAAACATCACTATCAAATGAAAAAAAACAGGTTTGTCCTTCATTAATACTACATAATCAGAGTAAACTGAACTATAGGTTACATAAAAAGTCCTCATGTGGTAACTTAGCCTGAGCTAAATGAGAGAGCACAGGCACACATCTGCAAGCATGCAAACACGCCCACCAGCAACAAGTTTGCGATGCTATTTAGAGACCTCTCTGAACTCCACTTTCAGTTAGTAATTTGGGATTCTTTCTGTTATCATAATAAACTTCTTTCCCCAAGAATCTGGAAGTGTTCTGCCTGAACGGCTGAGTGGTACTATGGTCTGTATTTGTGTGTGTGTTCATCGGCAATCCACAGTCAGTATAGAATGACAACCAACAGCTGCTGGTGAGCTGATGTGTTTCTGTTAAGCAATCATTCCTTGAAACAAACAAACAAACAAACAAACAATCAAACAAACAAAATGGCATTTGTTTTTTTGATTTTTGATTGAAGCGATTGTAGATTTTCAGTTGAATCTGCTATAAGCAGGAGATAAAGTCATCCAGATAGTGGTCGGATAACATTTATTTGTTTCATCAGATGTCGTCCTAAACTGCTTCTCTGCCACTATGGATTTATTTCAGTAATTTAATTCAAAAAGTGAAACTTATACACTATAATGATTCATTACATAAGATTTATTACACAGAGAGGGCTATTTGAAGCATTGATTTCTGCTAAGTTTGATGATTATAGATTACAGCTACTAAACACAATTAAGCTTCTCCATAAATTACAATATTGCATAGTATCAACAAAATAGGATTTTTTTAAAGCAACATGCAGGTTGTTTTTCGTGAAAATAACAGCAACTTACTGGCAACAATTATCAGTTAGCTATGTAAGGGATAATGACCGACGAGGTGTCCATTATCAGAAATTAATGAATGCCGCAGAGGGGTGAACCATCCCACGTGAAGTACAGGACGTTGCTTCCGCGAAGCAATGTGATTTCTTTCTTAGTTATTATTTCTGCCTGTTACCGTCTGTAAATTTATACGTTATTTATAAGTTACATGCTTTAAAAAAGTACATCAAAATATTGACAGCATTGGAATAAGCAGATTTTATGGCACAAAAGCGCCTCATAACATTTTTCGCAGAAAATAGTTCACCCAAATTTCATAACCTTTCAAATTTAAGACTCAATTATGCATTAAATACCATGGAACATCCTGTAGAATACCTTAAAAGATTGAGTACAATGTACGTCTCACTTACAAATACTGATATTACCGGTTAAAGAAGGGAACAGGATGGGGTTAACTGAAAGTAACTGCGGCACGTAGAACCAGCATCATGTGGAACACATCAGTGGTGGTAGTTCTGCAAGAGAAAAAACAAACAAACACACAAATCCATCTCTGAAGCCCAAAAATCCACATCTTTAAATATAGGACAGCACTAGCATGCCCATCTCCCTTTGCTAAACCTTCCAGTTACCCCGCTAGAGTCAATGTATAGTTAAACATTTAGACCTGATTTTTAACAATGGAAACATAAAACACTGTTAGCAACAATCCTGTCAGCTTCTAACCTACTTCCCAGCAATCAGTCAAACTATGCTATGATAGTTTTAACTTGCTAAGATATTAAAGTAAGGTTTGAAATTAGTGACTAAAATAAAAGAACATAATTTACTTTAAGTTCTTCCAGAAAGTGAACTTATTGTTAGAGCGACTTTTGGGTGCAATGAAATTAAAGATGCCTCCCTTCCCACATACATCCAGATTCAAGGTAGTGCTTAAAGTTAACGGATGGCTGATACAAATGAACAGAAACCTTTTGTTCAAAAGGTTCTCTCTCTGTTATGCACTATATTACTAACAGGACACATAAAAAAGAACAGATAACGAAAACCCAGAACTAAAGTGAAAAACCCCAAAATAAGTCAAGAACAGTTGCTTAAACATTTCAACATTGAGTATGTTACAGTTCATTCCAGTTTGTTAGTCTACCGTGAAATTATTCTAACTTTCCCAGAATACATTGTAAACAGGTAATGCTGTAAAGAACTCATACAGTACAGGATCGCTGAGAACAGAGTATTACCGTGAAGACCACTAACTCTTCAGTAACATACAGTGCAGTGCTTGAACTGAGAACTGTTGTGAGTAAAGTGTCAACTTTATTTGAAATTAATTTTATTGACAAAACAGCAAAAATAATTTACACTGTATTAATCCATACGTCAGGTGGGAGAATCTGTTGACAGAACAACTATAAGGTATGAACTGCAAAAATCTGGCCTTAACGCTAGGGTTGGCGATTTTTCCGGAAGTTTCCCCTAGTCCCTTTTTTAATGACTACACAAAACCGTCTTACCTGCTCTTCCACTCTTCAGGGGGATCACATGAAAAGAATGTCCCAAATCCACTCTGGTATTATTTCTTTCTACTGAGGCCTTCCTCTCACAAACCTGAACACGGTGCGCTTCTTGCGACTCTTTGGCATGTTCAAAGTATATGGTGAAAGCAGCGGAGCGACAATGGAATAGATAAGACTAAAGTGAGTAACCTATGAGCTAAGTCATGTTCCAGACCTAACTCTGAAGGAGGATCCGTGGAAAGACTTAAAAGCTGTTGTTCTCAGAGGCTCTTCATCAAATCTGGTTCCAAGCAAGGTACTTTGAGAAAAAAGGCAACAATTTTAATCTCTAGATTTATATAGCTGGTAGAAACAAAGCCAAAAAGACTTGCACCTGTAACTGCCACAAAAGTTGGTTCTACACAGTGTTGTCTAAGGGGAGCTAAATACTAACTTCATATCTAGAGCTGCAGACTTGTCGAATCCTGTGTTTTTTGGCAATGATGTGTTACAGTTTTTATAGATTGCTTTGACCTGTTTGAAGAAGCTCGCAACCTCTCAGTTTTCAGCATCACCATCTCTGCAGAGCAAAAGACTCTTCTTGCAAATGAGTTAACCCATTTTCATTGGTTTGACTCATGTTCCCCACCCTTTTGCAAAACAGTTAACGCAGATGTCATTCAAGCAGTCCAAACTCCATTGCTTTAGCTGTGGTAGCAAAACAGAAACCATATTTCCCAAGCTCTTAGAAACTTCTTGCTCAGAATGAAATCACTGAAGCACCTGTTTGACACTTCTTTACACAATTTTTCCATTTGCAGTCAGTTTGCAGGCTTTATGTAAAAGGTGCCATGTTGTGTGTTGTTCTTTGCAAGCATGGATGGTCTAAGGCAGATGAGAGTCAGAGTAAGAGGTAGATGGGTCAGGGGAAGAAGATTATGAGAAAGAGGAGTCCGTGTACGAGGTGGCAGTGTAGCTGGAAGGGCTGAAGTTACAGATGAAATTTGGGCAACTATGATTGATCATGTGGTAAATCATGGCCTTTCACTTAGAGGGGCTGGACAAAGAGTCCAAACTTTTCTCAATAGAAACAAGGTTGCATCCATGGTAAGAGTTTTTCGACGGGACAGCAGGTATTGCTGTTATACAGTATATACATCTCTTTATCTATTCCTATAGAGGAATTCTTCAGTGCATGGAGATGGAAGATATATGATCACCGCCCCTATGAGCAGCTGTCCTTGCTCAATGCAATGTCTGCTGCTGCACAAGATGTAGATGCAGAGGCATGTCAAGGATGGATCAGGCATGCAAGAAGATTTTTCCCTAGGTGCAAGGGAAAATATTGAGTGTGATGTAGATGAGGCCATGTGGCCTATTCATCAAGACAGAATGGACTAGAAGGAACAAACAGCCCTAGTATTTTCTGTTGGAATCTTTCATTTTTTGGAATATTTCATTTGTGTATCTGGAAAAAAAGAATGAAGAATCAATAAAATTTGCATCACAACATATTTGCTTCTGGATCCATTTTTTGCAAAAAGGCAAATTTGACTACAAATGACACTGCCATGTAAGCTGCGTACAGTCTTTGGCTACAATGAACCAGCAATGCTGCACTGATTCACACTGAGTGTGGTATTTTGTATTTTGTTGCCCCTTGTGTAACGAATGATTGGAAGGGCTCAAACATTTGTGTGCAAGTTGTGTTGTTTGAGGACAAAATTTGCTTTTGGATCATATGTTAAATGTTTTGGCAGAGTTGGAGCCTTTTGCAAACAAAATGTTTAATTTTGACCATTGGTGCCACTGTTTAGGCCTCTGCGTTAACTGTTTTGAAAAATGTGGGTTTTGAGTTGACTGCTGCGTCAAAGCAACCTATAAAAACTGTAATGTGGTCAACAATAACTGACTTCCCAGAGTTATTGAATAAGGAGACGACAGAGTGATGAAATTCCAGCACATTTATTGAGAAACAGAGCAGAGATCACATAGATGGAAAGTAATCGCACCCCACGGTTCCGCTGCATTCTGCATCTGCGTCTGCCCTGTCTCTCCCCTTCCTCGCTTTCAGCTCTCCCTAATACTCCATAGAGGCCTTGGCATGAGACAACACAAAGACAGTCTATCCTAGACAATCATCATCCCGCACAGTAGCTACGCAGCATTTGGCCTCGGCAATCAGCAAGCCCGTGCTCACATGTCCGAGTGGCGTGAGGCCATAGTGACTTCAGCATAATACTCCTTTAACAGTTACCATCCTATTGCCAATAAAGAGTCAGAGGTTAAAAACACAAAAACCTGAGTGAAGTTGGTGAGAAAAGTTAGTTATATTGACTTCAGTGTAAAGAAAATAAGGGTTCATAAACATCTTTCCTTCCAATATTCTGTTTAATACCTAAAATGTGTCACTAGTTGTATTCTTTGGGAAGCACACCAGCCTCAGAGTGAATAAGTCAACCCAACAATCTGCTGGGTTTCCTTCCTTTTTAACCAATCTGGCTGTAGGATTCCAAAGAACTAACTCTGTGAAGTGACTTCACATGACGTGTGGTAAATTGGCGCCGTGTAAATAAACCGAACTAAAGCGAACACAAGCTGTTACTGTCAGATAAAAGGAGTTTTGTTCATGTCTCTCCTGCTGGCCTTGTTGCACAACAAACAGCTAGTTTCTGAACAGGCTATCTGTTCTGGGAATTCTAGCGACCCAAGGAGGTTTTTCAACGCTCACTAGTTAGCACAGGGGGAGGGGGGTAAATATTTAAATTAGTGCAAGAGATGTATATAGTCCAATACACGGTGCTGTGCCGAAGTGAAGTTCCCACAGAGCCTGCAGGGAGTGAGCAGTCAGTGATAGCAACGCGGCAAAATAAAGATCCACATGTGAACCAAATTAGCACACATTGTGGTCGCCCGAGGAAACATCTACCGTAAAACATTCCTTCTCAATCATCCGTGACAGCTCCATTGCATGTTAATGAGGCCTACAGTTAGATAAACTGTGCAAGGCTTCAGGCTGTCACTGTGGTCTTTAATCACAATGCTGCTTCACTTCAGCATCATACCATAAAGCAACGTTCAGGCAAACCCGCTGTGACGTGGCACTGGAGATTAAAACATACCTCTGATTTAGGACCAGGTCTCTTATTATCAGATTGAGTTTATGATGTGCCGTATGAAACGCTCAGCTGGGGATGTGCGAGGTTTGATGTGACAAAGATACAGTCTTTCTTCCCTCTAATCAGGAAATGTACCATTGTTATCGGTAAGAACAATAAGTTGCTTCAGTGTTTAAAATGGGAATCTTATGGTCCAATTTGAATCTGAGAATGATGACCTATTATCAACAAAATTACCTACTGGCACAGACAAATGGAGCTAATCAAAGGGAAGAACGTTTGGTTATTTTTAACTCCTGTGCTTTTGATTTACGAGAGACTTCAGAGGCGTCCTAAATATAAAAATCAACTCAAAGTTGTAATTGTACGAGCTGTTAGACCTCCAAATGATTACTTGTTTGCCACAAGTAGCAGATGCAAGGAGCAAAAGGACCTTTGCATGTTGTGTTTGGGGTTTAGATTTCACACAGTAAAGACCACTTGGAGTTTCACATGAATGAAACATTACCAAACTCTCTGTCGGATGATGGGAAACAGTTTTTTTCCTGTCCCCTCTAAAGTTTTCTATTAAATGAAGGTATAAGGATCGGATAGGCCACTTCATAACGGTACCCCTGTTGGTCTGGAACCAAGATGCTGCTTCCTTATCTGTGTTGTTGGGGTTGCTGTTTTGTTGAGATACCCATTTCAAAGGAATCTTCTGTTCCGCAAAAGGCAACATGACATATTCAAGTATTTGGATGCATTCATGATCCCTGCTTTGAGATATATTGGCTTGACCCCATACTGTGACTATATCATAAGGCCTGAGCCACTGTGCTTCACAATGTATTATGGTTATTAAATGGTAATTCAGTGTTTGGGGGTTATTTGTCACTGTCTGAGGTACCGTGACCAAAAATGAACAATCATACTTTCCTCAGTCCATAAAATCTTACATTTATCTTTACACACTTTGGCAAATTGCAACCTTCTCAGGAACATTATGACTGTACTGGGGCTTCATATAGTCATGTTATCCCTAATGTGCTCACAGATTACAACCACACCCTCAAAACGGGCACAGAGTATTTTGGGCCGGATAAATGCCGGCAGTTGCATCAGGAAGGGCATCTGCCGTGGCTGATGCGATGGAGATGAGGAAGGTGGACATGCTGTGTGTTCTGGAGACCAAGTAGAAAGATAGCAAGGCTAGAAGCTCAGGAGCTGGGTTCCAGCTGGTCTACCATGGTGTGGATGGGAAGAGGAATGGTGTAGGAGTTATCTTGAAGGAGGAGTTTGTCAGGAATGTTCTGGATGTAAAAAGAAGGTCAGATAGGGTGATAAGTCTGAAGCTAGAAACTGAAGGAGTGAGGTTAAATGATTTTGGTGGTTGTGCCCCACAGGTGGGGATCAGAATTTGGAGTTAACATTAGAATCAGGTTTAATCATCTAGTTGCTACATTCAACATGGAATTTGATGTTGGTTCCCCCTTTGCTCTCGTTAAAGACATTCAAAGTACAATGTACAGAAAAGGTAAATTAAATTATTTGTCATTTAAATACAAATATCTACATTGTAACAAAAGAGCAAGGTATGGTTGGATTGGCTCAAATAAGGATGACGTCGATCTGGGTACTCTGGGTTCATCAGAAACTCAGTTTGGGGGAAGAAACTGTCTCTGAAAAGTGATCACGAAAGCATGGATCCATTCTAACAACAGTTTAAGATGGTGTTGGCGTAGTCGTGTTGGTCTTGGCACACCTTGGGCTCCTTAGTATGAACTGAGCTTTCTTTAACCCCCACAGTCTACCGGAGTATTATTGCTGACCATCTCCATCCCTTTATGACTTCTGTAACTATCTTCTGATGACTACTTCCAGCAGGATGTCACAAAGTTTATCACCAAGTATTTTGAAAATGAAATACAACTTTACTCCAATGGCATACAGTCACTAGATACCCCAACAACGGAGCATCTTTGGGATTTGGTGGCTCGGTGTGCAGCTGTCAAATCTGTTGGATGATTCTATAATGTCAGTATGGAGAAAAAGCTGTGAGGAATGCCTCTGACAACTAGTTGGAGCTAAGGCATGAAGAATTAAAGCAGTTCGAAAAGAGAAAACTGACTAACATAGTGGCTGGTAAGGATTTGTTACAATATTAGTAAGAATGTTAAAGCAGCTGCACTGTTGCTTGTCTCTATCCAAGTTGAGTTATATTTTGGCTAACATATTAACTGCTGATTAACCAAAAAATCTTAACCATTTGTTTAATAGATTCCCAACATTTATGGTTCCAGCCGGTGTAGGATTGAACAAAGTCAAACTAACCTCACAGTTTATTCAATAAGGGCGGATTGTTGACATTGACGACCTGAAGTAATCGCTGGTCCAGCTTTAGATCTGCATTTGTTCTCTCTAGGTCTTCCAACATTTTCAGGGCCCTTCTCCTCTGTTAAAAGCTCTCTACAAAGACGCAGAGCTTCTTCTTCTGATTTGAGCCATAATGTCAGATGCTGTGTTCAGTGTGTTTGCTGCAAGGAAACAACTGAATTAGCTCTTCACTGCGTCTGCTTTCTTTTGAAGTGTCTCACCACACTACGCACATAAACTCATACGAGCAGCAGACCTCATAATTACACAGCCAAGACGCCCAATAAATGACAAAAGGATATAAATCTGGGGATGTCTAGAAGAAGAGAAAATAGACAGGTCCAGAGAAGTTGGTGTGACGCTGGCCTTGTGTAAAGGCAGACTAATTCCCGGTTCACTGGTATGTCCTCTTAAAAACTGTAACATCTTCACATCTGGGAGCCGAAGCTCTAAAAAACAAATGTCAATAAAAAATATAGGCGGCTTAAAAAATAAAGCGACCCACAATTGGATGTATTGCATGTCTGGAACATTGTTTTAAAGCAAGGATCAAGCAAAGTAGTGATTTTTTCACTACAAGATGTAAGATGTTGTCGTCTAGGTCTTTAAAGGGTTTCTTCCCTGAATGAAGCTCTAATGCAGCATGAGACTGACAAAAGATTCAAGAAATGCACGACCAGCAATGAAAATTCGGGTTAACCCGACAGAACAGCAGCTAGGTTTGGTCTAATTACGATGTTTGATATTTGTGCTGTACTAAAAACTTGTTCCCAATAGATAGATACATTTTATCAAGGACTCATAGTCAGGCATAAAAAGTACAGACACACAAAAAGCTAAAAGAACAAATAAATCAGGAAAAGTATTTATTTTTAACGTTACGACCACAAGGTTTAATGTAATTTATAGGGATCTTATATTCCGGACCACTTCCTGTTGTCAAATGGCTTTACAATTGAAAATCTGAAAAGTGTGGCTAAAATATTTCAGATTTGTATTTGTAACAAATTATTTTTATGTAAAAGATTTTAAATGTCATTAATTTTATAATTATGCTTTTTTTTCTGTCACATTCAGTCCTAATAAAACTCCTGGAAGTTTTTGGTTGGACTGTAGAAAGTATGAATCTTTCTTCAAGGCAGCATCAAAAGAAAGATAGAAAGCATTTATATGATATATACCACTCTAGATAGTTTTGCATACAGCACATTAATCTGACAATTCAACAGGCTTTTAGCGTCGGTGGGTAAATGTGATAATAACAATAATATTAATAACATTTGCTTTTTTATCTGTGATTAGCTGTGTGAAGCTTTGCTGGGACAGTTTCTTCTAAGATCAGGTTTTTGATAAACAGCCGGGGTCAATCATGAATGACTAAGAGAAGGAAGCAGGGAGAAGATGTTTTCTTGGAAGGATGTTGTGTGATGAGGGTGAGCTGCGGTTCTTTAATGCCTGAAGGATCCAGTTGAATTGGTTGTAGAATCTGATAAGGCCTCTTCCTGGCCTCCATTAAGTTTTTTTTTTTTTTTCTTGGTGCATACAGTTGGTGGGTAACCACAGGGCATAACCAGAACATGACAGGGAGATAATTCTGGCCAGAAAAGGTTTTGGGATCACCACGTTGGAGCTAGTGGCTGTGATCTTAACACACTAATGACATCATTAGTGTTATTCTGGGTACTATTTCAGATAACATTATCTGACCAGTATACCCAATGATTTTGAGACGATCTCTTGAAAGTTGCATGGCTGTTTGTGCTTTGTGAAAAAGACACTGTCCAGAGTGTTTACCCTACCACGTACCACAATGCAATGCAAACCTGGCTACAGGACAGTGTTTGCCTCAAACTTGCAGCAAATACATGGTAGCTGTATTGGATCGAGGTCGGATCACATTCACATCATAAACGGACCGCTCTAGAGGTCTAGATCCGGTTGTTTTGGTGTAATGGCTGTGATTGTGGGGGGAATAGCTATTGCACAGTGATGCTCTGCCCCTCTTAACATGTAAAATCAGATTTAGCAAACTGGCTTGCTGCTCTCTTTGCAAATTATGGTCAAAATAGTAGTGACACAGCTTCCATTACAGTCCCATCTTCACTGTACCCTGTTCCCATTGAGCTCTCACACAGCGAGCTGTTTTCAACACATTTCTCTCCGACCTTTGCAACTCATTGTCAATTTTCTAAACACCTCAGTATTATTTTTTTGCCCCACATTCTTCTCTGCATCATATCCCATTCCTGTTAGAAAACCACCCAGCAGCCATGCCTTCATAAGAAAACCAATGTGAATACATGGTGGACACATTGACTGCTAGGGACCCTGCTACTTTAGGTGCAAAACAACTCCAAATGATGAACCATCCACCACCATGCATGACAGAACAAGGGTGCCTATATACCTCGGTCTCATCTGACGGAAAGATTTTTTTTAAGAAGTATTATGTTTCCCTTAGATGCATCCCACCATGGCAGACCGAGCCTTCTGCTCGGCCGCACCACACCTCTGGAACAGCCTCACTGCCCAGCTGAGGGCCATTCAGAGCCTTGACTCTTTTAAAACAGGCCTGAAAACTTTTTTATTCACAAAGAATGTTAATCACAAACTGATTTTTAATGTTATCCTATTGTTTTTAACTCAGTGTGTTTTTAATTTCCTTTTCCTTGTTTTTAACTTATTTTAACTCTGTAGCACTTTGAGATCTTGCTGATTATTATTATTATTATTAGTAGTAGTAGTAGTAGTAGTAGTAGTAGTATTATTATCTTTGTAAACCTTGTCTGTTATGCTGACATTAAGCCACATGTGTTAAGTCTTGTCATGAACTTTGACATTTAACCTGTAAAGAGTCAAAGGTCAACAATATTTACAATCCAAAAAGCCTTTATTGTCATTGGTTCAAGTATTGTTAATAGCCTCAGAATGTATCTTCGTACATAAATATCTAAACGATTATTTAGATTTTTTAATTAAAGACCCACCATTTAATCCCTATTTTTCAGATTTTAAAATAAAGAAAAACTTTAGACCTATGCAAAAAGATAATAAATAAAACATTTCTTAAGCAGTACATTCAATATTTATGGAAATTTACTCAATCAAGGTTTGAGTTCTAGACCACATGACAAGAAAAAAGTAATTTCACAAAAAAATATATGACACCTGTTTTGTTAGTTATTCTATTGTGGAAATTTCAAGCATATATCTCATGAAAACATAAAGAACAATTTGTTATGAGCCACTGCGGAGGGTCCAAAGATCCATGTGCAGCATGGGAGCTGCAAGGTTGAATGTTGTGGTAAAGCAAAGGCTGTAGTATCTGAAATGAAAGTCTGACCTTGAGGTGAATTTGCTGGGATGTCCGATGCTGTGAAGATCAACCGCTGTCCTAAATAGTTTCTAGCTGTACAGAATTATTCTAACTGTAGAAAAATGGTCTTCAGATTTTTTGGAAATGACCTTGTAACCCTTGGCACGTTGACAGGCAGCAGCAGTTGCTCTCTAAGTTCCTTGCTCACGTGTTTCCTCTTGCATTGTGGTAGCACACACCTGGCTGCTCCTGAGGAGTAAACCACAGAAACTCCTGCTTTTTAGGGAAATGCTCATACTTGCTGATGATCAGTTCATCTTCCACATGAGTCTATCTGGCTTCCGTCTCCCTCTAAGCTCATTCTGAAGCAGCAAGGATATGCAAAGTTTTAGATGCATAGACTGTACTTTGATTGAGGCAAGTCTTCCCCTACGCAACAATAATTCTACATATACTGACTCAACGCAGACAGAAGATTCCCTTATTTTCATCTTTATATCACTCCCTTTTTGACCTTCCAGTAGGTGCAACATGGCCATAATACTCTGGCTTTTGAATAAATGGAACTAATAATGACATTTTAATAAAATGAGAATATCTTAGTCTTTCATGCATTTTATCCTTATGATATGGTAGATTGGATCTCTGTGGTAAAAACTGCACAGAATCAGAAGAACCTCTAAGGAATCCAAAGGATGTGTGATTTACAAATGAATGCCAAGCCTGTTGTTCCTGAATATATTTTACAGCTTGTTTTACATGTTCATTGCCGGTGCCAGTGTAATGTTGTGGTCCGCCCTGGTACCAGCTCAAATACCACTTTCGTCATAACAGAGTCAGCAAATCTAGCTGAGCAGTAGAAGTTGCTCTGAGCAGCTTCTGGGGTCGAACAGATTGCTGGAGAACTATTTCCAAATTGTGTCGCGGGTTTTGACTACGTTTGTTGGCTGCCCTCAGTTTTTGGTTTTTACAAGCCGCCTGCTCGCTCGCTGTGGGAGCTCTGACCACAGGACTCACCACACAAGCTGTGCCCATGCAGCAATAAAAACTGCTGCCAGAGATGAACTCACGACATCAAGTATAAAAAACAGAAAGCCCCTCTCATTTTCAGATACAGCTTTGCAGCCTGCTGGTAAAACCCAACACTCAGACAGTGGATTTCAGGTTATGTCACTAGAATGACCAGCATGACATCTGAAAAATCCTGTTTCAAAACTTCAGTGGGTCTCCTTAAAGGCAATTGTCTTCTTACAATGCAACCTAAAATGTTCCGGAGAGATCGGAGGGAAGAAGCTGTGTATAGCCATTGGGTCGTTTACAGCAGGCAAATGTCAGGTAGCCGTTTTTCCTTGGTCTTCTGCTCATCTCAAGCGTTGCTTTCTGCTTGCTCACCTAGCTTGTGTAAATGCAGGGCTGTAGTGTGACCGATTTAGTCACACATGCAACCTAATTTTTCAAAGGTGCGAGTAAACCAAAAAATCTGAGGTCGCACCAGCGCGATCAGCCACGTAAAAAGAAATCTCATAAATTCCGATAGAAAACCAATTTGTACATTGTTCTTTCATGGAACAAACAAAATGATCTTATCCATGTTGTTTCCATAGCAATATTTTCTGCCTCTACATGGAATTTCACGGTTTTCCAACCTTGTATCATCCCCCCTTTCATGTCACAACTATTGATCACTTTGATTTGGTTGTAAAATGGCAAAATGTTAATTTTTTTTCTAAATGTGAAAGGAAGTAAAACTTTTGCCAGACACCGTGAACACACAACTGACCACCTCTACAATTGTTAGGTATGTATATGAAGAATGGATGCAACTTCTGCTCCCTTGGCACATTTTTAATAGTTTAGATAAAAGTTTGGACCCTAATGCCTCGGACTAGATTTCTTAACTGAAAGGCTAGCACTAGCTAGCCTATTGTTTAAGTATATATATAAAAACAGAATAATTCCCCCACCACTCCAATAAAGACAAAAACAGCATCACTTAAATAAATCCATCAAAATGACTTTTTGCGGCGAGAAGTGTAGCTGTTCTACAGATGTTATTCATTTCCACTGTCGCACTTTCTAACAAAGTGACATGGCAGCTCAAAACAAGACCACACTGTGGGTAACAGTGGCACAGTACTGCGTTCATCATTTATGTTCTGTGTGGGAATCAAAAGATCTTAAGTTTAGGGTTTCTATTTGTTTTCTTGCAGTATTGCAAGGGGACAAGTAGGTTGATGAACAACTAATTCTGCCCTGGTTTTACTGGAGCTCAAAGCTGCATTCAACACAATTCAACACAATCTTCCAAAAGAAAAATAAGAACAGAAAAAAGAACAACTTTGGTGCAAAATCCTCATGGACTCCAAATGCCAACATTTTCTTTTTACATTTTTTTTTTAGATTTACGCTCTATCAGATTTGTTTGTTGTTTTGTTTAATTGTGTGCAGCAAATGTCACATTATAGGTGAAAGTAAAGAAAATTATTTATCAACATTTATTCTTTACACAACACAAACCTGACATTTTAACACATTTTATATGGAGATAGTTTTCTGCCAAAACGTTGTACACAAAAAAGTGTGTCGCACACAAATAAAACTTGTTTTGCACACCAAAAAAATGTGTTGCACACAAATAATACTTTTTTAGCAAACTGTCTTCAAACGTTACACACAAATAAAACTTGTTTTCCAAACGTTGCACTCAAAATATCATCTATAAATTGTCCCCGAGTACAAAACGGTCTCTCCTCGAGTACGAAACATTTCCACACCTCTGCGGCAAATTTCTGCCAAATGTCACGTGATGCATTAAGAGTTGTTGTTCAGACTTCCCGACAGCAGGGGGCGCACTCAAAAAAACTGAAACGCGCCGGTTTGGCTGAGGAAGACAGACGCAATATCACAGCTAACAGCATCAGCGCTCCACAGGTGAGTTTCAAAACTTTCCCGGTGAAAAATGAATAGCTAACTATGCAGATAGAACATGTAAGATTTCACTTAAAGGCACTACTGTGTTACGGTATGGGATCATGGTACTTTTCAGAGCAAATAACATGAAAGCTGGCCTTAGGTTGAACGCCATGCTAAAACAACTTTTGCATTGTAATGCAGCTCCTGTGGTTGGCTTCTCCCTTTACTGTGCTGTGTCAAATAAATAGTACCAAAGTGGATACCCAGATAAATGCATTGTTTACAGATTATAATGTGGTTTTTATGTTTTTAAATGACTGTCTATTGTTGTTATTGGTTTAAACCTAAATTGGTGTTTGGATTTGGTAATTTATCCTAAAACTGTCAAACCAATAACACTTCTATTTGTCCAGTCAGCCAAACTTTGGTTGGATGCTTAGCAGACAGAATGCATGAATGCTTATGTGCAAAATGGATTCTTATGGAATTTAAAATAATTGCAACGAGTGGACATTGATTATATGAAAATTGGTAGAGAAATTCATTAAATATTATTTAAGTTTTCTAACACAAATATGATTGTTACAAGTAAAGTATATAACATCAGATCTAGATTATATCTCACTACCTTTCTAACTCCTTAATTTCTTCAAAGTAAAAACGAGGTCATATGTGCCAAATTGCAAATATGTGTTGTGCACTTGATAAAAATGGTTTGGCCATGACAAAAACCACAGCTGGAAATGGCCACATGGGCAGCTATTTTCTTGAAAAGTTTGTTGGTTTCATCTTAGTAGTGATTTACTTTTTCATTTAAAAGGAGTATTATCCTTTACATAACCATAACACCTATCTGTTTTGCAGCATCCACTGATGAGGTGAAGGCCATCAAAGTTCTGGGATGGATGGAAGGCTCCTACACGAATTCTCACTGTGGAAATTAACCATGGTAGTCTACCTAGATCAACATGCTTTGAGACACTCAGGCTTCAATCACACTACCAAGACTTTGGACAATTCAAGATTTGATGGAATCGACACAGGATTTGGGCTTGCTTAAAAATAATCTTAATATGTAACCATTTTAGTTCCCAATATTAACTACTTTGATCATTAACTGTTGCAGCATGTCGTTCATAGCACTTAGTGGAGCCGTTTAGGATGAACACAAAGGTTAAAAAAAAGGCCAGGTTTGACATTGTTCTAAATTTCCTGACAGTCTTACATGCAGAAATTGTTTTTCATAGTCCTGTTTTTGGCTTCATCGATTTCATCAGCCAGTTTTTTTTTTTAATACAGCCCGTTTTATGGTAATACATGGATTGTTTACTGGGAAAAACCTGGAGAATTAATGGAGTTCTTTCAGTCTTAATTTGAACAATAAAAGCCATCCTTGTGGAAAAAGTGTATTCACTTTGATTAATATTGGTAAGAATTGGAAATAAAGACTTTATCAAAGCAATGTTTATTATACAATGTGGAAAATAAAGGACTGTTTAATTGTCCCACAATGTTTGCATCCTCAGTTTTAGTAACAGCCCCATGTGCCCCTTTTTTCAATAACCTCAGCATTTTTAAAAGGTTTATACAGTACCTTACACATATAGTATCACAATCCCAGCAGTTCTACATTTTTATTCAGTGAATACACTAACTTAGTTACATTTTCCTGGCTGGATTTTACTACTTGAAAACCTTTTGCAATAATGGTAACCACAATAAGATTAAAGGCAAACTGTTGGAAAGCTTCATTGCTTCATGAGGCTTCATTTGCCCATCACTACACCACACGTCTCTCCAAAGACGTTAAATTCTGAAAGGAGAGTTAAAGATCAGATTATGGTTTAAATACGTTATTTTTCAAACGTCCGTTACACAGCATTTTTAAATCAGAGATAAAACTAAAAAGTGCCTTTAACTGACATCTTACATGTTCTATCTGCATAGTTAGCTATTAACTTTTCACCGGGAACGTTTTGATACTCACCTGTGGGGTGTTGATGCTGTTAGCTGTGATATCGCGTCTGTCTTCCTCAGCCAAACCGGCGCGTTTCAGTTTTCTTCGGTTGCGCCCCCTGCTGTCGGGAAGTCTGAATAACAACTCTTAATGCATCACGTGACTTTTAGCAGAAATTTGCCGCAGAGGTGTGGAAATGTTTCGTACTCGAGGAGAGGCTGTTTTGTGTGAGCAGAGACCGTTTTGTACTCGGGGACAATTTATAAATGATATTTTGAGTGCAACTTTTGGGGACAGTTTGCAAAACAAGTTTTATTTGTGTGTAACGTTTGAAGACAGTTTGCAAAAAAAGTTTAATTTGTGTGCAACACACTTTTTAGTGTACAACGTTTTGGCAGGAAACTAACTCCATAATTTTACACTTGATTTTACACTCACTTCCTCTGCATGATTTTCAATAAAAGCCTCTGCTGTAGTGCAACTCAACAACTGAAATGTGAATCCCTGCATTTGAGTAAATGTAGGCTTTGTAAAGCAAGAAAGTAAGGACTTAAACATATTCTAAACATGGTCCTGGTGGAAAAAACAGGAGAGAAGTGCTACGTTAGAGGAGTACTGTCACCTAGCTGGAAGATATAGGAACTGGAAGATTTAAACTGAAACCAAAACAACCGACAACAACAACAAAGGTAAATCTCATAGCACCGATATTTGCACATTAAAATGTATTACCGTTGTTCTTGTCTCCTCAGGGAGAGAGGGGTGATCCCGGACCAGTTGGTGCTGTTGGACCTAAAGGCACCCCGGTGAGTTGAGATAAATAAGATAAATGTTTTTTACATCATAAATATGTATCAAACTGCAGTAATGTCAGCCATAACTGACAGTTCATCCAGGCTTTATTCCCACACAGCATCAGGCGTTTACGTGCACTCGTCATGGTCATACATACCTTCATTCTCAGCTTTTAAAGATACATCTGGACTGTCCCAGGATGGAATAATAGGAAAACAAAGTCAATAAACTTGCAAAAAGCAAGAAATGTGTGCAAAGGTTTGAAATTCTTATGCATTTCATAGTCATGGGGGTCAGAATTATACATTCAATTATAATAATAACGCCTATTTGCGGACTGTAATTCCTCAGGGAATGTCTGATTGCACAGTTCTGTAAATGTTGGCTATCCTCACCACTCTCCTCACGTTCTTCCAGTCGGAAGCGCTGCAGCCTCCACACCACACAGAGAGACAGCTGGTCAGAATGCTATCTATGGTGCTTCTGTAGAAGGTCGTGAGGATGGGAGGGGGCAGGTGGGCTCTCCTCATCCTCCGCAGGAACTGATGTTTCTGTACACTGTACCAGCCACTTGGTTATGGCATTCCATGTATTCTTTCCCTGCTAGTATCTTACACCCTGCTATGAGATTCTAGATGGTTTCTAAGGGCTCTTTACATAGCCTGCGCCTGGGATCTTGCCCGGGATGGTAGATCTGGGGCTCTATTGCTCTGGTGCTCAAGGCCTGCTCCTGTGCTGCCATGATCAGTGCTTCAGTGCTGTCCTTCAGTCCAGCCCTCTCTAGCAATTGGTAGGATTTGGTCATATCTGCCACTTCAGCTGTCGGTGGTACATCCCATGGAGGAAATACCCCTGCATGTCTGAGACATTCACTACTGTAAGTGCTTCATCCCTTGGGGGCATCTTCCTGATATATTCTTGGAACTTGGATGTTTCATCTTCAATGGTGCCTCTGATGCCCATCATGCCCTTTTGATGAGTGAAATCCACATATTCCCTAACATGTATTTTGATGTGTTTGGATGTTATCTGTTGTAGGTGAGACCCAAATTTACACACTGACGCAAGCCCATCCTCCTCTATACACATCCAGGCTGCAAGCATTGTTGCGTGCCGTGCAGCTCCACACTGGAATGCAAAGCCACACTTCTCCTCCCTAATCAGACTGTTGTTAACAAGCAACTCTGAATGCAGTTAGTTTATTGTTGCGCATAGTTTTACTGTAGAACTATATTGTCTTAGTTCTTATTGCCTTGTAACGCAATCATCATAAAACTGTCTCCATGTTCATTCCATTGAGTTGAAGATTTACTGTCTAAGACACAGACACGCAAACCCAATGCTGTAAAAGAAGCTTAATACATCATCTGTTTGTTGTTTGGAAAGTTGACCCAACAGACTGCATAAAAAAGTTGAATAATGAAATTTAAGCAGGTTCAGTTTTGTTAAACCTTTAATTTTAAGGTGAATAAACTGGGGCCATGCTACAGTAATCTGGGATGTAGTGTAAAGCGCATTGGGGTTGTCAGACTAATTAAAGCGCTATACCTTACCATTAATAATTTAGTTTTCTTGCTGCGAGATTGCTGCCCTAACTGTTAGTCATTTGGGAATGAGAGACCAGTCAAATCCCTCAAATCTGAAGTTTAATCATGACACTTCTGTGTTACAAATAGCCAGAAATACTTACTGTACAAGAAATTCTTCCTGGAATCTGGTTGCAATTTGCACTCACGGTTAAAGTTTCAACTATCAAAGAGAAAACCCTAACTCCGCTTTGATTTTGGTTCATCTTTCAGTTCATGTGGCTCCTGTCTGCCGTCTGCTCTCCTCAGGGTGGAGCTATGATTTGGTTTTGACTAGCAGGTTGTGCTTCAGTACTTTAAGTGGAAAAAGTAAGTGCATGCGCAGATAACAGGATGGAATGGCATACAGCAGCGCACTGTTTACAGAAGTAATGACGGATATAATTGTTACTAGAAAAAAAGTCAATAAAGCTTTGTTCAAAAAAGAAAAAAATCATGGATACCAGCCTCTCTGTGTTATTATGAAGTTGCTGAAATGGGAGCCAACAATATTAATACCGCATCACAACAAGAACAACAAGAAAGGTTAGAATAAAATAGCCCAGCTAATAACAACAGTCTTTTGTGGAGCCGTGACTGCTACTGGTGTAGGAAGTCTGTGTTGATGTGTAGTGAGTGCGGGGGATGAACATCTTGTTAACGTTGTTTGCGTACTTACAGGTATCAAAAAGCACTGTACTACCCTTGACCTTACCTTTTACTAATTTAGTTCAGCAAGTAAATTTAATAGTGTTAAAAAATTAAACTCAAAACGTTTAAAGTTTTGATATTCAACTCAAAACTTGAATCATGAACTTTAACTTTCAGCTGTTAAAGTTAATCGTTTCTACTCTAAAAAAACTGAATAAAATCTATCAAAAATAATTGTTGAATGTTAAACTATTGTTTTTGCGTTATTTACAGGTGCAGTTCAATAATAATAAAAAATAGGTAGAAATATCACATCACAAAAGCTTTAAAGACAGAAACATCTTACTAAAGATGTGTGGTTGAGCTCAGCTCCCCAGGTAAAAACCTGTTGCTTCCAGACTTAACCAAACACAGAACAGAAGGTATATTTTTACACTATATGTTTCAAGTAATGACACTCACAGAACGTGCTAAAACCCATCACTAATGCATGTTTCCAAAGGCTTGAATCCCTAGCTCCTTGTGTCTATCAGCAGGCAGGCCTTGGGGCTTTATTTCTTCAAGTAGCCTTCTCCTTTATTTCGGCCGGTTTGCTTAAAGTCTGTTTTTCCAACACATTTAAAAATCCTTAGCTTAACCTAACACAAAAAAAGATTTGCAGAGCAGGAGAATGCAAACTATCACCTCCTATTCATACTGCCATAAACAGTATGTTTTATTCCCACGCATCTTCAATATTTCCAATTTCTTTCTCCTCAAATTGTAGGTTTCAAGTCCTAAACTCAAGTATAGTTAAAATATAAAATTATTCTTGCTGCTTTCAATCATGGGTTGTCAAGATGTAGTTTCAGAGAGGATCGAAAGACATCTTCTAACTCATTCAGATTAACAGAAAATATAAGCATAAACTGGAGGCTGTAGTGAAATACTCTTTCTACAACAAATTTTTACGCACTGTAAGTCGTTATATGTGACGTTTTCCATCCTGTAAGGATAAAAAGAAACAAATCAAAACCTCAGGAAACAAATGTAATCTTAACTTTGTCTACTTCTGTCATTCACAGGGTCCCACAGGACCTCTTGGTGAAGTGGGCCCCCAGGGATCCCCGGTAATGTCTGAACCGACTTGTTGTGGACTTCTTGTTGATTTCAAGTTCTTAACACGTCCTCTGTGCTTTTGAATCCGTTCTTAGGGTGAACAAGGCTTACCTGGGCCTCAGGGACCACCTGGTCTCAAAGGAAACCTGGTTAGTAATAAATTCTCTTTCAGGCTTTAGGGCTTTTGTCTGAGTTCTGTACAGCCCTCTGTGAGTAAGTAATTTCATATTTATTGAAAATGTAACCTTAAGAGCAAAAGTAGGTATAAAACAAGATAGAGGAGGATGTGGCTGATGGTTTTGACCCTCATTATATGAGTAACAGCAAGAAAACATAACTGACCCAGCTATTAGTCACATTTTCTTCCTCTAAGGTACTGCTCTAGCTATATTTTTGGTACCCCCGGTGATGATGTGTAAAACGCTTTAAAAAAAATTAAAAGTACAAGATGACCAATGACACAATTATTGGTACCTGTGTTGCCAATAGTTTGACAGCATTTGGGGATGGAACATACAGAGAGAGAGATCTTTGACCAGTGATCTCGTCCCAGATTATTATAACAATGCGTAACTCATACCGTGATAAAACCTCAGTGGTGTGGGAAAAAAGTAACCCCTAGACCACGATACCCCGGACCATCTTTCACTAATGAATGTGTTCTTTTGGTTGCGTTCAGCATTGGTTTTGTCCCACACATACCACTTAGAATTATGGTCCAAAAGTTGAAATTTGGTTTCATCAGGTTCTAAACAGGTTTTAGCCAGGTCAAGTATGTTTCGCAACCCTGCTCTTAGGGGCAGACAGATGTACAATCCAGAAGATTCTTCTTCCATGAATAATAAAACCAGTTGGAATCCCTGCAGCTCCTAAAGGGGACCAGTGTCCAAATTTAATTCTGTCAATGGTAGGGTTATTAATATTTCAATACAATAAACACAAAAAGCATTTTTTTGGTGTCAAATTTGGTATAAAATTAGGTATTTCAACTCCCCAAGTTGGCACACATCTTTGCATAACAGCGCTGCAGACCTACAGACACTCAGCTTCTCAGCTTCTCCACTTTCTGCAGCCTGCTGATCTGAACAGCAGTGCATGGGAATCCAAACACTGAGCTGCTGCTACTCTTTTTTGCAAATGTGCAAATTAGAAGGGTTGATTGATTGATGCTCTCTCTGAAGATCTTGAGTGTTCAAGTTGTCTGTACATTCTGGTTTATCTCAGAAAAAGAACCTCCTTCCTGTTATGACCCCTTTTAAAACAGGATTTATCCTGAAGGTCACGCTTTGATATCCCAGACCTTCACTTGAAAGCTGAAAAATATTATTTCCCTTCCTTGGTTTTATTCAGGGAGGTTGCTCATCCACAGGTGGGGATGATGTGTGCTCTCTTTATTTTGTAGTGATCAGTAGGATGATAAGCCCCTCTAAAACAGCATCAAATAATCAGTCTAAGGGTGTGCATCTATATTATATGAGACTATTGTTGCCTTTATAATCCTCTTTACCTTTTTTTCGCTGATAAAAGAAAACTCTTGCAGAGAATGGATTCTTGTGGCTCGATGTTCAGGGTTCTGCTGCCCTCTTGTGTCCAGACCTAAATATTACAAACAAACAAAAACACACGTATACAACATGAACTAGAGACTAGTCAGTGGATCAAGAAAGAGCTTTCAGCTTTCCTAACAAAAAGTCTTAAAGTGAATGAGTATATCTGTCTTTCAATAACAATTTTCTTTCTTTAAAACTGTGTTTGTCTCACGCACTCTACTGAAAGCCTGCACAGCAAGCTGGCCGGTTTAACTGTGAATGCCATGCATCATATTCCTTCCACTTCAACATTTTCTTTTATTCTGTCTTGGTCTATCACACGAATCCCAGTAAAACATAATGAAGTTTGTAGTTTCAAAGTGACAAAATGTGGAACATTTGAGGGTTATGAATCCATTTGCACGGCATTATTTCATAATTTTTTTTACCTCTTTTTTATCCTGTGCATATTAGTTTCTGTGTTGTTCGTGTTTTATTGTAATAACGTCTGACAAGAACAGATGATATGTTTCATAGTTTTGTTGGCTGATGGCCAAAGACAAAGTTCCATAAAGGATAATAAATTGTTTGCATCCCATTCTATTTCCATGCCATAGTGTTCAATATATATGTGTTTGTATAATCGTGTGTCTTTACTGTGAGTCGACCGTCTTCCCTCAGTGCCTCCTGACTGGTCAGTCACACACTTTGTCGCACTGAGCCCAAAAAACCTTACTTTGTCTTTCTCCCCCTTTGATTTCCTTCCTCTCCCTCCCCTGTGTCCTCCTCTCTGTCTTTCTGACCAGGGTGTCCAGGGACCCCAGGGTCCACCGGGAGCGATAGGCAGAGATGGTCCCAAGGTCAGTGTATTGAACGTTATAAGTAGTTATTATGCTGACTGAGGCCCAGCTTTTCTCTCCTACCTCCCTTTTCCTGAATCTTCTGATAAACATCACTGCATCTTCGTCAAAGCAAGTGAAAATAATAAGTGTTTAATTTCTTTTTGTTATATTTCAATTATACTTGAAAAGATTTTTTGGTATTTCATGCCTACATTTCTCAGCATGTGAAGTTGCAAAAAATACAGCCAAACTTTGGTTCCTGATCCAATTAACAGTTGAAAACTTTTAATTAATCAGTAAATTAGTCAGTTTTACAATCTATAAGCATTCCCAGATCATGTCACTAAAACCTGCTTCTAGAGGTTAGCCTGACTAGTTTGATTAGACATCATAAATGTATGCCATGTAGGGGTTTTACACAAAAAAAAACAATAACTGGTAAATGACTTGTACTTGTATAGTGCCTTATCAAGTTTGATGACCCCAAAGCGCTTTACACTACAAAGAGTCATTCACACACCTGTTCACACCCTGACGGTGGTGAGCTATGTCAGTAGCCACAGCTGCCCTGGGGCAGACTGACAGAGGCGAGGCTGCCATACAATGGCTCCCCCGGGCCCTCTGACCACCGCCAGCAGGCAATGTGGGTAAGGTGTCTTGCCCAAGGACACAACAACTGAGAAGGTTGGGACGGGGCATTGAACTGGCAACCCAACAGTTACAGGACTCCCTAACTCCTGCGTCAATGTCGTCCCAAACAAAATAAAAAATATAAAAAAACAAAAACAAGAAACAAAAGAACGGGACTGCTTGGGAGCCCCCCGGATTCCTGATTAGGATTCAATGGTGGAGAAAAGCAAAACTGAATTGTGAAAAAATAAAACTTGCTATTTTTAGTCTTGGGAAGCATTTGACCAAAGTGGTCAGCATTTCAAATCTGAAAATATTCCATTTACATCTAAATAGCTAAAAAAACTCCCAAATGCAGAGGTGGATAGAGTAGCCAAAAATTGTACTCAAGTAAGAGTAGCACTACTTCAACATATTTTTACTCAAGTAAAAGTAAAAAGTAGTCAGCCAAGAAATTACTCAAGTAAGAGTAAAAAAGTATTCAGGAAGAAGGCTTCTCAAGTACTGAGTAACTAATCATAACAGCTGATGATTTAATATTTAAAAATTACGTAATCAGACAGACAAATATCTAAGGTTCTGTGAAAAATCTGGTATTTTAAAGATAAAAATGAAAAAAATATACAAAGAATAACCTAATTGCAAAATAACACATTGAGGCAGAAGAAACACTTCTAAATTTCTTTTCAGCATTAAACTTGAAAGCCATACTTACAGCAGTTACTGTATTAAACAGTATGTTAGAACAGTGAAAAGCACTTCCAATGACAATATCTGCCGTTTACTGTACATTCATTTGACCCCAAGTGGCTCAATAATGTCAGCAAATAGAAAATAAAATTAAAATAACAAAGCTTGTGTACAAATATGAAGTCTCACTTTAACATAAGATTCTGGTTTTTGTCTCTCTTGTGCATTTCTGGGTAAAACAAGTATGTTCTTTATTCATGCAGTTACTCACAGCAGGTAGAGTAGCCAGAAATTTTACTCAAGTCAGAGTATTAATACTTGAGTAATAATATGACTCAAGTAAAAGGAAATAGTACAGTACAGTAAAACTACTCATAAAAGTAAATTTTCTTCAAAAAGTTACTCAAGTAAATGTAACTGAGTAAATGTAACTAGTTACCACCCACCTCTGCCCAAATGGACCATGTGGTGACATTTCACAACTTGGTTTAAGTTCTTCAAACCAGGCAATGGGAAACCCAGTTAATGAGTTTGTAATAGCTTTGTTTTCTGCTGCTTTTCTAAATAGTGCTTTACATATTTTTCTCTCTTGGAAGACTTCCTCCTGGAAACCCTTGTTCCCCAAATGCTACGGTTCAACTTAATGTTCTCAGTTTAAAACATTGTTTGCAGTAGCTTCAGGTCCAAGACCTGTGGTTAAGAAATGCATGCAGGTGATCAAATGTCTAAACGAGTCGTTTGATAGTAATCCTCATCTAAAGATTGAATCACACAAGTATGCATGCATCCACACTCTGAACAGAGTTACACGAAGACCTGTACTCAGTCCCTTTGCCATACTTCAGTAATGCTAAACAGTAAAACTTAGCGGCTAAGCTATGCGACATGGTCCAGTAAAAGTTCAAAACACAAAGATCCACAGTTACTGGATATGTTATAGCATAGAAACGCAAACAACTGGAACACTTGCTGTAAGACCATTTTAGGTGATGCCAATGTTAGCATTCTTTCCCATGTGACCAGGATTAGCACTGATCTTGGCTAACTGGTTAGCTTAGGTTGTTTTGCATTATTTGATGGGGTGTTTGGTGGCACATTTAGCAGCAATGTTGCTTTGCAGCAAGAAGGTCCTGAGGTCAAATCCAAGCCTCAGGACTTTCTACAAAGAGTTTGCATGTTCTCCCCATGCATGTGTGGGCTCTCTAGTGGTACCCTGGCTTCCTCCCCCAGTCCAAAAACATTTTTAGGTAAATTGGTCTCTCAAAATTGCCCTTGTTTCTGTTTTATGTGTCTTTGTGTAGACCTCTGATGGACTCCCTAAGCAAAATGTTGTTAACTTGATTAAGTATATGCTTAAGTCTTAGTGTTAATGTACTTAATCTTAGACTTCTGTTTATACTTTCAGTATAAGTGAAGTATACTCCACTATACTTTTGTTAAGTATATGAAGCAAAGTTTTAAAAAAATAAACTTCAAGTACACTGCCTTATTTTAAGTATGAAATAAGTATATTCACAGTAAACTTGATAAAACTACTTTTTGCACAGGGCTGGCAATCTGTCCAGGTTGTAACCAGTCTCTCTTCCAATGACTACTGGAGATAATGACTAGCTCTTGCGATACTTCTAGGGTGAGCAGGTATAGACAATGGGTGGATGGTTAGATGTCTTGACTGAACTTACTTGTTTAGAGAACATATTCTTCCCCCTTTTTTAAATGACTAATCAATGGTGCAGTTACTTGTCACTGTTTCATTGAATTCATTTTCCCAGTTTGAAACAAGGTACAATCTTATGTAATGCCAAATTTCCATTGCCATTTCAAGCCCAGCATGACTCTACTCACCCCAATGTTAAGCATCACTGTGTGACGTGCCTGTTGTTGTGCAATTATACACTGTTTAAAGTTATTTAATGTTTATTAAATAACCCTCTGTCTGCTAAGTATTGTCTGGTGATGATCAGCTCTTAAGCTGATATCAAGACAATGGTTGAAAGGGATGAATTCGAGCACTAGCGATCTTTTAACAGCAAAACCTGCACACACATAGAATAAAGGAGTGACAACTTGTTTTCAAGTCCAAGAATTTAATAACAGAAATAAAATGAACATCCAGAAAACATCACTATGTAATGCTGTTTGTCTGAATTAACACAATATTTCGATTAACAAATCCTCTCTACTAGGCTAGTGAAACTTAACTAAACTACTAAGCAAAATGAAGATAAAAAGAAGCTAAGCTAAGGAACTACTTACACGCAAAAACAAACAAAAGACCAAACAAAAGTGGTCGATCATTATCAGACTAATTCGGTGAATCCTTGTTCACTGCAGATCTGATAAAAGAAAACATGGAGTGGAGTTAAAAACATTTGGCATGTATTTCAATCCATTCACAATGCAAAGCCCAAGTTGAACAAAACATTATTTGATGAAATAATATTTGTTTAAGTTAAAGAACCAAAATTCACCTTAGAATGTGAATCGTGGTTAAATTAGCTTAACTAATTCAGAACAACATTTGACATGTGTTTCAACCCATTCACAATGCAAAGCACAAGTTAACCAGAACATTATTTTGAGAAAATAACATTCTGGTTACTAATTTGCCCAGTAAAATCATTTAAACCCTTACGACCGAGTTTGTTGACGCGATTCTCCCTCCGGGCGTCTGGGGTCGCTGTAGCAAATCGGTGGCTAAGAGGTTACAACATAAAGTTATCAAAATTGCCTTTACCAACATTAATATTCGATAGTAATGCAGGGATAAGGCTCATAGCACCATCGAAGGATGGCGGAGCCGAACCATTAAGCTTTGTGCTTTAAACAAGCTCCTTTTGAAATGTCCAGGACCGGATGTTAGCGAGGCTAATAGCATTAAGGCTAGCGTGAGCTACCTGTTAGCCCCTTTGTTCTAAACACCATGTGTCCAACGGTTTACAAAACATTTCCCAATAAACCTTTTACTTCACCCTCAGCTCCCTGTCCAAACCTGTCCTTTGTCTCGTGTCAGTTCTGTCCAGTTTGGCCATTCACGGAAGGAGTGTTGAGGGAGGGAAGTTGTTGGCGGGCTAACGCAGCATGTGGGCTAACCACAGTGTGTGGAGGGAATGGAGGCCTTTAGGTCCTCCAGGCAGCCTCTGACCCGTTTGCAGTCCGATTTGAGCAGGGTTTTTTTCAGCATACAGCTTTCAGCTCCATCTGGGTTCGCTTCCCGGTACAGGCTGAGAAGAAATACAACAGAGCTGTTTCGCATGCAGGATCTTTGCTCCTACTACCGGTGATCATGTTTAACAGCAGACTTAGCTTTGTATTTTGTGTGTTGTTCATCCGGTTTCAGTCAGGTCCTCTGCTGAAGCCGGCAGACGACATTAGCAGACCCTGGATCAAGCATGGCTGGTCCAGGCACCTTCCCTCAGCTGCTGGCTTGTGTGTCGGTCAGGGCCGACCAGGCCCTCATGGTCCAGGCCTTCTTTGTCTGTGGGAGAGGTAGTCTGTGCAGCTTGGTGTCAGGAGTTGCAGGAGAGAAGAGAGGGTCTGTGTCTGTGGGAGGAAGGTTTTATAGCAAGAGAGAACCCCTGCTGGGAAGAAGGGCCGTCCAAGCTGTGAGGGTCTCATGTTGCAGCCAGAGTGGAATTCCTTTGTTACCCTCCATACTACATGTTCAGAATTCAATCTGAGATCAATTATTCATCATGGCGTAATTATAGCATAACACTGTGCAAGTTCTCAGTTATCTGGGTCATGGCAACAGCAAACAGGCTTAAATCAAAGGCAACCTCTGATTGGGACAGAGGGTTAACGGTGAAGCCACGGAGAAAGGGATCATCTGAGAATATAACCACTAGTAATATTCCACTTCCTTTCAGGGTGCCTTCTGTGCTAAACACATTCAAATGCAAATATAAGATATGGTTTTTTTGGCCTTATTGGCCAGTGGGCTGGTTACTGAGACAGTTAAATGCTGATTTAAAATGTGATTTAGAGTTATGGATGAAGGCAACAGACTTTCTCTTTTTTTTCTCCAAGGGGAAATGTGGTGATCCAGGAGATGCCGGTCCCCCTGGTCTTCCAGGACTAAAAGTGAGTGAAGATTTGGGGGTTAGAAATGTAACCTGCTAAATGTAGCTCATGTATTTTTTGGAACAGTTAAACTTGTTTAAAGTAGACAATATTTCACAATGTGGTCACATTTAGATAGAAAACTCAAAATTATAAACACATCAGGAAAAGTAGTTTTCTCCAAGCATAAACATCACTATTTGAGTTCCAAGTTTGCATTTGTCAACAGGTTAACATGTTGGGCCTTTAGAGCACCATAGATCATACCAAGGCTAAGTATTTTCCAGGCTCCTTTTTTTTTTTTAGCATTTTTGACAGGAGTCACAAACAGAGGTTATAGATTCAGCTGAAAATAGGCACCACAAGCAGAGTCCTGAGATGTGCATCCATCATTCCGTGGTGTTAAAACAAATAAGGGTAGGAAGACAAACAATGAGCTCATGTTAGTGTCTTAAAATTACCACATCAGATCAAAACTCAGTTAAAACTATTGTATTTCAAACATTTTACTTCATTGTTGACAAATCTAGCCCTTTGTTTTCTGAATATCTGTAGTATAAAAACTCTTCTTTTCTACGGATAGGTTAGAAATAGCATACTCATTTAAAGATACAGTACCATAGATTTTGTTACCTGGTTGATAATGTAAAAAGAAAAAAGACTGAAAATATTTCTTGGACTAGAACGCCGCTTCATTTATATGCTGTATGTTGAATTTCAGCTTCAATCTCAAGTCCCGGGAAGGGTTATTTATAATTCACATTCTGACACTTTCCCCAGTCCTAAGTGATGACAAATACACCCACGGTACCACTAACAAGCTTCACTGTGGGAATTGAGTTCTCATGACAGTGAGAGGTTGTGGTTTTGTACAATGTCTTCCATCATGGCCAAAAACGGATTTCAGTCAAATATGTGACCACAGCATCTTCTTTAAAGCTTTGGAGTAAAACGGGTGCTTGAGAAGCATATGTGTTGAATTCAAAACACTTTAAGGATGTTTTTGCTTCATATTGAAATTTAAAAATAACCTTTTAGAAAATTATTTGTTTCAACAATGATCTTTGACCTTTCCAGGGTTTGGTGGGGGAGCCGGGCTTTCCAGGCCAGCCCGGTGCTACGGGGCGGCCAGGCTTTAAAGGTCATAAGGTGAGAATCCGAACATGAAAAAGATGTATAGAAAATACCTTCATGTCTGATTTGATCTACACTGAATAAGGTCTTCCAATGACAACCGAGACAACAGTAATTACTGGATCCAGGGCTTTTGGAAGATTACAAAATTCCCATGTTGTATTTTGGAAATATTTACAGCTTAACATAATGAAACTTCTTGATGTAATAACTATTTTTCCGCTATAGTCTCACTTAAGCTGTGTAAAAGTGTCTTTCACACTTGTTTGGGAGTGAGCCCGGGTCGATAGAAATCCAGTTTACAGTCCTAGTTTTGTTCACAACCTACCTTGTTTACAGTTCAGTAAGACAATGGTGCTGGTATTTTTAAATGGTGCCCTCTTTATCATCATGCTCATATTTTTGTTTTTATTACCTAACTGTAACCTTTTTATGGAGACAAATGTTCTATGTTGTGTTTTAGGGGGAAAGAGGAGAGACTGGCTCTAAAGGAAACCAGGTAGGGTGAAATATCTGTCTCCCAAGGCAAATTTCATCGCAATTCAAATGTTTAAGAATTTTACACAGTTGCTATCAATAGTTTATGTATCTTTACTCACCTCTATCATCAAACTAAAATAATGAATTACTGTGGCACAATTGAGCTCTCATTCTGTCCCTAAGCAGCACCCTTGTCCACAGATAGCTTGTGCCACTCAGTGTGGCAGCACATTGCTCCCTAATGGATGGGTTAAACAGATGAATTTCCCCCCTGTGGGTCTATAAAGCAAAATATGTATTTTCATATATATTCCCGCATCTCAAATTTTCTATGAACAGAAAATCACTCATGCAGAATCTCCGATTGTTTCCAATGATAACCAGTGATGGGAGTAACTACATTAAAATAAGCAGCATTACCAATGGCTTTACTGTTTTCAGCAACAGGTAATTTAACAAATAACTTTTCCATCATTACAATGCCATTACCATTGCTGACAATATAACATGAGCCACAGGTGCATTACTATAATTGAACATGGAAGAGGGTGAAAGCAATTGCATGGGTCCTGCTAATTGGCTGAGGAAGAGTTAAGGAGTTATAGTAAGCCAATCAGAGGCAGACTTGGGTTCAGGCATAATCAACAAGGCTGCCAGAGACACAGTCATGGAGAGCTCAGATAACTCAAAGGTAGTGTTCTTAAGTGGAAGTACAGACATTGTTTCTTCCAAAGAGGTAAAAGGCAAATATGTGAAATGTAATTTATACCCTGAAACAAAGCGGTCCTGCAAATCAGATGGAAACAATTTGAATTTTATGAAGCACAAAACCAGTCACCAAGAATTGCGTGTTGATGCCAATAAGCAAACAGAGGAGATGGGGCAAGGCTTTCCAAGCGGTCTAAATTTGATTTCAAGCCACAGATTATTTCAAATCAAGTTTTCATGGAGTGGACTCTCTGAACGCAGAAGTACTGATAAAGAACATTTCACAGATACAATGCAGACGTTGTAGCAGAGACTGTTTAGCACTGGGAAACCCCTCTTCAACCCACAAAGGAACGGGCTTTCTGATGAGAAGTAGAAGAAGCTTCTTGTTTTGAGAAACAACCACTGGTTTAACGGCTAGACTGGACAGACGAAGCTAAAGTTGGATGTGGTTAATAATGTTTAATTGTTTAAAATAGGCAGAGAAAATTCAAACCGGACCCTCTAGTAGCCCTCTTCTGTAAAAACAGCACTTGTGATTAGACATAGACTATCAAAGGCTCAAGATGAACATGGAGTTTACATTTTTATTACCTTTTTACATTTTTGTGCCTGTGAGGGACTCACAGGCACCAGACTCAAACAAGGACAAAAAAATGTTTCAAAGTGGAAAAGAATTCCATTTAATTCTTCCAAAAATAGTAAACAAAACAAAGATTTAATGTAAGAATAAATCAAAGGATAAATAACAAATTTGGGCCCAATTTAACTGAGGTCAACTGAACTCTAACTCAACACAAACAAAACTGACCTACAAACAAAGAACAAAAGGCTGCTTAAATAGGGATGGAGTAACCTAAGTCTACCACATGAGGGAGGCATGACATAACATAAGAACAAATAAATACAAAATTAACTAAAGCATTCTATGAAACAAATAAAGCAAAACTAACTTTTACTTAGCGGAAACAATAATAAGTGAATATTTAAGTGACAAAATTAACTAATTAAAAACAACTTGAAACAAGTCTCCCCTGTCAGTCTTTCAAAAAACAAATGGTATGCTCCAGGTTTCCTCCTCCAGCTGGTTTGTATCAGCAGCACCTCAAACAAAAAACAAGTGTAGATAAACCATTCAGACAGACATTAACTAAAGTGTGCACCCATTAGAAAATACCTGTCTAAATGAAATAACTAACTTAAACATATAAACTGTAATACAATATAAAGAAAATAAATACTAACATGATGTGGTGCTGGGAGGAGCATCCACCACAGTGCCTTAATTCTGTTATACAGTACAGTGGGCTTACTTTTCAGTATTAGGCTCCTACAGGGAAACTGCTTCAGGTGTATACTTTTGTGTGGAAGGAAATGCTTAATGCACAGTTTTCTGAAGTAGTGCCCCTTTGGCTTATTTAATTTGCACTACACTGCTTGATAATCATTATTCGGTTTTCAGCCCGCCAGGCTTGTAGTACGCTGGGGGAAACCCTGCAATAGCTGGGGGAGCTACTCTGACAGTGTTCATGGACCTACACAAACACACACATGCACACACAGACACATGATCTTCACCAACACACACATGCACACACACGACCTTCACTAACACAAACATGCACACACACACACACACACACCCTTTGCTGCGCTTGCCTTTGCTCTTGCTTTTTTTAGTTGTAGCTTTGAGGATTTACTTAGTTTATTGTTATTACAATGAAACAAAAGAAGTCTATGAACAGAAACAATTAAGCCTGCTTTATTTTAGTTGTAGCTCTTAGAAAAGTTGGACAAAACTACTTTGGATCAGAAACCCTCAAGGATTTACTTAGTTTATTTCTTATTATGAAAAGAAACAACTAAGTACTTTGATGTTATGCATTATGATGCTGTCTGTATGTTTGTTAATGTATGAATAGAAAGAATTAAGCTTTGAATGTTAGTGATGAAGCTTGTTACTTACAATGAAACTAAAGAAGTCTAGTAATGTTTTTCTTTTCCTATGTAATATTTCCCTCTGTAAGGTTTTTTCTGTTCATGTACAGCACATTGAATCTTGTTACTGAGAAGTGCTATATAAATAAACTTGCTTTGCCTTCAGAGAAAAAAAACCTACAACAGACAAAAAACTGTTCAGTAGTACAAATACTACACTAATGTCCCTACATTAGCCTTTTTTAACTGTTTCTAAGTTATGAAACGTATCTCAATGAGTGTCTCAAGCAATCAAAAGCTCCAAAGTGGGCCTTGTATGACCCAAAGCCAAAATCAACAGCTTGCAATATTAGATGGAACGTATCAATTCAGACTGTTCTGAGTTTCTGTTCTTGTAAATTTTAAAGCTGCATGTACATAACAGGCTGCTCAGTGGTTAGCTCTGTTGCATTGCAGTAAGAGAGGATTGACTCCTAGCCTGGGTCTTTCTGTGTGGAGTTTGCATTTCTTCCCATGCATGTGCAGCTTTTCTCTGGGTACTCTGGTTTCCCCCCCACAATTCGAAAACGTTATTGTTAGGTTAACTGGTCTCTAAAAACAGCTCTTAGGTGTGAGTGTGAATGGCTGTACAAACAGCTTATAATTCCATTTGTGAGCATCTTATAACGGTTTATAATAAAAACACTCCTCTGTACAAAATAAGACTCTTTTAGTGTTTAACATACGTGCATCGACAATCACACACAAAGAGCAAGATTTAAACATAGATGTTATGGTTAAAATGTTTTGATAAATAGCAACATTTTGCACAACAGCACTGCAGAAACTTGAGCACGTTCACCTCTGAAAAGCTCTGTGAAATATCACAGAAAGGTGCAAGATGTGACTGGAAGCTTTACACACAAAATTAACCGTCACATTTGTCAGTATGCTGCTCTGATACTGCTCCCAATGACCTTGGGAATTGGCTGCAAGGAGTGTTAACATCTCTCTCTCTCTCTCTCTCTCTCTCTCTCTCTCTCTCTCTCTCTCTCTCTCTCTCTCTCTCTATATATATATATATATATATATATATATATATATATATATATATATATATATATATATATATATATACACTACCGTTCAAAAGTTTGGGGTCACCCAAACAATTTTGTGTTTTCCATGAAAAGTCACACTTATTCACCACCATACGTTGTGAAATGAATAGAAAATAGAGTCAAGACATTGACAAGGTTAGAAATAATGATTTGTATTTGAAATAAGATTTCAAAGAACTTTGCTTTCGTCAAAGAATCCTCCATTTGCAGCAATTACAGCATTGCAGACCTTTGGCATTCTAGCTGTTAATTTGTTGAGGTAATCTGGAGAAATTGCACCCCACGCTTCCAGAAGCAGCTCCCACAAGTTGGATTGGTTGGATGGGCACTTCTTGCGTACCATACGGTCAAGCTGCTCCCACAACAGCTCAATGGGGTTCAGATCTGGTGACTGCGCTGGCCACTCCATTACCGATAGAATACCAGCTGCCTGCTTCAGCTCTATGTAGTTCTTGCACAATTTGGAGGTGTGTTTAGGGTCATTGTCCTGTTGTAGGATGAAATTGGCTCCAATCAAGCGCTGTCCACTGGGTATGGCATGGCGTTGCAAAATGGAGTGATAGCCTTCCTTATTCAGAATCCCTTTTACCCTGTACAAATCTCCCACCTTACCAGCACCAAAGCAACCCCAGACCATCACATTACCTCCACCATGCTTAACAGATGGCGTCAGGCATTCTTCCAGCATCTTTTCATTTGTTCTGCGTCTCACAAGCGTTCTTCTTTGTGATCAAAACACCTGAAACTTGGATTCATCCGTCCACAACACTTTTTTCCAGTCTTCCTCTGTCCAAAGTCTGTGTTCTTTTGCCCATCTTAATCTTTTTCTTTTATTTACCAGTCTCAGATATGGCTTTTTCTTTGCCACTCTGCCGTGAAGCCCAGAATCCCGCAGCCGCCTCTTGACTGTAGATGTTGACACTGGTGTTTTGCGAGTACTATTTAATGAAGATGCCAGTTGGGGACCTGTGAGGCGTCTGTTTCTCAAACTAGAGACTCTAATGTACTTATCTTCTTGCTCAGTTGTGCAAGAAGATAAGTACTTCCCACTTCTTTTTCTACTCTGGTTAGAGCCTGTTAGTGCTGTCCTCTGAAGGGAGTAGTACACACCGTTGTAGGAAATCTTCAATTTCTTAGCAATTTCTCGCATGGAATAGCCTTCATTTCTAAGAACAAGAATAGACTGTCGAGTTTCAGATGAAAGTTCTCTTTTTCTGACCATTTTGAGCGTTTAATTGACCCCACAAATGTGATGCTTCAGACACTCAATCTGCTCAAAGGAAGGTCAGTTTTGTAGCTTCTGTAACGAGCTAAACTGTTTTCAGATGTGTGAACATGATTGCACAAGGGTTTTCTAATCATCAATTAGCCTTCTGAGCCATTGAGCAAACACATTGTACCATTAGAACACTGGATAGTTGCTGGAAATGGGCCTCTATACACCTATGTAGATATTGCACCAAAAACCAGACATTTGCAGCTAGAATAGGGCTTTTTCTTCAAAAATAAGGTCATATCAATGTGACCCCAAACTTTTGAACGGTAGTATATATATATATATATATATATATATATATATATATATATATATATATATATATATATATATATACATTTTCAACCCTTTCTATATCCTCATCCGACCCTGACTCTAAACCTAACCATTATTGGTTATATATATACCTAACCTAAAGCTAACTGACACTTTAGTTTTAAAGCCCACCCCAAGTCCAGAAAAAAGTGAAAAAAAGTCTTCACTTTGCTTCAAAGTCCTCACTTAACTGAAAGTACGAGTACCCACACACACGACTGGCACACAAGACAGACAATGATGTTTTGTTTGTTTGCAGGGGGAGCGAGGAGAAGATGGAGAACCAGGGACTCCTGGTGTGCCTGTGAGTATATGTGCTTCTGCTCGGTGGAAGCAATATATATTTCTTTTTCTTTTTTCTTCTCTTTTTTGAAGTCTACATATGTCTCTAGAATTGAGTCTCCTCATAGCAACACATGCATGGACCTCATAAGGAAAAACTTCAGTAGGAGCAGCTGGCAAAGACTAATGCACAGATAATTCCTTGGGTTACCATTATCAGAAGAATTTTCAGTTACATATGAAAAATTACCAAACAATAATCACATAATTGACTCAGAATTTTGTTTCATTATTTTTACTCTGCATGTTTTTGATAAATTTTATGTTAAATTAAGATTTAATATAAACTTAATTTTCATAAATAACCCAAAGACTTTTACTTGAAATGACTTTACAAAGTGCTCAACAAGGTTAAAACCAGCATTGAAAAGGACATTATTTCAACTCCAGCAACGATCAGTGTCTCATGCACATTGGCGAGGCTTCAACCTCTTTTCCAACGAAAGGTGAATTAACACCACAACCTCTTGCTGAAAAAACATTTACACAGGCAGATTGAAGCATGTTATCCTTTCAGGTCAGTTGCCTCAAGAAGCAGGTGAAATTTGTGTTAGATCAGATATTGCAGTAGTAGTCACACCCCCTTATATTTCAGATGCAGCTGAACAAGAAGTCACTGGAGCTATTTAAAACCGGTAGCAAGGAGTGATGGTGCCACTTGTGCTCCTCATACACAGACAGAACTTGTTATAGAAAGCAGCCGATCACTCATGCTTTTAATCCTCTGCAACAACACCAGGCTGAAAGCATCAGCGGCGAATCACTGTTGTGTCACCAGTTGAAGATGACACCAGTTAAGTTTTCTGCTGGGTAAAGTAAATATGGATGTGTGACAGCTAGTGTCTTGTCTCCAAACAGCAATAATGAGTGAGAGGCACATGTTTGCAAATGAATAGGCTTTAAACAGTTCTAGCAGAGGAATGAATTGCTGTGAATAATAATAATAATAATAATATTTATTGTCATTGCAATATACATCTCAAGGATGTATATTGGGAGCAGTGGGCTGCTACTGTGTGCCTCCGAGGGTCTTGGGGTCAAGGGTCTTGCTGAGGGACCCAGAATGGCAGTCTGTGGGCGTTGAACCTCTCAGATACAAGCACAATGCTCTGACCAGTAGGCCACCACACCACTAGACTGTCTGTGTTCCATTTACCTTGGAGGTCAGTACCCAGATCTGGGAATTCAGTCGCACCCAACTTCTCAACTTGCAAGTCAGAAAACCTGTGAATTTTTTTCTTTTTGAACACAAAAGAAAAGCTTTTGCTTCTTATCCCGATAACACTGTCATAAATCTCGTTGTCCCAGTGGTGTATATTTTAAATGAGTGGTAGCCATATTGGATTTGGAGGTCAGGGTTTCTTCACCTGCAGCTGGTAAATTAGACTGCAGTGTAAAACTGTTTGTACCACAGACATGAGGCTGGATATCTTTTTGATGGAGGTGTGCAGATGAAAGCAGCAGGAAGTCATCAACGACCTCTCAGTTTGTCCAAAGAGAGATGAGCGCTGATCGGCTGGCCATCTTTGGTGCAACTGCAAACAGCTAGCTTTGACTGAAGAGTAATGTCTGTTTGCTGTGCGCCATTCTTCCCTTGCTTATTCTTGGGTCTAAATTGCACCTGATTTCCAAACAGTCGATCCTTCAAATTATGACTGCTGCCCCAAATGTAAACATTCACTACAAACAAGCTTCACAGAATGAATTACAAAAAACGCAAATGTTCTGAGCGTCAACTGTTTTGAATGAAAAGGGCGTGTTCTGCTTTAGCAATGAAAGCAGCAGGAAAAGCTTCTCTGACATACGGGCTGAGCCTTTGATATGCAAGAACTTTCTAACTGACTCTCTCCCTCTGCTCTCTTCCGATCCTCTTCCTTCCTCCTTCTTCCTAATTTTTTTTCTCCCACAGGGCGAGGTGGGACCCAAGGGATGGAAAGGAGAGGTGTGTAGACTTCCATTCTGTCTTATTTTAAAGCACAGAGAGAAGCTCTGTAAAGCCTTCGTGCTATAGAAGATTTACAGAGCTAATACCTCATGCGTTGGTGAAATCTGGCCTCCCTTGGGAAAAACTTACATCAAATAAGCAACAAATTTCAAGCATCTGCTGTACCATCTGCACAATGCTTGAAGATGCAGCCTCCCAAAGTTGCTGTGCATTGTAGGAAATGGTTTACTAAGTGTTGCATGCTGTAGCAAGCTTTATAATGAAAAACCAGCAATGGACTAGAAAGCCTTATTGGCTACATGCAGACCTTACCTGGATGATCCTGTGTAGAGTCCAAGTCTTAAATAAGACGGATATCTGATGAAGATGAATCCCCCTCACTGCAGAGACACCTTTTTTATTTCAAATGCAATGTTGTAAATGAGAAATTAAGCAATCCCAGTAGGTCATTTAGCTCAGTGAGTTACTTTACTTTTACTTTTCATGCGTAATATAAAAATGTAAGAGCCACAGTGTCTACCATAAATCCAAGATCTGATGCCAGAACTAATAGCCTTCTCCATGGGCAAAACAAAAAAAGTCAGAAACTTCTTTTTAGTTACTTATTATTATTATTAATTTTTTTTGCTTGAATGATCTATTGTTAGACTTCCTGTTTTCAGTTTAGATACCTAGGTTTTCAACTTTACACGGAGAAAGTTCCTTGCATTGAAGATCCATAAATTTTTCAAAGGCAGCACTGTGTCGTTAACTCAGGATTAGGTTTACATCCATGCTAATAGTTGGTCAGAGCTGATGGAGTTCATGGAAATATAGTGCTCTTCAAAAGCATTAGTAATTTTGTATATGTACTTATGTAATGACATCACACGCCTATACATTTTAGGGATTCTTAGGTAACAGAACAAGACAATGGAGTGTGTAAGTAGCGTATGGTTTCCGTGTTTTACAAAGAAATCTGAAAGGTGTTATAGATTTATATTCATGCCCCCCGAGTCAATACTTGAAGTTGTAGAACCTTTTAACTGTAGTTACTCCTAGAAGCTTTTTATCTACCAGGTTTAGAGACTGACATTTTTGCCTGTTCTTAGGGTTAGGGTTAGGGTTATGTCCTTGCTGACCGCTCGGTGTTCTTTGGTTTTTATTATGCTGTTTGTTCACTAATATTCTTAAACAAACTCCTAGGCCTTCACAGAACAACGGCATTCATCCGTGTATACTTTTCCTTCCACTTTATTTAGTGCTACTTTGGTGTTGGTTTATCACGTAAAATCCCAGTAAAATAAATATGAACAAGTGCAACAGGTTAATTCATAAGGCACTGTTCTAGTTTCCACCCAAAGAGAATAATGCTAAAGAAAACATACAAAATCTCCTTTGTTCTTGGTTCCAGTTTTTATACTATAAACAGCACACTGGTATAATAACCTAACTGGATATTGGCTCTTCTGAACTTTGTCTGCTTTGTATTCTGACATTTTCTGCTGTTCTTCATTTTCCTTCAGAGGGGAGTGAAAGGTGACACTGGGCCAAGGGGGCCCGAAGGAAATAAGGGTGATACGGGCCATCTGGGCATTGTCGGTCCCCGGGGATTTCCTGGCCAAGATGGACTTCCAGGTCAGCCAGGTCAACCTGGATATCCTGGAAAACCAGTGAGTAGAAACTCTTAAGAGACGTCTATCCTCAGTTGGACGAAATGAGTTTAAAGGGGCCTAGTCACATACTTTGATTAGAAAAGACAAAAACCCCATCTATTCATCTTCAAATAAAACTATATAAAGCAAGCGTTCATCTTCGTCCTGATACTTAGTTCTTTTTGAGCCTGAAAAGAACTTTGCAGCCGGCGCAATCAGCAGACATAAACATTGCTTTGCGCAATCTGCCAGCAGTACCGCGGAGCTATCAGAAATCAAGATGGCGACAACTGATGAAGCTCCTGTAAGAGCCAGTAGACCATCATACAATGCCTCACAGTAAATATCTACAGGGTTACTCTTTGTTTTTGCATCTATGCTGGTCATTGCTGAGTCGCTTGACTCCTTCACAGATGTATAGCTACGTATACGCCACGAGGACTGAATTGGATGTCAACGTCACCTCCATATTGGAAGTGACATAGGGTAGCGACTCATTCATGTGTTGCGTAAAATAGTACCAAACTATTTACAGTTCAAACCAGATCTGCTAGCATTATTAACAGGTAACAACAAACATATAATGATCATTATATTTAGTCGGTATAACATCGTATGTCTGTGGGGTCCATTGCGTCATTGCGAGCATGCGCAATCAGTCCTCTGGTCACATGGTCTTGTTTTGGTAAATATACACAAAAGTGCTTTGTTTACCAACAAATAGAGCAACAATAAAGTGTAAAATACAGAACTACAATATTGTAAGCCAATATGGTACGATAATTTAGTCGGAAAACCAGAGAGAGCTACAGGCGTAGAAATTCATAAAGTCATATTTTACGTGACTAGGCTCCTTTAAAGACACATGCAGTTATGTAATGGCCAAATGAGCTGAATTATGTTGGAGAGAGAGTAGGGCTGAGTGATAAAATAACAACTCTACATTTTTAGGCTGAATGCTGATATGCAATATTTATCTCAATATGTTTTTCTTTTCATAAAGTAATTATGAAAAGGCATCTCTGAATCAAAGCGTTATCCCAAATGTCTCAGAATATAAAAAACGACTGCAAAATAGCCAAGTGGAATACATACATGTATAATTCTAACACAATATAGAACAGGGGTCACCAACATGGTGCTCATGGGCACCAGAAGCCCCCAGGACCATATGTGGTGCCCTCAAGCCTCAAAATAGCACAACCCTCAAGTAAGCTGCATTTAAAATGCTATTTTATTCAGTTACTCTTCCTTTTTAATCATACTTGTATCTACATAGATTTAAAATGATAAATGCATTAAAAACATGTTTATATTACATAAAGTTAAGGTGAGCTCTGACTCATAGAGCCTTTTCCTCCTTTTGGCACCTTCTTTTGATTACTGATTACTGAGCCGATGTGACAAGTAAATTTCTCCAATGTGAGATCAAAAAAGCCTATCTTATCTTATCTTCTATATCAAAGGTAAAGGTAGCCCTTCGTATGACACAGCACCAATGAAGTAGCTCTCAATACTAAAAGGTTGGTGATCCCTGATATAGACCATCTCAATATTTACGACAGTCTCATCTTCTCAATATTTTTTAAATTTGATTTATTGTCCAGCTCTCAGAGGGAGCACTGTGGCCAGTGTGTGTGGGGTCACATGAAGCATTGAGAAGTTCCTGTAAATGTGCAGGCAAAATCAGAGACAAGGAGAGATTGTGTTTGATATTTCTGGCACTGTTCACCTAACTTATGATATTCCTGTTTGTTTCAGGGCAAAGCTCCCTCAGATGAACATCTTCTTAAACTGTGTGGTGATGTTTTGCGCAGTATGTATGCTTTTAATCCTCTCCACCAGCCTCCGAAAACACAAACAATGAGAACGTTTTAAAGTATTGATTTGAATAACATATGCAAAACTGCAGCTTCATACCCCATATTTCACTTTATTCAAACAAAGCAATAGAAAACACAATGTTTTAAATAAAACATTTATTAACATTCAAAAAAATCATTTAAGGTTTTCAAAAATACCCCTTCTGCCTATCCCTAGTTACAGTACCTTGCAAAAGTATTCAAACATCTTGAACCTTTTCATATTTTGGCATGTCAAAATCTATTTGATAATTTTTTTTTTAATTTGATACTGAAAATAAAATAAAGCATAATGTCGACGGGGAAGAGAAGTTATACATGCAATTTGTTGACATGCATTTCTATTCGGCCCGTTTTACCCTGATACCCCCAGTAATATTCAGTGCAACTGATTGCTTTTAAAGCCCAACAGCGTGTAACAGTGTGTGGAGGTTTGTTAGAGAATATTAAAGAACAATCAGCATCATGAAGACCAAAGATCCGACCAGCCAGGTCAGGGAGAATGTTGTGGAGGAGTTTTAAATACCTCATTGTTTAATTCACCATCCACAACTGGAAAGAGTGTTGCATAACTGCAAACGTACCTAGACATAACTTGCATACCTAGACTGAGTGGCTGGGTTGATTCTTGTTTCTTAGAAGATTCAATTCAATTTCTTTTTTTTTATTTATATAGTGCCAATTCACAACACATACAATCTCAAGGCATTTTACAAAGTCCAATTCAATCAAATCTTCCAGTCAGATTGGTCAAAAAGTTTCCTATCTAAGGAAACCGAACAGATTGCATTGAGTCTTGCAGCATTCACTCCTCAGACACAATGACAAGATCTATAATGCAAACGAAGATTATGGAGACAAATGATGTGACCTTCATTTGTAAACCGTCTTTTCTAAAGCAAAACATTTACTGAAATAAGAACATATAATAATTCTAAACAAAGCATGCATTGCCAGAAGTGAAAAATGAGTTAGGAATTTCAACATTCACTGGAAACACATGACATTTTAGTGCTTGAATGCATCTTAGACGTCATTCACCAGCTTTGCACCACTGTTGCTGCTGCTCCTCCTGTTACCTTTCCTCTGCTGCTTCATGTCCTCTGCTGTTGCTCCCCTGTTGTCCCACAACTTGTCAAAGTCTATATAAATGAACCACACCAGCAGCCACTCACAGACAGGTATTCTTATCCAGTCAGAGGATTCCTCAGAGTATGCATTTTGATGGATGGAAATAGTGAAAAGTTGTCAGAGAAATGGTGTTGATATGAAGAATACCTATGTGCGTTTTCATCTTGGTCAGTAACCAAAACTATACATTAAAATAATGAAATCAGGCTAAATCCTGATCGTAAAAACAACACAACGGTGAAGATTGAACAACCCATTACAAACCAAATCTAGGGTTTTTAGATGGAATGATGCATAACAAGGAAAACTACCATACATATGCTGGCCATGCACATGAGGCTGTACCGGGCCTCCTGCATGTCTTTAGTTGCATAAAGTCCTGCAACTAAAATAATGTTGAAAAAAATATCAAAACAAAATCATCCCCCATGCTTTGGAATGGCCATAGTCCATCTTTTTAAAGCTTTCCTGCCAGGAAAGCTGTTAAAAGGAAATAATGGTTGTCTAAGCTGTGGGCAAACTCCACACGGTTGCTGCAAACCAGATAAAAAAACAGAAGACTGGCAAGAAGTGTCAGGGTTTAGTTTTGACTTGGCTTTTGTTTACTATTAGTTTCTACTTGTTAGTTTTTTTTTTCCTTCTTTTTTTTTTTTTTTTTCTTCTTCTTTCCTTTTTTTCCCCTTTTTTCCCCCTTGTTAGGGTTTTAGTTATGATTTTATTTTATTTTCTGTTAGTTTTCAGCTCCTCCTTCCCCTCACTTAGCTTTCCCTTCGCTCCCTCTGCAGTCAGTCACACCTTTTAGTCATTAATCAGTCAGACTCATTTCACCTGCCAGCCTCCCTACTTAAGCCTCCCTCTGCTTTCACTCCTCTGCCGGGGTGCTAGCTGAGAGACGCCGCAGAGCTACGGTTAGGGAGGAGGATATCTCATCGGCGGTTGGCATAAACTGGTTCGTGAATGGGTCACAATGGCTACTCAGGAAGTAGAGGAAGATGGGGAAATGGATTATGGCGACTGGACTCCAGTGGCTAATAGGAGAGGAGGAATTGGGGTGAATAGAGAAGAAGGAGGGTGGATGATGAGTCAAGGAAGTAAAAGGAGTTTGGAAGAGAGCAGTTCTGATGAAGGTAGTGGGTTTGTGCGGAAAAAGGCTGGGAAAAAGGAAGTTAAAATCATCCTGAAATTTAGGAAAGAAGATGAGCATATCAGTTTAAGCCCTATAGCAGTATCCAGGGAGTTAAAAAAGAAGCTGGGAGATGTGGAAATGGCGAGGATTTTGAGAGATGGAAGCCTGTTGATAGTGTGCAAAATGGAGGAACAGAAAAACAAAGCGTGGGAAGTTGAAAGTGTGTGTAAGAAAATAATTAGTGAGAGAAAGATTGTGGGTGACAGTAAAGTCACAAGGGGGGTGATAACAGGGATACCAGTGGAGGAAGACTTGGACAAACTTAAACGCAGTATAAATGGAGGCAAGGTGAGCAGAATTAAAAGACTTATGAGAACCAGACCCGGCTGCAGAAACAATTTACAGGGGGGGCATTCCATTTTTTTAGGGGGGCACACTTTAAAAAGAAAAAAAAAATTATATAGTGGCTCTGTGACTACTGAAACCAACAAACAAATAGCAATAGTGTAGTCAGTGTTGCCAAATTAGGCAGGTTTCCAACCAATTAGGCTTTTGAACGCATTGAGCTGGAAAAAAAATAGCTTATGGGCAGATAAAAAATTTCGAAAGCTTTTCATAACATTTGTTGGACTTTTAGAAAGAATTACTAACAAAATATATCAAAATACTCATTATCTATTTTTTAAATAAGTTGAATCTGTCGATCTGACATCATCAATGAATAATAGTTATAATGAATAATATTGTTATAATAAAACAAGAAAAGAATAATGGTTAATCAAGTGTTTGGTCAGTGTAAACGCCCAAGAGGGGTTGAGTTCTACTTATCAACTTAAAAATATTTCATGACTGCGTGTAAGAGAAATGTTTAATTGAGCTATACTGAGAGAAATTACGTTTATATTAAGGTAGATTTACAACTCATGTTGGGAAGCTATTTATAATTTATTTTTTTCCGGTTGATATGTCCTGATTGTTAAAGAGATCTTGTGTGTTATTTTGTTGTCTGATTGTACATTTTGTTTGGAGCCCATATGCAAAGTTTTTTTCTTTGCTTTGGCACAGTTGTGTGCTAATGGCATGTTCTTATGTGTTTATTAGTTCTGTGCTTTTAACATGAGAGTTTGAGATTTGGGCTTGTTTTTTTATTTTAAGTTGGGCAGGTTTTATGCTGGTTTGGGTTAATGGAAACTAACAGTGACATAGGGTAACCTGTAGCGCTAATAAACATGAGCGCTGGTGTCAGGCTGAACACTGACTGAAGTAACAATTCTGACTAGAAGAGGTTCTGTAATTACAGCAGCTATGAGAACAAGGAGCAGAACAGATTGTGCTCGTAGCTGTCCTAGCTAACCCTGCTAGCTGTCTAGCTAACCCTCCTAGCGTTAATGTTTACTCCAGTTTAGACTTCAGTGCTGGCATTTCAAACAGAAATTAATAACGCTCCTTCCAGCTCGCTCTCTGCTTCGTTGTCACTTCTTGTAATTGTTTGGTAATCAGACCAAATTTTCATCCCGCTCTACCGACACCAACTGTGACCACAACCGAACTGCGGCGGCGACTGAAGGCTATGACTCGGTGTCCCGCCCCCCGCCAGCTGTGATTGGCTAGCATGTTGCCGTCAGTCGTTGATTTGATTGGTTAAATTGTATTATTGGCACATCAAAGATAGTACTAAAAGGACGATGGCCACTCCGAGGTAAAAAAAAAGAAAAAGAAAAAAAAAGACAGCTTCCAGTCCAGGGCGGGCACAGCTGGCTCACAGGGCGGGCACGGCCCCCCAATGCCCGCCCATGCCGCCGGGTCTGATGAGAACAGTAAATGATGAAAGAGTTGAGAGCTTGTCGCTTCTTCTGGAGTTTCAGGAGTCAGTGCTGCCAGAAAAAGTGAAAATAGGATGCATGATTTTTCCAGTTAGGCCATACATCCCCCCACCACTACGATGCTACAAATGCCAGAGATATGGACATATAGCAGTGGCTTGCAAAGGGAAACAGAGATGTCCTAAATGTGGAGATGAGCATAGGGTGGAGGATTGTAAGGAAAATGTGCAGGATAAATGTTGCAATTGTGGTGGCCAACACAGGGTAACATATGGAGGATGTGAAGTTAGGAAAAGGGCTGTGAAAATACAACAGGTTAAACAGTTAACAACATAAGTTATGCAGAAGCAATGAAGAAAGTACAAGGACAAAAAGGAAGAGTGGAAACTGACAAGGTTATACAGGTGTCGAGAATAGATCCAGGTCAAACAGAGAAAACAAATCCAGAATTGTCAGTGGATAAGATTATTTTGTTTATGGCATACGTGATCAACTGTTCTGATCAAGTTAAACATAAAACCGAGAAAATTAAAATAATAGTTAAGGGAGCTGAGAAGTTTTTGGGCATAAAAGATATATCTTGGGAGCAAATTAAAACAAGACTTGAAGCAGAGGGGAAAGCAGGAGGAGCAAGTGATAAGGCAAACTGATTATTTTACAATGGAATGCAGGAAGCTTAATAGCAAATGGGCAGGAGTTTAAAGGATTTATTAGAGATTTAAAAAATAAACCGGATATCATATATGTTCAATAAACTTGGCTTAAATCAGAATTAGAATTTGTTATTAAAGGATACGATAGTATCCGTAGAGATAGGGGGGAGGGTAGTGGAGGAGGGTGTATAATATTTATTACACAAGGAATGCAATATAGAGTTAAAGGAAAAGGGAAAGAGTTAGAATATTTAATAACTGAAGTATGGACTAAATAAGGAAATATCAAAGTTGTTAACTTTTATAATCCATGTAAAAAAAATTTCTTTAGAGTTGCTAGAGGAACTGGTGGTACAGTTAGTAGGGAAGGTGATTTGGTGTGGGGATTTTAATGCACATAGCTCATTATGGGGTAACAGTAATGATGCTAATGGGATGGTGATTGAGGAGGTGATGGAGATGACAAATTTAGTGTGTTTAAATGATGGAAGAGGAACAAGATTAAATATCAGAACGGGTACAGAAACAGCACTAGATCTCACATTAGTTTCAGATTCATTAGCAGGCATTTGTACATGGGAAGTAGTCAGAGGAACAACAATAGGAAGTGACCATTATCCAATAATAACAGTAGTAGGATTGAATGTAGAAGAATATGAAACAGTAGGATTGCAGAAATGGTCATTTAGTAGTGCTGACTGGGATAAATTTAGAAATATTAGTGAACAAGAAATTGGAAAAATTGATAGAAATGAAGATGTTGAAAATTTAAATATTTTAATTTGTAAAGTTATTCTAGAGGCAGCAGAAAAGTCAATAAAAAAGAAGGAAGGAAAGCGTAAAAATTGTTCCATGGTGGACTAAGGAATGTGAAAAAGTGATAAAATTTCGAAATAAAGCTTTTAAATTGGTAAAAAGAAATCATTGTTTTGAGAATTTTATTAATTATAAAAAATCTCAAGCAAATGTAAGGAGAATTATAAAAAGTGCAAAGAAAGAATACTGGAGGAAGTTTTGTTGTTCAGTAGGAAGAGAGACAGAGATTGGTAAAGTTTGGGGTATGATAAAAAGAATGAATGGTATAAAACGAGAGTATGGATACCCAGTTTTAAAAGATGGACAAATGATAGCAGTGAGAGATGAGGAGAAGGCAGAGATGCTGGCTAAAACTTTTGTAAAAATTCACAGCTCAGATAATGTTAGTGAAGAAGGATAAAGAGGGAGAGAAAAAACAGTAAGGGAGAATGAAGATTTACAACAAGAAGGAAATTATAATGATTTACTAAACAAACCTTTTTACTAAAACGAGCTATCCAGAAATCCAAGACGTCAGCACCAGGAAAGGATCAGATTTGTTATGTAATGATAAATCAACTCAATGAAAAATCAAAGGATGTATTACTAGAATTATATAATAAAGTATGGGAGGATGGGAAACTGCCACAGAGCTGGAAGGAGGCTGTGATGGTGCCAATACGCAAACCAGGAAAAGATTGTTCTAATCCAGGAAATTATAGACCACTTGCTTTAACATCTAACATATGTAAGATAATGGAGAAAATGATAAATGAAAGGCTAACATATTATATGGAAAAGAAAGGATATATAGCTAAATATCAAAGTGGTTTTAGGAAAGGGAGAAATACAATGGATCCAGCTGTATGTTTAGAACATGAAATTAGAAAAGCACAAGTTAACAAAGAAAGTGTGGTGGCTGTCTTCTTTGACATAGAGAAGGCATATGATATGATGTAGAGAGAAGGATTATTAATTAGACTGTGTCAATTAGGAATTAAAGGACGAATATTTCGATGGATTGAGGATTTTTTTACAAGGGAGATTAATACAAGTTAGAATAGGGAAGAATTATTCGAGGAAATATATGGTAGAGAACGGAACACCTCAAGGGAGTATAGTGAGTCCTTTATTATTCTCTATATTAATTAATTATGTTTTCAAGGACATAGGGAATGGGATGGGGTTTTCTCTTTTTGCGGATGATGGGGCAATTTGGAAGAGGGGAAAAAATTTTAAATTTATTGTTAAAAAGTTACAGGATGCAATAACAGAAATAGAACAGTGGTCATATAAATGGGGTTTCAAATTCTCAGTAGATAAGACAAAGACAATGTTTTTTACAAAGAAAAGAATTAGTACAGAGATAAAACTAAAAATGTATAATCAAGAATTAGAAAGAGTAAAACACTAAGTTTTTGGGGTTATGGTTTGATGAGGGGATAACATGGAGTGTACATATACAGAAAATACAGGACAAATGTAGGAAGGTGTTAAATGTTAAGAGATGTTTGGTGGGAAGTGTATAATATGATTGAACTTGATTTTGTAAAGTGCCTTGAGATGACATGTTTCATGATTTGGCGCTATATAAATAAAATTGAATTGAATTGAATTGAATTGAATTGATTGGGAGGCTGATAGAAAAGCATTGAAGGCCATTTACTGTGGATTAATTAGGTCAGTACTGGATTATGGTTGTGTGGTGTATGGATCTGCATCGAGTTCATCTTTAAAAAAGTTAGAAAACATCCAGTTTCAGGCTCTGAGATTATGTACAGGGGCATTTAAAACAACTCCAACAGCAGCACTCCAGGTGGAAATGGGAGAAATGCCATTAGAGCTAAGAAGAACTCAGTTGTCTCTGAACTATTGGGCTAATTTAAAAGGTCATAGTGATAATCATCCAGCACAAAGCACTTTAAAGTCTTGTTGGGAAATGGAGAAAAGGGAGAGAAATAGCTTTGGATGGACAGTTAAACAAAAAGCAACAGAGTTAGAATTAGTTGATTTAATTTTCAGTCCGATAGTACCACTGTCAGCAGTTCCACTTTGGATAGTACCTGAAACAAAAGTAGATTTTAATTTATTAAAAAAGAAAAACAAGGATAGGGAGTTTATTTTGAATTCAGATACAATACAGAAATATATTAACAGTTATTATAGTTTCATTCAGATATACACAAATGCATCAAAAAGTTTAGTTAATAAGGTAGGTGTATCAGTTATTGTTCCAGAGTTTAAAATTACAATAGGAAAGAGGATCAGTGATAACTTATCAGTATACACAGGAAAAATGGTAGCAATTCTGTTGGCAGTACAATGGGTAGAGGAAATAAGACCTCTCAGAGTAAGAATTTGTTCAGATTCATCTTCATCATTAATCAGTTTACAGAGAAGTCTTTCAGATAGTAGACCAGATATTTTAATAGAAATCCAGCAAACATTATACAGAATTCAAATGATGGGAATTACAGTTATATTTTTGTGGGTACCAGCGCATGTGGGAATAAAAGGAAATGAAATGGCAGATAAGGTTGCAAAGGAGGCTACAATTAGAGAAAACATTGATATCTCAATTAAAGTTAGTAAGATGGAAGTAAAGAATATTATTAAACAGAAGATGAAGGAAAGGTGGCAAAAGAAATGGGAGGAAGAGAGGAAAGGACGGTGGCTGTACAAGATTCAGAGGAGAGTGGGAGAAATGAGATGTGTAGGGAGGAGCAGAAGGGAAGAAACAATCATATCAAGACTTAGATTTGGGCACACAGGATTCAATTCAATTCAATTTTATTTATATAGCGCCAATTCATGAAACATGTCATCTCAAGGCACTTTACAAAGTTAATTTCAATCATATTATACAGATTGGGTCATATTATACAGATTGGTCAAAAATGTTCCTATATAAGAAAACCAGTTGATTGCATCAAAGTCCCGACAAGCAGCATTCACTTCTGGAGAAGCGTAGAGCCACAGGGAGAGTCGTCTGCATTGTACATGGCTTTGCTGCAATCCCTCATACTGAGCAAGCATGAAGCGACAGTGGAAAGAAAAAACACCCGTTAGCGGGAAGGATAAACCTCTAGCAGAACCGGGCTCAGTATGAACGGTCATCTGCCTCGACCGACTGGGGGTTACAGAAGACAGAGCAGAGACACAACAAGACAGACAAAAAGCACAGAAGCACACATTGATCTAGTAATCTGTTCTACATTAGATGGTAATAGTCGGTGATCTGTCCTCCCTGGATGATTTCACAGTCAACAGAACGTCAGACCAGGTGTACCTACTATGAAGAAAAAAGAGAGAGAACAAAAAGTTAAAAGCTGAAATGACAACAGTCATTTCAATGTAATGCAATGCAAATCTGGAGAACAGTAGACTGGATAACAGTAGAAATCAGTAGAGTGAGAAAAATAGGCCCTGATGTCCTCCAGTAGCCTAAGCCTATAGCAGCATAACTATAGAGGTAGCTCAGGGTAACATGAGCCACTCTAACTATAAGCTTTGTCAAAAAGGAAAGTTTTAAGATTAGTCTTAAAAGTAGACAGGGTGTCTGCCTCACGGACCAAAACTGGAAGTTGGTTCCACAGGAGAGGAGCCTGATAGCTAAAGGATCTGCCTCCCATTCTACTTTTAGAGACTCTAGGAACCACCAGCAGACCTGCAGTCTGAGAGCGAAGTGCTCTGTTAGGAACATATGGGGTAATCAGAGCTCTGATATATGATGGAGCTTGATTATTAAGGGCTTTATACGTTAGAAGAAGAATTTTAAATTCTATTCTTGATTTAACAGGAAGCCAGTGAAGGGAAGCTAAAATTGGAGAAATATGATCCCTCTTGTTGATTTTCATCAGAACTCTCGCTGCAGCATTTTGGATCAGCTGAAGACTTTGAACTGCATTTTGTGGACTTCCTGATAGTAAAGAATTACAATAGTCCAGCCTTGAAGTAACAAATGCATGGGCTAGTTTTTCAGCATCACCCCTGGACAGAATGTTTCTAATTTTGGCGATATTCCTGAGGTGAAAAAAGGAAACTCTGGAAACCTGTTTAATATGGGATTTAAATGACATGTCTTGGTCTAAAATAACACCAAGATTTTTTACTTTACTACCAGAGGCCAAGTTAATGCCATCCAGATTCAGTGATTGATTAAGAAGTTTATTTTTTGAGGACTCTGGTCCAAAGATTATAACTTCTGTCTTGTCAGAATTTAAGTGCAGGAAATTTAAAGTCATCCAGCTTTTGATGTCATCAAGACATGACTGCAGTCGAAGTAATTGATTGGATTCATCAGGATTTATGGATAAATATAGCTGAGTGTCATCAGCATAACAGTGGAAATTAATCCCATGCTGTCTGATAATTTTGCCAATCGGAAGCATATATATAGTAAAGAGAATTGGTCCAAGGACTGAACCCTGTGGTACTCCACAAGTGACCCTAGAGCTTGAAGAAGATTTATTATTAACATGAACAAACTGGAATCTGTCCGACAGATAAGATTTAAACCAGCCTAATGCTTTCCCCTTAATCCCTTCAGTATGCTCAAGTCTTTGTAGGAGAATATTGTGATCAACTGTATAAAATGCAGCACTGAGATCTAACAGGACAAGTACAGACACAAGTCCATTATCTGAGGCCATGAGAATATCATTAGTGACCTTCACCAGAGCCGTTTCAGTGCTATGATGAGCTCTGAAGCCTGACTGAAACTCCTCAAGTAGGTCATTACTTTGTAAATGTTCACAAAGTTGATTAGCAACTACTTTCTTGAGAATTTTAGATAAGAAAAGAAGATTAGATATAGGTCTGTAATTTACTAACTCATCTTGATCAAGAGATGGTTTCTTAAGTAAAGGTTTAATAACAGCTACTTTAAAAGCCTGTGGTACATATCCATTTACTAAGGATAGATTAATCATGTCTAAAATAGGACCACTGATCAAAGGGAATACCTCCTTAAACAATTTGGTTGGGATTGGGTCTAACATACAGGTAGAAGGTTTAGATGAAGCTAATATTTTAGATAGCTCAGAAAGCTCTGCTGCTTCTAGACAGTTCAGACACAGCGCAGTTTCTAAAGATTCCTCCAACGCTGCCTCACTTACTGAGGACGAGGTAATCATGTTTGGGAGGATGCCAAGTATTTTATTTTTAATGGAATCAATTTTATTTATGAAGAATCCCATAAAATCATTACTGCTAAGAGCTAAGGGAATGGATGGATCAACGGAGCTATGACTTTTGATTGAATGGAACATTATTCAAAATAGGGAAGCATAACACTGGAAGATGTGAGTATTGTGGGGAACAAGAAACAGTTGAGCATATTATGATATACTGTAAGAAATATGAAGAAGAAAGAAGGGAAATGGTTAAAAATTTAAAAAGGAAAAGAATAAAATTTGATTTAATGGAAATGCTTAGAAGTAATTCAATAGATAAGTGTTATGGGATTATGTTTCATTATCTTAGACTAAATAATTTAATTGATAGGATTTAATATTTTTTTAGTTATTTTTTTGGGTGTTTGTTTTGTTTTGGTAGTTTGGTAGTAATTTATTTTAGTTAGTATAAATAAGTCATTCTGATCCACACTCCAAACCAGTTGGTGGCGGTAATGCACCGTTTCGTTGCGTGCCAACCGCCAGAAAAATTCATAAAAGAAGAAGACTCCTCTGCTGGTTCGTCTTCAGTACTCCACTTCTCCTTGCCTGTCTGCCTGGTTTGCTCCTGCTAGCCGTTGGCTTCCTGCCTTAGTTTTACCTTGTTGTCTCTGCCTGCTGCTGGATCTAATCCTGTCTCCCCTCTGAACCTCAGGAGGAGCTACTATCCTGTTGAGACTCTGACCTGCAAGTATTCACCCTGCCTGGCTGCTAATCCTGCTCTGGTTCTGGCCTACAAGTACTCACCCTACCTGGCTGCTAATCCTGCTTTTGTTCTGGCCTACGAGTACTCACCCTGCCTGTCTGCTAATCCTGCTGTGGTTCTATCTTGCAAGTATTCATCCAGCCTAGCTGCTAATCCTGTAGTGACTCTGACCTGCAAGTATTCACCCAGCCAAGCTAATAATCCTGTTGTGACTCTGACCTGCAAGTATTCACCCAGCCAAGCTAATAATCCTGTTGTGACTCTGACTTACAAGAACCCTTTCTGCCGTGCTGGTGGTTCCGCCTGTGTATCCCTGTCTCCACTCTGCTCCAGCCAGAACTCTCTTCCTCTCCGGGCCGTCAGCCCCTGCTCTCATCTACACCCCCGTTCCAGTTCTGTCCTGCCTCTCTGGTTTCATCATCCACCACTCCATCAACCTTTTCAATAAACTCTCAATTTTAGCTCTGTGTGTGTGGTTCTGAGTTCATCGAAGACAAATCGTGACAAGAAGAAAGTGCTTGAAAGAAAGTTATATGCTGATTCAAATGGGGGATACAGCACACATCTGGACAGATGAGACCTTGGCGTACAAACCAAATGTTTTGTGAAACTTAAAGCTACCACTGTACATTACTCTAAACACTGAATCCCCACCATGAAGCATGATGGTGGCAGCATCATGCTGCTAGGATGTTTTTTCCCCCCACAGCAATGACAGGGAAGCTAGTAAGAGTAGATTGGAACATAGATGGAAAAGAAAAGTCCAAGACAATCTTGGTAGAAAACTCGTTTGAGGTTCCAAAAGGCTTGAGACCGGAGTAGAGGTTCACCTTTCAGCAGGACAACAACATTAGACGTAAATCCAGAGCTGTAGTACAGTGGTATGGATAAAAGCATCTTGAGTCAAACCCAGACCTCAATCCAATTCAGAATCTATGGCAGGAATTAGAAATTACTGCTCCCAAATTTCCATCTGATTCGATTGAGCTGAAGCTTTTTCAAACATCATTTCCAATTCTAGTGGTGTACACTGAAATTTGTAATTTTAACAACACTCTTTTTAACAAAGAGGAGATGCGGCAACAGTCTGATGGATGTGACTGGGACAAAAGGTTGTTGTATAAAGTGTTGACTCAGAGGTGGCTGAATACATAAGCACACCATACTTTGATTTCTTTTTATAAAACAGAATTTATATAATTTCCATTATATTTCGGAAAGGCCTGCCACTTTGTGTTAGTCTATAAGATAACGGTTCAGGGGGTATGAAGCAGCAAGGTACTGTATATATGGCAACCATTCTGCAAATTCTGTTTCCACATTAACACATAAAACTTCTTCTGATGGCTAAACTGCGTTCTCATCACATATTTCAAAACACTTGATACCAAAATGGATTATTTATTCTCTTCTGGCTGTACTCTGCAGACCAACTCCCAGCGCTGCTCCAGAGTCTTTCCCTCCCAGCAAGGTGTGAAACCTGCCAAACTGTGAAGGGACCACCCGGGGAACCAGGAGCACCAGGTCCCAAAGGGTCCATGGGAACCCCAGGCTACCCGGGGAGAAGTGGCACTCCAGGTTACCCAGGGCCCCCTGGAATGCAGGGTCCTGCAGGCATCAAAGGTTTGACATGACACATTCTTAAACTAAGAGGAAAACCTATAGGAATAACTGTCTTGAATACAGGCCTGACATGCTTTACTCTGAATTTTAGCAATAATGAAATTTGTTGATAAAATTAGTCAGGAATCTAATTTGCCTTAATGCCTTAATTGTTCCCATATACTTCACTCTGGAAAATGTCTACCCTGTGTTCTCCACAACTTCTATGAAACAGACGGATGCGCCAGGGCCTCAGCACTTTCGGAAAGCATCTCCCAGTTGTTTTCTTAGAATGTAATGTATCTTGCATTTCCAGCTGTCAATGAGCCAGTCTTACATGTCTAGAATGTCAGTCACATATTCACAAAATCACATCAAATCCCGACCCTGAACTGGCATGACTCAGCTAAATCTCGTCAGCATACAAGTATGTGCTTGAAGATCACGCCACATGACCAGATAAGCGCAAACATTTTCCCCAGGCTCATCAATCTGGGGATTTGAAGGTGGAAGTAGTCAAAGGGATTCTTGAATTTTCCACTTATCAGCAAGGGCGGAAGTTATTTTGTTGTTGTTATGAGTTACCTTGTTTCTGTTGAACCCGAGTTCAGCCACACACAGAGTTCCGTCTTCAGCAGTTTATTGAAAAGTGATGAATAGTGGGTGAGAAGAACCAGAGAGCTGAACTGGTCTGGAGCAGGTGGATGATGGCTGGAGCGGAAGGAGCTGGTGGACGGAAGGAGCTGGACAGCAGAGCCAGGCGAGCGCAGATAGCCAGGTTACCTTCTGGGCTGAAGGGAGAGCGCAGAAGTTTCCAGCAAGGCCAGCAGCACAGTGAAAGTCCTTGGTGCCGGAGGACAGCAGGCAGGCATGAGGAAAGTGAGGTGAAGGCTGGAGCATTAGGTGAGCAAGGGGCTGACGTGAGGAAAGTTGCGAGACGTTCCAGCAATGAAGGGCTGGCAGAGGAGTCCTTAAGTAGGCAGAGAGGCAGGTGGAATCAGTTCCCTTGATTAGTGATGGCAGGTGCAGTGATCAGCAGTGAGTGGACATGAGGCTGTATGGGGGAGATGGAAAGTGCTGGAACTGCCCAAGGTGAGACAGGTAAAAACTGAACCCTGACAATACAGATGTGCACTCTCTGATAACAGAGCCATACGCTCCTGAATGCTGCCCCCAGTGGTGGCTTGTCAACAGGATATGCTAGGGTGCCACTCAAAGAATTGCAGGAAAAAGGTGTAGACACAGTCAACACGAATTATGCAATATAAAGTGATTATCACATCTGTTCTTTCAAAAACATTTAATTAACATGATTTTCAGAATCCCCATTCCATTTTTAAAAACAATTTTTATTGTGTGAGTCATATTTTTAACGCCGTGGGATGCCGGACAAATACATATGTATGGTTTGAAACTTTTGTCTGTTGTGTAGCTTTATGCAAGTCCCTAATTGGTTATTCAGCTCTCTGCATTTTTAATGTCATTCTTCATCCACTCCGATTCATGATGCGGGTCAATCAAAGTCATTCCCCTAGCAGTGAAGCTGAGTCGGCGTGAATGTCACTTATGTATACTGATGCAAACAGAGTCAGACAACAACAATGACAAGAAAGGAAAGAAAGGCAGCACTGAAAAAAACATTGGGTCCTTTCTTTACAAATTAATTCACATGGGGCTTTTGCTGGAGGAAAACATCCAAATCAGCTTAATTTTGGTAAATTTACATTACAAAAAAGAAAATACAGTACCATTTAACAAACCAGCATTTACCAAAAAAGGAATTAGCTGAAACCGAGGCTTTTACTTGCCTACCCTATTCATAGTCTCACCAGTCTTAAAAAATTGAGGTATTTAATGCCCACACACACACACACACACACACACACACATACATACATTATGCATTTACACTGCATACATTCATTATGCATTTACACTACATACATTCATGGTTACATAATACTTCTACATAACAGCATAGGCTTTTAAAATTTTAATTTAATTTAATTTAATTAATTTTAAAGCTATCTTAAAATTCACCAAAAAAGCTGATAATTTGAAATCATCATTTAATTCATTCCACAGTTTAACACCAATGACTGAAACACATTTAGATTTTACTTTAGTTTTTTTCTGTAGCATGTTGCAAAGGATGCATCTATCTCACGGGCTTTGTTCAAAATCACTATCAGATCAACTGCCTGTTGGCCAAAAATGGGTTTGAACTGAACAAAAACAGCTTGATGGAATCAAGTGATACAATTGGATGTGTGCAGTAAATTTTAAAGAACTGAAATAAAAAAAATTGAGAAATCCGAAACAAATCCCAATTGAGATTTTTTTTCTATATGCTTTATCACCCCTAAAATGGTTGAACAAAAGAAAAGGATGCAAAAAGACCAGCGGGCTAGTTAGCTGATGGGATGAAGCATTTTAGTTCAAGTACTTGTCAATGTAGAATGAACTGAAATTACATTTTTAACAGAGTTTATTTTCACAGGCGACATTGGAGACAGAGGGCTCAAAGGCAGCAAAGGAGAAGGTTACAGAGGACCTCCAGGACCTCCTGGACAGTCAGGTATGCATGCGGCCACCCTGCTTTATGAAACCAAAGACGCTTTATGAGATGTCAGAACTGTAATTAGTTAAAATATGTATAACTGATAGTTGAGTTACTTTTTTTAAAAGAAATATATAGAGATATTAATGCATTATACATCTCTTTGGAAGCCCTATTGCAAAATCTAGTTTTATATTAAAGTATATTAAAGTTCATAAACTAATTAGTCTCATAATCTTTGTCAGAAAAATTTGTTGTATAATTTCAAAGCATTCAAAGGGATTATTTTCTTTACCTTTATATAGAGCTGTGTATCACATGAAAAGAAACTCAGAGATATGTGCACTTTTCTCAGGATTTATTTAGAATCAATAGGAATACAAAACTCAATGAGAATTAGCAACCAATGGAATGAGGAATTACATTAATTATTAGGTGGCATAAGATTTAATCACTAATAATTTAATAAAAGGCACAAAACAAACCAATATAAAAACAAAGATATAATTCTACTCCATGACTGTGGATTTAAATCCCACTAGAGTCTAAAAAAAATTGATTTATGGCCACATTTTGACTTTAAGACTTATTAATAATAATATATTAATCTGAGAAGGTATTATTTTTGAAGACACTTTCTTTAGAGTTTGAAAGACCTAAATTGTCAACAAGCTATTGCAGTAGACATAAGGCTAACTCGTTTGATTTATACATGACCATTTTTGAAAAACACGTGATCATTTAATTGAATAGAATTCATCTTCAAGGTTTCACACATCAATAATAGTTCAATTTTAATTGAGCAAAATAAAACTGTTCACATATTTTATTTATCTTGTCTTAGAAGGAACTTCCAAAGGCAAGTTTCATAGAAACAAAGGGTACATCAAGCAATGTCATACATTGCTAATTTCTTAAAGGTTCCAATACATGACCTAAACGTGAGTAAAGGGCTATTATCGCTAGACCTGTAGTCCAGTGAGGCTATTTAGAAATGATCCAGACAAAAGGAGTTGTTGTTGGTGGTCACTCCAGCCTTTGGTGCTTTGGTGTTCTGCAAAGTCACATTTATTATATGACAGGACATTTGATCCAGTTTGGGTTATTTTCAGTTCAAGAAGACCTGTGGACTTACATAAATGAGATAAATAAACATATACATTCATTTTCAAGTCTCAGGCTGAGTACTTCCTTCAAGTCTTGGCTCTAATTTCTTTCATGTCTTGCTATTACTGCAGGGATGCAGGGTCCTCGTGGCTTTGATGGAATTGGCTATCCGGGCAACCAGGGAATTCCTGGGAAGCCTGGGCTACCAGGGGATCCTGGTAAACAGGGCAGCCCAGGACTACCAGGAGTTTGTGATGTGTCCATGTGTTATCGGACCTACAGCCTCAGGCAGCATTACAACAAAGGACCAGACGTCTGACGACACGTGAGAAAGACTGACTTGTTTTAGTTTAACGTCCAAGTGTTTGGAGGAAGTCATTCACTGTGTCATTGTTGACTCCCTCAAAAGAGACTGTGTGGGAATCTTTGCACTGAAGGCATTTGTAACCTCATTACATCTGAAAGAGTATCGAGATCATGAGGTTCATGATCAAAGATGGCCAGTAAGCCAGAAGCCATGTTTCTTCATAATTCCGTGCCAGATGATTCCTAAAACGGAAATGTTGGACTTTTTAATCCGACAATGGTGTGACTGAAAACTTTCATCAATAATAATATCTACCTCTGCCTCTGTTTGTTTCTCAAACTGTCTTTACAGAAATCTTTAGAACTCAAGAAAATGTTATGCATTATAAAAAGCATAATGAATAACCTTGTGGCATAGCACCACCATGTAGCTGCTAGCCACACCATTGTTTCCATGTGTTTTGGAGCATGTAACTAATTGCCTCTGTACTTTGTTATCACTCTCAGTATTTGATTTGGATTTATGTGGAAATGTTATCATGGAAACTAGCCAATATTAATGTCCGTCTGGCATTTTATGTGTTTTTTTATTTTACTGTGGTCATACTCTGAGGTACTTACCAAGTTTGGTGCTAAAAACAAGAATGGAATGTGCTGTTGGAATAAGAAGGCATAACATTATGACCAGACCTGTAAAGCTATGGACCCCACTCATCTCCTAAAGTTTTTTTTTGCGGTATCTATCACAGGTATGTTAGTAACAGGTCTGTGAATTTGGAGGTGGGGCCTGTATCGGACTTGTTTCACAAATTGATTTCTCAGATGTTGTAAATCCTGAAATATTCCTGAAGCATTTTGGCTTTCATTTTGGGTTGATTATCCTGGTGAAGGAGGCAACAGCCATCAGGTAATATCATTTTAACAAAAGGCCTTGGCTGTCTATGAAGCTATCCACCTTTAACTACTGTTCCTTCATTGTATGACTTTTAATGCTGTAGATACCAATCAGTTTTGTTGATGCTGTAATAAACTCACTCAAATCCTTATTCTTACTTATTTGCTCTGCATTTAACACATCAACTCTGAGGACAAAATGTTCACTTTCTGCGTAATATATCCCACCGTCTAACAGGAGCAAAAATAATGGGACAATCAGTATTATTCAATTAATTTATTAATGGTCATAAAGTTATGCCTAAAAACAGTGTTGATCACAGCACATTCCATTTGGAAAATTTAGATTAATGGCAACCAAACCTATGCCAGCAATTCTCAACTAATGATATTAAAAATCTTAATAAAATCTCTATAAATAATAATCTAAAACTTTACAGAAGAGTATTAGGACCACTGAAAAAAGTCAGAATTCTGACTTCCTGGGATTAAAGTCTGAATTTGTTAGAATTCTGAAAAACAAAATCCTCAGACTTCTTTTTTTCCCGTGGCCCTAATACTCTTCCTTGAAACTTTTTGAGCAGGAATCTAAGTGTACTGTGATTGGCTTTGTAAACTTCATTTATACTTTAAAGTATTATGTGGTTAGGATTATTTTTGTTCCGTTTTATTCTTGTCCATAATCATTATTTGACCCAACAAATGTTTTGTTGTCAGTACATGCATTTTGAATTAACTGAAATGCAGGAGTTATCATTCCGATGTTTGTGGTTGTGTAAATAAACGAGCGGAGGACCAAACCATGTGGTTGTTGTACAGTTGGTGTTGCCAACCCAGAAAACGTGCATAAGACAGCCTTTTATGAAGCCTTTTTAAATAAGTTTGGTTAAAGAGTTTAACAAAGACAAAGATTGAAGTGTTTGGCCTCAACAGAAAGCATGTTCGGAAGAATTGAGGGGAGACCTTCAAAACCAAGAACACTGTACGATTTCTAAAACATAATGATGGTATCACACTGAGGATTAGTTTCTCTGCAATTCCCACCATGGTAGGGATAGTTAAAGAAGACACCACCCAAACAATCAAACTTTATCCAAACTCAACAGACTACGATTTTCTCATAAAATATTGTAGCTTGTATGTGGATGAAATATTGACCTACCCGTGGTGGCTCACTAGTTCCTGTCATGTGTGCAAAACTTCTGTGTCATCCCCATGACAACTGATTGTGGCATGGAGAATGGGACCATGGCTGCAATTCAGTGCACCCTATACCACCACCACAATGACTCTGGAGTGTCTAGCCACATGGAGTCTTATCCACAAACACCCGGAGGATTGAGTCCTGGTTGTTCATATTTAGAAAGGGAAGGTAAATGTCTTCATAATGTCATTCAAACGTGGATATACTTAAAATAATACTATTTTATAGACATCTATAGGTGTCAGTTCTGGATCGAGCTATTTGCAGACGTTAGTGTCAGGATCTGGGGTTGTGTTGTTCTTGTGTTGCTTTAGGTGACCACTAGAAGGCGGAATGGACCAAGCTGAACTGTGCTGGTTTTCCCACACACCTGTTCATCATTATCATCAGCCAGTGGTGACGCTAGGGGGTGTTTCATGCAGTTTTACAAAAGCAGTAGAGCTTTTGCAAAACTGGTTCACCTCATATCAGATTTTAATAGTGGCATTACTTATTAATACATATATTGTTTGCCTTTAAAACACTACGCATAGACTAAAACAAATTGAAAGAAGTTAATGTAGGGTATCTGATATTCAATGAAATGACCTATTAATGATAAATATACATAAAATAACATAATATTCTTTCCATTAACAGTTCTTAGGTCACTGACTCTTATGGTTTGTATAGTTTTTTTGTCTTTGGTGGATGTGAGATTTCGTATTTTGAGCACTTGAGTTGAAATATTTTTTTGGGGGGGAGTCAGCAAAACAGTGCCATCTAGAGTGGCAGAATTTTGTGGAAAATGGAGTAACACCAGACTTTACTGACAACACCCTCACTTCTTCATCAGCCATTCTAATTCCCTCAACACATACAATAGTCTATTAAAATTCTTTCTGTCAAACTTCTTCAAAAATACAGTTGAACAGTAACCATGCCCACATGGAGGATAATAATAATAATAATAATAATAATAATAATAATAATAATAATAATAATGTTGTACATAATTTTAAAAATAATTGTAGTACTTGACTGAATACCAATAAGTATCAGTGGTATTTTAATGCTGGATGATTTAAAAAGATAAACACAGATAAGTAAACAGAACCACTGACAAAACTCATTGGCTTCTGATCAGTGTGACTAATGACTGAACAGAGAAGGCACCAGGATTAACTAAGCCTAGCTGTTAGCCTGGTCAGGACAGGCTAGCTGCACAGAATAAATTGCCATGGTAATTTATATGTTACTGCTTTTGTGAAACCGAGTCAAGGCTTAATTCAGCCATGATATCTAGAAAATCCCAGCTTAATCCTCTATCTTGATTTTGTGAAATAGGCCTCTGGAAGAGTGCCCAATGAGCTCTACAATTTACCACACAGGTAATACTTTGGTGATAGATGGTATTTGTTTTCCTTGTGTCATAAATTCCAAAAATATAATCATAACTTTCTCTTTGACTTCAAGGCAGCCCGTTCCAGGACTGGTATGAACAGAGTGACGCCCATTTTTCTCCAGCCTTAAAAGTAGGTCAGAAACAGTCAAGTTGTTTTTTTCTAAATCCCTAAAAGGAGGATGCTTTAATGTTTTTAAAACAACTCAGCATTTTTCTTCACAAACACTTTCAGTTTTACAGCACTTTAAAGACACAAGATGCCATTTAAATGTCTACCAAACATTGCAGACTTCCATGGGAAGATTCTTTGCTACCCAGACATGTTTGGCCCCACCCCCATGTCTGGTATCTGTGGAAGCGAAAGAGCCTTGCCTTTCCAACGAAGAATTGTCCTTGTAGCACAGTTCCTGATGAAGTAAGATCTCTGTGTGATTGGAAAAACAAAGCCAGGTGTGCCGAGGGCTAATGCGCTCCAAACTAAATTTACAAGACTAACTAAACAGCGCACTGCTGGTTATAATAGTAAGTTTTGATCACATTTTGCTTTATTTAAAATTAGTAATTTATTATGGGACACCTTTTAAATTTTACCCCTCAGGGCACTGGGACTTCCTTTCAGGGTATGGCTTGTTCCAGCGGTTTGTACCTCCCTCTGTCCTCTCCACAGTTTACAGCCAATCCATCCATCCATCCATCCATCCATCCATCCATCCATCCATCCATCCATCCATCCATCCATCTTCTTCCGCTTATCCAGGGTCGGGTCGTGGGGGTAGCAGCCTTAGTAGGGAGGCTCAGACTTCCCTCTCCCCAGCCACTTGGGCCAGGTGGGGAGCTGGCCTAAGACCTGCCGTTCCCAGGCCAACTGAGAAACATAGTCCCTCCAGCGTGTCCTGGGTCTTCCTCTTGTTTTTTTTTTTTTTTTTTTTTTTTTTATTTCCACATATATTTTGCATGTTTAGTTTAGTAGCGAGTAAGATTTCCGAGGTCGCTGAATCAGAGAATTACTGTAACAGGGAATTGCTTTTGGTTCAATAAAAACACCACTGCGGAATAGAATTTGTTTTGTGTTCAGTCTAATTCACAGTTGCATGGGTATTCAGAATTCAGAGCTAACCTCCTTTCAGAGTTAACGTCTGATATTAATACAGAGACATATCATTGGATGGTGATAAGGAATAAGGATTTAAACTCTAATTGCAGTTATATTGGGGTTCTCACAGTCTGCCGGATAAACCTCGTCGGTTAAAACCCGACCAGATCATTTATTCCAGCATAAATGAGTTCATAACAGCTAGTTAATTAATGCATTAGTAGTATAAATCAATACAAGCTTTTAGCTAACATCACCACCATTGGAACTATATTTGTTATAGCTAAATTTCGAGTTGAATAACTTATTATTTAAATTATAATACCAAATTATAATTAATTATAATAATAAGCATATTCAAACTGCTTCTGGCATAACACACCTCAACTGGGTCCTCTCGACTTGTAGCCTGTAGCATATTTTTTGACAAAAAAAATAATGAAAAAAAGGAAAAATCAGCTCAAAAGAAACACGCTGTGCACCAAAACTATTTCAGGTGTTTCCGAAGAGAGAGGAAAAGCTGAGGAAAACAATCAGGGCTGTGATGTTGACCTGGCTCCAAAAGAGCTGAAAGAAGACATGAACTTCAGCAGAGTTGAATCATAACAGCATGACACATTTTCAGATAAAAAGGTAAGATAGTATTGGTAGAGTGCCATGGGTTTGTTGAGATCAAGCATAATACTGAGAAGAAACATATTTAGCACAATCTGTTTGCAATATCAAATATTTGTTAGAAAAGAAAGGGTACTGGCTGCAAATGAAGTAACATAGAACCATACTTAAATTAGTGCAGCAAATTGAAACGGGATAATATAGGTCTGCAATTTTCATAAGAATTCAGAACACAATGTTATGTTGTGTAGGCACACCCTACATCCACATTCCATAAGACACCTCATGTACCATATCACATTGTTCAATGACAGTAGTTATCCTCATTTAATTCACAGCATTGGTATGACTCACAGAAACGTGATTTGAAAAACAAGAACCTGCTTCTCACGAGCATGAACTGAACCTGTGGGATGGCATTCCCTTTTGCTTAGGCAGTGAGGATTCTGGCTCTTCTTCCTGGATCTGAAGCACTCAGGCCTAACATTGATGACCCTGCCTCCTTGTTTAAAACTGAGATCAAATTTGATGTTAGGATAATGCATTGCATTAACTATCAAGACAATTAATGGTGTTGTCATATCACTTATGGTAAACTGTGTTTAATCAGTTCAATAACTTTAGCTAGTAAAGGGCTAGTATCTATCAGAACTCACTTACCTTCGTAGTTTTTTATGTAGGTTTCTTTTTTGGATGTGGGTGTCTTGAAAGTCGTCTGAATAATCCTACTTGCATCGTTTATAGTTATTTGAGACAGCTCCTACAACAATTGGCTAAAAAAAGCCAAATGTGGATATACTTAAAATATTAAAAACACAACATTCATGCTTTCAAAAACCCGCTACAGGCAGAATAACTTCTGGTTAATATGATTGTGTTTTATAAGATGTTGTTGTGGTTTAGAAAATGTTGTATGGCATCTATCAGCTCTACTGCTCAGCCAACAGCAGAGCTTGTTGACATTGCATATGTAACCCATGTTAAAATCTGACATAGGTAGGATTAAAAAAGTTGATTAAAAGTCTGTAGACAGAAATAACGTCCCTGCCCCTTTAAGAAACCAGCTGTGTCTGGGGGGCAGTTAGCTCTTTGGTTTTTCGGTCTGGGGAGGTAGAGAGCAAGACCGTGATGGAGGGCGGAGACGACAGCTGGCTTGGAGCGGAATTTGAATAGACGGAGCAGAATTGACACAAAGTTGCTGAACGTGTGCGGTTGGTAAAAACTGGTTTGTGACTGGACTGCTATGGCGTCTCAGGTTGAGGATGAAGGAGATGATGAGATGGATTTAGGAGACTGGACTCCAGTGCGTGGTAGTAGAGGGTCGGGAAGAGAGAGAAGAGAAGGAAATGTGTCAGAGACACAAAGTAGCAAACGGAGTCTGGAAGGAAACAGTTCGGATGAAAATAATGTAGTGTGTAAGAGAATAGTTCGGGAGGAAGCTAAACTAATAATAAAGTTTAGAAAGGAGGATGAAGGTATTCATCTTAGTCCGTTGGCTCTGTCGAGAGAATTAAAAAAGAAGTTTGGAGAGCTGACATTTGCTAAGATACTTAGAGAATGGAATCTGTTGGTTACCGTGAGGAATGAAGAACAGAAAAATAAAGTAATGAGCATCCAAAGTATTTGTAAAAAAAATGATTACTCAGGTAAAGATTTTGGGAGAGGATAAAGTAGTAAGGGGGGTCCGTCCGTCCGTCTTCTTCCGCTTATCCGGGGTCGGGTCGCGGGGGTAGCAGCTTCAGTAGGGAGGCCCAGACGTCCCTCTCCCCGGCCACTTGGGCCAGCTCCTCAGGAGGAATCCCAAGGCGTTCCCAGGCCAGCCGGGAGACATAGTCCCTCCAGCGTGTCCTGGGTCTTCCCCTGGGCCTCCTCCCGGTGGGACGTGCCCGGAACACCTCACCAGGGAGGCGTCCAGGAGGCATCCTAACCAGATGCCCGAGCCACCTCAACTGGCTCCTCTCGACGTGGAGGAGCAGCGGCTCTACTCTGAGTCCTCCCCGGATGACTGAGCTCCTCACCCTATCTCTAAGGGAGAGCCCAGACACACTACGGAGAAAACTCATTTCAGCCGCTTGTATCCGGGATCTCGTTCTTTCGGTCACGACCCAAAGCTCGTGACCATAGATGAGGGTAGGAACGTAGATCGACCGATAAATCGAGAGCTTCGCCTTTTGGCTCAGCTCTCTCTTCACCACAACGGATCGGTACAGCGCCCGCTTCACAGCAGACGCCGCACCAATCCGCCTGTCGATCTCCCGCTCCATCCTCCCCTCATTCGTGAACAAGACCCCAAGATACTTGAACTCCTCCACTAGGGGCAGCACATCCTCCCCAACCCGGAGAAGGCACTCTACCCTTTTCCGGTTCAAGACCATGGTCTCGGATTTGGAGGCACTGATTTTCATCCTGGCCGGGGGGGGTAAGGGGGGTGATTACAGGTATTCCAGTGGAGGAAGATCTTGAAAAGTTCCGAAGAAGTATTTATGGAGGAGAAGTAAGCAAAATTAAAAGGTTGATAAGAACAGTTGAAGGTGAAAGAGTGGAAAGTATATCAGTAATGTTGGAGTTTCAAACAAATGTTCTTCCTGAAAGGGTAAAAGTTGGGTGTATGTGCTTTCCTGTGAGGCCATATATCCCTCTGCCTCTCAGGTGCTATAAATGCCAGAGATATGGACACATCGCTGCAGCATGTAGAGGAAAACAAAGATGTCCAAAGTGTGGAGGAGAGCATAGCTATGATGAATGTAAAAATGGGAAGGATACTTGCTGTAATTGCGGAGGGCAACACAGAGTGACTTATGGAGGATGTGAGGTCAGAAGAAAAGCAATGGAAATCGAACAAGTTAAAGTCACCAATAATATAAGTTATGCAGAAGCTGCTAAAAGAGTGAAGCCAAAAGAAGTGATAAGGAAAGTTCAACCAAATCCAACAACAGAACAAAGACAGAGTGGAACTGAAAATGTGCTAACAGTTGAAAAGATATTGTTGTTCATTGCATATGTCATAAATTGTACAGATCAAGTTAAGCAAAAAACAGAAAAAATCTAAATAATTGTGAAAGGGGCAGAGAGGTTTTTTGGTATAAAGGACATATCCTGGGAGCACATAAATAAGAGACTAGGGGCAGGAGGACAGGAAGACAAAAACTGAAAATCTTACAATGGAACGCTAGAAGTCTTATTGCAAACGGACAAGAGTTTAAAGGATTTGTTAGAGAATTTAAAGAAGATATAGATATTTTATGTATTCAGGAAACTTGGCTTAAACCAAATCTTGATTTTGTTATAAAAGGATATGAAAGCATTAGAAGAGACAGAGAGGGAGGATCTGGAGGAGGGTGTATAACATTCATAAAACAGGGAATTCAATTTAGACTACTGGATAAAGGAAGAGAGTTAGAATACATTGTTACAGAAATTTGGACAGTAAATGGGCCATTTAAAATAATCAACTTCTATAATTCATGTAAAAGACTTTCAATAGATTTAATGGAGGAACTTTGGGTGTATTTAGAGGGTAAGGTTATATGGTGTGGGGACTTTAATGGGCATAGTACACTATGGGGTCATCATAATGATCAAAATGGGGATATAATAGAAGAAATAATGGATGTAAAAAATTTGGTTTGTCTAAATGATGGAAGTGGAACAAGAATTCATTTTAGAGATAACACAGAGTCAGCAATTGATTTAACGTTAGTTTCAAATTCTATAGCAGGTGTTTGTTTATGGCAAGTAATTAATAAAACAACTATAGGAAGTGATCATTATCCTATTGTGATTGAAATAAAGTTAAATATAGAAAGGTATTGTATAAAAGGGGTAAAGAAATGGTGTTTTAAGTCAGCAGATTGGGAAACATTTAGGAACAGTAGTGAAATGAAAATGTTAAAAGTGGATATGAGTAGTAGTATTGATGAAATAAATTTTTCTATATGTAATGCTATTTTAGAAGCTGCTAATCAGGCTATAAGGAAGAATGGTGGGGGAAGGGAAAGAAGGTTGGTGCCCTGGTGGACATCAGAATGTAAGGAGATTATCAAGAAACGAAATAAAGCTTTCAAATTATTAAAAAGAAATCACAACTTTCAGAATCTGAATAACTACAAGAAATTACAAGCAAATGTAAGAAGAATTATTAAAAATGCAAAAAGAGAGTATTGGAGGAGTTTCTGTAATTCAGTAGGAAGGGAGACAGATATTTCTAAGGTGTGGGCAACAATTAAAAGGATGAATGGGATTAAAAGAGTGAGTGGATATCCAATATTAGATAATGGAGAAATAACAGCAGTTACTGACAGAGAAAAGGCAAAAATGTTAGTAAATACTTTTGTTAAAATTCATAGCTCTGAAAATATTAGTGAAGAAGGAAAAAAAGGAAGAGAAAAGACTATTTTAGAAAACAAGTATTTATTACAGCAAATAGAAGATAAAAACGAACCGTTGAACATGTCTTTTACAATAACAGAACTGAATAGGGCTTTTAAAAAATATAAATTATCAGCTCCAGGAAAAGATCAAATTTATTATGTTATGATTAGTAATTTAAGTGAAAATTCTAAAAATATTTTATTAGAAATGTATAATAGGGTATGGGAAGATGGGGAATTGCCAAAGAGTTGGAAGGAAGCTGTAATTATTCCAATTAGAAAACCAGGGAAAAATGAGACAAAACCAGGAAATTATCGGCCGATAGCTTTAACATCCAACTTATGTAAAATAATGGAGAGAATGATAAATGAAAGATCAATATATTATATGGAGAGCAAGCAACTTATATCATCTTATCAGAGTGGTTTCAGGAGAGGTAGAGGTACAATGGATCCAGTTTTATGCTTAGAGCATGAAATCAGAAAGGCACAGGTGAATAAAGAGAGTGTTGTGGCAGTATTTTTTGATATTGAGAGAGCATATGATATGATGTGGAGGGACGGGTTATTAATTAAAATTAGAAGAATGGGTATAAATGGTCATATGTTTAGATGGATTAAAGATTTTCTAGAAGAAAGACAAATACAAGTGAGGATAGGGAAGGATTATTCTGAGAGTTTGAAAATAGAAAATGGGACACCACAGGGAAGTATAGTAAGCCCGTTATTATTTTCAGTGATAGTTAATGATATGTTTAAAGAAATAGAGGGTGGAATGGGATTCTCATTATTTGCAGATGATGGACCAATGTGGAAAAGAGGAAGAAATTTGGAATTTATTGTAAAGAAACTTCAGGGAGCAATTGCAGTTGTAGAAAAATGGTCATATAAATGGGGATTCAAATTTTCTGTAGAGAAAACTAAAATAATGTTTTTTACAAGAAAAAGAGTTGATGGAAAAGATAACTTAAAATTATATGGTCAGGATTTGGAAAGAGTTAAACAATTTAATTTTCTTGGGATGTGGTTTGATGAAAGAATGACATGGGGTGTGCACATTAAAAAAATAATCGATAAATGTAGAAAGGTACTAAATATAATGAGGTGTTTAGTTGGAACAGAGTGGGGAGCTGATAGAAAATCATTAAAAGCGATTTATACTGGGTTAATCAGGTCAGTACTTGACTATGGATGTATAGTCTATAACTCAGCAGCAGATACAAATCTCAATAAGTTAAATATTATTCAACATCAGGCTTTAAGAATATGTACTGGAGCTTTTAAAACATCTTCAACAGCAGCATTACAAGTTGAAATGGGAGAAATGCCTCTTAAAGTTAGAAGGGATCAATTATCATTAAACTACTGGTCAAATTTACAGGGACAAAGGAAGGATCATCCAACACTAGAGGTGCTTAAACCTGGATGGGAAAAGGAAAAGAAACAATTAAAGAGCTTTGGATGGGTAATAAAAAATAAAGTTAATGAAATTAATTTAAATCAGTTAGATATATGTCAGACAGTTCCGTTAACAACAATACCACCTTGGATACTTCCTGATGCTAAAGTTGATCTTTCATTATTAGAAAAGAAGGAAAAAGATAAATATCATATTATGAATAAATATATAGTACTAGAACACTTAAATAAATATTATAATTATATACAAATATATACAGATGCATCAAAAAACACATCTAATAGGGTAGGGATAGCATTTATCATACCACAGTTTCATATTAAGGTAGGAAAAAGGATTAGTGATGGAGTTTCAGTATATACAGGAGAAATGCTAGCTTTGCTTTTAGCAGTTCAATGGGTGGAAGAGGTAAGACCATTAAAATCTATCATTTGCTCAGATTCTAGTTCATCATTAATCAGTTTGCAAAATAATCAGTCAGACAGTAGACCTGATATATTAATTGAAATACAACAAACGCTTTACAGAATAAATATGATGGGGTTAGTAGTAAATTTTGTTTGGGTTCCGGCATATAACGAGATTAAAGGAAATGAAATGGCAGACAGAATGGCTAAGGAGAGTACAAATAAGGTAAGGGTAGATATTAATGTTAGTTTTGGTATAACAGAAATAAAGGGTATAATTAAACAAAAAGCCAAAGATAGGTGGCAAAAGTTATGGGATGAAGAAAAGAAAGGAAGGTGGCTTTATAAAATACAAAAGAGAATTTGACAAATGAGAATAACAGAAAGGAACAGGAGAGAAGAGATAATTATTTCACGGCTTAGAATGGGACACACTGGATTGAATAGATCATTATTTTTGATAGGTAAACATCAGACAGGGAAATGTGACTGTGGGGAACATGAGACTGTGGAACATGTCATTTTGAATTGTAATAAATATTGGATTCAGAGAAACAGGTTGACAAGGAAACTTAGTAACATGAAAATTAAACTTGATATTGTTGATTTATTGCGAAAGGAATCAGGAAGCAGAGGATACCAGGTCATATTTGAGTTTTTGAAACAGAGTAGGTTATATAATAGGATATAGTTGTTGTTGTTTTTTTTTGTCATGCAGTCCACACTCCATACCAGTTGGTGGCGGTAATGCTCACATAAACGTTTTTTGCCAACCGGCAATAAAAATTAAGAAGAAGAAGAAGACGCTGCGTCTGGGTGACGCTGCAGCACACAGACTTGACAGAGAGCGAACAGAGGAGGAGTCGGACGAAGAGAGCGGTGATTAATTAACAGAAAAAGTTAATATTATAGTTGAAAAAACATAATTTACCTGGTCGGGAATGGACGGGGATTTTATGAGAACCAAATTACATCGGTTTTGGTGAGTTTTGTATTTATTTTTCTGCATTTTCACCGTGTTGTAGTGATGGCGAGATGAAGCCTCATGAGGCATTGAACCACTCAGCCAACTGGTTCGAGAAAAGGTTCATTTCTTGATGGTTCATGTGCACACAGCACCACCTACTGGCAAGTTGTATAATCACAGCCAGCTGTATCTTAACACGTGTGATGCATTAATTTTTGTCTATTATGGCTCTTGGGAATGACTTCACAGAAGGTGTAGGACGAAATCATTTGTCTACATAAATTTTGTAAACACATGTGTACAATAAAATATTGTTTGAATGTATTCTCTGTGTGTAATTATTCCCAAAATAGTAGTGTCATGTGATATGGCATGTTGTGTAATAATGTTTTTCTGTGACTCTACAAAAATGGCATAGCCTTAATCAGGCAGAGGACAGTGAAAGTGCTTATGGAACTAGGGAGGGGTAATGAATAGGCTGATGCTTGTGTAACTTGGATGATTTCATGCATTTTTATTAAGAAACAACAATTTCTCCACAGTTTTTGGTTTCAAACGATTTCTCTTTTTTGACACTACTTCTCCAGCCTTTGAAAAGACACGCTCACATGGCACAGATGATGCCGGGGTGCATAAATAAATAAGTGCAAGTTTGTACAGATTGGGGTACAGTGACCGATGATTAGCCCAGTACTCCAGGGGGTTCTCCAGCCTGCTTATGTTCGCCTCTGAGAGGTAGCGCTGGACCTCTACAGTGGCATCTGCTGAGACATTTGGAGTCCTCTTTGCCTCCATGACACTAGTGTCCAATCTTTGCCAAAGTCTGCTACCTAAATGGAAACCACAGGTCAGGTTAGTAAGTGTTTTAATAGGAATAAGTAATCTCAAAATGTAATACAAAAGATTACCTCCACTGAATTCTTGAGAGGTGGAAGCCTGGGGAATCTCGTGAGTGTTCTCTTCTAGGTTCCGTCGGATTACGGTGGCACACTCTGAAGTCAAGCGCTTCACTGCTTCAGCAGCTTTTGTGTTGCTGAAAAATGCTATAACTTTAAATCGTGGATCCAGGAGTGTAGCCAGCGACAAGATGCTCATTGACTGGAGCATGTGCAGCTTCTCCCTGAGATGTCTGATGAGCTGCTCTCCTATTTGCACTGCTTCTGCAGGTGCCGACTTGGTGTCCTCCTCCTGAAGGGCATTCTCTATCATCTTCAGGAGGGGGATAACTTTTGATGCCGACACGTGTTGTTCTGCAGAGAGCTCCATGGTGGCGTCATAGAAAGGAGAGAGTAACGAAAGGCACGCTACAACAATATCAAACTCACTGGCAGTTAAAAAGGGAATGTCAGTGTGCAATCCAGCCAATGCTGCTCCTACTGGCTCCCTCAACTCCACCAGACGGTGCAGCATCAAGTAGGTGCTGTTCCATCTTGTTTCCACCTCCTGCATCAGCTTGGTTGCTTGCATGCCCAGCTGAAGCTGCACTTGTGTAAGCTTCTCCTTTAAAGATAGAGAAGAGTAGGCCATTAAGTCACTGCAGTAGGAGTACAGACAAACTATTAACATTATATATTGGAATAAAATAAAAGAGGATAACTTAGCAGTGGTGCTGCTTCTAAAGTAGCCAACCAGCTTCCTTGCTTTGGCCCGGAGGCCAGAGAGCGCAGGTTGGTGGTCAAGCGCCCTCTTCACAATAAGATTGAGGGTGTGAGCAACACAAATGTGGTGGCGAAGCTTCAGGTCTCTCACGCATGCCACCATATTAGGAGCACCATCGGTGACCATGCATGTCATCTTGCCTGAGATTCCCCATTCCTCCATCAGGGAGGCTTTCACACAAGCAATATTTTCAGCAGTGTGAGACTGGGGGAATGCCTGCACTCCCAACAACACCGAGCTCAGCTTTTCGTTCTCCTCCACAAAGTGGCATGTCACTGCCAGGTAGGCATCCATGTTGATGGATGTCCACATATCTGATGTAAGGCTAACAGCAGCCACCTTCTCTACTTTAGCCTTAGCGTGCTCCTTAGCAGACTCATATTTGGCCTCCACCATGGCCTTCAGAGCCTAAAGGAAGATATATATATATATATATATATATATATATATATATACATACATACATTTATATATATATATTGCTGAATTGTGACACATACAATAATGTAGTCATTGGTTTCATGTATGGACCCACACATACCTGCCTTGTAGGGAGAACATAATTGGGATCCAGCTTAGACACAAATGTCTTGAATCCAACGTCATCCACAATAGTGAAAGGCTGGGTATCCTTCACTATCATGGAGACTAGAGCTTCATCCAGCTCTGCTTTTCTGGTGGCTGGTTAAAAGGGAATAAATACAGTGTCTGTTACCTGTCTTTATTTGCACAACAAGCAAACATCAGCATGCAAAAATTGTGATAGTGTGTTTTTAATATAGTAATGAAATACCTTGGCTGGGTGAAGCTCCAGTTTCATCCCTATTCTCATGCAAGGCACGGTAGTGCCTTAGCATGGATGAGGTGTTATTATTGTACCCCAACTCCTTGGAGCACAATAAACACCTCACCTTTACACAAAATAAGAAACATTGAAAAATACAGTTCCTCATAAGCAAACCTAATGCATCTGCAAATGTTCAGTTCACCTTACCTTGTTAGGGCTTATCAAATCAAAATGTTCCCACATAGGGGACATCCTCCTCTTTCTCGCCTGCTCCATCCTACTCCTATCCTGTCCTCGCACTCCTAAATCTCCTATGTATCTCTTTCCTAAACTCTCCAAACACCAAACTAACTTTCTCAAACTAAATAACCACTATCCAAACTCTACTATCCAAACTATCCAAACTCTATCCACTCTCTCAACTGACCGCAACTCTCCTACAACAACCCACATTTTGAATGGAGTTTGTGGACTTTTTAAAGCCGTCAAACCCCGCGCAACAATCTGAGCCACTTCCCGAAGCAGTCACGTGATACAGCCGGCCAGCGAGGCTTCGGACGTCATCGTTTTCGGCTCCTCCCCCAAATGAAGCAAGCCTCGATACGCCCATTGCGGAAACGCCCCCTCCATTACTCGACACACGGCTCGAAGCCTCGGCACATAACGTAACATCACTACCGTGTTGTACTTTTTTTCTTTTGGCGGGGAGCTAACGTTAAAAACGTAGCTATCAGCGAAGAAACGCTCCGCCATAAACTGTTATCCGATTAATATATTGGGTTTAGGAAAGAAGAATTTATTTGTACAATCTGAGGATTTAAAAAGAGTTTTATTGTGTTGTGGCCTGTTACGCAGGTCGGGTTTTTTTTGTTCGGTTGGAAGCTCGGTCGGAGCGAAGATTGGTCTGCAGTGTGCGGTGTGCACGTTCACAGACGGGATTCTAGATGGCGAGCCAGACCTAGACCTTCAATTAATCTTTTCCATCGCATCAAGGAGAGACTCTCTTGCGTGTGGTAATTCGCTGCCGGAGCGGTAGGAATATCAGGAACCAGTTCAAATCGAATTGAACAGAACTGAGAACTGTTTGAATTATTATTTTGTTTTTGGACTGAATCAAACTGAGACTTTTCGTTGAACTGAACATCTGAACTTACATTGGGACTTGAACTTGAATTTAAAGTGCCATACTTTGATTTTCATATGTTTGTGTCTCTGAATGTGATTTGAACGATTGTGGTCCGTTTTGATTTATTTGTGTTTGAAGGTATTTACCTACCTGAAAAAGAAAGGATAACGAGTTAACTCAGGAAGAAAAACAGGAATCTTAAAATAGGTGCAACCTAGGAAAAAAGAGACTGGTCTAATTAACTCAAATTAGTCCGCCTAAAATAACCTAGGAGAACTGAGATTGGTCTAATTAAATTAGATTAGTCTTATTAAAACAAACTAGGTAAATTAAAGAGTAAAAAGAAGAGTGGTATACTTTTTTTCCCCTTCTCTCTTTTTCCCATTTATATTTACCTCATTATTAAGAATCAGCAGGGTATTTTTAAGTTCATGTGTTGTATTTTATGTGTGTGTTCTGCATTCAGTAAATTGCCGGCCTTTTCCATAGGCTGTGTCTCAATTCGGCGGCTGCGTCCTTCGAAGGACCCAGCCTACACAGCCTTAGGAGGACCCAGCCATCGGAGGATGCTCCGGAGGATCCTCAACCGTTGGTAAATGGGACGGTCTAGCCTTTGGAGCACTTCCTGGTTGCGACACGACGTCATCACGTCTGCCCCAAGCCCGGCGAAAAACAGCACCAGCGCCGATAAACGACGCAAAAAAAATGGATATTGAATTTATTTATTTTTTATTTACTTGTTATTGGAGGAGGAGAGTCGGTTTAGACGCAGTGGCGGCTGGTGCTAAAAAAACTGAGGGGGGCGCACACAAGCAAACAAATGAAAAACAAACAAAACAAATCTTAAAAAATAGCACTATTTGAACATGAATTTTGCCCTCCTTTCCTTCTGCCCAGCAAATTTCTCAATTATATTCTTGTTAAAGTCAGTCATCTCTGTGACTAGTCTTTTCTCCATTGACAACATGGCCAATGCATTCAGCCTGTCCTGAGTCATTGAGTTTCTCAGAAAGGTCAGAGTTGAAAAGCACCTTTCAGCTATTGCTGTGGTCATGGGTGTGGTGATGAAGATCTTCAAGAGCGTGACAGTTTCTGAAAAGACTTCTTCTAGATTGTTTTCCTGATTTTAATAACATTTGCTGCCATTTTTTAAGGCTGTGTTATGAAATGTGTTACTGCATTTTTGTGGGACAAGATTATAAAAAATTCAGTAACCAAATGTTTTATTCCCCATAAACTTCAGTATAACTTAAATAATAAAATATCTTGCTGACAAACATTATATCAACATACCTACACAGCATAGACACAACTAAAGGTATTTCTAACTACAAAGCACATCTTCCTAATATATTAAATAACATTACTAGAAACCAGTGTAACAGTGATTTTCCACAACAACTCACCTCTGCAGCAATCATTTCATGGTCTTCTACACTGAATAGCAAGCAATTAAATAGAATTATGTATTTACTATTTTAATAAGTTCTACATATTCTGCCCTGGAGGAGGTTCTACCCGACCACGATTACATTTAGATGCCAAGTATAATCACTTTTTAGCTTTTCTCATGTAAGGGTTATGAAAACAGTTGTAGTAAAGTCATTTTCTGCATCTTCTTAAACATTTTTAGGAACATGGCAGCCGTCGATTGGGTCAGCCCTGCAAATCCTGATGGACGATGTGGTGAACAGTGGAGAGAGGCATCCCCCACCCCCCAGATGATGTCCCACTCGCAGTCAGAAGACTCCAAGGTCATCTGTGTGGCATCCCATCCAGTCCAGCAGCACACCAGGGACTCCTGCTCAGTCAAAATTGTATATATATATATATATATATATATATGTTCTTTAGTAATATTTATTTTATATCTTCTGTAAATAGTTGTAGTAGTTAATTTTAAAATCTAATGTAAATAGTTAAAATGTTTTTGATAGTTGTATTGTAGTTTGTATTGTAAATACTTGTTTCTCTAAAAATAAATTGATGTTGTCACTGAGAAGTTGTTCTAAGTTTACTTAAATTGTAAAGAAGTGATGAAACAGATAATGTAAAAGGTTAAAAGACTTTAAGAACACACAGACAACAATAACTTTTATAGACAATTTAATAATTTAATTTAACAATGACAGCAACACAGAACCTGAGGACAAACCATGGCCAGGTGGCAGCAGCAGGCTTCCCACTGACCCCCTGCCCTGTCCCTGGATCTTTTTTTCAAGTTGTCCCACTCTTTTTTGGCCTGTTGTGGCTCAACTTCACCCTCCAGGCCCGTTTTTTGCAGGATTGTTCTAAACAAGAGAAACGAGAAGAGATAAACACACAAGGATCACTACTATCACAACTATAAGATTAAAATAAAGTGACATCTGGGCATCATTTGATGTGATCAAAAGATTATATTTGTACGTTGGTGTTTGAACAGGACTTCTTTGAACGTGTGAATTTTACATACAAATGCAACATGTATATGGAATTATGTCTCAACTCTTACCTCCATCCGACTGTGGCAGTGTTTTTGGCCCCGGTAAAGAGGTGGTCATTTTGCCCACGGAGTTTTATGCTCCTCGGAGTTTTAACTCCTCTGTATGCTCCCTGCTCCCTAGAACAAAATGACATGTAAAGCATATTTCTGTTATGTCAACAGGCAAAATGACTTCTGTATAATTACGCAGGTATTGTTCTTCAAGTGAATTATACTTTAAACCTTATTATACTGTACTGTAAATTAACTATACGTTATTGAGTATTCAAACAAAACGTTTGCAGTATTGACAGCCCAGTACAGCTGGACTGATGTTATTTCTTCAGCTGCATTAAGCTTTGACAGTTCTAATCATTTGTAATAAACTGTATGAGAATAGATTGATCGGATTTGTGAGGGACACGGCTATCAGCACAGTTACAAAAGATGTAGGTTAAAATCAAAAATTGTGACATTTTTATGAAGGCTTTTAATGTTGCTGAACGTCTCGTATCAACAGATTAGCTCTAAGCTTTAGCTTTAGCTGGTCCTACAAATTCCGGTGGCTCCGTTACCGTCACGTATTTTAATAGATGTTCAGTTAAAAAAATAAAAACAAACTACTTACATTTAAAGCTGTACTCAGCACTACTGCCAGCGCTGCTGCTTTCCATTAAAAAATCCGCCTTCTTTCTTCTTCTTCAACTACTAAAAAAAAGCGAGCAAAGCACCTCGGGAAATCTTGTGCCAGGCGAGGCCACTGAGGATGGTAACGGTGCATCCTCAGAATTCGGGGAAAAGGAGGACGCATTCGAAGGCTGCATTTTAAGGATCCTCAGAATTTTTGCCAAATGGGACAGCCTCCGCGCATCGTTGTGACGTCACCGGCCTTAAAATGCGTCCTTCGAAGGACGCAGCCGCCGAATTGAGACACAGCTATAGAAAGAAGCGGCCTCTGGTGTTATTTTTCTTGCTCCCCACTCCTTAGAGCCTAGAACTGGTCCAGTAGCGCAGTTAGTGGTGTGATACGGGTACTACACATACCCAGGGATATTCAGTGAAATTGGGTAACACAAGACCTCCCAAGCTTTTATTTGCAAAACAGCTTTGCTTGTGCTGGAGAGGTCTGTTAGACCATATAAAAAAGGATACCATCTAATTCAGTTGGCGAAAGATACATTTTTAAATAAATTTGAGAAAATGTTTGAACAGAAGACGTTTGTGAGGATCACCATCTTTATGAGATTAATTCTGGGGAAATGGGGACCAACAAGTCATGTCCTGCTTACACTTCTCAACAAGGGTGTAAGATTTCTTTCAAAGATGTCAAAGGATGGACTAATAAAAAATTCCAGATATTGAAATCATTCCGTAATGACCCTGAATGGGAAGATGGACAGTGACAGGTTCCTGAACCGGTGATTAACTGGGTTCACTTTCATCACAATTTTATCCATCATCTAAGTGTTTACAGAACTGCGCTAGAATGCCTGTAATAACCAGAAAAGACAAAACAGGGTTTGATACATATAACAGCAAATTGTCAGTATAAAGGGAAGGTTTATGAGCAAAGTCCCTGTTACTTCACTGTTTTTTTTTTTTTTTCCGTTGCTGCCATTGTAGTTCATACATTTGTCAATTATGTTATTAGTTTATTATTGTGTTCTTTGCACCTTATGCGTTCCAAAAAAGTAAAAAAACAAAACAACTGGGCTTTTTTTCCCGAAGTTTGAAGACATTTCGCTTCCTATCCAGAAAGCTTTCTCAATTCAAAATGTCTGGAGTAGTGTGGAGTTGCAAGCTTAATAGTACTGCCCAACAAAGGCCTTGTTATGGCTTAGATAACATGCAAATTGAACCGAAACAGGCCCACCCCCTTAGTGATGGGGAGTCGTTAAGGTCATTGTTGGCCTGCAAATTGAACCGGAACTGGTCCAAGCCTCTGCAATGGGGAGTCGTTTTGAACACCCGTATGGGGTCGAGGATTGAGGTGATATTTGGAAGGAATCAACCCTATAGCTGTATTGTAAGTTTTTGAGAGTTGGAACCTAAGTCCTCCTCCTCTATTTAAGGTTGGTTTTTCTCTCTTAACGTAGATGGCTTCCTTCACGCTCCTTTCAAACCATCTGTCTTCTTTGTCCAAAATGTGAACACTGCCCAACAAACAAGGCCTTTGTGGGGCAATACTATAAAGCTTGGAGCTCCCCACTTCTCCAGACATTTTAAATTTAGAAGGCTTTCTGGATAGGAAGCGAAACATCTTCAAACTTCAGAAAAAAAGTCCATTTTTTTTTTTTTTTTTTCCCAGTGTCCTGTCTAGCAATGGAAGAACAAGAAGAGAAAAAAGAAAGAGAAAAGGTGAAAGAAAGAGAGGAGATAAAAGGGAGAGAATGATAAAACGTCTTCAGTCTGCTTCATCACCTGTAAAGAGAGATGTAAAAAGAACAGCACAACCAACGGATATAATATAACAGATACAATAAAGTAACACCTTCATACCATTGCTGAATTATATGTATGTATAATGTGGTAGCTGAAAAAAATATGGGCTTTCTGTATAGAAGTGAATCTCTAAGTAACTGCAACCCAGCACCTGTAGGTGTATGTGAGAGTGCACTTGTGCATGTGAAGTTTATCCAAAAGAAAAATGCTCAGTAGTAGTTGTGAAGAGCCAAAGACCCGCCTCCCCAAAGCACCGAAGCAGGCGCCGGGGGACCCAAAACCCCATATGCCCAAAGGGACCCCCAAAGTAAGGCCGCCCAAGTGGGGCCAACACAGGAAATCTGCCCCCCCCACCAAGGGAAGAGGAGAGACGACCCCGAGGAAATCCCCCAGCCGCCGCAATGCCGAAGCCCCCAGGAGCCACAGGGGCGAGCCCGTGGGCTCCGCCGGCAGCCAGTTATGCTGAAGTGGAACCGGTCATGGGCCCCAGGGGCGCCCCACCCCCCGGCGGGAGCCCCGACCGAGCCCCGGGGGGCCAGGCCCCGCGAAACAGCCGCCAGGAATAAGCCGGCACCTGCCCGTGCATACGCCCCCGAACCTGAGGACCGCCAATGCACCAGCGGGCCAAGGCGCCAACCAGCGGAGGGGAGGGGGGCAGAACAGGGGGAATGGGCTCCACACTTAGCAGAGACTTGAGATGTTCTTGGGAGAGGGACCGGTTCGGACCCGAACCTGACAAGTAAAAAAACAAACAAAAAAAACCCCACAATCTCATTCACACCTTCCCACCCTAGTGCCCCACTCACAACAGTCTCTCCAAAAAAAAAAAAAAAAAAGACGACGCCGTACACACATTTGCACATAACACTCCGGATATGTGCAAATCAGACGCCCCCCCGGCACAGGCCCCTCAGGGACGGGGCCAACATGACCCGTACGGGCCACCCAACCAGAATCCCCCTCCCCTCAAAAACTTACATTTTTGGAATGACCATGACCTGGATGACTGAGAATCTTCACCAGCATACCTTATGTGTTATTTCACTAAACTTCTAAGCTCCTCTGTCTTTATTAGTTTCAGCTGTTCCTCACCTGTACCTGATTGCTCCAACTTTTTTCTGCCTCACCTTTCTCCATTCGTCCCACTGTATTTAAGGGCCATTGTTTTCATCACTCATCACTGGTTTATTCCGTTGCACTGCCTTATATTCTGCTGCTCTGATCCGGATTCTGTTTACTGCCCTTCATTATGCCTGTGATCTGCACCCTGTTCTAACATGCCAAATATATTATAATTATTCACAAACTTTATAAATTTATCCATTTGCACAAATAATATAACTTCAAAAAAAGTCAAAACAATTGGACTTGGATTATTTTAAACCAGGAGGGCCCTAACACATTTTGCTTAAAAACCTTGCATGTGCCTTCACTGGTTATGTACAGTTGTGTTCGAAATAATAGCAGTGCCTTTAGAAAAATGAGTAAATGTCAAAATTCTTCAAAGAAATTGTACTTTAATGAACACAGATACATTGGGGACACAGTACATTCTATTCCAAAGCAAAACAATTGCGCAAAGTCATCAAAACTTAAATAATAATAATAATATTTCAAATAAAGTAAGAAATGGCATGTTCAAAAGAATAGCAGTGTTGCCATCTTTCCTTGGAAACTCAAAAATGTACTGTACAAACAAAGAAATTCTTGATAAGTGAACCTAGCTGAGTATCCTAAACTAATATTTTGTTGCAAAACCACGGTTTCTGATGACTGCTTCACATCTGTGGTGCATGGAGTCAACCAACTTCTGGCATCGTTCCACAGGTATTGCAGCCCAGGATAATTGCACTGTATTCCACAATTCCTCAGCGTTTCTTGGTTTTGCCTCATGCACTGCACTTTTTATGTCAGCCCACAAGTTTTCAATGGGATTAAGGTCCGGGGATTGTGCTGGCCACTCCATCAGTTGAATCTTGTTCATCTGGAACCATGCTTTTGCTCGCTTGCTGGTGTGTTTGGGGTCATTATCCTGTTGAAAGGTCCACCTCAAAGGCATTTCCTCCTCAGCATATGGCAGCATGACCTCTTCCAGGATCCTGATGTACTGGAACTGATCCATGATCCCTTGTATGCGGTGAATCGGACCAACACCATAGTATGAAAAACATCCCCATATCATGATGCTTGCACCACCATGCTTAATGGTCTTCAGTGAGTACTGTGGCTTGAATTCTGTGTTTGCAGGGCGTCTGACATACTGCCTGTGACCCTTAGACCCAAAAAGAACAATCTTGCTTTCATCTGTCCACAAGATATTATGCCATTTCTTTTCAGGCCAGTCAATGTGCTCTTTGGCAAATTGTAAACGCTTCTGCACATGTCTTTTTCTCAGCAGTGGGACTTTGCGGGGGCTTCTTGCTGGAAGGTTAACCTCAGTAAGACGTCTTCTGATTGTCACAGTACTCACTGTCAACTGAAGGTCTTGCTTGATCCTCTTGGATCCCATCATTGGCTGAGTCTTCGCCAGTTTGGCTATTCTTCTGTCCATTCGAGGGGTTGTCTTTCTTTTTCTTCCTCGTTTTTCAGTTTTTTGCTCCCATTTCAGGGCATTTGAGATCATTTTAGCTGAACAGCCAATGATTTTCTGCACCTCTTTGTATGTTTTCCCTTCTTTAATCAATTTTTTTATTAGGAAACGCTCATCTTCAGAACAGTGTTTTGAACGACCCATTTTCCTTGTTTTTTCAGGACAAATGCACAGCCAGCATGCCAGTTGTCTTGATCCTTAAATACGGATCACCTGTTAACACCCTTTTTTCCCAGAATACCCTCCCTAATTGATGCCCTCTCTAATTGAACTCACCACTGCTATTTTTTTGAACACACCCTTTTCAGTTAATCATTCAATTTCACAGAATCCACAGTATGCATGGCTGTCCTGTTGGGTTTGTTGGTTTTCTATACCTTTATTTTACCCCCCAGAAACTTATCTGGGGTATAGAGTTTGAAATGTTAATAACACCAGTGATTTTCTTGCTGCTGTTGAGGCACTGCTATTATTTCGAACACAACTGTAGATAAAGGAGCTCTCAACCTGACCTGGATTGGAAAGATTAACACCAATGGCATATGGAATCAATCCTGGGAATTGTATTTATCTGTTATGACTGACTAAATACTGTACATGTCACTGATAATATCTTTATTGTACATATTTTTTATTATGATAATAATAATTATTATTCAATTTAGGTAATTTGTTTTTATCCTAGTGCAAATGTGTGATTTAAGGAGGAAATGCACCGGGCGCATTGCGGCGCATAAGCGCAGCAAAGCAGCATGCACATGTCCTATGCTTAGGTTAGCTTTTCATTTTAATCAATCAATAAATGTTCACTGGAAGCATAATATGCGTGTACAACCCGCATATTTATGCTACATGATACCTAAATTAGATTGAAGTTCTAATTTCAGATGTGTATACACTCCTGTTGGGCAGGGAATGAACAGCAAAACAACATCCTGTGTCAAAGTTCACTTCCGGAAGATTCCCAAAATAAGAGTTGTTAAAAATAAAGTGCCATGGATGATGTAGTTGTGACAAGCTTACAAACTTAAATATGCGATTTCTCATCAGATATGGTCAAGACACGGGCTTTTAGGAAATCAAAACATACCATATATTGCTGGTAATTTAATACCTTACCCATATATTACTGGTAACTTGTCTGTCTTTAATTACATAACCATGACAAAAGTTCTCTGCAGAATCATGCAGCTGTGGAGCGTACTTTGCAGCGTCTGGGGTGAATTTACGCTTTTAAAAACAAGCACATAAGCTGCTCCGCTTACGTTACGCGGCCAGCGTATTTCCTTCTTTAGTGTGTTGGGGTTTCATGAAAGTCTTGTAAAACCTAATACAATGCAAATCTTTTGGAAAACAATTCTAGTTCTCTAAATTAAAATAAGTAGAATGGAGGTTAATATGTAGTTTAAATAAAAACCTTTTTACATTTACCAATCATGCTTGTTTAACAGTAAGAATTGAATTAGTAATTTGCAAGCTTGTTGACACAAATTAATTTTCAGAATATCCTGTGTAGTCTGATGGAAACAGCCTTATCTGGAGCATTTCTTAACCTAGTTATCAAGCTGATCTCTCTGAAGCTGTGCGTACACGCCTAATTTACTTCCTTGTCATTCACATTCATTTCCGCAAAGCAAGCTTAGACAAGCCCAGAGTCTCTTTTGTTTTTAGTCTGGTAACAAGACTCGCTTTGGCTAACACAGACTCTCAGAGTCCAAGCTCCTGACAAACAAGTGGTAAGAACACTCATTCTTGCTTTTGATTTTTTTTTCATAAAGTCAGGCTGCTTGGTCTGTTTGATTTTATTTGCCATGTCATATTCAAAAACATACATTTTCAAGTTCAAACTGATGAGGTGACATTGTGAATTCTGCTATTGACAGATTTTGCCTAAAGATGACACCAACAACCTCTGGTTATAGTTCCAACAATACAACAGATGAAGTATTTGAACCATGTAACAGAGATGATGACAACAGCCTGGGAGCATATATGTCTATCCTTTACTACTTTATGTTTGTGTTCAGTGTTTTTACCAACGTGTTGGTTCTGGTTATCCTCAGTCGGTGAGTCAACCATCAAATTAAACTATGGGCATTCATAAAGATTAGAATATGTTTGTTATATGTGCGGAAACTTATGTCTCCTACAGATTTCTTGTTTTTGCATTTCTGTCTAAATTCAGTGTTTCAGTGTCCCAAAATAGACTGAGGAAATATAAAATGCAGTCTTTAGAGTAGATAAACTATCATAACTAGTTTATCTGGTAGCCTTCTTAAACCTTAGATTTATCAAATATGGTGTTAGGGATTTGATAAGCAGCAACATGCAAGGGACCTAGTCATGTACTATGATTTTATGAATTTCTGTGCCAGTAGTTTACTCTGGTTGCATACAAAGGTTTTCAAATTGTTGCACTCTGTTGGCTTTTTATTTTTGTGTTTTTCCTTTTGTTTTTGCTCTATTTATGAGTAAACAAAGTGCTTGTGTATATTTACCATAACAAGGCAACATGACTGGAAATATGATAGTGTGCTTTTGTGCAATTAATAAATAAGTAGAAGCAATGGAACTGACCGAGTCAGCAACATCCATAACCATAACCCTAACCCTGTAGATAGGGTTGGTCTTCAACCATGCTAAGCTGTCACTGTACTGCGAGGCATTGCAGGACAGTCTCTTAAGGTGTGTTGACATTAAACCCTAATGGCACCACAATGTCGCCACTTTTGCTTGCTGTCACTCGCCTGACACTAATGCCGGCCATTCGTACAGCAGGCAACAGCCAATGCACAGAGAGCAACAAGCCAGAAATACAGCAGTACCATGGCGCCATCTAGTGACGTCTCCTCACTAAGACTAAGAAAGTAGAGCACATCACCCAAGTTCTAAAGTCCTTCCACTGGCTCCCTGTATCTCAGAGAATAGACTTTAAAATACTTCTGTTAGTCTATAAATCCCTGAATGGCTTAGCACCTAAATACATCACAGACTTGTTATCAGTGTATCAACCCTCCAGACCACTAAGGTCTTCTGGCTCCAGCCTTCTCTGCATACCTAGAACCAGAACCAAACATGGAGAAGCGGCATTTAGTTCCTATGCTCCACTTATCTGGAACAAACTTCCAGAAAACTGTAAAAGTGCAGAAAGCCTGAGTTCCTTTAAATAAAGATTAAAAACACATTTTTTTTAGGATCGCCTTCAACTGTCCTACTTAAACTGTTTTAAACATAATTAGTTCAACTTTGTAGTCCAACAGTTTTTAATGTTTGCTTTTAGTTTCTAATTTCACATGTTTTATTTTGTTTCTACATTTTATTCCAACTTGCTTTTATTCTGTTTTATTTTTCTATATTTTACAGTTTTTATTGATTGCTTTGACACAGCAGTTGACTCAAAAAACACATTTCTCAAAACAGTTAACGCAGAGGCCTAAACAGTGGCACCAATGGTCAAAATTAGACATTTTGTTTGCAAAAGGCTCCAACTCTGCCAAAACATTTAAAATATGGACCAAAAGCACAATTTGCTCTCAAACAACACAACTTGCAGACAAATGTTTGAACCCTTCCAATCGCTCATTACACAAGGGGCAACAAAATACAAAATACCACACTCAATGTGAATCAGTGCGGCATTGCTGGTTCATTGTAGCCAAAGACTGTACACAGCTGACATGTCAGTGTCATTTGTAGTCAAATTTGCCTTGTTACAAAAAAATTGATCCACAATCAGATATGCTGTGACGCAAATTTTTTTAATTTGTCATTCTTTTTTTTCAGATTGTTGCTAATATTCCAACAAAAAATACTAGGGCTGTCTGTCTCTTCTAGTCTCTTCTCTCTTGACAAATAGGCCACATGGCCTCATCTATATCACACTCAATATTTTCCCTTGCAATGCACCTAGGGAAAAATCTTCCATGCCTGATCCATCCTTGACATGCCTCTGCATCTACATCTTGGGCAGCAGCAGTCATTGCATTGAGCAAGGACAGCTGCTCATAAGGGCAGTGATCATATACCTTCCATCTCCATGCACTGAAGAATTCCTCTATAGGATTGGATACAGATATATCTGTATATACTGTATAGCAACATTACCTGTTCTCCAGTCAAAAAACTCTTACAATGGATGCAACCATGTTTCTATTTAGAACAGGTTGAACTCTTTGTCCCGCCTCTCTAAGTGAAAGGCCATGATTTACCACATGATCAAATCACAGTTGCCTGAATTTCATCTGGAACTTGACCCATTCCACTTCGCACACGGATTCCTCTTCGTCGGACTTCTCTTCCACTGAGCCATCTGCCTCTTACTCTGACTCTCATCTGCCTTAGACCATCCATGCTTACAAAGAACAACACACAGCATGGCACCTTTTACATAAAGCCTGCAGACTGATTGCAAATAGAAAATTGTGTAAATAAGTGTCAATCAGGTGCTTCAGTGATTTCATTCCGATCAAGAAGTTTCTAAGAGCTGGGAACATGGTTTCTGTTTTGCTACCACAGCTAAAGCAATGGAGTTTGGACTGCATGAATGACATCTGTGTTAACTGTTTTGCAAAAGGGTGGGGAAAATGTGTCAAACCATGAGAATGGGTTAACTCATTTGCAAGAGGTGTCTTTTGCTCTGCTGAGATGGTGATGATGAAAACTGAGAGGTTGCCAGTTTCTTCAAACAGGTCAAAGCAACCAATAAAAACTGTAACCATGTAAAGCACTTTGCATTGTCTTTGTACTGAAATGTGCTATACAAATAAATTTGCCTTGCCTTCACTTAACTGCCGCTCCAGTCTCCTCACTCACTCTTCTCAAGGCTTGGTCCTTTCTGGACTTGTCTTGGTAGTAATAAGTAGTTGAGGCATACAACTCAGGCCCACCGCAGACCGCCATTATGGCGTGAAGGGAGCCATCTATGTTAAGAGAGAAAAACCAACCTTAAATAGAGGAGGAGGACTTAGGTTCCAACTCTCAAAAACTTACAATACAGCTATAGGGTCTATTAGTTCCAAATATCACCTCAATCCTCACCCCCATATGGGTGATCAGAACATCGCTCTGGTAAGCCAACGACCCTAACGACTCCCCATTGCAGAGTCTTGGACCAGTTCCGGTTCAATTTGCAGTCCATCACTCTACGTCAAAGCCACGTCTAGTTCCTGAATGGTTGTAGCGGCAAGACACAAAAGTTCAGCTTTTTCAACACTAGCAACTGCAGCTTTACATCCATCGCAGGTGTCGTGTCGCTCTGGCTTTGCTTTAATCACCAAAATTGTGTGTTTTGCTGAGCTAGAATTGGCTCCGTGGCCTCGTGTCACTTCTGTGCATAGGGATATCATTTAAATCTGTTGCTCAGCCTGCCACATTCACGTTCAGTGTGAACGCATCTTTACAGTAGCTAAGTCAATTGATGCCATCTTGCTTCCTGATAGTTCCCCAGTACTGCCAGCAGATGGCACAGTGTTTATGCATGCAGATCATGCCCAGTGGAAAGTTCTCTTCCAGCTCTAAAAGGACTAAGTGAAAGTGAAGTCCAGGTCCTGCACTCGGTACTCTCCTTGGATCGGCTTATGAAGGCTACAACGTGCTGGATCAGCAGTGCTCCCTAAATGGTAAATGGACTGAACTTATGCAACTTATATAGGCTTTTCCAGTCATACTGACCACTCAAAGTGCTTTACACGATAGCCACAATCATCCAATTGCTCTTACTAAAGTGCACACATTCATACACCCATACTTATGGGTATGGAGCTTGGGGCTAAGCGTGTTTCCCAGGGGGACATCAACATGTGACAGTTGGAAGCTGGAATCCAACCCACAACCTGTTGATTGCAAGATGATTGCTCTACCTATTGGGCAGGCAACCAGGCACTAGGTGCTTGTGGGGATCTCTGCATGGCTTGCAGAAACATGGTTCGGCTCCCTCCAGCTGCAGGACACCGCTTCACGCAGTCTCGGCTCAACCTTCCTGTAAAAGTTGAGAAAGATCACAATGCCGGTTTCTATGGTGGCTGGAGGCCTGCGTCAACGTCTGTTTCCGCAGAAAACAGACTGTCCCTAGCTTTGGTCCCAGTTTGAAGATATTTGATGTCTCTCAGGTGCTGCTGCCATGCAGACAGCCAGAAAAGAGACTGATTTTAAAAGGAAGGGTTTATAGGATTCCAGGAGGCATCCTGCTGTCAGGGCAGCCCTAAGGAAGTTCTCGCTGTCTCATATTTCTCCCGGCTATCATATTACAGTTAGACACGGTCATGGTTGATGCACTACTCCTGAGTATACAAATATTTATATTGACTATAAATATAGTTAAGCTCGTTAGTATGGTGGATAATATAAATACAACATATGTCTGTTGCTGCCAGCCCTAAGCAAAACCATATATACTGTTCATGGTCAAATTTATACTGATGAAAGTTTAGGGATGTATCAATCAGATTTCAGGTTAGTCTTACCTGGAATACAAATCTGCCCAGTAAATTATTTTTTTCTATCTAATGACTTTGCCATTTAAACAATTTTCTTTTAGTTTTATTCCACCAGAAATGAAGGAATAACAAGATTGTTTTCATTTATGCTCCTATGTGCATTGTTCACCTTAATAAATGCATCAAAGAGCATGCTGATGTTTTATTCATTTATAAACTGAAAAAGTACAGCAACTCTGAGTTAAATTCAATTATTTTTGTGTCTTAAAAGTTGAAGAATGTATCTATGCTGCTCTCATAATAACATTTGTCTGTCTTAACACCTTCCTTCCAGGTTTGAGAAGCTGAGCACTGTGACCAACATCTTGCTGGTGAACCTGGTGGTGTCCTCCATGATCTTCATGAGCAGCCTTCCCTTTGTGGCCGTCTACATGCAGCTCTCCGACTGGAGATTTGGCTTAGTTATGTGCAAAATTGTCTTCAGTGTACATTTCCTTGGCTGTTACAGTTCTGTCTTTTTTTTAACTCTGCTCATGATTGATCGTTACTTTGCTATAGTGCATTCAATGCCTGCACTACATAGAAGGAGTCCATGCTATGCTATCATATCATGTACAGTGGTGTGGCTGATAAGTGGTTTGGCTTGCATTAAGCCAATGCTCCTTCGCAACACTTACAGGTATTTGGGGATTGTGTACTGTGAGAATACTCTGTACATCCCTAATGTTGATGTAACAATGCTCAAAAAATATGGATTTTATGTACAGATTTTTGTCTTCTTGATTCTCCCTCTGGCTGTCATTTCATTTTGTTCTGTTAGGCTTATAATCACCATCAAATCATCAAAAGCAGCTACAATCAAGCCAGTCAGGGTGATATCAGTCATTGTAGTGTTGTTTTTCATTTGTTGGATACCTTTTAACATTGTAGAACTTCTGCATGATGGACCCAAAGATTGTAGGGAAGAACAGAAACTTGGTTATGCTCTTCAAATCACCCGTAATATGACATACTTTTACTTCTGCATCAGCCCTATCTTTTTTACATTTGTGGGAAAAAAATTCCAGGAGCAACTCAAAAAGCTGCTGGTGAAATATTTGCCGTGCTTAAGGAAGTACATTTCTCATAATTTAGACAACAGAAAAGCAGTGTACACAGCAGGAACTGAACTTAGCTTTAGTAAGTGAGGCTTCCACAGGGAGGGGCAGCGTGTGTCTTTGGCTTGTGTACTCTTGAATTTTTTTCAACACCACGTGAAGCTATTAATATGTCTGGATATAGCTTGTGCTTCTATTATAATTTGCTCCTTTACATAAATGTTATAATGGAAAATTTCCTTGTCTGCTTCTAAATTTAAACCTTGTGCAAAACATGTTGTCACTTTTAACAGAATGGCATGTATAGTCTACAGCCTGTGTTTGCAGAGATGTAAGGTTAATCAGAGTTCAGTTTATCAGTGTGTGCTTACATGGTCATAAAGCATTCTTAGAACTTTATTATCTGTGTGTGTGTCAAAGTGTGGGTGATGAGGGTAATTTAGAGTGGGTGAGGAGAGCTGGGTCCTTCCCAGGTTGTAGGAGTGGTTAAAGGTCAGGAGCCAAGATGGAGCTGTTATAGGGCTCTTTGTTTGTTCATCACAAAGGCTCCTCCTGTTTGTGTACATCGGTTCCCTATAAAGACACGGGGTTTGTCTAACTAGGTAGGTGTGCATTTGGGGAAGAATGCACCTTGAATGTTGTTTGCCTTCGCTAAAGACCGGTCTATGTATTGAAAGAGTATCTTTCTTCTTGATAATCACTTTTCCATGACAATGTATTTCTATAAATACGTTATTTGTTATGTCTTGCTTTTCAATATTATTACAATGGGATTGCAGAAGAAATTCACTTTTACTACACTCTGTTTCAGGTGGAAGAAAATTAAATTAATAAGAAACACAACAAAGTAAGCAGGAAACATCATAATTACATATAATCAGTTGAACAACATCTTTAATCAGACATAAAAGTAAATTCGATTCAATTTAGTTGCTATTTGGTGGTCATTTAGGCCAGAAACTGATTAAAAATTCACCTGTGCAGCTAAGCACAGAGAGAAGGAGGGCAATAAAGGTCAGGAGCCAAGATGCTAAGATCTCTCCTCCTGCTCTCAGTGAAGGTGGAGGCTTTCTGCACCTCTCCTCTCTATCTGCATGTGTTACTCTCTAAGAGCCTTTTTCTGCAAATCATCTGCATCGGAAACTATGGATCTGATCAGCTGGTCGCTCAAAGCTATTGATCAAATTTTCTGAACGAGAAGAGCAGGCATGGAGGAGTCGAGCTGTCCGGCCGGGACACATGCTGCCAGATACATCATGGATTCCTGGGGATTTTGGACCATGGTGTGTCTGCCTATCTGATCCATTGAGGATTTGGAAGCAGTGGACATAATGGGATTTATGATAACAGGATTTCTGCTTATTGGAGCTGGCGGTCACCTGATATATAGAGAAATACGGAAGATCTCGGCGGCAGTTTTGGCCATGATAAAACTCCAGGGCTGAAAATAGGTCACACTCTGCTCCTGCAAACACCTATTACCAACCCAGCCCTGTACCTGTACCTGCCACTGTTTCTTAGGTGGTTTTAGGTGGACCTTGACTTAAACTGGCCTCCTCAGCTACAAATAACAATAACAGCACAATGATAAACATTATAGAACGTACAGTGTTAGAACACAAATACAGTAAAAATACAAAATAAGGAACGCTAAACACACAAAAACAGGAAACATAAGGAAATTACTCTGCTTATTTCTATTGTTCTTGGGCTTGTAAAAAAATAGTTATTGTACAAACACAAGAAAACAGGAGCCAGTTATATCTTTATTAAAATATCATCCTTTGAACTTAGGCTCTCCCCTGCAATGTCTTTGTTTTCCAGGTCAGCCAGTATGGATTGACATTCATTTTAATTGATAAGGCAGAGTAATTATACACATGTAGTGTAACCTTAATGTGCTGTGTGTGCCCCGAACACATTCAAAACACAAGTATAATAGTCTGGGATGATACTATGTAGGGAGCGCTAACCTGTTGTCATGCTGCTTGGTCCATCACTGACCTGGCTGACTGGAATCATGCTGACCTCGGCCCCCACAGTTAAAAACCAGCGGTAAAAACTTAACTGGTTAATTTTGCGTACATGCTGCATCCAGCACACATTTTCTTTACTCCACTCACTTCTTTCTCCTTTCTTTCCAGCTACTTCGCTTAATTGTCTCCAGTTTCTTTCTTGCTATTTTTAAATTAGGAGGGGCCGTTTGTATGTCGCAAAATATTGACTCAGCCTGATGTGCTGTGCCACCCATAGATATTACAAAGAGTAGACCTTGCATCGACCGCTATCGCCTATGGGGCCGCCATCTTGGGGTGGTCGGCAGCTCTGCCCAGTGTTCTGTTGATTACCCTCCCAATGGCCCTTCCTCATCTCATTTAGCCTTCAGCTTTATAGTCTGCTGGTCCGGGTCTGCAGACACACGCTTCTCCTCCAGCCTGTCAGCCTCTGTGCAGTGTGAATAGCTGCAGCATCTTCTCGCAGCAAGCATGGCGCCCACAGCTGCAAAGGGCTCCAAGTCCTCACACAGTGATATGATAGATAATAGTAAAACGCTTTTGCGGCACAGATTATTTCTTTAAAAAATTATATTGCTTGTGCTGCCCCCTATGTGTCATTGACAAGAGTGCCACCCCAGTCAGGCGCTGAGTTGTGCAGCCAGCTATCTTCCTTTTTGAGAGCAACAAATAAATAAGACATCTTTTTCATCATGTTTTCAACTTAGAAGGTGTATAAAAGAATAGGTGTAGGAATAGGTTTAATGCTTACTCCAAAGGGAGGTTGTTGTGGTTTCGCTGTCATGGCAACTGGACGCTGGAAGAGCGGAACCAGTCAACTCCATCTCATTTTTCACCAACTAGAGGAGAGGTATGTCAGCTAGTGGGTTAAAACAGAAAAAAACACACAACTGCTCTCCCGTGATTGTTTCAACATACCAAGACTGCCTAATATGAGGAGAATCATATCTGTTTAAACTCTATTCACAACATTTACGCTCAATTTTGCACCTTCCAAACATGTAAACAGATATGTGGTCGTTTCCAGATTTCTGAAAAAAAATGCAATTCGTTCTGATTATCACTTATCTCCAGAAATTCTTTTTGTTGCCACTAAAACTCCACCTTCCTGAGTCCATTCCAGCTGTCTGCTTTATTCTTGGAAAATATATTTTGTTTCTAGATAGACCCACATGAATGAATCAAATGAAACAGACCCCAAATGTAAAAATAACCACTGAATAAAGGAATAAAGTAGTTTTTAGTTCCTACTGGTATTATTACACTCCCTTTTTAAGAATGGAGCACTGCTTTTTTCATTCTATTAAAGAGTGTCACTCATACAGAGTGCCTCAAGGCTCCATTCTTGACCTCTTCTCTCTTCTCTCTTTACTTCGTCCCTTTGGAGTTAGTTATGAGAATCCAGTGTTTAGGCTTCTTTTTTAGGCAGAAGACAGTCTGACTTTTATGACACTAAAAAGGAAAATAGTTGCTCCAAAATAAACTTCTCAAAGCCACTGCAGAAATCATGGATGTCAAGTTTATGTTGTTTGGGCTCATTGATGTCTCTAACATCAGTGTTGACCTGGAACCTTAAAGTCAGTATCTGTCACTGACTGCTACAGACCTGAGTGTAAGACTTGAGAATAATCTTAACTTAGATACATAGTTAAAATCTGTGGTCCGGTCCGTCGTTTTCAACCTGAGACAGCTGACGAAAGATTTTAACCTATGCTTGAGTTACAACTTGTTTAGATTACTGCGCTGCACTTTACTCTGGGCTTAATAAAACTCTAGTGGCTTGACTGCAGCTGGTCCAAGATGCTGCTGCTCTTACGGCTACCAGAGAATGAGAGCGCATTTCTCCAGTTTTAGTAGCTATTAATTGGCTACTGGTTCACATTCAGCTTGATTTTAAAATTCCTTTATTTGTTTTTAAATGTCTTCATGGCCTTGCTTTCCAGTATGTGTCAGACCTGATTCATATGCACGTTCCCTTTCGTTCGCTCAGGTCTGTATAAGTTTTTATTAGTCATCCAAAAAACAAAGAGTGCGAAGAGGTAACCACACAAACTCTAAATTCAAGTAGCTTTACATGTCAGGCAGACCATTTCACTTTCTGTGTTTAATGTTCTCTTAAAACAGATCTTTTTATTTAATTGAATTGATATGAATTGAATTTATTGCCCTTTAACCTAGTTTGAGACGTTAGCTTTTGAAGTTTTTATTGTTTGTTTTTGTGGATCTGCATTTTATTTTACATTTTGTTAGGTTTAACATTTCATTCAGTTTTGAATTATTAGTTTTTAGATTGTATAAATAATGTTGAGTTGAGAATATTGTTTGTTTTTAAAAAGGGGGAAATATGGTTGTGACATTGCCTGGGCAAAGAGGAGAGAAGCAACACGCGCGTGTGTTTTTATGTCGGCAGGAAGAACAAGAAGGAATCAAGTGGTGGCTTACAATTTCAGTCATTAATTGGGCAAATTACAAGCCTTGTAATTTATCATAGGAATAATTGAGAGAACAGCTTCCATAGGACTTTTTGTGGTAAGCATCACCACAGACATGGGCAGTTTAAATCTAGTGGCGACTTTTAGAGTGGGCTACAACAAAATATATATCCAACACCCAACAAGACCAATTAAAAGGCTGGAAAAATGTTGACAAAATGTTGAGCCATCACATGAGGCCTTCTGTTTGGTCCAAGAAACAAAGTCCAGTCCTCCCTTAGCCAGCCCTCAAATGCCATGGATACTAGAGAAAGAAGCAAGTCTGTTAGAAAGCATGCTCCCTTCATGTTAGGATGTGCAAAGAAAAATAAACTAATATAAAATAAATGCATTTAATATCCTGCAGTAAATACCAACTTTTTGATGGTTATGGCATTAAAGTACTGTTGTTTAAACATCTTTATTCAGAAAATGCCATTTTGTTACCTTTGTGATCCTGTGTAGCATCAGCAGTTTGTTGAAGTCAGCCTAATAATAATTCCTAATCTTCCCAATCACAGTTTTCTGTACTGTTAATACCCCCATTCATGCTGCCATCTCTGATGGATTGTCTGTAGATCAAACTAAATGAACCATTTCAATCTCACAGAACAAAAGCTAACCATGTTTTTTTTTAGTTGACATAGTTTATTAACTTGAATTAAAATCAGTTAAAGATCGTGGACACAGCAACAAGTAGAAATTTTCCTTATGAAGAGTCGTTTTGTCCTCTGCCTCTCTGTCAGTTTCAGCCTATACTCCACACACATTTCAGTCTCACTGGGATTCATTTTAAGCTTGGACATCACAAAAAAATAAGAAAATTATAAACTTTTATATTTCAAACTGCGCCAAATATTTTAAAAAGCTGAATTAGACTGACTGAAATAGACCATTTAAATCTGACCCAGAACCGTCCTGCATACAGTTTGCTTGCTGCAGTTTAACAACAACCAGCTGGTTAATGTGATTAATTTACTAGACTGGCTTCTAAACTGGCTACATGAATTGTCACCATTTACCTAAAACAAATGTTGCAATTTCATCCACTTACTGGAGAAAATGACTCCGAAACACCAAGAATGACCTGCAGTCTATGCTTGAACTATCACTTTTTGGAATTATTTGCAGCTGCATGACCCACATAATTAATCCCACAATCCTCTGTGTGACATAATGTATCAGCACAGCCCACCTCACAGAAATCAACAAAAATGTCCGGAGAGAAGAGAGCACACACTTTGTAGTTTATTTTCGGTAGGCTGTAGGCCTGGATTTGACTCATGTCATTCATGTGAGTTTCTGTCATGTAATGACGTCAGAGTTAAAGGCAGTCCAAAATCGGCATTGCAGTCCGAAGCTCCCTTCCTCCCCACAACAGAGTTCTTACTGTTGACCTGGTGAAAGGTTACAGGAACAGGAGTTAGGAGCTATTATTAAAGGGATCCACGATTAGTTGTAGCAATAGACCTTACTTTAGAAATATCGCGTGTGAGACTGGGATGATTAGACAAACACAATGAAGACCCGACAGCCTGAGTAATCAGCTACTTTGCTTTGAAACAGATATGCATGCTGCTCTAGCATAACCGGCCTTTTTCATGTTTAAAAAAGTAAACAGCGGGCTGTACACACACTTGTGCATACTGCTCCTTGTCCTTTAATTTTTTCATATCATGCCAATTTACAACACATCTCCAGGCACTTTACAAAGTCAATTCAACTAAAATATTTCCAATCAATCTTTATCATCTTTATTGTCATTGCAACATACATTCCAATAAAATTTGTTCTCTGCATTTAACCCATCCCGTTGGGGAGCAGTGGGCTGCCACCGTGCGGCACCCGGGGAGCAATCTGGGGTTAAGGGTCTTGCTCAGGGACACAGGCTGGCAGTCTGTGGGAGTCAATCCCAGAACCTCCAGGACACAAGCACAATGCTCTACCCATAGGTCACCACTCCCCCTGCTTCAAATTGACAAATAGATCTAAAAACCACATTACCAGTATTTTCACTGTCATTCCGATGGGGAAATTCAATACAATTATTCAATAAAAAATGAAAAACTGCTTTGTTATTATATCTGTATTGAACATTTTGTTTCTTTACATTGGGGAAAGTATTAAGAGCCATTGTGGAAGGTTCAAAAAGCCACTTGTGGCTTATACAGATGTTGAGGGAAGTTTACAAAAAGCAAGTGTGATCTGCTAAAAAAACGTTTTACATTTTGCTTTGGTCTTCAAAGCTTTTGAGAATTAACTTGTTGCTGAAAACAGTATATATTGTATTCCTATTTCTCATTAAAATAATCTAGATTTTATAAATGTATCAAACAAAATATGGAAATGCATTAAAACTGGATAAAAAGGAGTGTGCCCCATCTGTGTAGTCTAATATAATGATTTGACATTAGTTATGAGTCAGTCCATCACCTCAAAGCTTGTACTGCCTTCCTCAGAATGGTTCTGCTTTTTGGTTAAAGTTAAATCCATAGAATAAGAGCTTTATTGCCACCTAGTGGACAAATGTTGTCAGCGTTCATTTCAGAAAACGTGCACTTCTGATTTTGTCAGCAGGCTGTAACCATAGACATATTATAAGAGTAGACCCCGCATTGACTGTCGCTGCGCAGGAATTATGGCTGCCATCTTGGGGCGGTCGACCTGCTACCCTATCCTGCTGATTCAAGCTGAACACACTAAGGATGCCTCAGCACTGTGCGGCTTATTTTTGTTTAAATCGAGGGACTATTTACGTCAGGGGATAACTTTTCACAAGTAATATGAAAAGATATTGTTTATATTTTTGATTAGAATGTGATTTTTCTAATGTTAGGTAGAGAGATACAGGTCTACACGTCCAAGTCTTTGTGACTTAGCTGCTCCGTGAAGGCATCAGAGCTTTGTTAGACATTAGTGAATAAACAGCATATATATATATATATATATATATATATATATATATATATATATATATATATATATATATATATATATATATATATATATATATATATATATATATATATAAATATATATATATATGTACATGTACAAATGTGTTTGTTTATATAGTAATAAAAAACCAAAATGTATGAGTGACTGTGTTTTGGGTTACATACATCCTGTCAGAACATTCTATTACTGTAAACCCCACTAAGATCATTTAAACGCACTGGACCATTTGTTATAATAGCTATAGTTTTAAAGTTTTAAGCAACAACAAAAAACGTGAAAATTAGTTCAATATTCAACGAGTTATAGTTGATTAAAATTGATTCTGCGCCTGGTCAACACATTACACTGAGCTGAGCTGTCGACCGCCCCAAGATGGCGTCCCCAAATCCCGTTAGCGCACATAGGCGAAAGCGGTCGATGCGAGGTCTACTCTTATATTATGACTATGGCTATAACTGGCGCAGGCATGGTACCTTAGAGCCGTTTGTTCTTGTACATGATTTTTCTGTGAGCTCATATTATTAATTGTTTTTTTTATGTTTTTCAGTATCCTTTTAAGCTAAACTTGCTGTATGATTTCAATATGTTTGATGTATGTTTGAAGCTAGTTCTAATTGCCTATTTGTATTTTATTTATAATTGGTACATGTTTCCTTTTGTATCGGTTACAGTTTCACACAAAAAACAGTAAAAAAGAAAAGGAGTTTGTGACGTTCTGTTGACTGTGAAATCATCCAGGGAGGACAGATCACCGACTATTACCATCTAATGTAGAACAGATTACTAGATCAATGTGTGCTTCTGTGCTTTTTTGTCTCTCTTGTTGTGTCTCTGCTCTGTCTTCTGTAACCCCAGTCGGTCGAGGCAGATGACCGTTCATACTGAGCCCGGTTCTGCCGGAGGTTTTTTTTTTCCCGTTAATGGGTGGTTTTTCTTCCCACTGTCGCTTCATGCTTGCTCAGTATGAGGGATTGCAGCAAAGCCATGTACAATGCAGACGACTCTCCCTGTGGCTCTACGGTCCCCCAGGAGTGAATGCTGCTTGTTGGGACTTTGATGCAATCAACTGGTTTCCTTATACAGGACATTTTGACCAATCTGTATAATCTGACCCAATCTGTATAATATGATTGAACTTGATTTTGTAAAGTGCCTTGAGATGACATGTTTCATGATTTGGCGCTATATAAATAAAATTGAATTGAATTGAATTGAATTGAATAAATCCACAACGTCACCGAGGTATGGATTATTTAAACTTCTGTGTTAGCTAGCTGTCTAGTATTGTAAGGGCAGCGTAAAGCTACCGAAGATAAATGTTGTATTTTGATCATTAAAATTAATTAAAAAATACAACATACATTAAAATTAGATAAAATGAGTGTGCCTCACCTTTCCAGTCTACTAGGATGATTTAAGATTTTGTTTGTGTCCATTGGTCACATTGCTTAAAAGCTATTTAAGAAAACTGGTGAATTTTGAGTATAAACAATTCATAAAAAATACAATATGCATTAAAATTAGATAATTTGTAGTGTGTCTCATCTCTCCTGTCTAGTAGGTTGATTTAAGATTCTCTTGGGGCAACTGGTGACATGATCTGAAAACTTTTGAAGAAAACTGTGATTTTTAAGAATAAAACAGAAATTGGATAAAAAGGAGTGTCTCATCTGTCTAGATTTGCCAATAGTTTTGTGTGACTTGTTCACAAGATGATCAAGAGTGGTGGACAGGCTTTTAGGTAGGAACTTCTGAGAGGGAGTACGCTAACCCAGTGTGGTGTTTTACAGAGAGTGCAGATTTTTGGGAGGTCCAGTGTTATCCCCCCCTGAAAATTGTGAAATTTAAACTCTCTGAAACGCTATTTCCTGCATTTTGACTTTGCACTACTTTTGTCCTGAGGATGGGAGGTATGTGTGCTTGACTAGAGGTGGGGATGGCTTAAGGAAGACATGAGATAATTATTAGGTACAATATAATGTTTCATAGGTTAATGCATACAATCAGGGAGTGTAACTTAAACATACCGCTAAAGGTGAAACTTGATTGTTACATATTCAAGTTGAACAACAACAACAACAAACTGAAGCAGTCTACAACACAATCTGCAAACCAACAGAGAAAGTGTAGCCAGGACTGCCAGGTACATCTTGCTTTTCTGTGTATCTGCTCTCTTAAGAACACAGCTGACATTGGGTGCACTGAATCTATTTCTGAAACTTGATTGTCACATTTTCATGCATCATGTAAGCTGGTGTGTTTCGCAAGCTGTTGCGTTGCACCGAAGGGCAGTTATGCCGGCTACATAACTACAGATACAGGCACAGTTGGATAGATACTTGCAATTAGCCTTCTGGCAGGAACTTGCAAGAAGGATTTCAAAATAAAGTGCAAATTAGACAACAACTTAAGTGAGGTCATGTAACTTTCTTGTTGAAAAAGGTCATCTTAAGTATTGCAACTTTATTGTTCAACAAACTAAATTAAAGCATTGACACTTTCTTTTCCAACAACTTCAAATGAAGTTTTACAACTTTTTTGTCATAGTCCAACAACAGTATAAAGTTTCAAAACATAAGAAGTTAAGAACACAGCTCTGAAACTATTTCTTGTACTAAAATGTGAAATTCATTGTCACATACAAACATCATTGTCAATAAACTAAAAAAAGCACCTATAAGGTTAACTGAGGAAATACAACATTCTTCTTCAAGTTCATGTGAGGTAGTGCCTAAAACAAGATTAGGAGCGCCTTGGGGCCTGAAGGTAAATTTCCCTTGCTGACTTTCAGTTGCCAGAGACTCTGCTGGTACTACAGCTCACTTGAGCTACTAGAACCAGGGGGCGGGGATGTAAAGTAAAAGCAACTGGAGATCATGACTCAACACAAACTACAAGTGCCCGGGGGTCTGGAGGTACAGACCTCTGGCAGCTGCGAAGTCAGGCTCAGCAATAGGGATTGTGGCATAGCTCAGCCTGATCAACCTGTCAAGCTGATCAATGGAGAGGAGGGTGCAGAACTTTGTTTTTATTCTATTCTGGCAGGAGAAGACCCTCTCAGCCTCTGCATTGCTGATGAGCACAATCAGACAGCAAATCATCAGCTTTCACACCTCTATTGATATTTTGGAAATAAAGACTCTATTATGTCAAAGCACCCTGAAAAAAATTGTGACCTCCGGTTGACATTTGCCACGGATTCTGTCCCGATCGCCCCCTCCCCAGTACAGTCATTGACGTTAGCTGTTGCATTTCCCCCATTCCACCAACAGTAATGTCCCAAAGAAGAAAAGCAAAAACCAAAACAAAATAATCCTATAGTTATCAAGCATTCAATGAGCTCACAGGTAAGTTTCAGGCTTACCTGTGAGCTGCATGCTTCTTCCCGCAAATAAAGTTGTCTATAGAGACATTAGATATTCCACCAATAACAGAGTCCACCCCTGCTGGATCATGGGAAAAATGGCTCACATCTCGCGATTCGCGAGCTTAGCGCGAGATTGGACGAGACTTGAAGGGAAGTGGCTCAGTAAAGGCTGGTGAGGCGAATTTTGAAGATTGAGCAAAGTTTCCAGGGAAAAATTAGGATGTCCCGGAGGCGTAAATCCCAAAAACAGGATGTACACTTCCTAAATATTTTTATACAGTGCGTACGATGTACGCATTGTTACCTAAAACCCTGGTGGTGGAGTAATGTGAACACATGAGATTTACACCAACTATAGTGGTTTAACTCCATTTGAAATGATGCACGGCAAAGTTTTTAAATGACCTCAGCTAAAACTGGATGAACAAGAAGAGGTGACATCAGCAGATTATATACTGAAAGTTAGCTAATCACCAAGGAGGTTGGTCTCCCACCATGTGACAAAACTGAACTCTAGCAGGTAGTCAAACCAGGGTCTTATTGAAAGTCATTAAAACAAAATACTGGCATAACCTGGAGTTGGGGGGATCTTACCAGATGCTGCTAAACATACCAACAGCAGTTAAAATGGCCGAACAGTCCATGTGGATCTGTCTGATACACTACAAAAAGATTTCCCTTAAAGTCAGGGGTACATACCTGGCTGCAGTCACGAAGGTGCCGCTGGTCACTGAGGAGGCACAACACAGAAAACATGAAAAACTACAGTAGAGTGGTACACATGTTCTTTGTTACCATTACTGTTGTTCTTAATCTTTATAGCTTGGCTGTGAATAACTGGTATACACGAAGAACTGACGACACCTGGGTCTGACACTGAAGTTGCAAGTAAAATAAAAAAGGAAGTAGGGGAGTTTGACATTGATTGGCTTATAGAAAATACCCCACATTAAACTTCTTTTGAGCTGAAATTTACAGTGTTTTCAGATTATTACTTAAATTTATATTCTTATGTTGATGCTAGGATATTTAAATGCAATATTTAATTTGCAAGCTTTTTGTATGCATTGAATAATTTCACCATTGTAAGAAAGGCTCTTCTAATCGCTTAACCGAATTTTTAAAAAGTACAAAAGTATCATTTTTATATTTCAGAAATTCAAGAACATCACATAAACAATGTAGACTTTTATTTTGTAGTTGGCTCTGAACTGAACTTCCCAAGTTGCATAAAATGTAAGGAAATGTTTGCTGTGGTTTATGTAACAGTTAAAAACAGCAGATTAGATGGTTCTTTCTAGCCAATGTTTTTTTTTCTATGATTCATGTCAATTATGTAATTTGATACAGCTCAGTTTACTGTTGAATCAAAGGGAAGAATAAACGAAAGTATAGGTGTTTAAACAGCTAAACTCACCTTGATGTGGGCGGAGCCTCGGGTTCGTCAGCTACAGTCAGGTATCAGATCAGGAGAAACAGGTTCTGACTCCATTTAGTAGCAGAACAGAATAAAGAGAATAATCTGGAATAGGGTAAGTGTCAACTTGTTCTGATTTTCCTATCAGTGGGTTTCTCTGTGTGGACTGTGAACAGAGCCAGTGGCAGAACTTAGTCCGGTTCTCCTTAAGCACCAAGCTGCTGGCTTCATGTAACCACGGTGCCAGTGATTGTCTGATTTCCAGTTTATCAGAACCAACCAACGCTCAGTTTAGTTTGTTTCTTCTGAAAAAAAATGTAATTAGAGAAAATGGGAGATAATATTTTAAAAAAGAATATTTTAAAGAAGCATTTTTTACTTGTTGAATGGGTACAGTTTTTTTTACTGCTCCGCTGCTTCTTCCTTATATAATGCTGATGTCAGAGACACAGATCCTGCTTTTAAATAAGAAAATTTGGCTGAATCAGGAAAACCGGTTTCCACGATAAAACCCTGAAGTCTATAGATACTGATTTAGCTGCTGAATAAAAGCTGAAAGATAAAAATAAAACTAAATTGATCTCTGATTCTTTACAGCGGCAGTCAGATCTTTCTGTAAAATCTCTTTGGAGATAGTTTTCCTGCTGCAGAACAACTTGTCATGGTCGGTATTTAAACATTTTACAACAAGCTTGAGTCAGAAGACCAAGAGAAATCGGTCCAACTTGGTTAGACTCCAGTCAGTTTAGGTCACAGCTGGAGAAGAGCTAAATAATCTGGATCAGGGTGAGGGCTGACCTCTGGTTCTCAGTGGGATTTCTCTATTCGGACTGTGGACAGAACCAGTAGCAGAATTCAATCTGTTTCTCCATCAGCTTTAATATATAATATCTTCACAGGAAACAATGTTTTTGTTTTCTGGCAGACAGCATAAATTGACAGAGAAGCAGGAAGCTAAAACCCTCTCTAAGTGGGAATCTTGGTCCAACCTGTTTGTCCTGATTCTTGAGCTGTGAGCTCATAGTCAGCACTCCTGTTTCCTTTTCGGACCTAAGGTAGCCACAAGATGGAAAAAAGTGAGCAGGACCAGGAGGACAGAGCAGAACAATTCTATTAATAAAGTGAATAATAATAATCTAATAAAGATTTTATATGAACCTGCTGCAGTTTTCTTTTTTGGAAATAAAGTCCAGCTGGTTCTGGATTAACAGATCCAGTCCAGTCTCCTATGAGGTTCTGCTCTGACAACCAGTCTCACTGAAAAACGTGTAATAGTCATGTTGTTCCCCGGAATGAAGATTATGAACATACTATGCATAGTTTTTGCTAGAAATGTCATCAAAATGCAGATGTTGTTTGTCGGCACAGGTCAGTGATGTAGAATTGCTGTGTCCATAGCCAAAAATGGTAGAAAATGTAACAATTTCATGTTTTTCTGAGAACATGTGGCTGGGTGGAGCCAAAAATGGACTAAAACCAACATATTTATTTAAAAAAAAGGCTAGGAACTCTTTAAATTAACTGTTAAAGGATTCTAAAACAGGGCAAGCAATGTAATCAACCAAAATACCGAACCAATAAAATAAATAATATACTACAATCTCTAAAACATAAAAGACTGGACTGAATACTAATAGATCCAAAAAATATAAAATCATAAAAGTGCATAAAAGTACATAAACAAAACCCTGAGGGAAGATGGTTTGGCTGGAGGAGTCCCAACAGCTAGGTGCAGCCTGTTCTCTCTTCCTAGTAGAGCCTCTGGAACATAGGAGACACCAAGGCAGAGCTCCTAACTCTGCCCAGCCGTTGTGTAAAGCAGCTTGCTCTGCCTTCAGGGGATAATAATCTGCCTCTGCGAACTGGTCCTCCCGACAGCAAAGCTGCTGCAGGGAAACAGAACTCAGGGTAGTCCCTTGTCCACACACCCCACAAGCTTGCAAGCAGCAACAGCTGGGATAAATCGCTCCAGAGTACTGAAGCGTTGCACAGGGACAGAGAAACTGCCCAGATGCAGTGACGATGGTTGTACAATATAATAAATAAAAACTAAAAACATGCATCATAAAAAAGTGCAGTGCATAATCATTATCTTGTGACAAACACACGGAAATCTTTGGCAAAACTAAGAAATCTAAGCTTGTCTACCTTTCCTGAAAGAAGATTATGAAAATTGTATGACTACTTCTCACTAGAGATGTAATTGAAATGCATCTAAACGCAGATGTTTTCTTTAAATGTTGAATTTTCCACACAAAGTATGAGGAATGGCAACCATGTTCTGATATTTTTCACTGGGAGAAACTGGATAGTCACGAGACTGGTTGCAAGCCAAAGTAAATGAATAGGCCAAATAATGTTACTGTTAGCAGGTAAAGCTGTCTCTCACTGTTATATTACCATGGTAACTGCTGCTGGTCACCTGCTCCCCAGGTGATGCTGATGTCCAGACCAACGTCAAAATGTTAAAAAGTGAGCATTTTCTCTGGTTCAGCCTGATAATTTTGTCTTTGAGCAGTTCTGACTCTCAGCAGGGGAACCATCTTCCTCCAATGGAGATCTGGCCCTGAAAGGTTTCAGAACCACTCATGTAACTAGAGGCATTCTAACAGGAGCTAGCACCAATATGTGAACTTCAGAGAGGAATGATCTCTCCCTCATTCTCTACATCTGACCTCACTCTGGATTTTTTTTACATACTTAGAACATGATTCCAGTTTAGACTTGAAAAGAGGTTTTCACATATAGTTTTAGTACTAACTTTCTTAATAAACTAAGAACTTGTCCATATGGTTCTGTGGAGATCACCCAGCAGACATTAGGAAGTGCATGAAGTAGTGAAGGAGAAGACAATTCAGACCCAGATGTCAACTGTTGAATTTAGGATCCTCTGGTCCTCTACACACATGATGGGAATTAGCTTTCTGCTTTACAGGACACTTACTGGACCTCAGTCATAGGAAACTGACTGGTTCTGGTTTCTCTCTCAGACTGACTGAAGTCCAGAAGATGGAATACTGGGGTCTAAAGGAGAACAGAGCAGAACGTCTGGGATCCAGCTGTCCGTCTTTGAGGAGTGATGGATCCAAAGGACACTCTCCAAACTTTAGTAATGAACAGGCACTATCTTTGTAAGTTTTAACTGATTTTTCCAGTACTTTGTACTCACCATGCTGCTCCTGAGTACCTGGTTTTGCACTTTGGTCCAGCCAACAACCCTTCCATCCTGACAGATTGATGTGATCTAAATAAAAACGTGTTTGTTTTTTAGAGGTCAGCACTACAGACAGAAAGCAGACCCTCGAATATCCAGCTTTCCATCTATGAGGAGTGACGGATCCAAAGGACACTCTCCAAACTTCAGTAGTGAACTTGGACTCCCAGACACAGAGTAAGAAATCAGTTTCTGAACTGTTCCATGTGACTCCACAGAGTTGTGTGTATATATATATATATATATATATATATATATATATATATATATATATATATATATATATATATATATATATATATATAAGCAAACAAAAACAACTAAAACTGTGACGAACAACAAGATTGAGATTGTCTCTAAATCCACTGAAAGAGTGGACCACAGGGCCCAGTTTCACAAGGCTGGGTTAGTGGATATCCAGAGTAATTTCTTTATTGGATCTTACTGCTAATTTGTGCCAAAGCTATGCCCTGTCTTTGTAAGTTCCATTAAATGCTTTGTACTCACCATGCTGCTACTGAGTTCTGTTTCTACTTTCTGTTTCTACTTTGGTCCTGCAAACAACCCTTAAATCCTGAATGAATAACGTTTGTTTTTTAGGGGTCAGAACTACAACCCTCGAAGATCTACCTTTCCATCTATGAGGAGTGACGGGTCGAAAGGACACGCTCCAAACTTCAGTAATGAACTTGGACCAATAAACACTGAGTAAGTGTAGACTAGTTTCTAACTGATCCGTGTAAGTCCACGGAGTTGTATATATATATATATATATATATATATATATATATATATATATATATATATATATATATATATATATATATATACACTTTAAAGAAATACACTCTATACATTGCTAATGTGGTAAATTCTAGATCCAAATGTCTGGGTTTTGGTGCAATATCTACATAGGTGTATAGAGGTCCATTTCCAGCAACTATCACTCCAGTGTTCTAATGGTACAATGCAGCGGCGGCTGGTGAAAAAAAATCTTGGTGGGGCTGGCCAATAGATTTCCCTGCCTAACCCAGTACATGCATTTAAATCAAAAGTCGGAAAATTACTACGATTCCACAATAAGCATTTAATTAATAATACACCCATAGACGACATACGTATATGATGTCTATGTCTACCCCTATCACTGTGTAGCAAGGGCTATGATTCCAGTAGCCCCAAAGCCATTCATTTGGCGAAGCTGATTGGCCAAATATGTATAAATTTCCCTAGCAACAGTATACGATTGGTTATTTCGCTACACTTGCGGGGCTCCTTCAGTGACAGCCCCAAAAGTGTAGAAGAAGAGAAATGATACGTTCTGTTGGTGGAAATGCACTGTTAAATGAGGGTCAATTGGTAGAGTCAATTAGTAGAAGTGTTTTAATAATTCTTATTACATGTAGCCACGTACTATTAAGTGAAAACTGACATTAATAATACTTTTAAAATCTATATATATTTTGACTTTTCCCCTCCACGTCTAGGGAGGGCAGCGCCCGAGCGCCCCCTATGGGCCAGCCGCCACTGGTACAATGTATTTGCTCATTGGCTCAGAAGGCTAATTGATGATTAGAAAACCCTTGTGCAATCATGTTCACACATCTGAAAACAGTTTAGCTTGTTACAGAAGCTACAAAACTGACCTTCCTTTGAGCAGATTTTCATGAGATGAGTTTCTGGAGCATCACATTTGTGGGGTCAATTAAATGCTCAAAATGGCCAGAAAAAACGCTCAAAATGGCCAGAAAAAGAGAACTTTCATCTGAAACTCGACAGTATTCTTGTTCTTAGAAATGAAGGCTATTCCATGCGAGAAATTGCTAAGAAATTGAAGATTTCCTACAACGGTGTGTACTACTCCCTTCAGAGGACAGCACAAACAGGCTCTAACCAGAGTAGAAAAAGAAGTGGGAGGCCGCGTTGCACAACTGAGCAAGAAGATAAGTACATTAGAGTCTCTAGTTTGAGAAACAGACGCCTCACAGGTCCCCAACTGGCATCTTCATTAAATAGTACCCGCAAAACACCAGTGTCAATATCTACAGTGAAGATGCGGCTGCGGAATTCTGGGCTTCACGGCAGAGTGGCAAAGAAAAAGCCATATCTGAGACTGGCCAATAAAAGAAAAAGATTAAGATGGGCAAAAGAACACAGACATTGGACAGAGGAAGAATAGAAAAAAATGTTGTGGACGGATGAATCCAAGTTTCAGGTGTTTGGATCACAAAGAAGAACGCTTGTGAGACGCAGAACAAATAAAAAGATGCTGGAAGAATGCCTGACGCCATCTGTTAAGCATGGTGGAGGTAATGTGATGGTCTGGGGTTGCTTTGGTGCTGGTAAGGTGGGAGATTTGTACAGGGTAAAAGGGATTCTGAATAAGGAAGGCTATCACTCCATTTTGCAACGCCATGCCATACCCAGTGGGACAGCGCTTGATTGGAGCCAATTTCATCCTACAAAAGGACAATGACCCTAAACACACCTCCAAATTGTGCAAGAACTATTTAGAGCAGAAGCAGGCAGCTGGTATTCTATCGGTAATGGAGTGGCTAGCGCAGTCACCAGATCTGAACCCCATTGAGCTGTGTTGGGAGCAGCTTGACCGTATGGTACGCAAGAAGTGCCCATCCAACCAATCCAACTTGTGGGAGCTGCTTCTGGAAGCGTGGGGTGCAATTTCTCCAGATTACCTCAACAAATTAACAGCTAGAATGCCAAAGGTCTGCAATGCTGTAATTGCTGCAAATGGAGGATTCTTTGACGAAAGCAAAGTTTGATGTAAAAAAAATCTTATTTCAAATACAAATCATTATTTCTAACATTGTCAATGTCTTGACTCTATTTTGTATTCATTTCACAATGTATGGTGGTGAATAAGTGTGACTTTTCATGGAAAACACAAAATTGTTTGGTTGACCCCAAACTTTTGAACGGTAGTGTATATATATATATATATATATATATATATATATATATATATATATATATATGTATATACATCAGCGTATATAGATCATTAGCGTATGAACTATAATTTAATTTTTCTTTGAAAGGTGCCATGACATCACTGTATTAACCATTTCATGTAGTTGATAAGCCTACATAGGTAAAAATCCCCAAAGAATTTCATAAAAAAATAACATAGTAACGTTAAATAACGCAAATAAGCCAAATTGCTTTCTAACGGACGTGTGCATGGTTTTATAAAAAAGGATTTTTTTTAGCATATGCCAATTTTTAACATTGCAACACTTTTCAAACTACATAATATTGACAACAATATAAAAGGTTTTTATATGGGGTAAGATCACTTCCTAAATAGAATTGTACATAAAAGGATAGTTGTGTCCATATTAGTCAGAAGTTGTGCATAACAAACATTTGTAAACTCATAATAATTTAAATCGCATTCAAAAGATACAACATACAGTTTAAATAGTTACAACTTCAATAACTAATAAATACAAATTTCAAGTTTAAATTTGTGCTTTACTCTTTATGAACACAAACAGCAGCGGCTGCTTGAGAATACGGATTTTTTCTTTGAGAATACGAATTCACAACAGTGGTCTGACGTCACGGTTTCCAAGGCTGGTTAATGGAGCACAGAGTGCGAAAATAGGAGCCGCGCATGCGCTCTTCAGACTGACCGTTTCTGAATGCACCGCGGCTGCAGCTTCATTCCAGACAGCGCAGAGATCACAGTGGTAAGTTAAACATTCCCTTTTCTGCTGTTGTTCTTCAAAAGTACGTTTTCAGATCGTTTGAGGCGAGAACATTGTACTTTTAAGCTTCCCTATGTGGCCTGTTTACAGAGTTAGTGCGTAATTTTAATAAAAAGTCCGACGTTGAGCGTCTGTGCCAACTGGTAGGTTTTTTAAGATTGACAGCCTATTTCCTACTTTTATCTTTAAAAAACAACATTGAGGATGGTATTAAACATGTGATCACATTGAAATTGTGACTATTTATCTGTAAAGAATTAAAATGAAAACATAATTTTTATATATTAGTAACAGTAAAGGGAGTAGGGTTAAGCTACTTTGTTGCACCTACTAACCTTCACAGCATTGTTCATTAAGGAAAAGTTATTTCTGTCTGCCCACCTTTACAATGATTAATCTATAAATTGTGTGCAGTTAGTTCAGTTAATTATTTCAGTGAAATGGTAGAAATACCAGAGAAGGGAAGCCATTTGTTACATTTACTAGTATACATTTGACCCTTTCTTTCTTGAGAACTATAATAATCTGCATGTTAACCACATATAGTTTTATGGTGTGAAAAGGTGAGAATTGAAAAAACAATTATGGTAACATTTGGCATTTTTTATTTACAGGAAGAAACAGAAACAAAAAATGTGAGGATAAACACTTATGTGCCGATCCTCCAAATATTTTTTAATGAAGGGGACCTGAAACCAGCCGTCAGGCTAAGACGGGCCACCATCGTCCTCCTCCTTCAGCTGCTGCCCATCCAGAAGGTCCATGGATGGCCACAGGAGATAGAGGTGCTGGTGACCCTCTACTGGCTGGCCTGCGGTGCATCCTATAGGGAAACAGCTTGCCAGTAAGATCTCTTACCATCTTGTCCTTAAATATTGCCAACAATGACACACAATTGATACATATATTATATTAATTGGATAGAAGATTAAGACATATCAGCATATTACAAGTTAATTTTATATTTGGTGCAGGTCAAGTGGAGGCACGCTACAACAGACACCACGCCAAGGTGAGAAACATCATCGAGCGTGCCTTTGGTGGTCTGAAGACACGTTGCGTTCCATCTTCTTAAGGGCGTTGGAGGTCCGCCTGATGTTTGCCCCAAAAGTAATCGCCGCCTGCTGCATCTTCCACAATATTAGTATAGAGGCAGGGGACCAGCTTGATGTGGAGGATGAGGAGGTTGATCCAGAGGAGGACGACCATCCGGCGGCTGAAGACAGGGAGCTGCTCCAACTGCTGCATGTTTAAGTTGACATGACTACATGTGACCTAACGTAGATCAGTTGTAGTAGTCATGTACACATGCTGCTTCATTTCATTTTTTTCACTACCTGTAAAAATACATAAAATAATCAGTAAATTAATTTCCATTCCAACTATTTTTAATTGTATGTTTGTAGGCGTTGTCTATTTGTATAAGATGTTAATAGAAGTTATTTCTTTGTTTTAAACCACGTTAGTAACTGTTAATTTGTTAAATATGTTACACCTTCATTGTGTTCCAAAGTTAAAACATTTGTCTAAAATAAATATCTGTATTTTTTTTTCATATATTTTTACTATTGTTTTCTTTCCCTCTTTCTTCTCTCAATTCTTCGTGTCCTCACTCAGAGGAAACTCACTTAGATAGGAAAAACATTTATAAAATTTATTTATTTATTTATAGATTTTATATTAGGGCTGGACGATATAGAAAAAAGCATATTGATAAAAAAAATGCATATTGATCGATGGATAATTATCAAAAAGATTTAAAACCTGGCTCTTATAATATTGCTAAATGACTAACTTTTAATATATCACACACAAACACTCAATCCCAATTAAATTCTTATTTAACCAACATTTTTAACCATAACTGATTTTCTTTATGAAAAATGACTTAACTTAAGAGACCTGGGTGATGTTATTAAATACTGACAAAGAATAAACTAAAGTGACCAGCGCTGTTAGGGAGCGCTGTTAGAGAAAAACTTGCAGCCCGGAACTTTATATCGCGGATCAAGAGTGGCGAGTAGTTGTTTGAAGCCAGGTTTTTCAACTGCAGACAACAGCAGCATATCCATCACTATGAAGCACGTTACTGCATGCCTGATGTCCTTACGCCGCCAGGACGCTTTGTCATTTTATCACAAAGAAGGAAGCCCAGTTTAGCTGCTATACCTGCTTTGTTTTGGAAGAAGTTCCATAAGATTCCTAAGAAGATGACGCGGAGTCGCGCGGGGCTAAAACGGCTCGCGCTGCTGCAGGTGTGAGCGGCTTACGTGATGAAACAAGTTGGTTGCGTTACCAGACTTTGTTTTTACCGGTTCCTTGCAAAATTTAAAAATCATTGGTTTATTTCTGTCAGGCTGGCGAACTAGTAAAACCCCGTTTTGGGACAATTATTCACGTGCTCTGTGTTGTGGTTTGAGAGGGCGGGCTTTGTGACGGTGTGCCTGGGTCCGCGATTATGATTGGTTGAGAGGAAGCAGTGACTGCAGCATCAATTAATATAATAGGCTAAGAGGAAGGAAGGAAAACTGTCTCTATAACCAACTTTTATCGACCCTTTTTTTCCCCTTATTGTGCCACAAGTCTTTCGACTGATATATATTGTTATTAAATTATCGTCCAGCTCCATTTTATATGCTGCTGTCATCCTTGGGAGACATTTAGAATTTATTCCAGCAATTATTGAGTTAATAAAGCAACACGCGTCAGCCTGATAAACACAAAACAAACACCAACTCTGTAAATAGGGAAGCTTAAAAGTATAATGTTCTCGCCTCAAACGATCTGAAAACGTACTTTTGAAGAACAGCAGAAAAGGGAATGTTTAACTTACAACTGTGACCTCTGCGCTGTCTGGAATGAAGCTGCAGCCGCGGTGCATTCAGAGACGGTCAGTCTGAAGAGCGCATGCGCGGCTCCTATCTTCGCACTCTGTGCTCCATTAACCAGCCTTGGAAACCGTGACGTCAGACCACTGTTGTGAATTCGTATTCTCAAAGAAAAAAATCCGTATTCTCAAGCAGCCGCTGCTGTTTGTGTTCATGAAGAATAAAGCACAAATTTAAACTTGAAATTTGTATTTATTAGTTATTGAAGTTGTAACTATTTAAACTGTATGTTGTATCTTTTGAATGCGATTTAAATTATTATGAGTTTACAAATGTTTGTTATGCACAACTTCTGACTAATATGGACACAACTATCCTTTTATGTACAATTCTATTTAGGAAGTGATCTTACCCCATATTTTTAGCCCGACTCATACCTACATCAAAACAAGACATGCAACAAAAATGGTCTCTACCTGTGGAGACAACTCATTCTCTCTCCGGAAAGACAGCACATTACGTTAGCCACCGACATCATCATTAATAAAATTCAGAGACCTTTATACTGTTTTAAAGGAGTTTATTAATATTATTCATCTACAGAGTTGCCTGTAGATACGTTACCTCAAGGCAGTGAAGCCATTGCTCTGAAGGTTATGTGCTCCATTTTCAGTGTTGCGCAGTCGCCATGTGGAATAAAATCCGACAACATGAAACGTGACACCCAGGGACTGCTTCTCACATCGGGGTGGCTCACTGTATAAAGACTAGCCGCCTAGGATTTGTCTTTCTCTTTGTCTGTGGAAGCATCCACATTAGAGAGAGATCTGCCTGCTGTATTTAGTTTAGGCCTAGTGCAGGCCCTCACAACAAGCAGCTACGCCAGGGAGGCCGAGCGGAGGTCCCCGTGTTCACAGCCTGAGCACAGACCGCCGGAGCCCGGTTCACAAAGGAGGACCTTTTTCCCCCTGAGCCAGCTGACTCGTCGCCCCTGGCCGAAGAAGAACCAATTTCACCCTGGAGTAATTCACTACAACTGGACGCCCCGTTGTCACAATCCGACAAAGACAGAGGTTTGGCAGAGAAATTACAGGAAGAGTCATAGGGGATTAATCATTTAAAGTGGTTTACTTAATGTGTTTTCACTGTGTTTTTAAAGCTTGACCGAGCTAACCTGCTAGCCCCACTAGCATTCTTGAAACAAAGCTTTGCCGATGTAGTTTGTGTGTTTTACGGTTATAAGATACTTTAGTTCCATAAAGGTTTTATACACTGATGGGATATTAACGTTTGTGTGTTCTGATCCGCTCATTAATACAATTAAGTAATACAAATACAACAAAAGAAAGATCAGTCATGATAGCAGATTTAATAAGATGAAATACTTCAAACCAGATACCATCAATGTTCTGAGGTTCTGTTCTGACCTTGCTTTTGGTTAGTAGTTTCTGGTGTACATTCAGAACATCTTTAGCTTCAGTAAGAACCTGTTGGTAGTGAACTGTTTGAGTGATGCAAAAATGTCTTCACAGATGGAGGAAGAGGAGCAGTGTTTGTGTGGAGGAGCAGCTGTCCTGCTGTTCTATGTGTCAGAAGGTCCTGACAGATCCCATCTCCACCAGCTCCTGCCCTCAGTGTGGAGAAAGAAGCAGAACAGGAGCTGGACGTCTGCCAGCCAATCAGAGCAGCTGTGCTCCAGGTAAGATTGAACTTCTCCAATCAGAGCTTCCTGCTGTCGTCTCTGTTGAACTCTGTTGTCATATCTTCTCAATGTTAATGTTTTGAAAACAACATTTTCAATGAATAGGTGGATATATTTAAATGCTACATTTGATAAAAAGCTAACGTAATTTTGTCTATGGTAACAACTGTGTTATCAGTTAATTTTATTTTATTTTATGATTACACTCTTGATTTAGTTTTTATGTATGTATGCTACTGGATACTCAAATATTCCCTGGGATAAATAAAATGCCTGTCTGTCTGCAGTGCATATACTACCACACATGATAACTGTGTTTTAATTGAATTCAGTTGAATTCAATTTTATTTATCAGAATCAGAATCAGAATCAAGTTTAATCGCCAAGTAGGTTTGCACTTACAAGGAATTTGACTTGGTGTAGATGGTGCAGACAAAAAATAAGAATAAGAATATAGTAAAATAAAAAGTAAAAAGGATATATATACAGAAGCTATATACACAGGAAACTGTGCATTAATGTAACGCAGAAGCTTGAAAGGGGGGAGAGAGACAGTGTCCAGTTTCACGGGCGGCTCTTGGCCTTGTTCATAAGGCCGGTAGCAGATGGGAAAAAACTGTTTTTGTGGCGTGAGGTTGTGGTCCTGATGGACCGCAGCCTCCTGCCAGAGGGAAGTGTCTGAAATAGTTTGTGACTGGGGTGCGAGGGATCAGGCACAATCTTCCCTGCACGCCTCAGAGTCCTGGAGGCGTACAGGTCCTGGAGAGATGGAAGATTGCAGCCAATCACCTTCTCTGCAGACCGGATGACACGCTGCAGTCTGCCCTTGTCCTTAGCGGTAGCACCAGCGTACCAGATGGTGATGGAGGATGTGAGGATGGACTCAATGATGGAGGAGTAGAACTGCACCATCATTGTCCTTGGCAGGTTGAATTTCCTCAGCTGCCGCAGGAAGTAAATCCTCTGCTGGGCTTTCTTGTTGAGGGAGTTGATGTTCAGCTCCCACTTAAGGTCCTGGGAGATGATAGTTCCCAGGAAGCGGAAAGACTCCACAGTATCAATGGTGGAGTCACAGAGGGTGATGGGGGTAGCTGGGGCTGAGTTCTTCCTGAAGTCCACAACCATCTCCACTGTTTTTACAGTGTTGAGCTCCAGGTTGTTCTCCCTGCACCAGGTCACCAGACGGTCAGCCTCCCACCTGTAGGCGGACTCGTCACCATCAGAGATAAGTCCGATGAGAGTGGTGTCGTCCGCGAACTTCAGGAGCTTGACAGACTGATGACTGGAGGTGTAGCTGATGGTGTACAGGGAGAAGAGCAGAGGAGAAAGAACACAGCCCTGGGGTGAACCAGTGCTGATGAGCTGTGAGTCAGAGTCATGTTTTCCCAGCTTCACGTGCTGCTTCCTGTCAGACAGGAAGTCTGTGATCCACCTGCAGGTGGAGTCGGGCACATTCAGCGGGGAGAGCTTCTCCTGAAGCAGAGCTATAGCGCCAATTCATGAATCATGCCATCTCAAGGCACTTTCCAAATTCAATCAGATTATACAGATTAGGTCAGGTTATACAGATTGTTCAAATAATTTCCTACATAAGGGAACCCAGTTGATTGCATCAAAGTCTTGACAAGCAGCATTCACTCCTGAAGAAGCATAGGGCCACAGGGAGTCGTCTGCATTGTCCATGGCTTTGCAGCAATCCCTCATGCAAACAAACAACTGTAACCTTCATAGACATCTGTTCAACAGAGATGTTTTTTCTCTAAATAGGTCAGGTGCAAAACGGCTGATTTCAAACATCTTCTATTCTGTGAACCATGCACCATCAGCTTTGTCCCAAAACAAAACTCAACCAGTGCCAAAACAAACGATAAGCTCAGTACAGCCCGAACAAGCCAAGATAAAGATGGCCAGAAAGATGACACAGAAAGAGGCTTCGTCAGAACTACAGGAGGATTCATCCCAGATCTCAGCAGGACAAAGAGAGGACCAAAAACCTCCATCGTCACGAACGAGTATTTAAGATTAGCCTACAGATGACATCCTCTCTACATAGCCATTCTGCTGTGACTAAACCAGCATTTTCCAAAGGCCTCAGAGCCTCAGATCCTCCTCCTCTACGTATCACAGAACATTCTGGTGCTCAGGACCTCCAGATTACTTCGCTGTGATACAGATCGGGCCCTGGTCGCACGTTTATCAGACATGACAGTTTCCAGCATCATCTTGGGCCTTTTGCCGGAGATTATGGAATATCAGTGATGATACGTGGCAGAAAAAAGACTAACATAAGGATAAACAGGAACAAATACTTAAAAGTCATAAACTGTCAGATGAAACCTGTCACAGAGACATCATCAACCACTAAGTCATATAAACTGGGTTTATTAAACATTAGATTTCTGTCAGGAAAATCCCTTTTAATTAATGACTTCATTATTGACAATAATCTTGATGTAATGTTTTTAACAGAAACATGGTTACATGAATCTAACGAAGCAGCTATTCTATTAGAGACGACTCCTCCAAACTACAATTTTCTTTGTGAGAGCAGACAGAAAAGGAAAGGTGGAGGAGTGGCAACATTGTTTAATGTTTCACTAAAGTGTAAAAAGGTGCTTTTGGGAAAATCCGACTCTTTTGAACATTTGGCTCTCCAGGTAAAGAGCCCGGTACGAACTATGTTTCTGAATGTTTACAGGCCTCCTAAGTCCACATCAAACTTTTTTAATGATTTTAGTGACCTCCTGTCTGTGATATGTGTAGATTATGACTGTTTAATTATTGTGGGAGACTTCAACTTTCACGTTGACAACCCTGAAGACAGAAGTGTAAAGAACTGTTGTCATGGTATTTTTCTGGGATGAACCCGGACACAGCACGCACACACAGAGCTAGTTCTTTAAAGTGAGTTTATTGAACAGTGTGGATGATGGATGACGAGAGGAACCAGAGTCCTTTAACAGACGGAGATGTAGGGTGCAGAAGCTGGCCGACAGGGGTAGTGCGGAGAGTCTGACCAGGAAGGAACACTGGAGCCGAAGACTTGAGACCAGGACGGAATACTTGAGACCAGGACGAAACACAGGAGCCGAGAACTTGAGACCAGGACGGAACACAGGTGCCGAGAACAGGAGTTGAGAACTTGAGACCAGGACGGAACCCAGCAGCCGAGAACTTGAAACCAGGACGGAACCCACCAGCCGAGAACTTGAAACCAAACTGGAGCACAGGAGCCGAAGACAGAGACCACAGCGGAACACCGGAGCCGGCGAACCCAAAACTGCGGGCTGAGTAGGAACGGAGTCTCTGGCTGTGACTTAGCTGGAGCCGTGATTCTGGCTGAGGCTGGGCTGGAACGGAGTCTCTTGCTGTGACTAGCTGGAACAGAGTCTTGGGCTAAGGCTGGGCTGGAACGGAGTCTCTGGTCGAGGGGAGAGCTGGAACAGAGCTGAAGTAGAGTCTTTTGGCAGTGATTAAACAAAAATAGAGCTGAGCTAAGTCTTTTGGCTGACAGAGCAAAAACAGAGCTAACACAGGATTACTGGCTGAGACTGAGCAGGAGTTGAACACTACGGACCGGCGACGAGAACAGAATGAGGTGGATATATATACAGGTGGAAACAAATCAGTGATAATTGCAGCCTGACAGGTGGAACCAATCAGGCTGCGCAGGGAGGAGAGAGAGGAAGGGAGGCTCAGCATGCAGCCTACAAACTGCATCCTGACAACTGTGTGACACACTTAGAAACTTTGGTTTAACTCAGCATGTCAAACAGCCAACACATAAACAGAGACATATTTTAGACTTGATCATCACTAAAGGTCTAAAGATTTCTAAGGTCAATGTAACTGATGTTGCCTTATCCGATCACTTTTCTGTTACCTTTGAAAGCATAATTTCAAGTGACTCATTTAGCCAAAGGGACATCGTAAGAAAACGCACCATTAAGGACAATGCCACGGAAACCTTTATTCATGCTTTCTCTGATACTTCAACCTTGGGCTGCAACTCAGTAGATAAGCTAGTAGATAACTTTCATTCTAAAGTCTCAGACATAATTGACTGCATTGCTCCAGTTAAAGTGAAGAAAAAATCTTCTTGGAGAAATGCTCCAGCAGTTAGAGGTGAAAAGAGGGAGTGTCGAAAAGCTGAACGCAGGTAGAGAAAGACGAGACTCCAGGTTCACTATGACATCTGTAAAGAGAGACTTTACAGATATAACTTACAATTGAAAAATGCAAGAGAATCTTTCTTCTCTGAGATCATTAAGAAAAACAATGCTCGTGTCTTATTTGCCACAGTCGACATGTTAACAAATCCTCCTGTGTCCGTGACTTCTGAACTCCACTCCACCAGGGCCTGCAATGAATTTGCAAACTTCTTTACTGAGAAAATCCTAAAGATTAGAGGATCAGTTTGTACATCCATATCAACTCCAGAACCAAAGCTATATCCAGCAGGAACCTATCCTGACAAAATGTCCTGATTCAGCCAAATAAACCACAAAAGCTTAGAGCAGATCATTCAGCAGCTAAGTTCCTCCTCCTGCTGCCTTGATGTTCTCCCCACTGCTTTCTTTAAGAAAGTTTTGCCTGTCATAGAGTCTAAGTTGACTCAGATAATAAACACGTCCCTTCTGTGAGGTGTTTTCCCTCAGTACCTAAAAACAGCAATTATCAAACCACTGCTGAAAAAGAACAATTTAGACAAACTACTACGCCTTAACTACAGGCCCATCTCAAACCTCCCCTTTATCAGTAAGATTACAGAAAAAGATGTATTTCAACAATTAAACACCTTCTTAACAATGACCAGCCGATTTGGCGAAAACATGGTTTCCACCAACAAAAGCCTTCAGAGCCGTTCTCTGATGTTCTTTTAATGAAACAATATTAGGTAGATTGGACAACACGGAAGAAATAGCAGCATCAATGTTAACGCTTGCTTCCTCGACGAGCCGCCATTGCTATCAAAACAGTCTGACGTCATGGTCGCGTCTCCACTACGTCACATCTATGAAACTCCAGCCCTGCGTCCTGATTGGCCAGACCATAAAATTGGTTGGAGAAATCACTCTCTATGGGCGATTTCCCAGATGGATGTGAGTGAAGCTAGGCGGAGCGAAATACATCTGGCGGAGTCAGGTTAGATTCACACTCCATTCAGACAAATTTCAGACATTCATAAAAATACTAGCTTCCTTACCGTGCCACGTGGTTTCCAGAGATGATTCTGCTTAGCAGTGTGATGAACCTCAGCGTCTGTCGTTGTTTCCTGCGTCTGTAAATCCTTATTAGACGTTCGTTTGTCTTATCCACATCCCAAAAGCCGGGTCTGTCCAAGCTTAACTTCCTGAATGTTACGGGCTGCCGTTTTTATTTGCTCGGTCCCGCCTTCAATCCCAGAGAGCGATAGTACCGCAGATCGCCAGTAGGAGGCGAGGAGCAACCAAGGAACCGAGATAGCGTTGTGTGTAAATGGTCATCAGAACGAGGCTGGGCTTGGTTAACTGGTCCAAGCTCGGACTGGTCTCGGCCTGGATCAGTTTAACAAGGGTAGTGTAAACGGGGCTTATGAACCAGTTCAGGCACTGAGTAAATGCCTAGAAGAAATCAATGCCTGGATGTGCCACAATTTTCTTCAATTGAATAAAAACAAAACAGAAGTAATAATATTTGGACCAATAGAGGAGAGATCAAAGGTTAGCACACAGCTTCAGTCGCTTCAGCTAAAAATCACTGATCAGGCCCTAAACCTGGAAAAAAAAAAAACTCATTCACACCATCCCTCCCTTGTGCCCCACTCACCACACTCAGATAAAAAAAAAAAAAAAAAAAGACGCTGTACAAACAATTCCCACATAACACTCGCATCCAACACTGACCAAAGGGGGGGGTCACCCCAGATCGACTATACGACTGCTTGTGCCCAACCCCCGGCCCCGGCCCCGGACCAGACGCCCCCCGGACCGGGCCCCCCAGAGAGGGCGGGCCAACACGACCCGCACGAGCCACCCAGCCAGAGCCCCCCTCACCCACTAAATACCTAATAAACCCCCTCCCTCCCCCACCTTACCCTTGCCATCCCTGCCCCCCCGCCCCTCCTGGGGGGAGCGGAGGCATCAGCCCCAGACCTGGCAAGCCGCTGACTACGCACCGCAGCCCCCCGCCAAGACCCCGGACATAGTGGCCCGCACCTCCTCCAGGCCCCAGACTCCTTGCCGCCATCGGAGAACGGGGGTGTGCAGAAGACCCCGATCCTCCCTACGCCCGCTCAGATGTTGTGTTGTTGCATGTTGTTCTCAAGTGCGTTTAAAAACTGGGAGCGCCGAAGGGGATGCACGGCACAGCCCACCCCCCTTCCGGAAGGAAGCTGTTGCCAGCGCACCCCCTCCGGGCGACTGCCCAGAACCCTCAATGTCTAAGTGGGAGAGGAGGTGAAGGGAGCCGTCCGAGGTGAGGCTCACACAACATAAGCCCCCCCCAGACGTCTTCCCCCCACCCCCCCTACCATGGCCTACATGAGTGTGCGATGTGAAAATGTTTGAATTGAAGGTGTCTAAGATGCATGATAAAATTGGGGAGAGGGGCGTCACCAGAAAGTGGCAACCTCCAGTAACGCCCCCTCCCCCAGGACCTACATGTGTGCAGGCGTGATGGAGCAGGCAGAGGGAGGAGTCCGGGGATGGGGAGCAAATCACTGGGAAGCTATCCCAGGGAGCCAGCTCCCCTACTGACTCCAATAGGCACCCCCGCTCCCCGAACGCCCCACCCAGAGAAGGGGGCCTCGCCAGCGGCACCACCGTAGCCCGGGGGCCAGGGAGAGGCCGCAGGGCCCACCAGCCAACCACCCACCAGGACCAACACCTCAACCCCCCCCAGCCCACCCACCAAGCCTACTGGCTTTCACCCCCCCCAAAAAAACTAACTAAATAGTAATAATAATAATAATAATAAATAAATAAATAAGAGGGGGGGACCCTGGCCAGACGGCCCGCACGAGCCACCCCAAACCCCACCCCCCAAGCGAAACCCGCACCGGAAGACGACACGGACCAGGACCGGGACAGGGGGCCGGACACAAGCCCACCAGAACGTCCACCCCCCCCCCCACCCACCCGTAGATTTAATACCTCCCCAACATTAACGTTCACACAACTCACCATACATTCAACAGTAGACATCCAGGCTGGGTAGGTCCCTACTCCCCCTCCTTCCCCCTCCCCCCACTGGCAGAGTGCCTATCCAATGAAGGAGAAGAGCATCTGCCCAGAAATGTTAATGACCATGCCCCCCTACCAGCCCAACGGGCCCCGAGGCCCCCCAGCGCACCCGAGGCCCCGTGCAGGGGCGGACACCCGGGCGCGCGCCGGCCCACACCAAAAGCGGCACACCCCCCGGAACCGGAACCCCCAAGGCCCCGCCGGGGCCCCCGCCCGAGGACGGCGCGCCCCAGGGACCCCAGACCCCCCCGACCCACCCCGGCCCCACCCAGCGGCAGCACAGCCACCAGGTCAGTAACCCACGTCCGTCAACACGCAGCTACCAAAGAGCGCCGCAAGCGGCTGCTGTAGGCCACCCGTAGGCCTCCCAAGCTCCTCCCAGATGGGGGCAACAGACCCCGGAGCCGGATCCACCAGGCGCCCTACTCCAAGCGCCCCCAGGGCCCCAGGAACCCCTCCATCCAGCCACTGTGCCCTGCAGGAAGCAACCCACCGCCCCCTATACCACTAAGTGATGGTGTTGATCAGAGGAGCCCAAAGAGACCAATCAGATGTGGAAGCAGATGCTGTCTCTAGATTAATATGATCCAACAAAAGATCTCTATACTGATTGATACTGAGATTTTGTTTACTTTTCCAATTCATGAGGATAGTTTTCTTTGCGATACATAAAGCAGTGAAAACCATGTAAACTATTTCTTTTTTCAGAGGACTTTCCTCAAAATTACCGAGCAAGCAAACTGATGGGGAAGGTGTAATTTTATAGCTCAAGCACTTTGATAAGTCCTTACATATCTGTGTCCAGAACCTCTGGACTGGTGTGCATAACCATAACGCATGAAAATAATTATCAGGATGATTTCCTATGCAGTGTGGGCAGATATTAGATTGTGCCAACCCCATCTTGAATAATCTTTGTCCTGTGTAGTGTACTTTGTGAAGGATTTTGTATTGTATTAGTTGTAAGTTGGTGTTTCTAGTCAATTTGAAAGTTCTTAGACATGTCTGAGCCCAGAAATTTTGTTCAAAGGTGCCTGATAAATCATTTTCCCACTTCATTATAGGAAGAGATATCGAATCATCTATTTTAGTCAGTGTCCTGTATGATTTAGACAGTAGTTTGGGGGGGGGGGGTTAAATCTAGGAACTCTAATATATTAGTTGGGATTTGTAAACCACCATTAATATGCTTATATTTATTTTTAATTATAGATTTAAGTTGTTCATATTCCAAGAATTTATTTTTACTAATGCCATATTGCATATTTAGTTTCGCAAAATGGATGAACTCGGTTCCGTCAAGTAGATGTTCCAGATATTTAATACCTTTATTCTTCCAGTATGTAAAGTTTATCATTTTATTATTTTGTAGGATATCAGGGTTATTCCAGATAGGTGTACGACTGCATGGGATAAGGGATGACTTTGTCATTTTAAGGAACTCCCACCATGCTGTCAGAGTAGAACTAATGTTGATATTTTTGAAGCATGTATGCCGTTTTATATTTGAGCTAATAAACGGCAGATCTGAAATCATGATATTATTGCACATTTCCTGTTCTATATCTAACCAAGGCTCATCTAAAAGACTATTTTTTATCCATTTAGAGATGTATTGTAGCCTATTTGCTAAGTATTAGTTATGGAAGTTAGGCAGATCTAATCCTCCCCTGTCTTTAGTCTTCTGTATTGTCTTTAAGCTAATACGTGGGGGTTTACCTTTCCAAAGAAATTTAGAAATGGCAGAGTCTAGAGATTTAAACCAGTCAGATGATGGTTTATTGGGGACCATTGAAAATAAGTAATTAATTCTAGGTAGGACCATCATTTTTATTGAAGCTACCCTACCCATAAGTGTGATTGGAAGCGATTTCCATCTTTCAAGGTCCTCTTCTATCCTGTTTAAAAGTGGGGCATGGTTAAGTTTAATTAAATCCGTTAATTTATTCGACACAGTAATACCTAAATATTTAATATTTCCTGATTGCATTTGTAAATCTAGGGAGTTTTTGAGAGAGCAATTAATTGACAGTACCGTAGATTTAGACCAGTTTAACGAGTAATCTGAGACTTTAGAGAAAGATTCTAGTATTCTAATTACTTGTAAAAGAGAATTATTTGAATGCTGGAGATAAAGTAATACATCATCCGCGTACAGACTAATCTTATGCTCTATTTTCATGCATTTTATACCTTTTACAGCTTTTGTTAGTCTGATTGTTGCTGCTAGAGGTTCTATAAAGATGGCAAAAAGTGATGGAGAAAGAGGGCATCCTTGCCTGGTGCCCCTCTGTAGACAAAAACTGGAAGATATTTGATTATTTGTCCTGACACAGGCTGTTGGAGAATTGTATAGAATTTTTAACCAATTTATGAATAAATCACCAAAACCGAATTTATGAAGAGTAGCGAATAAAAATTTCCAATTTACTCTATCAAAAGCTTTTTCTGCGTCTAAAGACAATATATTGGTTTTAATGTTTTTACTGTAGGAATAATCAATTAAATTAAGTAATTGGCGCGTATTTGTGGATGACTGCCTTCCTCTGATGAAACCAGTTTGATCTGGATGTATTATGAGAGGAGTTACTTTGTCTAATCTTTTTGCAAAAGCTTTACAGATTATCTTAATATCCACATTAATTAAGGATATGGGACGATAACTAGTGGGCAACACAGGATCTTTGTCTGGCTTGAGCAGAAGGCTGATGGTGGCAGAATTCATATTAGCTGGAAATCTACCTTTTTCCTGTATTTCCTGCAACATTCTGTGGAACGTTGGGGCTAGAATATTCCAGAACTCTTTATAAAACTCAGTGGGGAATCCATCTGGACCTGGAGCCTTTTTATTAGGCATGCTTTTAAGAGCTTCCTGGGTTTCAGCTGTTGTCAGCGGGGAATCCAGTGTCATTCTTTGGTTATCTGATAATTTAGGAAGTGTAATTTTATCCAGAAATTGCTTAATATCCTTCTCTGATGGATTTATCTGTGGTTTGTATAAAGATTTGTAGAAATCGCGGAAGGTATTATTTATACACTCCGGTTCACTTACTGTATTACCAGTTGAATCTGTAACTGCAAATATAGTAGTTTTCTCCTTATTTATTTTAAGCTGATTAGCTAGAAAGCTTCCCACAGGTGCTGGGTCCCAGGTATTAAGTGTTCACTTATATACAGTAATCTTATAATTTATTTATTTATTTATTTATGTTCTTTCACTTTCTTTTTTCAAGTATCACATTACACATGTCAGCTTACATAATAATATATATGATTTAGCAATGGCATCTAGGTGTTATTCGGTTGTATTTGTTGCTTTATGTCTGTTGGTTGTGCTGTTCTTTTTGCATCTCTCTTTCCAGGTGACGGAGCAGACGGAGAAGGTTTTATCATTCTCTCCCTTTTATACCCTCTTTCTTTCATCTCTACTCTTTTTTTTCTTTTCTTTCTCTTTCACTTCTTGTTCTTCCTTTACTCTCCCATTGTCATGTCCATATAATTTGAAATTATCCCTGCAGGAATCACAATAAAGCTATTTACAAGCATAAATCAAGTGGAGCACTATGGCGAAAGCTGTTCGCTCCACTTGTAAAAGCAAAATCTGTCGAGCTCTATCTGGCATTGAGACATCAATTCCTATTGCCACATTGCTAGACAGGACACTGGGGAAAAAAAAAAAAAAAAACTTCTGTTAGTCTATAAATCCCTGAATGGCCTAGCACCTAAATACATCACAGACTTGTTATCAGTGTATCAACCCTCCAGAGCACTAAGGTCTTCTGGCTCCAGCCTTCTCTGCGTACCTAGAACCAGAACTAAACAAGGAGAAGCAGCATTTAGTTCCTACGCTCCACTTATGTGGAACAAACTTCCAGAAAACTGTAAAAGTGCGGAAAACCTGAGTTCTTTTAAATCAAGATTAAAAACATTTGTTTAGGACTGTTTTTGACTGTTCTAGTTAAACTGTTCTACTGAAACAGCATTAGTTCAACTTTTTTAGTCCAACTGTTTATTGATGTTCTATTTTGTTTCTACATTTTATTCCTACTTGCTTATATTCTGTTTTATTTTCCTGTATTTTAATCATGTAAAGCACTTTGCATTGTCTCTGTACTGAATTGTGCTATACAAATAAATTTGCCTTGCCTTGCCTTACCGAGTAAGCATGAAGCGACAGTTTTACCAGTCATGGAAGAAAATTAACAGAAATCACAAATTAAATAGGATTAAAATAAGAAACAAAAACAAAAGTACAGTGAATAAAATGCAACAGTAGGGAGTGTAATAAAGGATTAACACCCCTCCTTTAAAGTGATGTTGGAATAACATATTTTTTTCAACATTCACGCTACCAAACTGATTTCCTTTCATCAATTTATGACTTTTTTTGTGCCCCCCTACCCCCAGTACTTGGTGCCCTACATGCAGCATGTAATATACGTGGTTATAGGGCTGATGTGTCCTGTCCAGTCATCATACATTGTCAGATCTGCATACACTAACAGCCATATCTGCTAGACAAGCATACGTTTTGTGTCATCAGCCATATCACATCCTGATTTGTGAATATCCCTGTCAGAACAGGATATACTTGCTTATTATGGCTATATGACATGCTGATTTGTGAATTTACCTTTTGGACATATTGTATTTTTAAATTAGTGTATCAGCAGAATTGTTTTTAATGAGGTGCTTGTAATAAGGCAGGATAAAGCAAAACAATGGGTAAAATGATTACAGGTACATACATCTTCATTTCATCACATCACCCCTACTTTACAGCAACTTCACTGGCTCCCGGTCATATTCAGAATCCAATTCAAAATTCTTCTCTTTACATTCAAGATCATCCACAACCTCGCACCTCCTTACTTATCTGATCTCAGCCTCCCGCTCCCTCAGATCTTCCTCCTCAATCCATCTCTCTGTTCCCTTTCTTCGCCTCAGTACCTTTGGGAGCAGAGCGTTCTTAGTATTATTACAAAGAATTACTTCAACATACAAAACAAGCCAGCTCTTTAAAGAGTGCTAACACAAACCTAGGCTACCTGCAGGCTTCTAGTCAAAACCTGAAAGATGATGCAGGGTTTTCCAAAGGTTTTGCATGCGGCAGCAAAATTGCCAAGCTGCAATCAATATATTTTTAAACTTAATTTTACCAAACCTTTTTAAAACTAAAACACAGTAAAATTAAAATACATGATATACATCCTTGGTAAGTAAACCTTTCTGTGTAAAAAATAAAGACGATAAATAAAATTGACAAAATTTTAAATACTCTAGGTAGAAGTCTCTGCGGCTATTTCAGGAAGATGACATACTCGCAAAAAAAATACTTAGAGAATTAGGTATTTTTAACAGCCTCCCCTAACAGTGATATTTCCCTTAGAGCTCATGCACCATGAAAATAAAATAAAATACAGACATTAAACTTTGTCACAATAGCACAACCAGATAACTGACTGCTTTTAACTCATTGAGGAATGCCAGCGAGAGTTTGAAAGCAGTGTGTCAAGAGACAGGCATTCTCTCTCGGCATAGTAAGCATTGAGCACTGAACGTCAATGAGGCGAGCCGGCTGTTGGTGCGGCAGCAGTGGACATGTCTGAGCATTAAAATTAAGCAGTATGTCAACAGATATTTTGACTTTACATAGCTAAATTCTGGCATAAAAACCTTTTAAAAGTTACTTTTATGTCACAGAAAGTGTAATATATCCAACTTCATTCACAGCTTTTCGCATCTCTCTGCCACTGCGGTTTCGATTCTCTTCAACCTACAGTAAATCATGGAATAGGGTGGCCCAGGAAGGATACACCAGACCCATCCTTCAAATTTTGGAAATGAAGGACACGTTTGTCGACTGCATTTGAAGGAGTCCTGAATTGGGACAGCCTTTGTCACAGTGCTGTGACCTTAACAGCCTACAGATTCGGCCTTTGAAGGATGCACCCCCTGAATTGAGACACACCCAGTATGTTTAAACTGCAGATGCTTTGTTTTTGCGTGTCCCTCCTAGCTATACGACAGGACAGGTCTGTGTGTAGAGTGTGAAAAACTCACACTCTACACACAGACTCACCTGCCTGCACCCCTTTCCATTTTCACATAATGGTATGATGCTGTAGCTTCACATGACTGGCCCATCTGATCAATCAAAACAAAATTCTGGCTAAAATGAGGAATGAGCAGTGAGTAGCAGCACATTGCTTCACTGTTGCGAACTTAGCAACTTTTTCTGCATATTTAGTGATTTTCAGACCACTCTAGCAACTTTTTTTTATTAAAAAGTGACTAGCAACAAATCTAGCTTTTTTCTGTTATTGGCAACTTCAAGTCAAAGCACCAATGGTTCTGCAGTTACTGTCTTAAGGCAGCAGCCCCCCATGATTGGTATTGTTGGAAATTAGAGTTTTAAACCCTTTAAAAAATATACGGTGTCCCGGTGAAGTAATGTCTGTGCCTAACGGATCTTAGAAAAGTGCCAGTCATGCTTGTTTCGTGCACAGGAGGCTTTCCCAGAGCTTGTTAAATCTGCATATTTCATCAGCGTTTACATCACTGTCATGGCTCTCACATCCACAGACTTCTCCACACCACAGTAGCAGTCACAGTTCCAATAAAAAAAGAAAAAAGTAACCAAGCTTTCTTGGTTTGTTAATGGCACCAGATGAGATGGCAGGAGACTGTACTCTGAGCTTGACTTTTGGATCACTGCAAGGCTCGGCGGGACTCTTTTATTTTTACAAAAGTTTTACCCAACCTATGACAATCCTCGAGGGACATTTAACCAGCATGGGCAAACATGTTTCTACACAGCAAAGATGAAATCAGTTTTTAACTCTGCTTTCTGATTTAAAATAGTACACATTAAACATAACAATATTGATATTATTAATGTTACAATATGTAACCCAAAAAGCATGATTCACTGCATGTTTGTTAAAACAAGAGTCTGATGACAGAGGGGAAAAGAGACCTCTAGAAGTGCTAATCACTGGGTCCATTGTTCCCAGCAGTGTTTTCACATCTGCTTATTAGATGCGACTTTGGGCTTGTTAATTTACACTGTCTACAAGGTAGAAGTAATAGAGCTGGTTGCTTGTTTCTCTTGCAAGAACTGGCAATACAGGGTTCCAATCCACACTCACATGGTTTTATTTCAAATGCAGTGAACGAGAGGGTGGCCTCCCTCTTCATTTGTGTGGGGGGACAGGTTCTGACTGTTGTTTGTGCTTATACGCCAAACACCAGTTCAGATTACCCATCCTTTTTGGAGTCCTTGGAGGGGGTACTGGAGAGTGCCCCTCCTGGGGACTCCCTCATTTTGCTGGGGGACTTCAACGCTCATGTGGGCAATGACAGTGGGACCTGGAGGGGCATAGTTGGGAGGAACGGCCCACCTGATCTGAACTAGAGTGGTGTTCTGTTGTTGAACTTCTGTGCTCGTCATTGATTGGCCATCACGAACACCATGTTCAAGCATAAGGGTGTCTACATGTGCTCTTGGCACCAGGACACCCTAGGCCATAGTGAATGATCGACTTTGTTGTTGTTTCATCTGAACTGCGGCCGCATGTCTTGGACACTCGGGTGAAGAGAGGGGCGGAGCTCCCCACTGACCACTAACTGGTGGTGGGCTGGCTCCGACGATGGTGGAGGAAGTTGGTCAGATCTGGCAGGCCCAAACGTATTGTGAGGGTCTGCTGGGAACGTCTGGCAGAGTCCCCCATGAGACGGAGCTTTAACTCCCACCTCCGGGAGAGCTTTGAACACGTCCCGAGGGAGGCGGGGGACATTGAGGCTGAATGGACCATGTTCTGCGCCTCTATTGTTGAGGCGGCTAGTCAGAGCTGTGGCCGCCAGGTTGCCGGTGCTTGTCATGGCGGCAACCCTAAAACACGCTGGTGGACACCGGCGGTGAGGGAAGCCGTCAAGCTGAAGAAGGAGTCCTATCGGGCTTTATCAGAATCAGAAATACTTAAATAATCTCAGAGGGAAATTGCCTTTTCAGTACAATCGCCATCACAAACATCACAAACATTTCAGGGGGAGACGATTTACTGAGGCCTTGCTGCCAAGGAACCGCCTTACACTGTGCCCACATGGCGCTGCCATTACTCTGTGAAAAGATAGAGGCCACAAAAAGGAAGGTGGGAGGGCGAAAAACATAACTCATACTTTATCCTATAACAGGATACAGTTTGAGATATCAAAAACCTCTTGCACAAAAAGCACAAATAAGACGAGACACATATAGCAGAAGGTAAACATTTGAGACTAGTCGCGTGTAAGTTCATCAGTTTATATGACCATCAGTTATGTGTGTCTGTTTGGGTGAAAGTGTTTATATTTCCGTGAACGCTCTCCAGAGTCCATTGTCCTTGATGTTATCAGCCGGCCAATAGTTCAGAAAGCATCCGCAGATGTCAGCGGCGGAGTGGGTAGCAGGGTAGAGTTCTGAGCTTGTTCCTAATAACAAAGCAGGAGTGATTAGATAGGGAAGGCAAATATGTTATTTGTTATGAGACAAGCTGCACTGACTTTCCTGTCAGCTTTAAGTCTTTTGCTGGCTCCAAATGGTGAAATCCAATATACCAAATTGTTGGGCTTTTCCGCGCTTCACTTCCAGATTTTATCCCATCACCCCTTTGAGTTCAACCACTGAAGCCAGTCTGCGTACCAGCACATCCAGCTTTTCGGCTCTGCTCCTCCAACTTCCAGAACTGTTCGTTCACCGCCTTAGTGAGCGTGTCATATGCAGCCAGCAGCCTGATCAAGGCAAAATGGCTACCGACATCCGCTGTATTTGCTGATACATAAAAAATCCACCAAATCCAATAAGTAGAAATCCAAGTATCCTGAATCCAAACATGCAAACATTTCAAACGTCCAGCAATGACAAAGTCGAAAGACTTTAGACTTTCCATCCAAGAATATAGGGTGTATCCCGCAAGATGAGTCATATCAGGAGCGGACGGGTCCCCCTTTCGTTGCCTACCCGTCGAAAAAAAATTATCAATAGCATTGAGAGACCAGCTTACCAGATCCATGTTTTTCAGAGTTTGGTTGATATGAAGTTCTCAGAAAGACAAGACATAGCAGCAGAAGCAGGAGAGGGGGAGGGGGGGGGTGAAAGCTGGAGAGGAGAGAAAAAAATAAAAATATTGGCCTGTGGGACTCCGGAAGCAGCTGATGTGTACCGGCAGTCAAAGACGGCTCGGCTGGTCGCCGAGGCAAAAACTCGGGCGTGGGAAGAGTTCAGAGAGGCCATGGAGAAAGACCTCCGTACGGCTTCAAAGCGATTCTGGTCCACTATCCGGCATCTCAGGAGGGGGAAGCAGTGCAGTAGCAACACTGTTTATAGTGGGGGTGGTGTGGTGCTGACCTCGACTCGGGACATTGTGCGTCGGTGGGCAGAATACTTCGAAGACCTCCTTAATCCCACCAACACGTCTTCCATTGTGGAAGCAGAGCCTGAGGACTCTGAGTCGGGTTCTCCCATCTCTGGTGCTGAGGTTGCTGAGGTTGTTAAAAAGCTCCTTGGTGGCAAGGCCCCGGGGGTGGATGAGATTCGCCCTGAGTACCTTAAGGCTCTGGATGTTGTGGGGCTGTGTTGGTTAACGCGGCTCTGCAGCATTGCGTGGACATTGGGGGCAGTTCCCCTGGATTGGCAGACTGGGGTGGTGGGGGACTCCCACCCCAGTCTGACCACCACCCCAGTCCCCAGAATCACACTCTTAAGCCTCCCTGTTAAGGTCTATTCTGGGGTTCATGAAAGGAGGGTCCGTTGGATAGTTGAATCTCAGATTTAGGAAGAGCAGTGTGGTTTTCGTCCTGACCGTGGAACACTGGATCAGCTTTACACCCTCAGCAGGATCCTGGAGGGGGCATGGGAGTTTGCCAAACCATTCTACGTGTGCTTTGTGGATCTGGAGAAGGCATTCGACCGTGTCCCTCGAGGGATCCTGTGGGGGGTACTCCAAGAGTATGAAGTACCGGGCCCTTTAATAAGGGCTGTCAGGTCTCTGTATGACCGGTGTCAGAGTCTGGTCCGCATTACCAGCAGTAAGTCGGACTCATTTCCGGTGATATTTGGACTCCGCCAAGGTTGCCCTTTGTCACCGATTATGTTCATAACTTTTATGGACAGAATTTCTAGGTGTAGCCAAGGTGTTGAGGGGATTTGTTTTGGTGGCCTTAGGATTGCGTCTCTGCTATTCGCAGATGACGTGGTCCTATTGGCTTCATCAGGGCGTGATCTACAGCTTTCACTAGAGCGGTTCGCAGCCGAGTGTGAAGCGGCCGGGATGAGAATCAGTGCCTCCAAATCCGTGACCATGGTCTTGAACTGGAAAGGGGTAGAGTGCCTTCTCCGGGTTGGGGAGGATGTGCTACCCCTAGTGGAGGAGTTTAAGTATCTTGGGGTCTTGTTCACGAATGAGGGGAAGATGGAGCGGGAGATCAACAGGCGGATTGGTGCAGCGTCTGCTGTGAAGCGGGCGCTGTACCGATCCGTTGTGGTGAAGAGAGAGCTGAGCCAAAAGGCGAAGCTCTTGATTTACCGGTCGATCTACGTTCCTACCCTCATCTATGGTCATGAGCTTTGGGTCATGACCGAAAGAACGAGATCCCAGGTACAAGCGGCCGAAATGAGTTTTCTCTGTAGTGTGTCTGGGCTCTCCCTTGGAGATAGGGTGAGGAGGTCAGTCATCCGGGGAGGACTCAGAGTAGAGCCGCTGCTCCTCCACGTCGAGAAGAGCCAGTTGAGGTGGCTCGGGCATCTGGTAAGGATGCCTCCTGGACGCCTCCCTGGTGAGGTGTTCCTGGCACGTCCCACCGGGAGGAGGCCCAGAGGGAGACCCAGGAGACATTGGAGGGACTATGTCTCTCGGCTGGCCTGGGAACGCCTTGGGATTCCCCCGGAGGAGCTGGCCCAAGTGGCTGGGGAGAGGGACGTCTGGGTCTCCCTACTGAAGCTGCTACCCCCGCGACCCGACCCTGGATAAGCGGAAGACAATGGATGGATGGATGGATGGATACATATACACATATATATATATATATATATATATATATATATATATATATATATATATATATATATATATATAATGTTTTTATCTGTTTATTTTTAAAGGGCTAAATCAATCCCATGTCATCTCCAATCTGTAATTATTCTTTATAAATATCTGATACAGTCTTTGAGTGAGAAATGTCATTTGAAATGTGAACACTATCTGATACAATGAACTGCTTCTCTGGCAGATCAGAGCATTTCCTCTATATTTCCTTCATTAAATTTGGAAAATGCTGCAAGGAAACATTTATCTGTCTCTCTGCCTCTTCTGTTGCTGCGGTGTTTGTAGGAGAAGGTAAGCTAGAAAGACTAAAATGAAGACAATAGTAGCATGATGCTAACTAGTTCATGTTGCTTAAAGCTGCTTCATGTTTCTATCAGCATCCATTCATCTTATCTGCTTTGTGAATCAGATTCTCACACTGAACAGATACTGGCCAAAAAACAGAGGCAGAAATCTGCTCTCTGAAAACCTAACAATGGTCTGGTTCTAAGGATATATTGTATTGTTTAGGATCACATAATGTGATGTAAGAGACCTTGTAATGACAACACCTCCTGATGTTACAAATGTTTATGTTCCGACTTAATCACAAAATCATGTTTTTTTCCTTCTGTTGTCTTTCCTTCTTTGTTTCAGCAGATGCTGGTGTGCAGGAGATTTTAGAGGAACATAAGATCAGTCTCAGGAGGAGATGTGAATGTGTGACTGAAGGAAGTGATGAAACAGGAAGTAGATCCCTCCTCAACAGGATCTACACTGATCTATACATCACAGAGGGACAGAGTGAAGTTAATACCCAACATGAGGTGAGGCAGCTTGAGAAAGCTTCCAAGATCCAGAACCTTCATGACTCTCAAATCAGGTGCCACGACATCTTTAAAGCCTTTCCTGACCAACATGGACCCATCAGAGTGGTTCTGACCAATGGCGTCGCTGGTGTTGGAAAAACCTTCTCAGTGCAGAAGTTCACTCTGGACTGGGCAGAGGGCTTGGAGAACCAAGATGTCAGTTTGGTGGTTCTGCTTTCGTTCAGGGAACTGAACTTAATCAGAGATGAGCAGCACAGTCTTCTCACACTGCTCCATGTTTTCCATCCAACACTTCAGAAGCTCCCAACAGAGAAGCTGGCTGTCTGTAAACTTCTATTCATCTTTGATGGCCTGGATGAAAGCAGACTCTCTCTGGACTTTGATGACAGTCAGCTGGTTTCTAACATCACACAAAAGTCATCGGTCAACGTTCTGCTGACAAACCTCATCAAGGGGAACCTGCTTCCCTCAGCTCTCATCTGGATAACTTCTCGACCTGCAGCGGCCAATCAGATCCCACCTTCATGTGTTAACAGGGTAACAGAAGTACGAGGCTTCACCGATGCCCAGAAGGAAGAGTACTTCAGGAGGAGGTTCAGTGATGGAGAGCTGTCCAGCAGAATCATCTCCCACATCAAGACCTCCAGGAGCCTCCACGTCATGTGTGCAATCCCAGTCTTCTGCTGGATCACTGCTAGAGTTATGGAGAACATGCTGACCACGGAACAGAGAGGAGAGCTGCCAAAGACCATGACCGACATGTACTCACACTTCTTACTGGTCCAGACAAAGAGGAAGAAGAACAAGTACCAAGAAGGACGTGTGAGGAGTCCACAGGAGTTGATGGGGGCTGACAGGCAAGTTCTTCTTAAGCTGGGGAGGCTGGCGTTTGAACAACTGGAGAAAGGAAACATTATATTCTACCGAAAAGATCTTAAGCAGTGTGGTCTGGATGTCAAAGATGCCTCATTGTACTCAGGAGTTTGTACAGAGATCTTCAAAAGAGAGAGCGTGATCTTCCAGAAACCAGTCTACTGCTTTGTTCATCTGAGCATTCAGGAGTTTCTGGCTGCAGTCTACATGTTCCACTGTTTCACCAGCAGGAACACAAAGGCGATGAAGAGATTCCTGGGAGAACATCACACCAACAGCAAAAATGGGTTTATAAAAAACGACCAGCAACAAAGATACAGTAAAACAACTCTGGATGACTTTCTGAAGAGAACCATGGAGAAATACCTCAGAATTATAGATAGCGACTTGGACCTGTTTGTTCGCTTCCTTCATGGGCTTTCTGTGGAGTCCAACCAGAGACTCTTAGGAGGCCTGCTGGGTAAGACAGAGAACAGTTCAGAAACCATCCAGAGAGTCATCAACAATCTGAAGGAGATTAACCATAAGAATGTCTGTCCTGACAAAAGCATCAGCATCTTTCAATGTCTGATGGAGATGAATGACCTCTCAGTTTATAAGGAGGTCCAACAGTTCCTGAAATCAGAGACCAGATCAGAGAACCTCTCAGAGATCCAGTGCTCAGCTCTGGGCTACATGCTACAGATGTCAGAACAGGTTCTGGATGAGTTGGACCTGGAGAAGTACAACACATCAGAAGCAGGACGAAGGAGACTGATTCCAGCTGTGAGCAACTGCAGAAAGGCTCGGTGAGTCCACATGTCTTTATTGTGTGATGCTGACTCAGCACTGTTGTCATCCAGTTTTTTTTTTCATTATTCTAGCTTTTCTGGACATTTTTGGGCCTTTAACTAATTCCTTCATACTTTGGACAATGTCAACCATTCAACTGTCTAAAACATTAAACTCATTCAGGACAGCTCTGCTGTAGCTTTTAGTATTCAGAGACTTTTATTATTTTAAACATTGAGCATTTTTTATCAGTTTTTTAATTTCCAATAAATCACCTTGAAAATATTCAGAAGTCTTACAAATCTCTGTTTTCTTTTAAAGATACAATGGGGCATTTCTCAAATGACGTCATATTTTTCCCGACACTACCGATTTCCCTGCTGGTCGTAAAGGAAGAGTGCAAATTACATTGGCAACAACACACACAAGATCACTGTGAGAGAAATATTGACTTGATCCATGAAAAGAACCGGAAGACCAACAAAAAAAAAAACACACACCGCTTCTAATCATAAATGCACGTATTTAGCTGGTATTTATACACACAGGGTATTTTACTGCTCGTAAAATAGTTGTAGTGGACGATGGGGGTTGAGCCCCACTCTTTTGCTGCGCGCTGCATTAACCAGAAAAAGGCAAGGCAAGGCAGATTTTTTGTATAGCACATTTCAGTAGAAAGACAATGCAAAGTGCTTTACGTGATTGAAATATAGGAAAATGAAAACAGAATAAAAGCAATTATGAATAAAATGTAGATAAAGTAAAAATAAAACATGGGAAAATGGAAACTAAGAGCAAATATTAAAAACAGTTGGACTACAAACTTAAACTAACAATGTTTCAGTAAAACAGTTTTACTAGAACAGTCAAAGGCAATCCTAATCAAATGAACTGTATGATATTTTAAAGCCACTGAAAACGCCAAATAAATGTAGCCTACCTGCACAGATGCTGCAGTCACTGGTTTCAGGTCTGGATGTTCAAGTGCTGGCTTCTTACAACTGAGGAAATGTAGAGACCACATTTAAGTGTCTTTAGTCAGGTTCCATAGTAAACTCCTCTCGGTTACAAGCTCATATGCAACACTGACATTTCTCTGCAATCTTTGGGGGTTTTGGAAATTCAATGGAAAAAAAAAACCTTCATATGATCATGATCACCATATCGCTAGTCACTCAAGCAGATAGCAAAGCAGCAGCGGTGTTTTGTTGTTGTCATAAAAAGGGATGAATACCTGTATTGCTGCTGTTGCCATGGACATTTCTTTTAATCTCTCAAACTTCCCTCTGAGTTTGTAAGTTAGAAACCAACATGTGATGATTTCTCTCTTGTTTCAGAAAATATAATTTCTGTAGGAGTCCTACTTTCTGTCAGAACTACCAAAAGGAAAACTTATTTCCTGGGATTTGAACTATTTTGCTCATCAACACTTAATCCGCAGAATTGGATTAAGCTGTTCGATTTCCTACATAAAGACCTGTAGAGACATGAGCTTAACATTTTACATGTTACAGACTTTTCTGATAACTGGGAGAACTTTCTCTACTTTCACATCAAAACATACTGGTTGAAAAACACTCTGGCTTCTCTCTCTCCTCCCAGGGCTGTTGGCCTTCATTTATTTCTTTATGTGTTTAACAACAATTCCTTCCTACCTCCAAACCTTTGTTCCTCTAAGACAATGGACGGACTTTTGCAGAGACGTGTGTCCCTCATTACTCTGAGATAAACAGTCTTCTGTCACCTCCCTCCAAAGAAATGTAACACATTCCTGCCAATTTTTGTTCTACAATTAAGGCTTATCACAAGCAAGCATCTCTATGCCTCTGCCCTCTGCAGGATGTCCATGATTTTTATACTCCCTCCCTCTCTAATCCATTCATCCTCACCTTATAACTACTCATCTTTTCAGCTCACATATCTTCATCCTCTCAATTTGAGGTTCTTCATCCTCCTCAGCATTGCCTCCTTACGTCTTCCACTCCTACAGGAGAAGCTAGAAACTATCACAGGTTTAACATTAACAGCTTATTGATTAGTAAAACAGCAACAATATAATAACACCTAAATAGACTGTATGAAGGTTGCTAAAATTAGTGTAAATAAAATAGAATTCAAAAATAAACTGAGAAACAATAATCTAAATTTTGTATTCTATTATATTAATTTACTTGCTTAATAATTGATGGGGGGGGGCACGGTGACCTTGTGGTTAGATCAGGGGGTCCTGTAGAGGCTGCAAAGACCCCCTGTTCAAATTCCACAGATTTTTATTATTATTATTTAGTTCCAAATTCTGAAGGTCTTCAAGAAGAAACACCCATTGAAAGCAGTTGACCCAGTATGATGGAGCACATATGAGCCAAGCAGCAGAACATTGGACCAATCTTCAGTGATCAGGGAATGAATGAGAAGCTCTTTGAACAAACGGCATGTTTTATTAAAGAAAACACTTGATGCAGGCTTTACGTAGAAGATCAATACAGAACAATCGGATCTGAAACTCTGTTAAATGATCCATGTTTAGAACATTATAGGTCTGAGAATGACTGCTCTAACAGAACACTGACCCAGATTAGAAGAAAGAACAAAATGGTAAATCGGCTTGTACTCGTATAGCGCTTTAAGTCCAACGACACACCACAGTCAGTTATCATGCACACATTCACACCCTGATGGTGGTGAGCTATGTTAGTAGCCACAGCTGCCCTGGGGCAGACTGACAGAGGCAAGGTTGCCATACAATGATGCCACTGGATCCTCTGACCAGCACCAGCAGGTAAAGAGGATGAAGTGTCTTTCCCAAGGACACAATGACTTGGACAGTTGGAACAGGGGATTGAACCGGCAACTGCAGGACAAACTTCCTAACTCCTCCACCACTGTGCCCCCTGCCCCTCAAATGAGATAAGCAACCCATCCAAAGAAATGGTCCAATAGAACCAGACAGAATCCCAGCAGCTGAACCAGTATTATAAACACAGATCCAAGCTGAGCAGTGCCACATTAGATCAGAGTTCAGATGGGAGCCATTAGAACAGTAGCCTGTTCACACATTGTTCTGGTCCAGAAAGCTCTCCTGAACAGTGAAAGGGAACTTTGTTAAATACTAAGTATTAAGGTTCATATGAAATGCATGATGGACTAAAAAAGAATCAACACAAAGATCAGAATAAAAGTTGTTTTACATAACTTCAGAGAAAATTATTTCTGACAACTACAACCAAATGATGATGAATGATGAGGGCACTGAGAATTCAGTTTGCCATCCTCAGGTTTCCAGCAGCAGTTCAGATGATGATGAGCTTAAATCTCTTTTCCATGATGACTTTGGACTAAAGGTTCTGGTTGTTGAATGTCTCTTCCTGATCACTTCTCCTTGATTCAGAGCTGTTTTCATTATAAACAAGTGGTCTATTAATCCAATAGCTCTGATACTGAATCTCTCCACGTGGGAGGGGAGGAGGGTGAGGGATGTGTTCAGGAATGTTGAGTAAAACTGAGCTTCCAATCAATTAGATCCAGAGAGTTCTGTTGGACTGTATTAACCTGCATCCTGTTGGCTTCAGCTCATATCTTTTGTGCTTTATTCAGATTGAGGCTCTGCTGGTTGTCAGAGGTCAGCTGTGGTCCTCTGTTGTCATTTCTGAAGTCCAACCCATCCCATCTGACAGAACTGGACCTGAGTGAGAACAACCTGCCAGATGCTGAAGTGGAGGAACTCTGTGGTTTCCTACAGATTCCCCTCTGCAAACTACAGATATTGAGGTAAGATTCCATGTTTTAGTTTAATGCTGAAATTTCTGATGTCAAAGTTATGTTGACACTAAACTGCAGACATATGGCTGATGTAATACTGATCCACACTGAGGAGCTTCATGGTCTTTAAATGAAAAGTAGTAATGCTTCATTTACGGGAAGGTTTTCATATCTTCACAAGATTAGTTTGTCTACATTTCCTACAGGACTTTAAAATAGTTCAGTTGATGTTTCTGTACAATGTATTTTAATCACAGCTAATACCATCATCATGATATTCACAACTATATCATGTTCCCATTGTAGTAGGACTGTTTTTCCAATTATGCACGGCTCTATCCAAGGTCTTGGAGTGGTATAGGGTTTTTGGGAAGCAGAAGTTGATATGCTCATAACTAGAGTCTGATGTTAGCCTTCATTCATTCTAGACTGTCTAAAGATGGTTAGGGATCATAGGTGGTGTTCTGCACACCTTAGTTGTAACTACAGAATAAAATCTGATGATAATGTTTAACTCTCTAACGCAGCTGTGAAAAGAGCTCAGACTCTGAGCCTCCTTCTTATAGCAGAACAAAAACAACAAACCTTCCCACTGTATTTCCTCATAATCTAACAGCAGAAGTGATTTCTAATCAGTTCAGGTTCAAAGTAAAGCTGCAGCTTTGCTGCATTTGGGAAAAAAAGTTAATTGGACCGATGAACACATCTTCTAAAACAGCCATAACTCCTGATCTAAGACAGATAGAAATCCCTCTGACCAATTACTAGAGAAGCAGATACTAAAAAGAGACAAGACTCCAAAACAACTGGCCAAATTCACAGAGACCCACTGAAAACAATTGACCCAATTTGATGGAGCACATATGAGCTCAGCATTAGAACAGATGTAGTGTAACTATTGTAGCTGTTGATCCTTCAGATAAATCCCTCAGTTCTCTTCAATAGACGGTTACTATGTGAAAATGGGGCACTTACATTCAATCACAGCAGCATTAATTAACTGCGCTAATGTCAGTTTGGTTATTAAAGTTAATTTTAATTCCAGCTCAGAACGTTATTATGATGTGTCATTAGAATATTTTAGTTCTGAATATTTTTCTGAATTATAATAAAAATCATAATTAATAATTTGTAATTCAGAACAATCCTCCACAACAAACAGAGCTTTAGGGTTACTCTGTTTATTATTGGATTACTAGCACTTTAATTAATAATTGCAATTAATAACTAATAATAATTAACCAAAATCAGATGTTCAAAACATGGGTTGGATGGGTTTGTCTAGACAATAATTACAATTTATAACTACAAGTGGCAATTAACAATTATTAACCAAATCACCACACAAATGAATGTTATCAACTGTTAACCTAAAAAGGGTACCACTAACTTTTGGACTACACACATAAACACGCACGCATGCACGCACACACACACACACACACACACACACACACACGTCCTGGGAGATCTATGCACATTCTGTTTCCTTGCACATAGATCCAACAATGTTCTGGTTCTGCTTGTTTTAGAGTTCCATTGGACAGTTTTAACCTGTAACCTGCTGGCTTCAGTTCACATCTTCTATTCTTTATTCAGATTGAAGGAGTGCAGGTTGTCAGAGGGCCACTGTGCTTCTCTGGGCTCGGCACTGAAGTCCAACCCCTCCCATCTGACAGACCTGGACCTGAGTCAGAACCAAGACCTGAAAGATGCTGGAGTGAAGGGGCTATGTGGTTTCCTACAGTCTCCTCTCTGCAAACTACGTATAATGAGGTTGGACTCTATGTTTTAGTTTAGTGCTGATATTTCATGCCAAAATGTATTAAATAATAAGCAGAAAACATAAAACAAGGAGTTGAATTTCAGTGGGGGGTAGCAGCTGTTATCCATGACTTTCCAGAATCCAGTGAGCTGTGAGCTGATAATGCAGGAAATGCCCACTATCATGCTCAGTAACATTATTTAATAATGCTGAACCAACAAAGGCAGCGGTAAGGAGCACAGGAAGAATCCAGAACCTCTCTAAGACTTCAGTCCTTAAGAGGACACTTGGTGATCCTGTTCTCCTCCTCTGTACAAGGCTCTGAGCTCCCAGTGCTGCTGCTAACATTAACAGATCCAGAGAGGCTTGATTGATCTGGACTCTAAGGTGGCCTTTTTAGGCCCATCAGCTCCAATGTTAGTAGCTGGGTGGTTGGATTTTCACACATATAAGTTATCCCTTGTATTAATGACCTGTGGTCAAATGGTTTTATTAGAAATAATTAGAAAAACTGCAGAGAAAGAAGATAGAAGAACTTAAAAATACTATTGTCATTTATTTGAATATTGTTAATCTTTTAAATCTTTATAAGATTAGTTTTTCTATATTTATTTGTCTTCAGAACCCAAGTTCTTATTGATTGTGCTGCTGGTGGAGCTGACAGAATTTAAGAGCTGAAGTCAGCAGGTCTGTATTGAAGCAGGAGAATGTTGTCATTAAAGAAAAAACATCTAACTTTTAGCCAATAGGGGCGCTATACCTGTACAGTAACTTCCAGGTTCAGTCCCCCCCTGAAGGCCATTGGCAAAGACATAACCATCAACTCAGAATTGAGGGGGATATATTTTTCAGAGGTTTATTGAGTGATTTATCATCCTCTCACTTTCAATGACATCGCTCCTTTGTGGCTAAGGAACCACATAATCACCAACAACCTCAGTATAGCACCGGGGGAACAACTTTAGTTATTTAAACTAACAAATTCAAAAGTTTTAGCTGCCAACCTCTGGTTTAGTTAACAAAATGACCCTCTGACATCTACAGGGCAAGTAGTCAGATCATAAGGTACCAAATGAAAACACTGAACATGAGATGTTTGGTATAAAATACCTTCCCATAAGCAAATTATTGTAATGATTTGCTTACAGGAATCGTAAGGAAATGGTATAGATTCCATTAGCAATTGAACATGGTACAAACTTATCACATGTTATGGAATGGGAGTGACAAGCTAACGGTAATAAGCCACATACTTTAATTTATTGAAATGAACTTTGAAAGTGACACAATACTAAAATCCACATAGTAGTCAAATGTGACAAAATTAATCAAGATCAAGAAAAATGGCAGGACATATTCCTGGTTCCTTTAGAAACGCAAATAATATAGATGTCAAATACCATCTGAAACCAAATATTTAACAAATAAATAAAACAAAGATCCATCTCCTGCCTTGTCACTGTCTACAGGCTCTCCCTGGCTTTTAGTGCTACAGCCTGGTCTCTGCTCTGACACATGGCATTCGCCCTGGGCTACCTAATACAGATTAAAAATATTTTAGAATGTGAATGAGATGTATAATATCTATGAAAACCCTCTCCTGATAACTGCTTGGTTTAGCCTCTCCTTACCTGTGAAGACCCAGCATCTCCGTCCACTGCTTCTGCTCTCCCTGACTCTGCTATTATGGCAATAAAGATTTCTTTTAAATATGTGGAAAACAGTGAACATAAGTTCTACACAGACATTAAAGAGGGTTATATTTATTCTCACCATGAACTAACTTGCAAGAGATGTAACACAGATAACGATAGTATTATTTTCAACTACCTTAATGAATGAATGAATGAATCTTTATTGTCATTGTCACAAGAACAACGAAATAAAAAAATGTGGCATCAATCAGTGCATATGTTAATATTTACACACAATCTAAAAATTTACACACAATATAAAAAACTAATAAAAACGAATAAATAAGAATAGCGCATTCTCACGCACATCATCCATAATGATTAATGGTTATTTTTGGTTGCATTTAGTATTGTTATTGCTGTCGGGTAAAAACTGTCTCTAAGACGGTTGGTTCTTGTTCTGATTGCTCTGTATCGTCTGCCTGAAGGCATCAGTGTAAACAGAGAATGTCCGGGATGAGAAGTGTCCTTTGGGATGTGTTGTGCCTCTTTTAGACAGCGGTCGCTGTGCAAGTCCTCCAGTGAGGGGAGAGGGCAGCCAATGATTTTTTGGGCTGTATTCACAACCCTTTGGAGAGCTCTCCTTTGAGCCGTAGTGCTGCTGTTATACCATACGCAGATACAGTAAGTCAGTATGCTCTCTATGAAGCACCTGTAGAAGGACACCAGCAGTTTATTTTTGATGTTGTTCTTCCTGAGAACCCTCAGGAAGTACACTCTTTGCTGGGGCTTTTTTGTCAGCTCCAAGGTGTTGATGTTCCATGTGAGGCCCTGCTCAATGTGGACCCCCAGGAAACGGAAGTCAGCTACCCTCTCCACACACTTTCCTCCAATGATTAGTGGTGTAATGTCCATTTTTTTCCTCTTGTAATCTATTATGAGTTATTTTGTCTTTGAGTTGTTGAGGAGCAGATTGTTCTCCGTGCACCACACCAACAGCCGCTCCACCTCACTCCTGTAGGCCGACTCGTCGTCTCCTTTTTTTTTAAGTAGGAGAGTAAAGGAAGAACAAGAAGAGAAAAAAAAGAAAGAGAAGAGGTGAAAGAAAGAAGAGATAAAAGGGAGAGAATGATAAAACGTCCTCTGTCTGCTCCATCACCTGGAAAGAGACGCAAAAAGAACAGCACAACCAACAGACATAAAGCAACAGATACAGTCGAGTAACACCTTGATGCCATTGCTAAATCATATGTATTATTATTTAAGCTGACATGTGTAATGTGATACCTGAAAAAAGAAAGTGAAAGAAAATAAATAAATAAATTACAGGCTTTCTGTATATAAGTGAACACTTAATACCTGGAACCCTGCACCTGTGGGAGTTTGTGAGAGTGCACTAGTTTAGGTGAAAATTATCCAAATGGAAATAGCTCGATAGTGGTTGTGGAGAACCAAAGACCCGCCTTTCCCGAGCACAGAGGCAGGGGTCAGGGGACCCATAACCCCGGACTCCCAAAGGGTCCCCCAAAGCAGTGCGCCCAAGAGGGGCCATCACAGGAAATCTGCACCCCCCCCCCCCCCCCGAGGAAAGAGGAGAGACGACCCCGAGGAAATCCCCCAGCCACCGCAATGCCGACGCCCCCAAGAGCCGCGGGGACGAGCCCGTGGGCTCCGCCGGCAGCCAGCCACGCTGAAGTGGTCCCGGCCATGGGCCCTGAGGGCCAGAGGCCTCAGGGGCGCGAAGCCGCCACCGGGAATGGGCCGGCACCCACCTGGGAACCCGCCCCAAACCCGAGGACCGTCAACGCACCAGAGGGCCATGGCGCCTGCCAACGCAGCGGAGGAGGGCAGAACATGGGGGGATGGGCTCCGCACCTATCGGAGACTTGAGATGTTCTTGGGAGAGGGAGCAGACCGGACCCGAACCTGAAAAAAAACAAAAAAAACAAACTCATTCACACCATCCCTCCCTAGTGCCCCACTCACCACACACAGACACAAAAAAAAAGGACGCTGTACACACATTCCCACATAACACTCACATCTATAAATCCCAAGTGGGGGGGGGGGGGGATCACAACAATTCAACTATACGACTGCCTGTGCCTGACCACCGGCCCCGCCCCCGGACCAGACGCCCCCCGGACCAGACCCCCCAAAGAGGGGGGGGCAACACGACCCGTATGGGCCACCCGACCAGAACCCCTCTCACCTAATAAACCCCCTCCCTCGTCGTCTCCTGAGATGAGCCCCACCATTGTGGTGTCATCAGCAAACTTGATGATGGTGTTGCCGTGGTGGGCAGAGCAACACCATCATCAAGTTTGCTGATGACACCACAATGGTGGGGCTCAGGATATGCTAGGATAGTGGCATATATTACCAAATCATCATTTAGCTAACATTATATGTATCATGCATACAACAGCATTGCTCAACTTAAACGGTTTATTTGGGAAAATATGTTTAAAGTTTTTTACCTTTCGCTGGCTCTGGCTCGTTTGCTGACACAGGTGTGCATTCCCACACACACTGTGAAGCGCTGCTCAGCTCATCAACAAAAACATTAATAATGCTCTTGCCTTATTTGCCATAGTCGACAGGTTAACAAATCCTCCTGTGTCTGTGGCTTCTGAACTCCACTCCACCAGGGCCTGCAATCAATTTACTAACTTCTTTACTGAGAAAATCCAAAAGATTAGAGGATCAATTTGTACATCCATATCAACTGTTTCCAACTGGAACTCATATTAACAAAATGTCCCAATTCAGCCAAATAAACTACAAAAGCTTAGAGAAGATCATTCAGCAGCTAAGTTCCTCTTCCTTCTGCCTTGATGTTCTACCCACAGTTTTCTTTAAGAAAGTTTTGCCTGTCATAGCGTCTGATTTGATTCAGATAATAAACTTGTCCCATCTGTCAGGTGTTTTCGCCCAGTCCCTAAAAACAGCAGTTACCAAACCACTGCTGAAAAAGAACAATATAGACAAACTACTACTCCAGAACTACAGGCCCATCTCAAACCTCCCCTTTATCAGTAAGATTACAGAAAAAGATGTATTTCAACAATTAAACACCTTCTTAACAATGACCAGCCGATTTGACGTCTTCCGGTCAGGTTTCCGTGCTAACCACAATACAGAGACCGCCCTTATCAAGGTGTTTAATGACATCCAAATAAATATAGACTGTGGAAGAAAAACAGTGCTGGTAATATTGGACCTCAGTGCAGCATTCGATACTGTTGATCACTCCACCCTGTTAGAATGCCTGGGAAACTGGGTCGGCCTTTCTGGTACAGCTCTCAACTGGTGTAAATCCTACTTAAAGGACTTTTTTGTGTCAGTAGGTAACTTTACATCCCAGACGACAAAAATCACATGTGGGGTTCCCCAACGGTCCATCCTGGGTCCCCTCATATTCAATATCTACATGCTCCCTCTAGCTCAGATCATAAAAACAACATCAGCTACTATAATTATGCAGACAACACACAGCTCTACATCACCATGTCACCGGGTGACTATGAAGAAATCAGAAATGCCTAGAAGAAATCGATGCATGGATGTGCCAAAATTTTCTTCAATTGAATAAAAACAAAACAAAAGTAATAATCTTTGGACCAATAGAGGAGAGATCAGAAGTAAGCACACAGCTTCAGCTGCTTCAGCTAGAAACCACTGATCAGGCCCGAAATCTGGGAGTAGTGATGGACTCAGACATGAACCTCCAAAAGCATCTAAAGATAATTACAAGGTTTGCTTTCTATCACCTGAAGAATATTTCCAGAATTAAAGGACTAATGTGTCAGCAGGATCTGGAAAAACTGATCCATGCGTTTATTTTTAGTTGAATTCATTACTGCAACTGTGTTTTTCACAGGTCTGCCTAAAAAGTGGATCAGACAGCTGCAGCTGATCCAGAACGCTGCTGTCCATGTCCTCACTAGGACTAAGAAAGTAGAGCACATCACCCCAGTTCTAAAGTCCTTACACTGGCTCACTGTATCTCAGAGAATAGACTTTAAAAAGACTTCTGTTAGTTTATAAATCCCTGAATGGCTTAGCACCTAAATACATCACAGACTTGTTGTCAGTGTATCAACCCTCCAGACCACTAAGGTCGTCTGGCTCCAGCCTACTCCGCATACCTAGAACCAGAACCAAACACGGAGAAGCAGGATTAAGTTCCTATGCTCCACTTATGTGGAACAAACTTCCAGAAAACTTTAAAAGTGTGGTAAGCCTGAGTTCCTTTAAATCAAGATTAAAAACACATTTGTTTAAGATTGCCTTCGACTGTTCTAGTTAAGCTATTTTACTGAAACATCATTAGTTCAACTTTGTAGTCCAACAGTTTTTAATTTTTGCTTTTAGTTTCTATTCTCCCATGTTCTGTTTTGTTTCTACATTTTATTCCTACTTGCTTTTATTCTGTTTTATTTTCCTATATTTTAATCAGTAAAGCACTTTGCATTGTCTCTGTACTGAAATGTGCTATACAAATAAATTTGCCTTGCCTTGCCTTGCTGCATATCTCTCTTCTGTGATCCACGGCAGAGTTCACTTGTGGTGCATTTAAAGACGGCTCAGAAAAACACCTTACAACATGTAAATAACAGATTAAACAATTGTAACGGTGAAAAAGTGTGTGGGGGGGAGACAAAGGGCACAGATTTGAAAAGTGGGGGAGACATGTCCCACCCGTATCCCCTGTCTGTTACGCCCATGGCCACTTGCAACACTGCCCTTTCACATTAAACAGTCACCCTCCATGCTTTGGAATCTGGCAGCAGACCACTTTTGAGAAGTCATGGAGTTACTTGTAAAGACAAGGCCACATTTACCCCTCTAGATTAAATCCTACATCAAAGAGCCAAAAAATATCTCATCATGTGTCATATCTGTTTCGCTTTGTTGTAGACAGCCATAACCTAGAATAGGTCATGTGATTAACCTGAATCTTGTAGGCTTCAGCTCACATCTTTTATTCTTTATTCAGATTGATGAACTGCAGTTTGTCAAAGATCGGCTGTGCCTCTCTGGTCTCCGCTCTAAAGTCCAACCCCTCCCATCTGACAGAATTGGACCTGCTAGAAAATGACCTGAAGGAGTCAGATGTTCAGCAGTTGGAGGATCTTGTAAAAAGTCCACGCTACAAACTGGAATCTGTGTAAGTAGATGGGGTGAGTCCAGCTGCTGTCAACAATACCGTACTGAACCCAGTTGATATCAAAGCAGGAATGACTTATGACTGCACTGTAGACTTGAGTAAAACCTGCAAAGGAAGCAGACAGGGCCAGCCCGAGGCATAAGCAAACTAAGCTGCCGCTTGGGGCCCCCAGACCAACTGGGGGGCCCCCTGATCGTCTGGGGTCCCCCCAATGAATTCCTTTTTTCGGCTAGCAATCAACTACCTTAATAAAGTATAACACATCAATGCACCCTGCCTCACAGACTGGTACTAATCTGTGGCACAACCATACTAGTGTTTTATTTAACCATTCTCTGTGGCTGAGAATAGTTTATAGCTGCTACACAGTAAGGACTCAGTCATGGTTTCCATAAACTGTAACAGACTGCCTAATTTTAGTGATGTAATAGGTGTAAAATATTGAATGAAATGTTTTTCTGCACGACTGGGTTTATTTTCACTCTTATATTTAACTTTATGGTACAAATTTTCAAGTGGATTGCCGATAACTTCTCCAAGTGCATTTTGGGTAAAACTCATCATCACCAAACGTCCACCAACGGCATCTTCGGTCACTTGGCAACTGTTTGTAAAATACGTGTAGCATTTTAACTAATGAGTTAACATTAGCGCTTCATATAAGTATAAAAGTGGAGCGGCAACGTGAAAAGAAAAGGAAAAAAGAGAGCAAGGAAAAGCCAAGTTACAAAAACTATCCAGGAGATGAAGTTGACTTAATTGTTGGCAGCGATTCAGCCCCACCTGAACACAGCCAGGGAGGCGAATAAATCACACGTAGCCCAACTAATATGTATGGTATGGCGGTGACCAGCAGCCCCCCCCCCCCCCCCCCCAACATGCGCTGTACACTGAAAATGAAGCAGCTGCAGGTCTCAGCAAAAGGTGACAAGCAGGCGCGGGATGATGAAAATCCTCATCTAGAATGTTTTCCGACTGATCGAGCCCCGGAGTGAAGCAGTTTTATGACACTAGAGAGCCTGAACAAATTTTCTGGTCACAATGTAAACCGATGGGCGCTCCCTGGTGAGTTAATCACGGCAGAGAGTAGAACTGTCACAATAAAACGCCTCTGTCCCACTCGCTGATCATCTGCACATGATGGGCTTTCTGCGTTGAGACACAGATATGGTGAGATTATAAAAGCTCTCATCAAAATATCCCTGACCAGTGACAAAAAAGTGGAGCGCAGTGAAGCAAGTGGCTCACGAAAGCCAAAAGTCCATTTTCTTTCATTTTTTTGGTCAACATGCAAACCGAGATTCTTGAGTGCATAAACTCAACTCATCTGGTGCCAGGCAGATTTTCACCTTCACAACTTCTGCAAGCTACAGATGCAAATATTCCGAAAGCATCAACTCTTCTGCACAACACCATCAGAGTTTTAATAGAGTTAAACACAGTTTGAAGCAATCAGGGCCAGAAAAGTTAAACATCACTTTGATTAACTTTCTGAAAACATTAGCCCCAGATGGGACCATCTTGTTGCAGAGAAACAAGCTCAGGGTTCCCATTGATTTAGTGTTATGGTGAGTTAAAATTCATGCACTTTTATTCTTTTTTGGAGTATCTGTATCTTTCTTTGACGGCAAGTTTAAACGTTACCATAGTGACCAGAGTCAGAGCGTTACGACAGAGGGGGTGAGGGAGAGGAGGATACAACTTTATTTCAACTGTTTAAAAACAACATTCATGTAGTGTTTTATAATTATAGTAAAAACATTTTTTTTACGTATTATTAAGATAATAATGAAAGAAATGTGAATTTGCAGGTTCCCCTTCTTTATTTATTTTTAATCTTTGATGCTAAACAAATGCCGGCGCAATTTTACAAGGAAGCTGCTACTACAGTATATATATATATATATATATATATATATATATATATATATATATATATATATATATATATATATATATATATATACACCCCCCCCCCCCCCGCTCAGTGGTAATATTGACAAGCGATGACCGGTCCGCAGTGATAAAAAGGTTGGGGAACACTGATATAAATGACTGAATGAATGAATGATGATGAAATTTAATATGGTTTGTGACAGTTTGTATTCAGAAGATTTAATAAAACAGTGAAGTATTTTAACCATCGTTTATTTATTTTGTATTGATACATAACCTCACTGTATTCGTTTCTAATATTCGCTATTACATTATACCGTGCCGTTTGTCTCAATAATCTTCTTGCATAGGTGATTCTGCGTGGTGGGAGGGGGGCCCCCCAATCAAATTCTGCTTAGGGCCCCCAAGAGGCTCGGGCCGGCACTGGAAGCAGACTTGATGCTAAAAGTCTGTGAAGCTGTGTGAGCTTAGAGCTCAGTGTGTTCACTCCGGTGTGTTAACATGAGAGTTGGAAGAAAGCTGGTCCACAGCTGCTCTGAATAGGACTGATGTCTCGGCGGCTCTCTATCCGGGATATGCTGCATCACTGACTGACAGCTAATGGACAGAGGCTGGAAACACTCACTGATCTCCTCTGTTATTCCTTCTTCTCTCCGCAGGTGGTGGTGGGCTTTGTAGAGGAGAGAAGCTGAGCTGTGTCCTGATGATTAATTAAGGTGGAAGCTGTAGCAGCTTGAGTTTAAAGAGACTCGCTGGATCATGATGATGAATTCTGAGTTTTTATCCTGTTTGTAGCCCACCTATACCCCTAGGGCAAGGGCCCCTAAGTCTGTTAAAACTTCTAAACACAATAAGCACTTAATAATTACAATAAATGTGTCTTGTAACTACTGTATATTTTGTGTTCTGAATTGAGTTTCACTCACCCGAGCAATAGTACACTAGTGCTTTAAATTCCTCTGTTCCAAAAAATATGACTTTGAGCATAGACATAACAATGAAACGTCATAGTGCTGAAAAATTAAATAAATAAAACATAATGAAATAATTATTTATAAGTATATAAATATACAAAGTGACAATGAAATTGTGAAATAACTGAATGAATTTAAAATAATGACTTCATTGTTATGAAATATTTTTAAATCTTCTTTAAAGGAGCAAAAAGAGAAATGTCATTATTTTAGATAGTAACAATTAAAAAATAGTTTTGTGAAGAGTTAAAGTTACTGTATCTTTTTAGTTGGACTATGGTTAAACTTCACATAGTATCTCTCTGTGTTGTTTTCCAATATCTTGTTTGCATAGCTGGGCTGGCCACGCGTGCACGTACATGTGTGAAAAGTTGCCCATAAAATGCCAGGCACATAATGGCAGAGAGCCTGCCCATTGGATCAAAACATTCTCTTACAAACAGCATTATAAAGTTATGAGGGGATAGAGAGAGTTGTGGCTGGATACACATCTTGTTTTAGTGAACAGACAGTGCTCAAGCTCTACCTAGTGGTGAAAAATTGCTTATTGCTCCCTTAAAAATGTGCATGATAATATAAACATTTTAAATATTTTTTTCACAACAAAATAAATAATTATTGAGGCGTTATTTGATTACAGCAGTTTTTATTTAAAAATTTCATTTTAAAAAAGGTCATCTATTATTTCATAATCGTGTTTTTCGCAATGGCCTATTTATTTCATAATGATACTTTTCAGCAAAATCACTTCACCTCCCAAACAAGAGAAACAGGGCAAGGCTGCTTCTATACCCAGACGAAAGCAATCCAACACTGAGTTTTTGTGAAAAAATAAATTTTAGATAATTATACACAAGGAATGAAAATTCTTTCATAATAATGAGTGGGGGTGGATGCTAAGCAGTCCACAGGGCAAATAACCTAAGGCCAATTTAGAGGAGCCAATTAACCCAACAGTCATCACTTTGGACTCTGGGAGGAAGCTATGGTAATCAGAGAGAGCCAACAGGAAGAGGATGCAAACTCCATGAGGAAAGTAACCAGGCTAGGATTCAAACCCAAGACCTATCTGCAACAGCGTTAAACACTGGTACACCGTTACAGCGTTCTACACTCTCTTTCCCTTTGCATGGGGACACTAAAAGCAGATGTCTGTGCTTCATTACTGTAATATTTCCAACAAGGTTGTTGAGTTTTATTGTTGTATATTGATGCAGACTTTGTAAAACACTGATATTCAGCCTGGGTTTAAATGTTGTTTGCAAACAGAACCCGAGAACCTCTGTTGGGTTTTAAAGTTAAAAGAAAATATATTCAGCAGAGGAGGACAGAATGGATATAAAATGCTGGAAATGGTATGCCAGCGACAAATGTTTGTCATCTAAAGGTCCATCATTTGTTTATTGTCCATCAAAAAGGTGGATTATCTATATCATCTTATCTGTGCGGGGGGTAACAGCCCTGCTACTTTCCTAGCAGGGCTATTTTTGGGTCAGATTTGGTTCTGGTTCCTGAAACACAAAGGGAGTTCTACCAGCCCATAAAACTACCCTGGTTCCTGAAAAGCTTTCTGTGGTGGAACCTCACACTAAGTAATCATGGGTTTCAAACAATGCATTCTTTGCAGAAGTCAAGGCAGCAGATCCAGAACAAGTTCAAGGAGATTCAGCTTGAGGTCTTCCAGGTTCAAAGTTCTTCATAAAGTCAACAGAGAACCTTAAGAGAGAAGGTCAAAGATTTTCATCTGACTTAGTCCAGTTCTGCAGACTAGACCAATTAGATCCTGCTGCACAACTGTTTTTCAGATGCAACCCCATTTTCAAACTTTTGTGTCTCCTATAAACATTCATTTAATTCTGACTTTCATGTTGAAAGATTTTTGAAATGCAGCTTGTTCTCTGGGTCAATTTAAATGCCAGAACTAATGTTCAGATGAACAATTTTAACAAAGTTAATCATTATCCAATACTGTTTCAATGTTTGCTTTAAATCGTTTCTACTGACATGAATTTTTTTCCTGAGGCCAATCCAAAGAGCCTCTATTAGTTCTAATGTTGTCCATGCATCACCCACAGGTTCCATCAGGTGTCTTTCTTCAACATGGAATAAGCTTGAAGGAATAATCTGAGCTCCTTCCTCATTTTTTCTTCAGTCAGTTCTCTTACAATAGAGCAAATGGTTCACTACACAACGGTGCTGAAAGGTCTTTAAATGCTGAACCTGACCCAGTTTAAGTCCAGATTCTCAGTTCAAACTGAAAGAAATTCCAAACATGGTCTAATTATTTTTTGCTGATATTAGAATCAAGAGAGAAAGACCCATGTTGTTGCCTGTTGGTTGACTTTCCAATTAAATCATTGTTTTGTTGTTGAGCTCAAAGAGGTCCCAGATATCAAGTTCCTGTAGAAAAAGTTTCCTTCTTTTTCGTTATCAAAGGAAATAGATCCATGCTGGACTCTGAGACATTGCTACAAAGTTAGTTAAAAGTCAAAGAAACAAAAACAAAAAAACAGTCTCCTATTTTGTTCTCTATGTGCCATTAAAGGCTACAATAAAATAAAGCAGCAGAAATTCACCAAGCCCAGAACCAGGTATCAGCTCTTTTGAGCTTTATATAGTTTTAGACTTTCAAATCAGCTGTGGGCCACACTAACACTTTCACCCCACTAATTTTCAAAGTCCTGACTCCCATTTCTTCTTTGTGGCGCAAGCACTAAATGAAACCGACCCAGGTTCTCCTTATCTTCTAGTTTGTGGAAACAAATTAATGAGCTACTTTTAAATGGACCTCATGGACAGTTAGGATTCTGTTAGGTTTAGGGATTTGGGTGTAAGAAAAACACACAATAGCTTTGGGGCAGGAAAAAGGGCTGGTATACACAACAGGCCTGAAGCTAAGACAGTGTACACTTCGGCAAAGTGCTAGCTACTAACAATGTCAGTGCAAGCAAACATTCTAAACCGTTCTAACTCAGAGGCTAACGTTAGCTAGCCTATTAGCCGATGTTGAGAATAAAAGATATATCTTAGTTGGGGTTGCTGAGGAATGCAGAGTGGTGACTGTCTCTTCCTGTTGCTGGGTAGAATAACACATGAAGTTTTATTGCAGGGGGAAGTAGGCCACAAGAGTTTCTTTGTTCGAACAGATCCCCCTCCTCCTGAAAAACATAGGAGGGGACTCAGCCTTTTAAAATGTGTTCAGACTTGTAAAAAAGCAGACAGAATCCTACATCGCCATGAGGGCAGCTTATAATGAATACCACAAATGGTAATGTAATACTCTGTCTCCATTCGGAATTCCTAATGAATTAAATATGCATATTACAATTTTTACTTCTGGATCAATGTTTTCTCATTTACTGCCAAATCTTGAACCGGGGTAAGATGGGCCTTCAGAGATATGCAGGAGCAGGCCGGTATATATATCTAACACCAACTAACAATAGCGAGCCTGTAAACAGCGAGTAGCTTAGCTCTCCTTGCCTCTCATGAGATGGCGCATTGACGTATGAGTCTCGGACTCCGAGTTCAGTCTAAACCCCGCATTCTGCAGAGCTGTATCAGCTGCTTTCACAGCTTGTGGCCATCAGTAATTCCTGCTGCAGTTTGGGTTAACAGAGCAGCAGGAAGAGCGGTTTTCATGTTAATGCCTTTATGCACCACAATGTTTGCACCATAAATGGTGGAACATTCTTCTGCACACTTTTTCCGGGCAATGCAGGAGAAACTGTGTTTCAATCAGAATGTTACATTCTGATCACTACTGCACTTTATATTGTATATATTATCAAACTTCTACACATCCTCCCTTGTCACGTTAAAACGTGACACATCTAAAGAGACCTCTACATTGACTAAACATGGTATAAAGAGAAAATCTGACTCCACACTAATCAAGCTTAGCTGTAATAATAACAAACATGTAAAAAATTTAGTTGCTTACACAACCAATGGATAATATACTAATGTAATCAAGGTGTCAACATAAGTGCTGAAAAAAATGACATATAATAAGTGCAGATTACAATCAATAACATATTACCAATAATAGAGAGAGAGAGAGACTGAGAGAGAGAGAGACTGAGAGAGAGAGAGAGACTGAGTCTGAGAGGGAGAGAGGAAAAGACAGAGTGAGACAGAGAGAGAGGGTACAAGTATGCAAAACAGTCATTGCTTTCACATGGACATCAAACCAATTAGATATGGAAGTGAAAAAACACGTTGTTGGCACTTATTTATGTGTTTTTTTCAGGGAAAAATTCTTCCATGGACCTCTGTTCTCTCCGAGCATCCGCCAGCATGGCCACCTGACCGACCGGCATCAATTGGAAATTGGCCATGGTACTCACAATGAAATCCAGCACTTGTCATTCAAAAAGAGTGCATAAGCATAATACAATAACATAACATCATAAAATGTACCATATACAAACAACAACATATCAAATACATGGATTAGGTATATGTAAATTATCTTGTTAATAATACTGATACGGAATATTAATAAAACGGATGTCAGAAGATAATGTTATGACAATCTAAACTAACCGGCCGCCTGTGCTACCTTATCTATTAAAGCGTCATTGTATTATATTTCATTTATTTATTCTTAGATTGAGTAACTTAAACAAGGTTAATAGGGTTAGTCATCTTCAGTTCGTGTGCTTGGTTCGAATGATGCCATGGACACGTAGCAAAACAAAAAGAGTCCGTCCCATTCTCGGGGCTCCTTTCCATCTGGCATGACTCTGTAGCACACGCATGAGTCCATAGACGTGTCCAGGCGGCCGGGGATCAGCCCTTCGGATGGCTGCTGTCTGATGTCATCCATCTATACATTGTTCCCACAATCCACGTTTTCAAAATAGGCACCCCACAACACACAAACAAAAAGATTACAATCAGCGTTATCACCAAAATTAGTCCTGTTTTCACGGCCAATGCTCCCCATTCTCCTAAAATTTCTTCCAGACTTTTCCATGACCAGTTATTTCTACCAGCATTCTCTTTTACTTCTTCTTTAAGTTTCATAAGTTTAGCCATTGCTGCCCTAAATGAACCTTTAAGAGCTGTGTTCATGGGAATCTACAGGGGTTGGACAATGAAACTGAAATACCTGGTTTTAGACCACAATAATTTATTAGTATGGTGTAGGGCCTCCTTTTGCGGCCAATACAGCATCAATTCATCTTGGGAATGACATATACAAGTCCTGCACAGTGGTCAGAGGGATTTTAAGCTATTCTTCTTGCTGGATAGTGGCCAGGTCACGACGTGATGCTGGTGGAGGAAAATGTTTCCTGACTCGCTCCTTCAAAACACCCCAAAGTGGCTCAATAATATTTAGATCTGGTGACTGTGCAGGCCATGGGAGATGTTCAACTTCACTTTCATGTTGATCAAACCAATCTCTTACCAGTCTTGCTGTGTGTATTGGTGCATTGTCATCCTGATACACGGCACCACCTTCAGGACACAATGTTTGAACCATTGGATGCACATGGTCCTCCAGAATGGTTCGGTAGTCCTTGGCAGCATCTAGCACAAGTATGGGGCCAAAGGAATGCCATGATATGGCAGCCCAAACCATCACTGATCCACCCCCATGCTTCACTCTGGGCAATCTAACAGTCTGGGTGGTACGCTTCTTTGGGGCTTCTCCACACCGTAACTCTCCCGGATGTGGGGAAAACAGTAAAGGTGGACGCATCAGAGAACAATACAGGTTTCAAATTGTCCACAGCCCTTGCACCATTGAAACCGACGTTTGGCATTGGCACGAGTGACCAAAGGTTTGGCTATAGCAGCCCGGCCGTGGATATTGACCCTGTCGAGCTCCCGACGGACAGTTTTGGTGGAAACAGCAGAGTTGAGGTGCACATTTAATTCTGCCGTGATTTGGGAAGCCGTGGTTTTATGTTTTTTGGATACAATCCGCGTTAGCACCCGAACATCCCTTTCACAAAGCTTCCTCTTGCGTCCACAGTTAATCCTGTTGGATGTGGTTCATCCTTCTTGGTGGTATGCTGACATTACCCTGGATACCGTGGCTCTTGATACATCACAAAGACTTGCTGTCTTGGTCACAGATGCGCCAGCAAGACGTGCACCAACAAGTTGTCCTCTTTTGAACTCTGGTATGTCACTCATAATGTTGTGTGCATTGCAATATTTTGAGCAAAACTGTGCTCTTACCCTGCTAATTGGACCTTCACACTCTGCTCTTATTGGTTCAATGTGCAATTAATGAAGATTGGCCACCAGGCTGATCCAATTTAGCCATGAAACCTCCCACACTAAAATGAGAGGTGTTTCAGTTTCATTGTCCAACAGCACTGATTACCAAACATGTGACAAACACCTCCCTTACTTGCTAAAAGCCAATCTAAAGCTTGTCTGTTCTGCATTACCATTCTACTTGTTTCATGTAGTTGGTCTCCCAGTGCCATAAATCCTTCAACTGTGAAATTTATCATCCTTTGCTGATTATAGTAAACATAATTTATCCATTCAACATTTTTATTAATAGTAACCCAAGGTAAAATAGACTCAAAACCTGCTTTAACCTCATGTTGTGCTTTAAATTCATCTGGAATTCCTCTTGGTTGACCAATTAGATTTAAATAAACTCCTTCATTTAGTCCGTAATCGCCTAGACTCCCACGAGACCTAGTTTTACCCATTTCAATTTGATCTAATTCTTTTACCCCTTCATACACTAAAGTTATCGGTACTTTCATTCGTACTAATGCACAGAGCCCTACCCACTTAAGTGGTAAGGTGTTCATTAGCATGTCGTCACCACACATCCAGTAACTGTCTGCCACTGGATACGTTTGATCTCCTAGAAAGAAAAGTTTGGGAATAGTCATAGTTATATTTTTACAGTCCTCTTCTATAAAATCTGTGTTTTCAAACCAAACGGGCTTCGTAGCAAACACTGGTGTTACATTTGCATGCTTAAACCAAGATAACACCCAGGTTACATTACACTTTACAGTGGTGTTTCCTACATTAATTCCTTCATTGTCTTCAAAACCTCCACTGATGAAACATTCGTAGTCTGCGTCATAATCTATTTCATAATCAGTGGGTGGAACATTATCTGTAGTACTGATGTTAAATTCTGCACACAATGATTCTAATTTATACCCTTTCTATTTTTCTAAGTATTGATGAGAGTTTCTTGAACCATATAAGAGTCTGCAACTCAAACCACACATAGGTAATTTTAAAAATGACACTGCGTCTTCTCTTGAAGTGAACTCACCATTCCTACATTTTTCACGTTGTACAACTGCACGTTCTTTTGATGTGTATTTTCCTGGAATGACCATAGGAACTGCTCCCGGAGCAACAGTGCAGATTAAGCAATAATTTTTAGTTAACTCTCTCACGGTGTACCATGACCAACTGTACCATGTATTACGTATGGCTCTTTGCCATAAAGGATCACCCCTTGGTCTGGTTCCATGCCATTTAATATCCTGTAATTTATTTATTGCCCTTGTTGTAGCTACTTTTGGATGGCGTTTTTCATAGAACTGATCTAAACCTTCAGAGAAATCTTCACATCCTTCCTTTTCAGAGCATCCATACTGTTTTGGATCCGGTTCTGTGAATTCTAATATTAGCTTGTTGTCCTGGTTTGATGTTTCCTCAATCGGAGAAGGTACTGTTGTAATTAATATTACAAATATAACAAATTTCGTTGTAATGTATGTTTCAATGTATGTTTCAATGACAATAAAAATGATATTACTATTACTATTACTAAAACCATTGTCCTTTATGTATAGAATAAGTGAGCACTGGTTTATCCCATACTCCGTACATTCCTGTTTGACACTTTTTCCACACAATTTTTGATCATTGTAATAAATGTTCACCTCAAACTCTGTATCTAATTTTGTACGAAATTCTGTATCGGCTACCGTTGTTTTCCATTTGAATTCAGCATGGGTCTCTCTTTTCTTACGCATCCTTTTTGTTTTTACTCTTAATTGTTCTCTAAGACCTAGATGAGTCATTAACTTAAGTTCAGCTGGCAAAAACACTGGTGTGTACTTGTCCAAACCCATTCACGTTGTTTTGTACTTATCTTGATCTACAAGGGTGGATTTCCCTTTATAGACAGAAGTCCCACATTTCATGGTTGGATGTCGATCGTCTCGACCCACATTACTCGTTGCTCTCTCCACTCGTGGTTGAGCTGATGTTGGCTGATGCTGTGGTGCCGGCTGCAGCCTGTGAGAGTTCATCTCCGGCCTCGCTGTTGTTAGGTTCACCACTTCTGTCAACATCCACAGGTGAAATGTCATCAATACTAGTCTCATTGCTGCAAACTTTCTGTTCACACTCTTTTCCAATGTCTGGCTTCACAATGTCTGGCTTCACAGTGTCTCTGGCATGTACTTTAGTACAATGAGTCAAATGATACCACGTATCACTCCCCTTTACTTGGACGGCGGTTGCGGTCGCTCGTTTGACCTCAAAGGGTCCATCCCATCTCGAGCCGTTCCATTTTCGTCTGAACACCTTCACGTACACCAGGTCTCCTGGTTCGACTGGTCTCTTCACCACCGACTCTGGACAGGAACTTCTGGCTTTGTCCTGCAGATAGATAGCTCTATGGATAGCAGTTAGTTGATCCATATATGCTTTCAACTCTGTTTGTAGCTGTTCAAGTGCCGGGCCTTTGAATGGAAGCCCCCATTCAGGCACTGGCATTGTTCTGCCTGTTAGCATTTCATGCGGGGTTAAATGTGTGCTTCGGTGCAACTGCATGCGGTAGCTCATTAGCGCAAGCGGCAAAGCGTCAATCCAGTTTAGTTTAGTAGAAGCACAGATTTTATTCAGCTTAGCTTTCAAAGTTACATTGATCCTCTCTACAATACCCTGACTCTGCGGGTGGTAAATTGCTCCAAAACGTTGTTCAATTCCTAGCTTTGACAAAAACCCCTTTCAGCACCTTATGGATAACTGCTGAACCATTATCTAAACTGATTTCTGATGGGATGCCAAATCTCGGAATCACCTCTCTTGTCAGAAACTTAATCACTGTATCAGCTCCCAATGTCCTTGATGGGACGGCTTCAACCCATCGGCTGAACCGATCGATCACCACCAGCATGTATCTTTTCCCTTGTACTGGCTTTATCATGTCAACATAATCTATCAAAAGATGTTTAAAGGGTCCCTCAGGGACCGGATTGTGTCCAATCAGTGATTTTATGCCTTTTTGAACATTGTTTTCTACACATATTTCACACTGGCTCAAGATTTCATCCACCATTGCTTGCATGTAAGGTGACCAATAACCTTGCCTTTTCAACTTTTCCATCACTTTACCTCTACCACAGTGATCCAAACCATGGGCTTCTGAGATCAACATTGTCAGCAATGCTACTGGTGCAACTAAATGTCCACTTTGTGATCTCCACAAACCATTTTAACTCATTGTCGCCCAGAGAGCATGCTCGCTCGCACCTGCCTCCTGCTCCATCAAAATGATGTCTTCTGGTGTCACCATTGGTGCCAAGATAGCCATCTGGCACTTAGATGCTAGTTTTGCTGCCTCATCTGCGGCGTTGTTCCCCATAATGATTAAATCATTACCTTTACGATGGGCGTTGCATTTAATTATTGCCAATTTTGATGGCAGCATCATCGATGCGATCAGCTCTTTTAGCTGTTCTTGATGCAGTACTGGACTGCCGTCTGCTCTTTTGAAACCTCTTTGTTTCCAAACAGCAGCAAACAGATAACACTCGCCATGGGCATAAGCCGAGTCTGTGAATATGTTTGCTACTTTTCCTTTTGCTAGTTTGCATGCTTCTGTCAATGCTTTTAGTTCTGCCTTTTGAGCGGAGCACGGTTGCTCACATTTTTCTGCTTTGACTGTTACAAAATTGTCTCCTACTTGTTCTACCACGGCATAACCTGCGTGGTTTCCAAGATGATCTCTAAAACATGACCCGTCAACAAAATAAGTGACTTCCGCGTTCATTATCGGAGTTGACTCTAAATCGGGGCTTAATCTTGTGAATTTCATTGTTTCTGCAAGACACTCATGTGGTTCTCCTTCACAGTCCAGAGGTACCATGTCAGCAGGGTTGTTCGTTGTACACCTTTGTACAGTTACATCTGGATATGTTAAAAGTAGCATGTACTGTAAACATCTTGCCTGAGTCATCACAAACTTCCCTTGATTTATCAGTTCTGTGATTTTGTGGTGGGTCCGTATTGTTACCGGGTAACCCATTGTTATGGTTGATGCTTTTTCATAAGCGTAGTAGACTGCTTCTAGACCTTGATAACATGGTGGCCAGCCTTGGGCCACATTGGCCGTTTCTCAATATGCGTTCTTGAGCGTTCTCGTGTGCTCGTGACACGTCATCAGCCTCAGCCCGAGCACTGTTCCAATGCTGAGAACGCCAAATCGAGAACGCGCCGAATTCCCCGGATGTTGTTCTCGCCCGCCCTCTTTATCGAGCATGCATCAGAGCAGACTTGTGCGTTCTTCAGACTGACCGCTTGCCCAGAATGCACCGCGGCCGCAGCTTGATTCGAGACAGCGCAAAAAGAGCTCACAGCGGTAAGTTAAAAAATTCCCTTTTCTGCAACTGTTGTTGTTCAAAAGTACGTTTTAAGATCGTTTGAGGGGAGAATATTATACTTTTAAGCTTCCCTATGTGGCCTGTTTACAGAGTTAGTGCGTAATTTAAAAAAAGTAGTGTGCATAATACCGCTGGTTATGATTTATTTGTTTTGTGTTTATCTGACTGACGTGTGTTGCTTTATTAACTCAATACTTGCTGGAATAAATTATAAATGTCTCCCTAGGACGGCAGCAGCATATAAAATAAATAAATAAATACATTCTATAAATGTTTTTCCTATCTAAGTGAGTTTCTTCTGAGTCAGGACACGAATAATTGAGAGGAGAAAGAGGGAAAGAAAATAATAGTAATAATAGTATATGAAAAAACAGACATTTATTTTATACAAATGTTTTATCTTTGGAACAGAATGAAGGTGTAATATATTCAACAAATTATTAACAGTTACTAACATGGTTTAAAACAACGAAATAACTCATTAAGATCTTATACAAACAGACAATGCCTATAAACTTACAATTAAAAATAGTTGGAATGGAAATTAATTTACGCATTATTTTATGTATTTTTCCAGGTGGTGAAAACAAAAGAAATGAAGCAGCATGTGAACAAGACTCCAACTGACCTACATTAGGTCAGGTGTAGTCATGTTCACTTAAACATGCAGCCAGCTGGAGCAGCTCCCTATCTTCAGCCGCTGGATGGTCATCCTCCTCTGGGTCGACCTCCTCATCCTCCTCTGGGTCGACCTCCTCATCTAGCTGGTTACCTGCCTCTATACAAATATTGTGGAGGATGCAGCAGGCGGCGATTACTTTTGGGGCAAACGTCAGGCAGACCTCCAGCACCCTGAAGAAGATGGAACACCACCG